>OY821770.1:20012500-21212500 GCA_963682175.1 Triglochin maritima
CTTAACGTCGTTACCATCTTGAGATCATTGCCTCCCTTTTCTTCCACTTTTTTCTTCCTTCTATCATTTTTTTCTTCCCTCCACCCCACTTCTGGTATATCCTTGTAGGTGATGGCAAAACGAAGAAAATGAAGAAATTATCATCAACAAAAAATAGGCAAATAATTAAGAACAAAACTGGTGGGGAGGGGGCGAGAAAGAGAATGATTCCAACCTTGAAAACTTTCCAAGTACAAAAGAAAGGGATTTCACACACTTGAAAATGAAGAAATTTTCATATACAAAATTGGACATATCACGTCACCCTTTAATTTAAAAATTGATGTGATATGTTGTTTTTATTGTATTTTTCGCGAAGTTTTGTTTCTTAATAATAAACCATACCACATTGGTTTTTAATTTAAAATCCGACATGATATATTTTTTTCATTGTATTTTTTTGACGTTCCATACCACGTCGAAATTTATGTTAAAATCCAACGTGATATTTCATTTTTATTGGATTTTTTCGACGTTCTGTTTCTTAACAATAAGTCATTCCAAGTTGGAGTTTAGGTTAAAATCCGATGTGATATGTCCTTAAACGGGCCTTAGTACAACCTCACTTGATCGGGTCCTGAATCTTGGAGGGAACATAAGGTATGGAACTAATCTTGTACATTGAGGGAGAAGGGGTTGAAGATGTTGTTGTGGTAGCCAAAGGTGCTCAGGATGATACGCATCTCGGGTGTTTGTACAAGCGAGAGAGTGAGAGCTCAAATTTGGATTTAAGAGTAATAATACTTTTACTTTTTGATTTCTGCAAGAAGAAAAGTTGTGGATTCTGGTAAAATCTAGCTTCCGTAACCATGACTCAACATCATCAATCCCACCGATGTTAGATATTGTCGTGTAATTCAAAAATTAATTTGTAATTTAATAGATCCGATAAATGTCGAAAGATGTTGACGTAGCTCAGGCATGCTACTGGTAGGATCGAAATTGAGTTTGATGGTGTGACAATGTTTGAATTATATGAAATGAGTTTAGTACATTGCAATACGACCTCTAACAATGCAATACAACTACCTTGAAAGTGATGTAATTGGATTACCTTCACAATTGGATTACACAGTGATTACAACATTCAATTCCCTCAACCAAACAGTGAAATGTAATCCAACATATAATCTGATTACATTACACTATTGAATATAGCGAACTAAGCATGACGGAAGTGGGTCATCATACGGATAACAATGTCCATGTTTTAGTCATTTGATAGAAACTGTGTACATACGTATATAGTTGACAAATGAGATTCTTTAAGGAAAATTTGACCATTTATGCTCCAAATCACCCAACATCTGGAAAAACTGTCGCATTTTGGCTCTCGCTCACAAATATGCTTATGTTTCGCGTTTTACCCAAAATAACTCTGTCTTTAAAAACACCAAAAAACCTCTCTCTGTCACCCATTTCTCTCTCTTTCACGCAATCATTCCTTGTCATGGTCAACCCCAGATGTTTTTTTGAGAGGGTTGTTTCTGCATGCGTCAGAAAGTGATTTTCAGGGTTTTTTGTGTTAGGATTGACTCATACACCTTATGCCCACTTTGACGGGTCGATCAGGGGTCTCGCTCCTCGGTGAGCGAGAGGCGCTCAGTGGAAGTTCAACACAATGTATTTTTGGGCCTGGGGATTCATTAGGAATTTTAACAGTTTGGATACCAAAAATGGGCGTCTTCTGTGTTTCCAACGAAGCTCGATATGCGTTCGATAGAAACACGATTGTTGTGCTCGATAAGCTCGCGAGTTCGATAGGATTAGACTGAGTGTTTTGTAGAGTGGATTGAATCGATGGAAGGTCGACCGAAACTTGGTTCGAGCGGTCGACCGAACCTCCAAACGGTCGACTGGTCCAGACGGTTTTATGCAGAATTAATTTAAGAATTAATTATATCATGCATGGAATTGTTCCATAATTGATTTAATTCGTGGCTAAGATTATTTATTAGTAAATAATGGATGGTTAGATGAAAGTTTGCATGAAATCATGGGCAAGAGGTTGCACATGAATAGGTAATTTGGAGAGAACTTATAAATACAAGTTTATCTCATTACCTCATTAATTAATTAATTCATTATTTTCTCATGCAAAAATCTCTCTCCATATTTCTCCACGAAATTTCCTTAATTCTTAAGATTAGTTTTAGTTTTCAGAGATCATTTTCTCAAGGGAACTAAAGAGGGGTTAGTAATTAGATTCTAAACCCTATTGGAGATTGAGAGGCTAGCTCTTCTCTCTCCAATCTTGTTTAGAGTTTGGTGAAATCTCGGAGGCATCCGGCGCAGCAACAAGCATCCTCAACGTCTCCGAATCTTCAAGAAGTTTTAGAGAACTTCTAGGTATGAATTTCGGTGTCCCATGTTTGTTTTAATAAAAGTTTTAAAACTAGTTATTGAAACAAACCAATGCATGCATGAAATAAATCATAGAAAATTGTAATTGATCCTTATTACGCATAAAAACTCCGAAAATATATATGTGTAATTAAACATGAAATCCAACAGTGGTATCAGAGCTTAGGGTTCAATTTTCTTATGATTTAAGGCTGTAAACGAATTTAGTTTACCATATAGGATTTAAACAATTCGGTTTACCGGTTTTTCGGCCTATGAATGTTTTGCTGATATAATTCTCAATAATAATTCGTTTTAAATGTTTTAAGTGTTTTAAAACATGCCATTTAGTTATTAGAATTAAGATTTAGACATTAGTCTAACTTACAATAATTTCGTTTTATAAAGAAATGATTATTTTGTAAGAGAATCAATAAAATCGAAAAACTACGGTTCATCTTTCAATTGGAAATTGGATGGACAGCGGTTCAAAATTATTTTTGAACTATGGATGGATGAAAAACGTTTTTAATGGATTTCAAAATGTTTTTCAAAGAATTGTTTAGGATTCTAGATGATTGATAAACTAGATTGTATAGTTTATAACGATATTGTGTGCATGGATGCTCGAGTTGTTTTGCAGGAATTGTGAGTTTATATGTTCCAAATCAGCAACTATGAATGTATGTGATAATTATTATACAGGGGCTTACTTATATGTAAAAGCCAAAATTCTCTTTCCATCTTTTAGATAATTGCATATGCATATGAGAGGTTTTACATATGACTTGCACTAGTCGGTTTTTTATCGAATGTGAGGAGCATGTTTATTTTCTGTAAAATCTACATCTCCGGTGCAAGAGAAAGTCGCCGCTGTAGCGCATCGATCGAGGATCAAGGATCAAAGGGAACATATAAACTCACACGATGTGGATTGTGTGAATGGTTTAATTTCTGTTTTTATCTTGCTATGCATGTGATGAATGTGTTGAATGTTAGGATGTGTATGAATGATAATATGCATGATAACCTAAAATTCTGAATCACATGTTAATATATGAAATTGTCCAACAAAAATTAAGAGTAATTTTCCTTCTTATTTCATCCACTAGCAGCCATTGATCGAGGGATACTCTGCTCGCCCTTAGCGGGAGATAGCTCCCTTCATCTTTGGGAATAGTGGGAGATATAATGGCTGTCTATTGTTGTGCCACGATTAAATATATGAGGTGCAATTCACCCTAGTGAACCCCAAGTATGTTTAGTTGTGAATATAATGGATAAATGTATCTCGTATCAAATGAAAATAAGTTTTCTTAACATTACCTAGAGCCCTCGCTCGGTTTTGGGAAAAAGTTTTTCTTACGAGGATAGGTCGCATTCCCTCATAATTAAAACGACAAGAATCACAAGAGTTTTAAGATGCTAATATTGCTAAAATTCAAAAAGGTTGTGATTAGAAAGAGTTTTTCTTACCTTGATATTGTGATATATTCGATAGCCCTTAGCTGGTCTATATTACAATTGATAGGATCTTGGATTACTGCATTTACGGGCAAAATTTTATTTGCAGTATTTACATTTATATTCGATATATATGTATGTATTTTAAAACATAAAATTGACATAAAATCCTATATAATTTATTTTGTAGAAATGTCTAATATCCAACCAATTGTGCGATCTATGATCGAAAAGAATCCTTTGCAAAATGATGGCTCAAACTTCATGAGATCGCAACTCAATCTTAATATCGTGTTGAGGTTTGAAAAACTATCTCATATTTTGGATGGTGAAATCCCAAAATTGATTGAGAAGGCAACCGGTAATGAGAAAGAGGCGATAGCCAAGTGGGAAGACCAAGAGAACCAAGTTCACGGTCTAATGTTGGCATCCATGGGTGACTCGCTTCAAGCAAAATACTTGGATTCAAAACCCAAGAAGACCATGGAAGCTTTAACAAAGATGTTCATGGATAGTGCCCGAAAGGAGCGCTATAAGACCACCATCGCACTCACAAGGTGCCACATGGCGGAGGGAACATCGGTATCCTTGCATTTTCTCACGATGCAAGGATACCTTGAGAAGTTATCGAAGCTCTCTTCTCCAATGCCCGAGGACATTGCCGAAGATCTGAGTCTTGGCTCTCTAGCCCCGTCCTTTAAGGACTTTGTGATGCACTATCATGTGCGTGAAAGAGGGGTGAGTCTTGAGGAGCTTCACAACACTCTCAAAATGGGAGAAGTTGACATGGGCAAGGGTCGGGACAATCAAGTCCTAGCCGTCCATGAGAGGAGCAAAAAGATCAACAAATGTAAAGGCAAATTTACCAAAGATACGTCAATTAAAAGCAAGGGAGTAGGAGGTGCTCATAGGAGTGCCTCAAGGGAGAAATCTTTCAAATCTCCAACTCCCAACATGGAGTGCTTTCACTGCGGTGAAAAGGGACACATCCGACCTAATTGCTCCAAGTACAAGGAAGACCTTGAAAATGGGATGATTGAACGTAGGTGCCCGAGAAACGCCATAGGTATGTTTGTTATTGAGATAAATTTAATCACCTCTGTCCTTGATTTGGTAATGGTTACCGGATCTTGTGCTCACATAATTTTGATGTGCAGCTATTGAAGGATAGGAAGGAACTCGTGGAGAACGAGATGATATTGAAGATCGGAAATAGTACAAGCATAACTGCGATTGTACAAGATTCTATGGAACTTCAATAGTCTAGTGATTTAAATTTATGCTTTGAAGAATGTTTGTTATGTGCCTTCGATTAGCAAGAACTATTCTGTATCATGTTTTGGATATGGATAACTTAATATATATTTCTAATTCTTGCTTGTCTATATCGAAGAATGGAATTCTCTATGCAAATACATTCGTTTGGAATGACTTCTATTTGCTTGAAATAAATAATAAACAAACTCAAACAAACAATAACAAAAAGAAACTAAGATAACTCACGTGAATGATTCATTCTTGCAGCACTATCGGATTGGTCAAGTAAATAACCAAGAGACCTTTCAAGAAGAAAGGAACGAAAACGAATGACTAATTGGATATGATACATTCCAATGTATGTGGTCCGATAAGTACAAGTGCAAGAGACGGTTTAAGGTACTTCATTTTGTTCACGGACAACTGTAGACATTATGGCTATATTTGTCTAATGGGAAGCAAAAGTGAATTCTTTGACAAGTTCAAGGAATTCGAGGATGGAGTAGTGAACCGACTCAACAAAAAATATCGAGTCTCTATGAAAGGATCGTAGGGGTGAGTACTTAGGATACCTAATTTGACTCATTCCTAAAGTAGGAACATGATATTGCTTGACATGGTTCGATCAATAATAAGTCAATCTAAATTACCTATTTACTTTTGGAAATATGCACTACAAATAATGACAAACTCACTAAATAATGTTCCATCCAAATCCGTGGAGAAAATGTCTTGTGAGCTATGGAGTTGAAAGACACCTAAGCTCGACTTTCTCAAGATTTGGGGTTGTGAGGTATACATCAAGAAATTGATGTCAACCAAGCGTCAACCAAAAGTGGATAAGTGTTTCTTTATAGGTTGTCCTCGTATGACAAGAGGATACTACTTTTGGTGTATCACCTCCAATCGAAAGATTGTAGAGAGAAATATGATTTTTTTTTGGAATTTCTGGAAAATAGAGAAAAGTAGTGGGAGTAGAGTTAAGCTTGGGGAAACTCAAGATACCCTACAAGATCATGATGTGAATGTTGCATTCAAGATCATGAAGGTCCAGCCGAGATTCATTTGGTTAGTGGGAGCATGAGCGAGAGATTCTTACAAGAAATTGTGAGAGAATCTCAATCATCCCCACCTAGTGTACGTTCGAGAGTTGAACGTGAACCTATTCCTCAAGAAATTGTGGAAGAAGTTCGAGAGACACGAGAAGAACCAAAAGAATAGAGAAGGCCGACGAGGGAAAGGAAGAAAACCCAATAAGTATGTGGGAATTCATGAGATTATGGTACTAGATACCAATGATCCCTTGACCTTCCAAGAAGCAATGGAAACGGAAGACTCCAGACTATGGTTAAAGGCCATGGAATCCGAAGTAGAATCCATGTATGATAATCAAGTATGGAACTTGATTTGCCTTCCTCAAGAGAAAATATCATTTGGTATAAATGAGCTTTTAGTTGGAAGATAGACATGGATAGTAACTTGACAACCTACGAAGCAAGGCTTGTAGCAAAAGTTATACTCAAATTCAAGAAATTGACTTTGATGAGATTTTTTGAGAGGTTGCCATATTAAAAATCTATTCAGATTATGCTCACTATTACCGCATTTCACAATTGTGAGATATGGAAGATGGATATCAAAATGACGTTCCTTAAACGGGAACTTGGAGGAGGATATGTACATGGTACAACCTCAAGGTTTTGATGATCCAAAGAATAGCGAGAAGATATGCAAGTTTCAAAGATCCATTTATGGATTGAAGCAAGTATCGGGGAGTTGGAACAAACGCTTTGTCGAAGAGGTGAAGAAGATTCACTTCATTCAAAGTAAAGGAAAACCTTGTTGATACAAGGAGAATAGTGGGAGCCATGTAGTACTTCTGATCTTATATGTTGATGACATATTGCTCATGAGCAATCATATATCTTTGCATTAGCAAACGAGAAATTTCATTTTCAATGAAAAAAATGGATGAGGCTCAACACATCTTGAGAATCAAGATACATTGAGATACATCCCGTAGACTCATTGGCTTCAGTCAACGTGTATACATTGATAAGGTCTTGGAAATGTTCAGGGTGAACAATTCCGATATGGACAATGTGCCAATAAGTATGAGTATAGGTGTGCAACTCAAGGAGTCTCAACGTGCTCAATCACGCAAAGACTTGGAGTACATGAAGGTATCCATTATGCTTCGGCAAAAGGAAGGACCATGTACACAATGACTTGCGCAAGACTCGATATCTCGTATGCTCTACGTGTGACAGGTAGTCACCAATCCGACGCAAGCTTTAAGCATAGGATTGCAGTCAAGAATATTCTGAAGTACCTTAACCGGACTAAAGATAAGGTTCTTGTTTATGGAAGACAAAGGAGAAAATGGCCGAGGGCTATTTTGATGCAATTCTCATAGGAATTCTTGACAATAGGAGGTTGGAATGATGATGCGTCATCATTATCGAAGGTGGAGGTATGAGCTAGTGTAGTTAGGAGTAATATCACTACAACTAACTCAACCACCAACGAAAGACAAAATAAATAAATAGGTGGACACAACAATAAAACAACTGATCCATTCAACAAACCTTCATACCAAGCGAAGAGACGAAATATATTTCGAGTCCATGGATCCGAGGATCCATGTGGATTGGCTTGATAGGTGATTTGGGAAGATTACCCTAGTTATTAATGTTTTATACATTGAGAATGTATGTGAAAGAAAACTTTGATAACAAGTGGGAGATTGAAGGGAATGTGTTCTAAAAGTTTTAATTTTAAATGTCAATTATTATGAATTGAATGAGAAATCATTTTGTTCCTTGTTTATGTTATTCGTCTTTTAGAATTGTTAAGGAAGAGGCTCTTGGTCCTTAACCGTAGAACTCTAAAAGGTATTATGGGGTGTAATGATTTATCATTACATAGGATAATATGTTACATAAGTTGTGAATTTACTACTAATCCCGAAATGTCAAATTTTGTAGGGGTTAAACCAAAATTTGACAAGTCTGCAGTACTGTGCACAAACGGTCGACCGGTTAACAGTAAACGGTCGACCGATCAGTGCACGGTCGACCGGACACGTCTCGACCGATAACAGGGAATTTTCGTCTGTTCGGAACGGTCGACCGAATCTATCGGTCGGTCGACTGAACATTGCGATGAAATTTTTTATTGTTGTGAACGGTCGACCGAATGTCGAACGGTCGACCGAAACTTGGTTCGAGCGGTCGACCGAACCTTCAAACGGTCGACCGGTCCAGACGGTTATCTGCAGAATTAATTTAAGAATTAATTAGATCATGTATGGAATTGGTCCATAATTGATTTAATTCGTGGCTAAGATTATTTGTTAGCAAATAATGGATGGTTAGATGAAAGTTTGCATGAAATCATGGGCAAGAGGTTGCACATGAATAGGTAATTTGGAGAGAACTTATAAATACAAGTTTATCTCATTACCTCATTAATTAATTAATTCATTATTTTCTCATGCAAAAATCTCTCTCCATATTTCTCCACGAAATTTCCTTAATTCTTAAGATTAGTTTTAGTTTTCAGAGATCATTTTCTCAAGGGAACTAAAGATGGGTTAGTAATTAGATTCTAAACCCTATTGGAGATTGAGAGGCTAGCTCTTCTCTCTCCAATCTTGTTTAGAGTTTGGTGAAATCTCGGAGGCATCCGGCGCAGCAACAAGCATCCTCAACGTCTCCGAATCTTCAAGAAGTTTTAGAGAACTTCTAGGTATGAATTTCAGTGTCCCATGTTTGTTTTAATAAAAGTTTTAAAACTAGTTATTGAAACAAACCAATGCATGCATGAAATAAATCATAGAAAATTGTAATTGATCCTTATTACGCATAAAAACTCCGAAAATATATATGTGTAATTAAACATGAAATCCAACAGTTAATTCATTAGGTGATTCATTTTATTCTAATCTTAATTTTTTTATTTAACCAATTTCATTGAAAGTTTTCATCATCATCATCATTTCATCTAAAAATATGTATTATTGGGATCATGATGAACTAGTAATGTTTGAACTCATTTGATTAACATTATTTAATCGTTCATCTAAACTAAAATATCTATTAAGGTAAGTTTTAATATGTTTTAAGTAATCTTCACAACCTTCATAATTCATGTTTTCAAAAATAGTTTCCAAATAAATTTGTAAATTGATCATTCTAAATCTATGATCCATGACAAAAGCTAAACGAAAAATTAATGGTGGAGGTTTCCAATATTTATTAAACTTAGCCTCCATTGCATTAACAATTTCTACAAAACTATCATTATTCCTATATTTCTTAAATACTTTAGCAATTGGAAGTAATTCAGATATAAATGAGTTAGTAGTTGTGTAATATGTTCCACTTAATGTGTTAGTGAAGTTGAAAAAAAGTTTCAAAAAATCTAACATAATTTTACAATTTTGCCAATCAAGATTAGTTAAACAAATTCATTTTTTTTCATTATAATAAGTTGTATTAAATATTTACAAGGAAAACATTTCAACATTTCATAAGTAGAGTTCCATCGATGATGGACATCTACTTAAAATTTTGTAGGTCTAATATCATTACTATAGCACAATTATCTAAATTCTTGATATCTATATGTACTATTACTACCTAAATAGGTGATAACATCTCTAACATTTTGTAAATAAGGTTTTATTATTTCAAGTCCATTTTGTACAACTAAGTTTAAAACATGATAAATGATTGACATCATTTCATGCTCATATTTGTATCTTATATCCATTATCTTACACCTAAGCAATACTACGTGACGAGTTTTATGTTTAGTTTTCAGGAATAAAGAGGTTTGAAGAGAAGAGCCATGAAAGGACCCAAAAGCAGGAAAAAAGACTTAATTGTGAGAGTCTTTTATTGTATTTTTTTTCTTCTTTTTTTTCTTTTTTTATAATAACTATGTACAAACATAAGTTCCCATCTTCATTTGTCAAAAGACATCAAATGGGAACCTCAAGAGTGGGTCAATGCACTTGGAAAGGGAACATGACACCACGAGGGCCATAATACACATGCGTGGGCCCCCTTCACAAAGAGCACCAGATGAAATGAGAGGTTCATGTATTGGACGCAAAGGCGTCTCATTCAAAGGATCAAACTGAAAGAGCTTGAACCTCTCAAGAGTTTGGGAAATATGGGGCAACGGAAGAACAATTTCTCCCGTTGCGGAACTGAAGTTATGATCATCGATCCAAACTCTCCAACCAACAGGCTGGTGGGTCGGAATGAGGTCAAGCACCTCGTTATGCATGTCCAACTCACCAGGAGAACAGGAAGTGGGTCTCATACCCAAGGTATCCCCCAAGGAACTCCTAATACCCTCATGAGTAATGTAGTTGTTTGATGTTCCATCATTTCCAAGATGATCAGGAACAATAGTGAGAGGCAAACTCTCATCAGGTTGTTTGAAATTGAGGGTACTAGGGAGCTCTTGCTCCACCAGAGGTGAGTCCTTAAGAGGCACAACATGAAGATCATGTGGCTCAAGGGCCACGGGACAAAAACATAAGGCACAATCTTGTGCCGACTCATAATGAAAATGGTCCAAGTTATTCTCAATTTGAATCGAATCCTCCACTAAGTGATCGTGAATTGAAACCCCAAGTCCCTCAGACTGACTAGGAGTTTGACTTTGAAAGATTGTGCTTTGAATTTGTGGATGTGGTGGTGGTTCGATATCAAAAGATGAATCCTCATGTTGACAAGAAAAGTTACCCTCCTCACGTTCATGGAATTGTTGTGTCATCTGGCTCACTTGCATTTCCATGGTTTGCAAGGAATTCAAGTTGGACTTCAATAAGTTTTGTGTGGTTTCCATGAATGTTTGGAGAGTTTGTTTCAAGGAATCAGGTATGCGGTCAACGATGGGGTCCAAGTCAGAGCTTGGGAAATTTTGGGGTTGGGTGTTGATGGGCTGAGAATGAGTCCAATGATTTGGAGTGGGGTGCTGGTAGAATTCTGGGTATTCGGGAGGAGGATACTGGGGTGAATATGAAGTATAAGAATTTGAATAAGAATTGTTTCCCCATGAATCCATCACTCTCGGGATGTACGCGGATGCGTAATGGTCATATTGAGCATTTTGGGAAAATGTATGCTCATACTCAGGCTCTGGGGGAACATAAGGACATTCCCCGATATTATAACCACTCAACCCACAACAATCGCACGGTATGGCTACTGGAGCCACTGGTGCACTCATGTCGTCTACCGCATGCATGAAAGAGGCCAAAGTTTGTTGCCCAGAGTATGATCCAACATAACTAGATGGAGATCTAACCGTCGGTGCCTCTCTCATATCACCCCTATATGAAGATTGCTCAGTCACATAATGAAGATCATCCCAACCGTACGGAGTGTTCGTCTGAGCCACCCCAAGTTGCATGGGTCCGGAATACCAGGGAGAATCATCCTGGTCCCAACAATGATATGAATGGTCGCCCATGTAACCATCCATCTCAACAAACAACTCTCGAGTCGACCACTCTCACCACCACGAGACTAAGCTCGCAAAAAGTGCTCGACTCGACCCTAAAACGCTACCAGAGAGTGTAAAGGGGAGGAGACTATAACGTAGAAGAAGGTGAGAAGAAGATGACTCAAAGGAGAAGGGAAGAATCCCTAGAGCTAGCGAGGGTACAGGGTGAAGGTAGAAGCCTAACTAGCAAGCATGGCTCAAACAATGTAAGGCAATGGGTCCTTAGGCTAGACGACGCCTAACTTCGAGGTCACTAGCCTCGACACGCCTCACCTCCCTACAACGAGGACCACAATGCCCAGCAAGTGATACCAGATCCGGAGATCCAGTACCTCCTACTATCGACAAGGTAGGCAACGCCGATCAGGTCATGGCGGTCTCAACTAGATTACTCTCCTAGTGCGTCCAAAATCCTAGGGCCAATGTCTACTTGCTTTTAGTTAAGGCTTTACTTGAGTGTGCTTTTTGGGGCTAAGGGAGGGGTGATGAAATCCCCCACCTTATCTTTGAAGACTATAGGTGATGCCCCTTAAAGATGTTTTGAAATCTTAGGCTAGCAAGCAACTCACCAAACAAGCACTCACCTCACTCTTGTTTCGATGCAAACCTTACTCACTAATGAATGTCCTAATGCGTGAATGAGTGATAAGGAATGCGTACCTCGCTCCAGCAATCAACGACAAAATGTAAAGCAAAGAAAAGAAAGATGCATGCAAGGTCTACATATGATGCATGACCTAGATGGCAAAGAGTCTAATCTTTTGCTTTGAGTTTTATGGTCCAAGTTGATTAAAGGGGGAGTGATTAATGATCTGGGAGCAAACACGAAGTCACAGCATGCAAAATTGGACTCCTAGATAACACCAATTACAGAACTAACTACCACAAAAAATTTGGAAGCAGGAAACCCTTACCAGGCCGCCAATTGGCGGGCTCCAACCGCTGATTGGCGGTTCTTTTGTGGTTTCTCTTCCTCAAACTTCTTCAGTAGCCTCCCCTTGATGTGCTGGTTCCCTGAAACTAAGAAACACTGGAAACAAAAAATTAAAAACCCCTCGAATCGTCCAAACCAAGGTCTGGACAGAGCACCTCCCCGGCAACGGCGCCAAAAATTTGATTGATCGTTTTATATTTAACCGCAAGTGCACGGCCGCGTTGAAGCGGTGGCAAATACGGGTCGTCCACTGGGAGGTGTGTCGACACTTGGTTTGTGCGAAGGCGAGAGGTAAAGAAAGGGAAGAAAGGTTGGTTACACTAAACTACACTAAGGTGCAAATGGAAATGGAAGAAAAGCAAGAAAACTAAACCCCAAAGGGGGTAGAGAAATAATGTGAACATAAAGAAGTGTGTGTGTGTGTTCATTAAGTCGTGATAATGTAAACTAAGCCCCCATGCTGGTAACTAGAAAATGGTTGATATGTTAACCGAGCATTGGAGGGTTTGTTACGGTTGTAGAATGCATAAGGTGTTAAATAATGTCATATCCTTAAATATTTGTTTCTTGATTCCTAGTAGATTATTGATTTATATTTTGTTGATTGTAGATTTAAATTGGTAATCATAAAAATCGTTGAGTTTAGGTTTGATTATTATGATTGAAATCATATTTGTTGTTGTTAAAACCAATTATTTTGATTTGTTTTAAGCATTTTTTCCATATTTTTTGTTGTTTTATGAAATATATAATGTTGGTCGATTGTGATCTTACATATAATAATGTTATGAATAATGTACAACAATGGAAGTGCAACTCTGTCCCACTTATATCACAGTTGTGGAGCTGGGCATATTTCCACATTGGGAGACCGAGTAAGAATAGACCCTTAATGTACCCGTGGATGAGAGTGCACCATTAGGATCATGTTGGAGATGACCACGATCATTCAAGGGAAGTGTCAAGACGTTAAAACTTGATTTTTATCAGAATGAGCTCGACGCATCAACTTAACCAGGTCACCTGGGAATCTTATGAACATTTGGATCTTAACCAGTTTCCACCACTATCTATAGAAGGTTTGGGGATATGGATGAGCCGTACATGACTTATAAATTTTGGCGAAGTGGTTATGCATTGTCCAGACAGTGATGAGGCAGCTCGGTCTACAACAACACATTCTAGAGTAGATGGAGTGACATGTTGTGAAATCGGCTAAGGGGAGAACAAACAGTAATTCGGTCGACCGGTTAAGGAACGGTCGACCGCCTAATGCTAAGACTTAGGTACACTTAAGTGATCGGTCGAACACCGAATAGGGTTCGGGTTTAGTGTTTTCCGGTCTAAGTTTGGGTGATCTATTGAAGTCCAAATTATGTGAAATTTCGTGTGTGACTTCTATAGGAAACCTAGTGTGTGTTTGAGAAGTTTTTAGCTCAAGTTTACTCAATTACACAAAGTTCCTAAAGACTCAAAGAAATACAAAATACATGTCTTCAAAAGAGCTTGATTACATGTCTTGACTTGATTTCCTTTCTTCCTTGAGTCTTGATCACCTGTAGAGGTTAGCACAAAGCAATATATATGCAATTGAATATGTGTGCTACTCTACATGATCATAATTAAGATTATGTTGATTAAATCATCAAAACATAGATTAAGGCCAAAAAGCCAACAAAGACTACATGGAAACCATGAACATGCATATTTCACATAAAGTTTAGGTTGACTTTAGATTATCAAGCATGCAATTAGTACCTAGTGTTGTCATTAGAGCATCAATTAATCCTACCTACAACCTACACCATTCATGTTAATGTGCATCAAACATACACCCATACATGTCAAGCTAATGACATACAAATAAGAGAAACTATAGATCTAGCATGAGACAAGTACCTAGTGTGACTATTATCCCATCTAATACAAGTTTGAGAATGCTACAAGCATATATCTACATTAACTTAAGCACATGGAAATGACACAAATAAGAGAACCCATCACCATACATCACATAGTCTACATCACCTCCACCCCAAATGAGATGAATCTACTCTCTACTCATAAGAACAAGCATAGAAAGAAAGAAATATACACTAAACATGGCAATAATATCAAAGTACTAAATCAACCAACAAAATGTAAAAATGCTTGGATTGAAAGAAAGCTAAAGAAGAGAGAAATTCATATCTAACATAAGATTAATCAAAATGTGAGATTACAACCTTCATCCACCCACGTTCCTTTGCAGTCAAATTGGGTAAACTTGGAGAGAAAGGGAAAGGTATGAGAAACATTTTTACTTATAGAAGAAAGAGTGATGTAGATGAATCTAGAAGCAATCTGACGACTGTAATCGACTTTTCTATGGTTTTAATGGTAATAGATTTGGATCCGCCATTGGTAGATGTTTTGTCTCCGATCCATCCCGAATTCTCCCTGAAGCTTAAGTTTTCTATTTTGCACGTGGGGTGCACTTTAGGTTCGCTAGTTCGAGCAGATTTCTCAATAATTTATCAAATACTTCTCACGATCATGATAGTGAGGGATTTTTGCATCAGAAATGTTTTCCTTATGCTCAGGTCCCTCTGGGTGTCATTTCGGTTCTTTCTGAATTGCAGATGGGTCTTGAGAATGACAAACAAGTCTAAGACGCTTCAATAAGGTCATTTCTTTTTGCATTTAGGTCCTTTTTTGTTCATTTTTCCTCTCTATTACCTAAAACCTGAAACACATCAAAAAAACACTCGAATAACACAAAATTAAGATAAAATAACGGATATACAACATGAATGTAATGTATGATATGCTACTAATCAATTTACTATGATTTTTTTTGCTAAAAATAATATTATTTCTATTTTTTTCCTATTATATATAAGTAGATTTTACTTTTAGTTTATTATAATACGTAGGTTATTTAGTTATATATAATAACATACGTAGAAACAAGTCATATAATAAATGTTACGAAATGTGTATTGTTTCTTATTTAAACATGTAAACAAGATTCATGTTAGGACAATTCCAAGCATCTACGTGACTACATGACATAACTTATTAATTAGTTTTGTATAAACAAGTCAGGTTGTGTATACACGATAATAAATGAGTTGGATATGGTTCGAGTTCAACAACACGGTTATTAAATGGGTCCGATATGGACTGTAATATATGACTTACATATACGACACAATTACTACACGACACGATGAATAGTTCTACCTAAAATTTATGTTTTGCTTTAGACCGCATCCAAACCATTATTTTCAAAACTCACACCAAAATGCAATTTTTGTTAAACCTCAATCGCAAAACCAAGATTCCCAAACGAACTTGGACCCTAAGTCTGCTTCGCAATTAGTTGATCCATATCCATAAACCTAATAGGTGAACACTATAATATGGCTTGCAACGCTAAATCCAAGAAAACCATCGTTCTCCCTGCCCATTTAGATTTGCTCATGGTGACAGAAAACCGATACTGAACTGGATCAAGGAATTTTACGAGTCCCACTTCTGTAACCGTAAAAAAACATGTTATTTGTTGCATTTGATGACATCTTAGTTGTAAGTCCTCAATCCTTCAACCTATTTGAATATTTTGAAAGCACTCTCACATGAACTCAAACAAACTCTATGCACTAAGTGTCATGTATTTTGCGTGTTTGACTATGAACTAAAATCAAAAGTTCATAACCAGATCTCAGGGGAGTACATCCACAAACTCCATAACGATGCATTGTTATTAATCTATGGAGTTGCATCATTCAGATTCTATTGAACCCATAGCATTAATCAAAGAAACATGCTGCAACAAAAATCAGATGTGGAAGGACAAAACATGCGATAGAAGTTGTTTTTCCATGTTTTTGTCGTATTCATGTCCCGAGTCAGTACTTGTGCTTTTTAGACCATGGTAGATGAAATTACAAAGAGAACGAAGTAAATTGTGGGCAATTATTTGGTAAGTGCTAACAGGGCGTGTAATAAATGTTATCACAAACAAACAAAAAATCAGGATATTCAGGTGTAACCACACCCTATTGTCTGCAAAAGACTGATATATATAAGTTTCAAGTATTTCTTCCATGATTACCATGGACAAGCACAACTTTGATGCTGTTTTTTTTTCTAGAGCTCAAGTGATTATACATATGAATTTACAAAGGACTTCGGGGGCAATCACAAAACAGGACCTAAATATACCTTCCTCTTTAGCAAGTGCCTCTTCAAACCGTTGGGTCTCTTCTTCAATTTGTTCCCTCGTCAGATTCTCATCATCTGCAGTCTACGACTTAAAGCAGACATAAGTGCCTTCAAGTTTCTGCAGATAGGACCCCCCTCAATAATAATCATGTCTACTTGCCACATGCATTCAGTTTATTTTTCCGTAGGTAGATAGGATCAATATCATGATAAAGATGATAAATTCCCCCCCATACACACACACACACAAGGGTCTTCATTAAGTGCTTACAACCATCATACATTTGGATAACCACTAAACAGAAATTTCTTTCACTAAAACCACTTACATACACAGGTAGAATACAACATGCGGAAAGAAAAGATATATTATGCTAAGACTATTGTTGTGTAGAACTATAAACTCGATGCGCTTGATATGTGCACGATATGAACGGTTCACTACACGATTTTTGAAGGCTAAAAGAGAGAGAGAGAGAAGGATTGGACAAATGTGTTAGATGTAAATAGCATTGGGCTTTTTGCTACAATACACCTCTCTGGTGTCCAAATTGGCGATATACACCGGGGTTTTCGGTATTGCCTCATATACACCTACAAGTCGACCATATTTGCGCATATGCACCTCTGCAGTTAGTGGACCCCACCCCGTCACCGTTACCGTCCAACGGTGTTAGACAATTTGCAAATTAAACCTCGTAAAATCTAAATTTCCTGAACTGTAAAAACAAAAACCCCTCGGACAAATCTGAACAAGTCTGGACAAATCTCCGTCCAGATAGCAAAATATAAAAACAAAGACAATCATTCCAATTACAAAAAATTCAATAACAAACACAACCATTTCCAAGTAGCAAAAGACAACAAATATCACCATTTCGCACTTCCTAAATTTCAACACACCAAAAAATCCAAGTTTAACACAATAAGGAGTTTAACATTTTAACATAAAACCAAAAGTAGTGTAATAACAATCAAATAAGTTTAACACAACTAAAAATCTATCCTAAGCGACCTCTCAATCTCTTCTTCCTTTTAGGACGTGCTTGAGCATGTCCTCTCCCCTACCCCGTCCCCCTCCTCGTGCTGCATTCTCTGTATGACTGAGACCATCAGCGTCTTCTTGAGTGTGTGGATCTTCTTCTTCAATGACACGATCCTGACTCAAATGTAATGTCGGTTCTTCAGCACCAAAACACATCAGCCAAGCCTTCATTTTTTCCTTCAATTTTGCAACCATCGAAGAGCATGGTGTATTGTAATCCCTTAATTCCCCAGTGTCATCATCTTCAACGATATGCATCTCTTGCATGCATTCTGGTCGACTAAAATGAATTGGGCCAACAATTGACAAACCAAGCCCAATAGAGGGATATGAGGTAGACGGTCCAACCCTACCAGCAAACTCATCATGACTGTAATGCATGAGTTCAAATTGCGACAAACCATGATAAGGATTTGCACTGCTAGACGGAATCTCACATGCATTTTCTGGCCATTCATTGTCTGTTTACTGGTAGTTCTGCGATTGGAAATATGGAATTTGGTGGTATGCCGGAACTTCGGTTGTAGGATTTAGACTTATATTCAAATTTATTCCGCAGTCTCAACCGGTCGACCTTACTGTGCCATACTCTGACGAATGAGTGTTGGTTGTCAGCGTAGGGTCGGGCACTTTAGGTTCAGCTTCCACATACACTCCAACGACATACATCTTTTAAACAAACACATCATTCCATAAACCGACCTATCATTGGTTAATGAAGCGTATGTCCAATCATTGTTTAATGACAATTTCGCCGTCAACATCACATCAAACATATCGTGTGGATAACAACATTCAGATCTTAGGACATCCATTAAATCCCCAAATTTTATGTTCAACGGAACAACTACCAATTTGCGGTCAGATACTGTATACTCTGCCACATCTTCATGACATTCTAATTTCCCATTATACATGACCAACAAAGATCCTTCATCATCTTTATCCATTCCTTACATATATTAATTAAATCTGAAAATGTGTTCAAGTGAGATGGTTGTTCTTCTAATACTAATTAATTAAAAAATTGAAAGTACTAAATTTTTTAAAAATTACCTCAATCGAGTGTAGTAGCAAACAACTGTAAACGTCGAGCAATGAGTGTAGGAGCAAAATCAACTACAATAAACAACATTACGATTAATGTTAGATTTTTTTAAAATTTTTGACATAACCTCCCCTATATTTTCAAATTCGTAAAATATAAACCTACACTGTAAATGGAACTAACGATACTACAAATAACATTCTCAACACTTGCTGAGTATTTAAATAACGACATATTTCACAAATTCAAACGACATACATTCAAACAACATACAAATCACGACATATTTAAAACACATATTTCTCAACCTCAACACATTTTTTCGTCTCGATATGTGCACGATATGACCTCGATAATTAAGATTTTTTGAAAAAACACGACTTTTCACCGCACAATTTTTGAGGGCGTCTTATAACGAACGAAATTCAAATCATTTCGGTGTGGAGAACTGTAAACTCAATGGGTTCTATGCACTCGATATGTGCACGATATGACCTCGATAATTTAGATTTTTTGAAAAAACACGACTTCACCGCACGAGTTTTGAGGGCGTCTTATGACGAACAAAATTCGAATCGTTTCGGTGTGGAGAACTGTAAACTAGATGAACTCAATGTGTGCGCAAGATGTCCTCGATAATTTAGATTTTTAGAAAGTTGTGTTTTTTCAACACACGATTTTTAGGGCGTTTTATAAAGAACATAATTCGAATCGTTTGGGTGTGGAGAACTATAAACTCGATGCGCTCGATATGTGTGTGATATGAACTGTTCACTACACGATTTTTGAAGGCTAAAAGAGAAAGAGAGAGAGAAGGAGAAGGATTGGAAGTGAATTGTTCCACACGGTTTAGGCAAGGATATTTTGGGGAGATGTATAAAGATAGGCATATTTTTCAGAGAGAGTTAAAATATGGCCTTTTTTCAGAGGTTGGGTATCTTGGAGCATAAATGGTCAAATTTTCATTCTATAATTAACTTATTTTCTTTAGGGATGTATAAAAGTTGTTAGAATTACGAACTACCTTCTTAAGTATAAAGTTGCATTCTAAGAGATGTATGTAAATGGTTGAAATGGTATGAACAGTCTTAAGATCTACCTTTTTCTACTCGTGCACCTGCAAGGTCTATGTTAGCTAGTTTAATTATTTTGTATGGAGGAAGGTTACTTTTCAATGTTAAGAATAAATACAATTTATATGTAAAATAAGTTGATTATTCAATAACAAATACATTTTGCTTATACTTTCAAAAAGATACACTTCATTTAGTTAAATGAATAAATTTTCAAAGTCATGTCACGTTAAGACCATCCTTAACGGGTTTCCCGGCGATCCCGCCCCGATCGTGCGCTGGACGACCGGGTTTTCTAGCTCCCCGGGCGTCAACTAGGTGTGCCTAGTGGCACAACCTAGTTGATCTGGTTTTTAATTTTTTTGATTTTTTGATTTTGGTTTGTTTTGTTATTTGTTTTAATAATTAGGGTTTTATATTTTGATAAATAGTTAGGATTTAAGTAGTTTTAGTTTATATTTTGATAATAATTAGGGTTAGAGTTTATTATATTTTGATAACTGTTAGATTTTCAAGATCGAAACACATAAACCAGTACATAATTACTAATAAATCTCAAGTCCCAAATAAACATTGTACTTGGCTTTCAGGGGACGCTGCCCCATTGCCACCTCCGCCACCTCACTGGTGAGGTGGAACGTCACTTGCTCACCGGGGAGCGAGACCCCCGACCGACCTGTCGGGGGTGGGTATAAAACATATGAGATTATTAATGTAAATATAAATGTTTTTCCAAATAAATTATTAATGTTTTTGGTAAATATAAATGATTTTGAAATAGAATAAGAAGTTGAGAAAGAAATTAATGATGTGGAGGAAAGAGAGTGAGATGACCTAGGTCATGGTTAATGGGTGAATAGTGAATGAGAAAAATGAGGTTGGGACATGATGACATGACATGTAATTTGGAGGATAGAGAGAAGAGAGAGAAGGTGGTCATCCGGGTCGTGGCTGTGGGTGTTCTAAATGAATAACCCGACGTAAATTCAATATTCTTCAAAATTAAAAAGGTTGATAGAATTTCTGGTTATGTTTTACAATGAACATGTTGTAACTTTATTTTACACATTGAACATTTTTCACATTGAACGTTTTTCACTTTTTCGACGAAACATTTTTGATGACCTAACTAGAATAAAGTTTGTTAAAACAAAAACATCGACACAATAATCTAAAAATATATATTATTGAGATGAATTATGACATAACATGTAACGTCCCGAAACAGCGAAAGAAAATTTTCAAAATAAACATACAACATACGACCGTCAACGGTCAACAAGGGCACGTTACTGAAAGTCAACTGAATACAAATATATAAATATATCTCCACGTGGAAGTCATAATACAGAGTGTCAAAAGAGCGATTACAAGTCTACTACATAACTATTGTAATCGCTACCTCTACAAAAAGATACGAAGACAGGATCCGATCCCGGAGGTACTCCCCTGGGTCACCACCAACCTACGACTGCCTGCTCCCTGAAAATGAAACATAAAATCTGCCTGAGTTCCCGCAAGGAACCCCGTATGCCAACATCTCCTATCATAAACAGAAATACAGACGAAAATGCCAAATAATGCTCATGCAATGCAAATCCACCTCGGGCCCACTGACTGCCTCCGCTCTCCAACACAAGGAAAGTGCATCCCCTCCCTACACAAGGAAGAAGGCGTCTCTCGGCCACACAGGCACAAGTGACCTCGCTCTCCGACACACGGAAAGTGCAACCCCTCCCTACACAAGGAAGAAGGCATCTACCACCCGCACAGGCATGGAAGGCATCCCTCTGCCGCACTGGCTCAAGGGGTCCAACAGAAATATGCTCTCATCGTAGGTGAAATCCGTAGCTCCGAGGTCCGGTGATCGACCGTGGGCTCGGCAGCCGGTAGTCGCCTAAGCTCGACGTCTCGCGTGTGGAGAAATCCATCAAGGAAAGATAATTCGACCCACCAGTCGAACAAGGTCAAATCTAGCGGTCGACCGTTTGGAAGGTCTACGCTATACATTTTGTATACATATATATCCAATCGGTCAAACCAGGGTCCGTTCAACCGATAAGGAAAACTGCCCGAATCCTGCCTACAGCATTCGGTCGACCGAAACCTCTCTTCCGGTCGACCGATCTACAGGCACTTCACTGCAGAAAACTGCACGCGGTCGGTCGACCGGATCACAACGAGCGGTCGACCGTTTAGATGGTCAACGCTCTTGACCGACTTTGAGCAGTTCGGTCGACCGAGACACACACTCGGTCGGCCGAAGGTCTGTCTACCCTATCTACTGGGATCGGTCGACCGAAACAACCACCGGTCGACCGGACTAATATAACCCTTATAAATATTCCCGCTAAAATTTGGCATAAACGGTCGACCGTCACACAGACGTCGTTCGACCGTTTTCGGGCAGCAACTTAATATTCATTAAAACTCGGTCGACCGACCCAACCACCGGTCGACCGAACATGCATTTTCCCTCCTGGACAGGCATCATACAGACCTCATTCGGTCGACCGAACCACACTACCGGTCAACCGAACAGAGCGTCTTCAACCTCTGTCCTGTTGGGTTCGCCGGGGAAACGGCACCAACGCCACCCCCTACACTCCCACACCTCTTGGGGAGTTAATATGAAGACTTGGCATACCTCTCAAGACGACGAAGACCCGCTGGAGCCTCGCTCGCGCACCGCCGTCTCCGAAGACCTCCTCACGTTCCTCCCTCGTGCTCGCCTCCACCACGCCGCCGGAGATCTTCTCCTCCTGGTCGCCGGAACAAGGGAAGGTGGTGAGATGGGTGGAACGAAATGGAGAAAAGAAATGGGAGAAAGGGTTGGGTTTTGTATAAATAACCAAAACCTACACCTACCCCATACCCTACCCATACCTCCCACCATACCACCTACATCCTAACCACACTCCACCCCATACCTCTCTCTCTCTCACTTCACGACTTTACATAACATGGTCAAACTATGGCAATTATTGTTGTAATGGATCACCATGAATAGCCAAACTACCATTAAGGATAAAGTTAAAATTGTATCACGGGATATTAAAGTGTTAAGTTGAAATAACAAAGATTAATTAGAGAATGTAAAATAAAGTAATCACAACTTTCTCTATTATTTCTTCAATTTGCTCCCATTTTGCAGAGAAAATCAAAAATTCAATTTGTACAAGCAACTTTCCCACCGTTTTTCTTCTATTTTATCCGTTTAGAACGTTTGAAATTGAAATTGTGCCCAAACAAGAGAAAGTCCGCTTGCTCTCCATTTCTCTTGTTTAAATGCACCACTAAATTTCTAATAAATAAATATATTTTATATTAACTACATTTCAATTTTACATTAAACCTCTTTGACCACATGACTAACATCTATTATTTCTTATTTATTTTTCAGTTCAACTTATCAATAACACCACCACGAACTCGAAGTCCAGCATCAGCACCTTAAACACATCCCTTGTCAAATAAAAGAAGCTCCTTCAAATTCATGCATTTCTTGTTGCAACATCTATGCCTCCAGACCTCCAACTTAAACTTCTATGCACATGCAAATTTTGTTGTTGAGAATATGTTAAGTATGCACACGTAAATTTTGTTGTTGGGAATATGTTGAGTATTTACTCAAATTTTATTGCTATTGAGTTTTATATTTGTGTTATATATTTATGGATAATGTTTTATAGTGTCGAAACGAACGTGTGAATTATATTCAAGCTTACGTGTAAATTTTTTATTAACATTTCAACGAATGAAAATATGAAATATTTATACAAAAACAGGTTGAAGTTATAATTTGTACAAATGTGTTAGATGTAAATAGCATTGAGCTTTTTGCTACAATATACAGGTGTCCAAATTGGCGATATACACCTGAGTTTTCGGTATTGTCTCATATGCACCTACAAGTCGACCATATTTGCGCATATGCACATCTGCCGTTATTGGACCCCACTCCGTCACCGTTACCGTCCAATGGTGTTAGACAATTTGCAAATTAAACCTCGTAAAATCCAAATTTATTTATCTGTAAAACAAAAAACCCCTCGGACAAATCTGGACATCTAGACAAATCTCCGTTCAGAAACTTGTCCAGAAACTCCGTCCAGAAACTCCATCCAGAAACTCCATCCAGACTTCTATCCAAACTTGTCCAGACTTCTGTCAAAATTTGTCTAGATCTCGTCCATATTTGTCTAGAAACTCCGTCCATATTCCTCCAGAAACTCCGTCCAGATCTCGTCTAGACTTCTGTCCGGAATTGTCCAGACTTCGTCGTGAATTCGTCCAGACTTCTCCAGATTTGTCCACACTTCATCCGGACTTGTCCAAATTGTCCAGACTCGTTGTAAGGTGAGATGTCGGAAGGTCGACCGTTTGCTTCTCGGTCTACCGAACATGTTTCCATCGGTCCGTCGTGATCGTAAAGACAGTAAGTTTTTGATCTTCCTGGAATCATTGGGTCAGTTTACCGACCTCTACCCGGTCATCCGAATATTCATCCTCAGTAGCTTCGAAATTTCTTTGGAAATCTCTATTCGGTGTACCGAAGGGGTATCGGTCATCCGAATATAGTAATTATTAATTTAATAATTAATTAATTTAGCAATTATCTAAATTTATAATCAATTATCTTTTTAATAAAAAATATGAAAAATATAAAAAATAGCGGGCGTCCGACGGAGCCGCCCCGCCCATGGGAGGGCCGTCTGGCTAAGATGCCTCCCCCACGGGGGAGGCGTCTTAGACAGACGCCCCTCCCACGGGCGAGGCGTCTTTGCCAGACGCCGCCCCCATGGGAGGGGCGGATCCCGCGAACGCCCGCTATTTTTAATTATTTATTATTACTTTTTTATTAAAAAGATGTTGGATATTTTACCAGATTCGAGTACATCGGGGCGTCCGTTGGTTCATTACTGACCTCCAAAATATTATTTTTTATGATTATGAGAGGAAGATGAAGAGAGATGTGTGATAGGAGGGTTAAATGTCGCGTTATAGGAGTAAAAATGAGAGAAGGGCAAAATGGTAATCTGTACGGGTGATTTAAGTAGTTTTCCGGCGATGAATAGCAGTTCAGATTAGAAATCGTTAAAATTTTAGGTATTTTATGCTTATAAGCCTTGTAGTCATTAAAGAGTATTAAAAAGTGGGATGATTTTTTTGTGATTATTTGTTTTGATAGTGTTTTCGATGAAAAATTTGTGTTTATAACCCTTACAATTTTGTGCATGTGAATTTTAATATTTTAAGTAATACTAATTTAAATTGATATTAAATATTATATTGCATTATTTTGTTAGCTGTATCAATTTTATTTTAATTATTGAGAATAGGAATAAGTATTATTTATCATACACAGTAGTAATATATCGTGCAATGTACGGGTTTTAGTGTACTATCAATATATATAAATCTTTGGCATGTGCAATTAAATTAGTAGGTTATAAACTAGTTAATAAATTATTTTTAGTGCTGACATTATTTCTGAATTATTGTTTGACTGCAAATCTCTATTATATTAGGTTGCATGCTGCCATTATTTTAAAAATGAATTTGCGTCAACCAGGAATATCTTTTACAAAACATTGGTGTTAGTCTTTGTATTCGCATTGCAGCAAGCTTATTATTACAGAAAAACCAACAAGTTGGATTTGATTTTTTTAGTTTTTATGGGTTTTTTTCTTCCTTTTTAGAGGTCCACAAACCAAACTGTTTGAGCATCCAGGCTCCAAATAAGCAAGTCGTGGCTCGTATGACTTGTATCCAACTATGTGAAACCTTCCCACCCAAATTGGAGGGCTGAAAAAAGCCATGAAAACTTAACACTCCTTGTTTCAAAAACCACAATTAAAAGAGATATCACGCTTAGGATCATAATCATAAGTTTGGTACCCAATAATCTACAACTTTGTCATGTTTATTAGACACCACATCAAATTGAGTTCAGGTCTTATTGGTCGGATTTGCATATATTCATATACCCCTAACTTATAAAGTTTCAATTAAAAACACTACCAAATTCGGATTTCATCAAAATAATCGGTTCATCGATTCCATTTCCTCACCAACTACCTCATCTACCCATCACAACC
Source organism: Triglochin maritima (assembly GCA_963682175.1). NCBI lineage: Eukaryota > Viridiplantae > Streptophyta > Magnoliopsida > Alismatales > Juncaginaceae > Triglochin > Triglochin maritima. The sequence continues at coordinate 20,038,539 of OY821770.1, forward strand.
GATAGTGAAATCTTATTAAGTACAATAAATTTACAAATTACATACAATGATACAATTTCTAATGTATTAAGTATTACAATTATTTATGATCGTAATGGTCTCTACTTCTAATCACTTTTAAGCTAATTACCTACTTGTTTAATCAATCAAGAATATGCAGCGGAATTAGACAAAAAACAAGCAAGTAAAGCAAACCATAATGATGACACCGAATTTTTATAGAGGTTCGGTCTCCCGCCTACTTCCTCTCTTGCAAGCTACGCTCGATCTCCCTCGAGCTCCGCTCACGTCTTCACTATCAACCTTGTTCAGGGCCGAGATTAAGCCTTTTACAAAACAAACTCCGCGAACACCCTCGCGAGCTTGACTTTCTTCTCTCACAATCCGAGAGGAACACTTCGGGCTTTCACGGAAGTCCTTGCTTCTTTACAAGAGAGATGTTGAGTGGAACACACTCTCTAACTAGAGCAAAATTAGCTTAGGATGTGGAATTGATACTAAAGTGTGGAATTGTAAGCTTGGAGAGTAGATTTGGGGAATGAGAGACTTGGAGTTTTCTCTTAAGTGTATATTGTTGGCTTTTTGGCTAATGATTGCTTATCCGTTTTGATGATTAATCAACATATAACTTAAACACATGTAATTCGCTCATATCATTCTTGCACAATACACATATATCGTTTTGTACTAACATTTCCGGTGACAAGTTTAACGAGAATTGAAGTTGAATAGTAGATAGGTTTACATTATTGTCATTAGGATTTAAATGTAACTTGAGCACTTAAATCTTGATGCATTGCATATCATGACTCTTTAGGATTCTATAGAAGTAGAACTAAACCATCAAATTCCATACAAAACTTCTTTAGAAATCAATCAAACCATATCCAGGATTTCTGCACTCAACCGGTCGACCGGTCGACCATCTGGTTCGACCGTTTAATCTAAAAACTGTTTTCTGAACCTGTTTCGGTCGATCGAACTGTGTTCTGGTTCGACCGTTTCATTAGAGTAACTTAAGGTATTTTGGTCGACCGATCAACTGTTCATACGTGCTGGAAGACACGTGCCTTAGTGCAAACCGGTCGACCGAAAGTCCTTTTCTGATCGACCGTTTGATTTCTATTTTTGTCTTCTTTTGTGACCGTTATACTTGTCGTATTATACAACGGTCGTATACACATACTTTCACCTACCCTCAAATACATAGCTTACCGGTCGAACAATTCGTATTTACCGGTCGACCGTTTGACCATTGATCTTTCGGATCATGCTTCCTGTTATCGGTCGATACCACCTTGGTTCGACCGAACACACTTTGTCTCTACCGAAATTTACACATCGGTCGACCGTTTCCTAGTTTCGTTCGACCGGTGCACTTAAGTTCCATCCCAGTAAGTTCGACTGTTCCTAGTTTGTCTGACCGTTTGACTACTATTCACATAACCGGTCGACCGTTTCTTTCTTACCGGTCGACCAAACATTGACAGAATTGCTTCCCGAATTTCTGGTTTGTGTATCTTACACAAAACCCAATCAAATCTTTCTAAAACGGCTAGAAAACTTAATAGGCTTATATATAGAGCTTAGATCATCTTTGCAAGGCACCAATCCTATCTCTAAGCTCTCATTGTGTGCTAAAACCTTCCAAGTGCTCTTACTCTCTTTATTGCTCTCAACCACTCTCTTGATCAATCATTCAATTGCATTCATCATCAAATTCAAGTGCTCAAGAGTAGGTTACACAAAGTCTACCACAAAGGAGTTGTACAAGCTTCCGGAGTGAAGCTCTTCTCGGGTTGTGAGAAGGAGGTCCAAGCTTGGCGAGGGTGTTCGCAAGCTTGAATTGTAAAGGCTCGATCTTTGCCCGGAAAGAAGATCAAATTAGTGAAGATCGCGAAGTTGCTCAAGGAAGAGCAATTCGTAAGAGAGGACTAGGATCTGGGGCTTGGATCCAAACCTCTATACATCCGGTGTTTGGTTTGCCTTTTCATCTCACTAAATTCATTGGATATCTTGTTATTGCACAAATAGTTAGTAGTAAGAAATTAGTCTATAAACCCCCCCTTAAGACTAATATTTAGGGCAATTAGATCCTACATTTGGTATCAGAGCCTTGTTAATTGCATATAAACAAATTAACATTTGTAGCAATGGCCCAACAACGTGAGGGATTCCACACCGGTAGACCTCCACTTTTTAATGGAACCAATTATGCCTATTGGAAGAAACACATAATAATCTTCATTCAATCATATGATGTTAAGCTATGGGTATTCTTTCAAATTCCATATACTCAAAATAAAGAGTTTGAACTCATGAGTGATGAACTAGCAATGGTTCAAATGAATGCAAAATTAATGAACATTCTCATGTGTGGATTAACTGAAGAGGAATATGGTAGAATTAATGCTTGTGATTATGCATATGAGGCATGGCATATGTTAGAAAGTCATTTTGAAGGACGATCATCCGTGAAAGAAACTAGGATAGATTCATTTATGCAAAAATATGAAATGTTTGCCATCAAACACAATGAATCCATTAGCGAGATGCATACTCGCTTTACTCATATCACGAACTCCTTGAAAAACCTTGGTAAGGTCTTGATTGAAAGTGACAAGGTATGGAAGTTTCTTAAATCGTTGACATTAGAGTGGGAGAAGAAGACAATTGAATCGTTGACATTAAATCGTTGACATTAAATCGTCTTTCCTCCAATTGAATCTCATAAGTTATGAGGCTTCCTATGAGATCCTCCATCTTTAGCTTTGAGAGATCTTTTGCCTCCTCGATTGCCGTTGTCTTCTTCTCCCACTCTAATGTCAACGGCAATCGAGGAGGCAAAAGATCTCTCAAAGCTAAAGATGGAGGATCTCATAGGAAGCCTCATAACTTATGAGATTCAATTGGAGGAAAGACGAGAGAAGGAGAAGGAGCGAGAGGGGTTAAGGAGAAAGGAGAAAACAATTGCTCTCAAAACAACGTCGGATTTGGAAAGTATCGAAGACGATGACACCGATGATGATGTTGCATTTCTAACCCGCAACTTCAAGAAGTTTCTCGCCAAAGGAAGGTTCACAAGAGGGAAAGGAGAATCATCCTGGACTTTCACGTGCTACGAATGCAACAAGACGGGGCACATGAAGAAGGATTGTCCACTCCTTAAGTCAAGAGATCGTGAACAACGAGAACCAAGAAGATTCCCTCCTAGAAGAGAAAGAGATGAGAGACCGAGGAGAATTATGGAAGATAGGCCTACAAGAAGAGATAAAGAAGAGAGACCTAGAAGACGAGAACGTGATGATCACAAAAGAAGGGACCACATGACAAAGACGGAAAGAAGGCTTTTAAAGCCACTTGGGATGATTCAAGCTCATCTACATCCTCCGACACTGAATACTCTCAAGAGGAAGAAGCACACATGTACTTTATGGCACACAATGAGGATTCGAATTCAAGCACCGCTACATCCCCAAAGAGAAGCAATCAACCCCAAGTGTTGTAAATTGACGACGATGAGGTATCAATTCAAGAAACCCCTTCCTATGATGAGTTATTAGATGCTTTTCATGAACTTGCTGAAAGATATGAGATGATTTGTCATAAAAACAAATTAGGAAGAAAAGTGCATCTAGATTTATCTACTAAACATGAACACTTACTTAAAGAGAATGAATTGCTTGCTAATGAGATAAACATGCTGAAATCTACAAGTAATTGTAACAACAACAAAGATCTTATTGCCAAGAATGAACAACTTACAAAAGATCTAGAGAAATTCACGTTGGGTAGAAAAATGCTAGACATGCTTCTAGGAACCCAAACTCAATCTTTGACTAAGCAAGGTTTGGGGTACATGGGTGGAAAACAAAAGAAAGCTAGGATCCGGTCTTTGTCCGGAAAGAAGATCAAATTAGTGAAGATCGCGAAGTTGCTCAAGGAAGAGCAATTCGTAAGAGAGGACTAGGATCCGGGGCTTGGATCCAAACCTCTATACATCCGGTGTTTGGTTTGCCTTTTCATCTCACTAAATTCATTGGATATCTTGTTATTGCACAAATAGTTAGTAGTGAGAAATTAGTCTATAAACCCCCCCTTAAGACTAATATTTAGGGCAATTAGATCCTACATATATGACAAATGGAAGTGTAAGAGTTTATTGAATTGTGTCATAGGAACACCTATTTATAAGCTCTAAGTGAGTTATAGCCGCTGGGACAAGTTTGGTGAGTGTTTGTGGAAGAAACACAAAACAACAAGTTGCAGGACCAAAAACTGAATGAGTTTGGTCGACCGGATCGGGCAGAACGGTCGATCGTTGGGCAATTTTGACCACGGTTTGGTCGACCGGTTAAGGAACGGTCGGTCGCGATAGACTATAACTTGGGTACACTTAAGTTAACGGTCGAACACTGTATAGGGTTCGGCCGACCGAAAACTAACAGGCTCTATGGGGTTGCAAACATGATCAAATTTGATCGACCGAAACAAGGTCACAGTCGACCGAAAACCAACATGCAGTTTGGGTTTGTCGAGACATCTTAAGTTCGGTCGACCGAACAAGGTCCTCGGTCGACTGATAGGAAAAAGTATTTTGGGGTATTTGGAAATAATACGAATACGACCGTTGGTATAATACGACAATTCTAATGGTCCGAAATATGTGTTAACTCGGTCGACCGAAAAGGTTTGGACGGTTGACTGAAACCGGGCAATAAAACACTAATAGGATAATTGATCACTCGGTCGACCGAACGGTCTGTTTCGGTCGAACGACTGTGGGCAAACAGTTCAGGTTAAGTGTTTAGTGTTTTCCGGTCTAAGTTTGGGTGATCTATTGAAGTCCAAATTATATGAAATTTTGTGTGTGACTTCATAAGGAACCTAGTGTGTGTTTGAGTAGTTTTTAGGTCAAGTATGCTCAATTACACAAAGTTCCTAAGACTTAAAGAAAACAAGATTACATATCTTCAATATAGCTTTAATACATGTATTGACTTGATTTCCTCTCTTCCTTGAGTCTTGATCACCTGTAGAAGTTAGCACATAGCAATATATATGTAATGCAATATGTGTGCCACTCTACATTGATTATAATTAAGATTAAGTTGATTAAATCATCAAAACATAGATTAAGGCCAAAAAACCAACAAATTATAGATAGTTTTTTCGTCTTCGTCGCTGCTCTCATTGATTTTCATGTTATGCAATCTCTCTTCTGCATCCAACCAATCCTTCAAGAAAACACTTGTCTCTAGTGATTTATAAAATGTGTTGCGCCTCTTGTCGGTCAAGTCCCATTTACTTGGGCTAATGCAGCCTCAGACGCCATGGTTGACACCGGCGGAGTTAGTAAATCGCGTGCTAATAAAAAAACTATTAGATATCTAGCATAGTTAGATTTCCACCAGTTTAAAACATCAAAAAAATTGCAATCTGCAGTAGTTAAATACATATCCATATTTAAATATGCAGTTAATTCGTTATTGATTCATTTTTTTCTAATATTAATTTTTTTATTTAACCAATTCTATTGAAAGTTTTCATCATCATCATTTTCATCTAAAAGTATGTATTATTGGGATCATGATGAACTAGTAATGTTTGAGCTCATTTGATTAACATTATTTAATCGTTCATATAAACTAAAATATCTATTAAGGTAAGTTTTAATATGTTTTAAGTAATCTTCACAACCTTCATAATTCATGTTTTCAAAAATAGTTTCTAAGTAAATTTGTAAATTGATCATTCTAAATCTATGATCCATGACAAAAGCTAAACGAAAAATTAATGGTGGAGGCTTCCAATATTTATTAAACTTAGCCTCCATTACATTAATAATTTCTACAAAACTATCATTATTCCTATATTTATTAAATACATTAGTAATTGGAAGTAATTCAGATATAAATGAGTTAGCAGTTGTGTAATATGTTCCACTTAATTTGTTAGTGAAGTTGAAAAAAAGTTTCAAAAAATCTAACATAATTTTACAATTTTCCCAATCAAGATTAGTTAAACAAATTCATTTTTTTCATTATAATAAGTTGTATTAAAGATTTACAAGGAAAACATTTCAACATTTCATAAGTAGAGTTCCATCGATGATGGACATCTAATTTAAATTTTGTAGGTCTAATATCATTACTAGAGCACAATTCTATAAATTCTTGATATCTATATTTACTATTACTACGTAAATAGTGTTGACATTTTGGCCCTTTAATCTTAATAGGTTGGACGTACCTGATGACGTTGAGGTTGTGTCGAATACGGAGATTGTAGGCTGGACGTTCCTCCTCTTTCTAACGGTTGCGGGAGAAAACTCCAATAGGCATATTTTCATGATTTATTTGTATTTTTTCTATCATTTTACTTTATCTATTAACCTTTACGTGTTGTATAAATTTTGTTAATTGGATTTAATTTTTAATTTTCATTGTGATTTTATCCTCATTTAATTTAATAACCTCCATAAAGTTTGAGTTATTATATTCAAGGTGGTTATCTGAATCTATATCTAATGTGGATAATGTTGTTTTATTTTGTGGATAATGTGGTTATGTTGTTTTATGTGTGGATAATGTGACATGAAGTATTTGTATGGTTCTTGTTATGTTGTTTTTATGTTTGTGGATAATTTGGCATGAAGTTTTTGTATGGTTCTTGTGTTTTTCATGTTCTATTGAAGTTGACTACAAAACTTAAGTATGGATTGATCTAAGGACGATGACTTCACATCTCAACTAGCTCAGAACCCTCTGTATGCAAACTCTCCTTTTCCCTAAACAAGTCCAACTTAGATGAATAGGTTGGTTGTTTCAAGTGACCCACTGACTCCTTCAAAGGAGCCCAACCTTGTTTGGAACTGACCCCATCACCATCAATGTAATAACCTAATCTAAAACATCTTAATTAACTAAACCTAAACTTAATTAACTCTAGTTAATCATGCATGAAGAGCAGGAGGTGTTGGAAGGAGAGAGAGAGAGAGTTGGTTGGCTGTGATTGGAAGGGTTTTAGGTGAATGGTGATTGGAGGAGATGGAGGTGATGAATGTATATATATAGTTAAGATAGGATTTTGTTAAAACGTTTCTTCATCATTTGCATCTAACAGAGAGTGAGAGAGAGAGACTTTCGGAGCAAAAGAAGGAGGAAAGAAGAAGTAAAGAAGAAGAAGAAGAAGAAGAAGGGAAGAAGAAGAGAAGGGGTGTTGAAGGGAGCTCGGGAGGCTTCTTCAACCGTCAAAAAGGTATGCCAAATCTTCAATATAACTCACATAAGCCTTGTGAGTGTTGGGGATCGACGTTGGTGTCGAATTCCCCGTCGGAATTCAACCAATTCAGAGGTTGAAGACGACGATCGGTCGACCGGTGCCTGTGGACAGTCGACCGATCCTATTATTATATTGATATTTACCCGCGAACGGTCGAACGATGTCGTTAGACGGTCGACCGTTATGCCAGATTTGTGCGGGAAAAAGGGGTTATGCTGTTATCGGTCGAACGGGACCACTTAGCCGGTCGACCGAATAACAATGAGAATGGGTCGGTTGGGGATTTTGACTTATTAAACGGTCGAACGTCCTTAACCTTGTTCGACCGATCCATTTGATGCTTAGTCGGTTGGGAGCTTTGACCATCAAAACGGTCGACCGCTCTTTAACTCTCGGTCGACCGACTGAGCATTTAATTAAGCGGTAGAGTGCTTGTGTTGTTTCGGTCGAACTGTATTTCAGTTCCGGTCGACCGAACGAGACTTGGGCAAAATATTGAAATCCCTGTTATCGGTCGAACGGCCCCTTGGTTCGACCGGTCGGATATATATATTATATAAAATTGTATAGCGTAGACCTTCCAAACGGTCGACCGCTAGATGACTTTTGTTCGACCGATTGGTCGGTAATTCGGTTGGCGTGGTTCGACCGGTAGATTTGTTTGTACAGTACTGTGTACTGTGTGGGGGACCGGTCGACCGGTGTGCTTGTAGCGGTCGACCGATCTGCCGCAGGTTGGTGGATTTATCCACACGCGATCCGTCGATGTCAGGTCGACTACCGGCTCCGAGGCGACGGTTGATTACCGGCTTTGAGAGCTACGGATTTCACCTTCGACGAAGGCGTATTATTGTTGTACTTTTTCCTCTCTTACCGAGCGGGGTGTGAGGGATGTGTACCGTAAACCTTGGGCTGTTTGCGAGGGTTTAGCGGTAGGCCGAGGATGTTCCGGCAGGGTGCGCGCTAGGCGACTCTTGGGGGAGCAGTGGCTGTCGTCTGACCCGAGTTGTGTATTCGGCGGGCTGACTCGCTCTTTGGGTGCGGCGTGTACCAGGGGTTCCTTCCTGCACTTTTTGGGGAGCAGTGGTGTCGACTGACCCTTGTGAGGCAGCGGTGGACTGACTTGACCCTAGTGGCAGGAGTGGTTCAGTGCCGCGGAGGCGGTGAGGGCATTATTGTGGGCCCGAGGCGGATGATCATGTGCATAGCATTGCATTGTCTTTAATTCCTTTTTATATTTTTAGGAGGTTTGGTATACGGGGTTCCTGCAGGGAACTCAGGCATGTTTGTTGTTTGCATTTCAGGTAGCGAGCAGGGTTAGAGTTTGAGGTGGTGACCGAGGACGGTGCCCCCGAGATCAGATCCTGTAGTTGTCAGTCTTTTCCTTTTGAGGTGATTACATATTGTATAGCTTTTGTCGTAATCACAGTCAGTTTGTATATTTGACTTCCACGTGGATCATATTTATATTATATATGTTGGTTTGTTTCCCGTGACGTGCTCAGTGTTGACCGTTGACGGTCTTTATTATTGTTTAAATTTTCCGCTATTTTCGGGTACGTTACAATTTGGTATCAGAGCGTTGATCTCGGCGTACTTGTCTAAAGAAACCACCTTTGAGTTAGGAGTTAGGTCTAGAGGATCATGCATGCACAGATTATATTGATATTGTCTTGTTTCCTTTGGCAGATGCCTCCTAGACGGGGGAAGGCGGTTGCCCATACTCGCGGTGAGAGTGAGACTGCGAGGGATGAGGTTTGGGAGGATGAGCGTCGGACGTTGTTCGATACGGTCGGACGTCTGACGGAGATGCTACAGCAGCAGACAGCACAGACTGGGCAGACGGGGACTGACGCTATGCATGACCGGTTTATGCGCCAGCATCCGCCTACCTTTCTGGGGCAGTACGACGCAGAGGCTGCGGAGGAGTGGATCTTCACGATGCAGAAGATCTTCAGTGCTATTGGTTGTCCTCCAGAGGCGAGAGTGGGCCTGGCTATTTATGTTTTGGGCGGTGCTGCGTCCAACTGGTGGAGGTCCACATCTGCAGTGGTGTTTGCGGACAGAGATGATATAGCCTGGGAGGAGTTCGTTGGCGAGTTCAACGAGCAGTATTTTCCGCAGCATGTCCAGGATCAGAAGAGGGAGGAGTTTCTGAGTCTTCAGCAGGGAGACATGACCCTAGCAGGCTACATCGGGAAGTTCAACGCCCTTGAGCGTTACTGTCCCGAGATGTATGTTACACAGGAGCAGAGGGCAGGGAAGTTCGTCCGAGGGCTCCGGAAGCAGCTGAGGACGAAGGTGCTGACACACATGCCGAGCACGTTGGCCGATGCAGTGAAGAGTGCCTCTGTTCTTGATCGTGACTACAGGGAGAACTACCAGGATGAGAGGAGGCCATCAGGTAGGTTCTCTGGGAGGCCAGGAGGTCAGACTGGAGGGAATCCGTGCAAGAGGCCCCGATACGAGGGAGCAGGAGTTGCAGTACCACGACCAGAGCCTTGTGGTACTTGTGGGAGGTTTCACTCCGGGCCGTGCTTCACCCCCGGAGCATGTCATGGGTGTGGCCAGCTGGGTCACTTTATCAGGAGCTGTCCGAGCCGAGGAGCTGGGCCGAGCAGACCACCGGGTTTACCCGCACCAGGCAGAGGAGGAGGCGGAGGTAGACCACCTTTCCGACCACAGCAGGGGCAGCGCACTGGCAGAGTTTTCACCATCCAGGCAGAGGAGGCTCGGGATGGAGGCGCTGTCGTGGAAGGTACACTTCTTGTCGCGGGTTCAGTAGCTAGGGTGTTATTTGATTGTGGCGCGACACACTCGTTCATCTCAGAGCGATTTGCGGGAGTGTTGGGCTGTACCCTTGCGATGTTGACTGCCACTTTGGAGGTCAGCACACCCCTGGGTCTGGTGGGCACTGTGGGGAGATTTGTCCCCGGCGCCACGGTTGTTTCGGGAGATCAGGAGTTTCCGGCAGACCTGGTCTTGCTACCGATGGAGGACTTTGATGTCATACTTGGGATGGATTGGCTGTCCCAATATGATGTTCGAGTCTTGTGCCGTGAGAAGAAGATTTTGATCCCGAGGAAGGGTTTGCCTGATATTCTGATTAGAGGGATCAGAAGCAGAGGGGGTCGCATTATTGTATCTGCTGTGAGAGCTCAGAGACTGTTACAGCAGGGATGTGCAGCTTTTCTGGCGACACTTGTAGTTGCGGAGGCAGAGTCTCAGAGGCTAGAGGACATTGAGGTGGTGCAGGAGTTCGCGGATGTTTTTCCAGCAGAGATTCCAGGTTTACCACCACACCGGGAGTTGGAGTTCGGCATTGAGTTGGTAGCCGGCACTACACCACAGTCGAAGGCTCCATACCGGATGGCACCTGCTGAGTTGACAGAGTTGAAGAAGCAGTTGCAGGAGTTGATGGACTCTGGATTTATCAGACCGAGCGTCTCGCCTTGGGGTGCACCAGTTTTGTTTGTGAAGAAGAAGGACGGATCCTTGAGGATGTGCATAGACTACAGGATGCTGAACCAGGTGACGGTGAAGAATAGGTATCCCTTACCTAGGATCGAGGACCTCTTTGACCAGCTGCAGTCAGCGAAGGTTTTCTCGAAGATTGACCTGCGTTCAGGATATCACCAGTTGAGGATCCGAGATGAGGACATCCAGAAGACAGCCTTCAGGACGAGATATGGACACTATGAGTTCTTGGTGATGCCATTTGGATTGACGAATGCTCCGGCAGCGTTCATGGATCTGATGCACCGGACATTCAGGCAGTACATTGATATATTTGTGATTGTCTTCGTGGATGACATCTTGATCTATTCACCAGATGTGGAGCAGCACAGAGAGCATCTGAGGATTGTACTCAGCATCTTGAGGGCTCAGCAGTTATATGCTAAGTTCTCAAAGTGCGAGTTTTGGTTGGACAGAGTGGCATTCCTCGGACACATTGTATCGGCAGAGGGGATATCAGTGGATCCGGGGAAGGTAGAGGCGGTGACACAGTGGAGGACCCCTACGAGCGTGACAGAGATTAGGAGCTTTGTTGGACTGGCGGGTTATTACCGTCGCTTCATCAAAGACTTCTCGAGATTGGCAGCACCACTGACAGCTCTGACGCAGAAGGGAGTCACTTTTGTTTGGTCGCAGAAGTGCGAGGACAACTTTCAGGAGCTGAAGAGACTGTTGACCACAGCACCAGTTTTATCATTGCCGAGTGGCACGGGTGGATTCGCGATTTATAGCGACGCTTCAGGTGTTGGCTTAGGATGTGTACTTATGCAGCACGGGAGGGTGATCGCATACGCATCCAGACAGCTGAAGGTCCATGAGAGGAATTACCCGACACATGATTTGGAGTTAGCAGCAGTGGTTCACGCACTGAAGACCTGGAGACACTATCTTTATGGCGAGCAGTTCGAGGTGTTTACAGATCATCAGAGTCTGAAGTACCTGTTCTCGCAGAAGGAGCTGAATATGAGGCAGCGCAGATGGCTTGAGTTCATTAAGGACTACGACTTCACTATCTCTTACCATCCGGGGAAGGCGAACACAGTTGCAGACGCTTTGAGCCGGAAGGTGGAGGTATCAGTAGCAGGCCTATGCATTCAGGAGTGGAGACTGCTAGAGTCCTTGGCAGAGTGGAGGCCATTTGCTGATAGCTCTGAGGGCGCAGTGATTGCCGGATTGAGAGTAGAGCCTCAGACAGTATCAGCAGTGATTCATGCTCAGACTACAGATGAGGAGTTGAGCAGTTTGTTACAGTTAGCTGCCAGAGATGGGTCAGATTTCAGAGTTGGAGTGGACGGAGGTCTGAGATTCAGAGATCGTATCTGGGTGCCGAAGACAGAGGACCTGAGACATGATATCATGGAGGAGGCACACAGATCGAGATATTCCATTCATCCAGGGAGCACCAAGATGTACAAAGATCTGCAGCGGAACTTCTGGTGGCGAGGTATGAAGAAGGATGTTGCAGACTTTGTGTCGAGGTGTTTGGTCTGTCAGCAGGTGAAGATCGAGCACCAGAGACCAGCAGGGCAGATGCAGAGGATTGAGTTGCCCGAGTGGAAGTGGGAGCACGTGACGATGGATTTTGTTACGGGGCTACCGAAGACACGGAGATTCCACGACGCGATTTGGGTTATAGTCGATCGACTGACCAAGTCGGCGCATTTCTTAGCTATTAAGACCACTCTTGCTCTGGAGGGTCTAGCTAAGTTATATATTGAGGAGATTGTCAGACTTCATGGCGTGCCGGTCAGTATTATTTCAGATAGAGATCCCAGATTCACTTCGAGATTTTGGGAGAGTCTACACAGAGCACTGGGGACACGTCTGAAGTTTAGCACAGCTTTCCACCCACAGACAGATGGCCAGTCAGAGCGGACGATACAGACTTTGGAGGACATGCTGAGAGCGTGTACACTTGACTGGGCAGGACATTGGGATGAGCATTTGCCGTTGATCGAGTTCGCCTACAACAACAGCTACCACTCGAGTATTGGGATGGCACCCTATGAGGCATTATACGGGAGACCGTGTAGATCGCCGGTATGCTGGAGTGATGTGGGCGAGAGACAGCTAGTTGGACCTGACATTATCCAGTTGTATTCAGAGAAGGTCGACGTGATTCGGAGACGACTAGCTACGGCGCAGAGCAGGCAGAAGAGTTATGCTGATACGCGGAGGCGTGAGCTGACTTTTGAGGTAGGAGATCATGTCTTCCTGAAGATCTCGCCTTCCAGAGGGGTGATGAGATTCGGGAAGAAGGGGAAGTTGAGTCCGAGATATGTCGGACCGTTTGAGATATTGGATCGGGTTGGTGAGGTGGCGTATAGGATTGCTTTACCGCCACAGTTTGCAGGACTTCACAACGTCTTCCATGTTTCTATGTTGAGGAAGTACGTGGCCGATCCAGCTCATGTGATAGAGATATCAGTACCGGAGATCCAGCAGGATTTGTCATTAGATGAGAGACCAGTTGAGATCGTGGATCAGATGGTACACCAGCTCAGGAGGAGGGCGATTCCTATGGTGAAGGTCAGGTGGCAGCATCACACTGACAGAGAGGCTACCTGGGAGATTGAGGAGGATGTCAGGAGGCAGTATCCAGAGTTATTCCGGTAAGTCAGTTGTTTCGAATTTCGCGGACGAAATTCTTTTAAGGAGGGTAGATTGTAATAACCTAATCTAAAACATCTTAATTAACTAAACCTAAACTTAATTAACTCTAGTTAATCATGCATGAAGAGCAGGAGGTGTTGGAAGGAGAGAGAGAGAGTTGGTTGGCTGTGATTGGAAGGGTTTTAGGTGAATGGTGATTGGAGGAGATGGAGGTGATGAATGTATATATATAGTTAAGATAGGATTTTGTTAAAACGTTTCTTCATCATTTGCATCTAACAGAGAGTGAGAGAGAGAGACTTTCGGAGCAAAAGAAGGAGGAAAGAAGAAGTAAAGAAGAAGAAGAAGAAGAAGAAGGGAAGAAGAAGAGAAGGGGTGTTGAAGGGAGCTCGGGAGGCTTCTTCAACCGTCAAAAAGGTATGCCAAATCTTCAATATAACTCACATAAGCCTTGTGAGTGTTGGGGATCGACGTTGGTGTCGAATTCCCCGTCGGAATTCAACCAATTCAGAGGTTGAAGACGACGATCGGTCGACCGGTGCCTGTGGACAGTCGACCGATCCTATTATTATATTGATATTTACCCGCGAACGGTCGAACGATGTCGTTAGACGGTCGACCGTTATGCCAGATTTGTGCGGGAAAAAGGGGTTATGCTGTTATCGGTCGAACGGGACCACTTAGCCGGTCGACCGAATAACAATGAGAATGGGTCGGTTGGGGATTTTGACTTATTAAACGGTCGAACGTCCTTAACCTTGTTCGACCGATCCATTTGATGCTTAGTCGGTTGGGAGCTTTGACCATCAAAACGGTCGACCGCTCTTTAACTCTCGGTCGACCGACTGAGCATTTAATTAAGCGGTAGAGTGCTTGTGTTGTTTCGGTCGAACTGTAATTCAGTTCCGGTCGACCGAACGAGACTTGGGCAAAATATTGAAATCCCTGTTATCGGTCGAACGGCCCCTTGGTTCGACCGGTCGGATATATATATTATATAAAATTGTATAGCGTAGACCTTCCAAACGGTCGACCGCTAGATGACTTTTGTTCGACCGATTGGTCGGTAATTCGGTTGGCGTGGTTCGACCGGTAGATTTGTTTGTACAGTACTGTGTACTGTGTGGGGGACCGGTCGACCGGTGTGCTTGTAGCGGTCGACCGATCTGCCGCAGGTTGGTGGATTTATCCACTCGCGATCCGTCGATGTCAGGTCGACTACCGGCTCCGAGGCGACGGTTGATTACCGGCTTTGAGAGCTACGGATTTCACCTTCGACGAAGGCATATTATTGTTGTACTTTTTCCTCTCTTACCGAGCGGGGTGTGAGGGATGTGTACCGTAAACCTTGGGCTGTTTGCGAGGGTTTAGCGGTAGGCCGAGGATGTTCCGGCAGGGTGCGCGCTAGGCGACTCTTGGGGGAGCAGTGGCTGTCGTCTGACCCGAGTTGTGTATTCGGCGGGCTGACTCGCTCTTTGGGTGCGGCGTGTACCAGGGGTTCCTTCCTGCACTTTTTGGGGAGCAGTGGTGTCGACTGACCCTTGTGAGGCAGCGGTGGACTGACTTGACCCTAGTGGCAGGAGTGGTTCAGTGCCGCGGAGGCGGTGAGGGCATTATTGTGGGCCCGAGGCGGATGATCATGTGCATAGCATTGCATTGTCTTTAATTCCTTTTTATATTTTTAGGAGGTTTGGTATACGGGGTTCCTGCAGGGAACTCAGGCATGTTTGTTGTTTGCATTTCAGGTAGCGAGCAGGGTTAGAGTTTGAGGTGGTGACCGAGGACGGTGCCCCCGAGATCAGATCCTGTAGTTGTCAGTCTTTTCCTTTTGAGGTGATTACATATTGTATAGCTTTTGTCGTAATCACAGTCAGTTTGTATATTTGACTTCCACGTGGATCATATTTATATTATATATGTTGGTTTGTTTCCCGTGACGTGCCCAGTGTTGACCGTTGACGGTCTTTATTATTGTTTAAATTTTCCGCTATTTTCGGGTACGTTACAATCAACCTCCTGAAAACAAGACATATCCACAAAATGAAAAAGGTAAAACATCCCCGGTCAACTTTTGGGGTTACTCTGCTATTAAATTCTGTTTAGTCATCTATTAATTAGGGTTAGTCTGCTACAAAAAAATTAGAAACATATGTCAACCATGCTATTTAATCTAATTGGAAGAATATATGGTAGGTTGGGTTAAATTTAGTTGCGATAGGGGTGACTTTAATTCAATAGCAGGGTAACTTGGAGTAAATAGAATGGATTAAATGATTGTTTGTTGGGGTAACCTTAACTGTAAGAATGGGTGACTTGAATTCAATAGCAGGGTAACTTGAGTAGATTTGATGTTATATTGGGGTAAAATTAGTTGCAATAGAGGGTAAATTGAATTCAATAGCAGGGTAACTTGGTTAAATAGAAGGAATTCAATTATGGTCCATGGGGGTAACCATGATTGATAGATGGGGTAAGTTAAGTTCAATAGCAGGCAGAGTAAGTTACCCATCCTTTTAAATCAAATTACTCATTTCACAATTATATTTACCTCAACCTATCATCCCTTCTACCAATTGGATTTATCAATTAGGGTTACTTTGCTATTGAATTCAACTTACCCATACTATTAATTATGGTTACCCTGTTACTGAATTCAATTTACCCTGTCGACCTATGTTTCTCATTTTATATAAACCGTCAAAACTTACTCCTATTAAATCAAACACTAGCTTCAAATGTTTTTCATTTAAATGGATCACCGTCTAACTTAACGTAATGAAGAGCAAAGACTGCCCCCATTAATGTTAGGCTAAAGGTACTATTAAAACGAAAAGAACATTGTACCTAAACGTATTGAAAGGGGTATTGTCGGTCATCTATGAACAAGAGAGTAAACACAACTACAATCTAACTCTGGTTCAAATTTAATGAGATGTAAGGTAGAATTATGTTGTTTTCTGATGTTTTGTTGTTGTTATTTTGAACCATTCATGTGTTATTTCCCTAGTATTTGGTTGGTGATGTTACCTATTTTTTAGGTAATAGAACTTCTAGAACTTATTTGGAATCATTCGTCTGTAATATGTACTATGTTATGGAGGAACATATGTCGACCCTGCTATGGAGTAAATATATGGTATAACTTTAATTGATAAAACTAGTCGGTAGAGGATATGATAGGTTGTGGTAAATCTAGTTGGTAGAATGGATGGTAGGTTGTGGCAAATCTACTTTCGAGATGATGTAATTTAATAGGACATGTAACTTGGTGTATATAGAATGGATTAAATGTTGGTTCGTGGGGGTAACCATAATCGATAGACGGAGTAAGTTGAATTCAATAGCAGGGTAACCATAATTGTTAGACAATGTAAGTCGAATTCAATAGCAGGCAGGGTAACCTTAATTGAATTAAATTTATTTCCTTCTATTTAATCCAATTTACTCTACTCATGAATACAACGTATCCCCTCTACCAATTAAGGTTACCTCCCACAGATCATTATTTAATCAGTTCTATTTACTCCAAGTTACTCGTCCTATTACATCAAATTATCCTCATTCACAACTAGATTTACCTCAACCAACTTATGAAATTACTCTATGTGTTGTATGAAATCACATTCACATGTACGCGAATTTTTCCCTCTATGTATTGATGTTTGAGGTTTAATTGTACATTTTTACCAATTAAGAATACCAAAAGTGAAATCATGCGTAACTTAAACAAGAAATAACAAAGAAAAAAAGAAGTGAACAAATATAATTGTATTGCAGACAAAAATGTAATTTTTAGCTGGATTTGAAATAAATTCAAAATTCAAATATAAAAGGTAATGATTTCCTACAAAAGTGATGCAAAAACAATACATGCTGCAAAAGTACAATAAAAAAACAACAAAGTCAAACAAAAGTAATAATTTTCTCTCAATTTTCTCTATTCAAAATATTTCAAAAAAAAAGTACGACAGAAAACCAACAAGTTCGCGTATACCACACCTATTAAACCACCAACAAAACTTCCATCTGACTTCATCAGCGTGTGAAGATCCGGATGGAATCCTGCGTATCCATTTCCGAAAACTTTATTTACCGTGCATTGAATTTCCAAATACAATATTACCAAAAATTAAATGAAAATATTAATTGTCCCAAGACCTCAAACAAACCACACACCCTCTAGCATGACGGCGAAAAAACGTTCGCCGGACCCAACCAAACCGGGCCCCTCCCACTGCAAGCGTCCCCGTCCGTTTCCTTCTGAACCCGGTAAGACCACCACCAAACCATCCCGACCGTCGCCCTCCGGCTCCAGATCCGGTTCTTATTCCAGCCCCAAACGAGCTTTGACTCCAGCTCCGATACACACTACTGTTGCCGCCAAAACCCGACCTCCCCAAAATCCCGCTTCCGACGACTCCGACTCCGACTCCGACTCCAGCTCCGCTTCCGACTCCAGTCCACATCGTGTTTTGACTCTGCCTCCGGTAAACACTTCCGTTGCCACCAAAACCGGACCTTCCGATGGCTCCGCTACCCCAAACCCCACTTCTGAACAAGCAAAACAAGATGACATCGTCACCGCCACCAACATCCAAGACGACAATACTGTTTCTCCAAAGAATATCCCAACAGAGCCGGGTACATTTTCCAAAATAAGTTTGCATGTTGTTTTGTTTCTAAATCATACACAAACTTTACTATTTATGTAGTACTACTTTTGAATCAAACATGCATTTTCATTTGATGTCTACTAACTACTAAGATGGTACTTGTGTCCAAACTCTACTTATCAATTCTTACGTCTTGTAAATAAAAAACAATTCGAAGAAAAAAACCCTAGACTAGGTGACCCAAGCCCCAAATATAGCTTGGGAAAGGCTTTACATTTTACAAAATTGCAGACTTAGGCCCAATGAATTAAGGCAGACTTGAGCTTGGATAATTTAAACCTTACCTAAACTTGGCTCACGCGCAAAAGGTGTCTTTATCTCAAAAAATATATCCAAAAAATGCTTTTAGAATGCCAATAAAGGTTATGGTTTCAATTTTGAACCGACTTTTTCCCTGTAAAAAATGTACGACGAATTGTCGAAATAATACAAAAACACTGTCTTTTTGTTGGTCCAGGCACATATCGGGCGAACAAAAGGAAGAGCACACAGACGTGTGCTATTGTCCCCACTCCTCCATCCAAGAGGCCCATCGAGCGCATTTGGACTGATGACGAGGAATTTGTTCTTCTCCATAACTTGCTTAAATACAAGGAGACTAATTATGGTGCTTTACCACGTGCTGTCTCCGAGTATGCCGAACTTGGAGAAAAGCTTGGGAGATTTTCAGTTGAACAATTGTCTTCTAAAATTCGCTCTTTGAAAAAGAAACATGTATGTTGGGCTGCAGGAGAAGATCACAAAACGATGTCTAAGCACTACAAAGGCTTATTCATACTGACAGACAAAGTCTGGGGGAAGCCTGGTGGAGAGCATAATGGTCAGGGTGAAAAGGCAAAAGGCAAAAATGTGGGGAAGGTGAACAAAAACATTGAGAATGAGAATGGAAATTGCTCCGATCAACCCATTTTTTTGCGTCACTTTATTAAAATAGTTGAGCAGAAGAGTGGGATTTCGCCATCGTTCTTGCAAATTGTATTGGGAATGAAATTTGATGAATTGGCGGATCTAGACGAAAAGGCGAAATCGTACTTTCGTGTTGACGCGAAACGTGGTAAAATATTCAAGGATCTAGAATTTGAAATTACATTGCATGCCACAACCAATGCAAAGCAGCAGGTTTGAATCTTACAATTCATCCATTTGCAGTTTGTTTTTATAGTTTGGGAAAACCCGATGGAGGCGGATGTAATAAAGTGTTTGTTTTCTCACATATTTACATGTTTATTTTATTAATTCTAACTTATGAGCATTTTGTAGTTATTATGACTATGTTTGCCATCAAAAGTTCTAGAGTTTATGCATTTATAGAAAGACCGTAATTATAATTCAGTTACAATGATTAGAGAGTAGTGATATATGTTCATTTTTCTCTTTCTCGTTGTTTATGATTATTATTAAATATTTTGATCCATGATTGTCATCCTTCTTGAGAAAGTTCTTTAATGATCTATGATGTGGTGGTAAATTCGAGGCATTGATTCTGAAAAAACAAGTTTTCAACGTTATAATGGTTAACAAGAATTTTTTTTCGTGCTAGAAACCATTACTATGTGAGTTTTCCCTAATATTCATGTGCTTGTATGTGTCATAGATGGGTTGAAGAGATTTCAATCTCATTCAGAACTAGGAAGTACAAATATCGTGCATTTTCAATAAGATGATTTGCCTTACAGGCTCACAACATGCTTATGGAAGCATTACCATGTTGCACTTTTCTTCTTCTTATAAGAACGCCAACGCAGGTTTTGCCAGGCTAAACTTCTTTTCCTCAAAACTATTTAATTATTTTTCCCCAAAACAACTTTACTGATATAACTAATGTAATAGTTGTATTCTATTGATGTTATTTTTATTTTTTTACCCTTTTTTGGACATGCAGTTTGTTTTCAATTAGAACTTTACTTTGGAGAATTCCAGTTCAAGAAAATGAAAGGCAACAAGTGTTGATCGATTTGGTTTATATATATATATATATATATATATATATATATATATATAATAAACCCACATTTTTTTCATTTTGAAGTTTAGTTTTTCGCTTCTCATTTTTGGGCACCTCAAACAATTTTTGGGGTCCAGTCAGAATGGTTTTGAGGAAACATGGTTTCAGTCAAGCAAAACTGTTGACCATTAGAAACGAGGGTCAACAAATACTTAAGAGTGAGTTTAGTTAAACTATGTCAGAATGTATAGGAAGTAGGAAATTTGAGAGCAATAGAAGAAAATGTTTCTAGTGTGAACATGATATGTGTCGTTAAGCTAAAGGGTAGGAGTGAACCTACTTATACTTTTGTTTTATTTATAGATTGTCATTCATGGTATGCCTCCCTTGCCTCTGGGACTGGGTCTGTTCACTTGGGATCATATTATCATATTTTTTATTTTTATGAAATTTTGATGACCAATTATGTGGTTAGTGTTGAGCTAGAGACTTGCTCAATTGTTTTTTAATATTTTCAGTGCGAGTTTTAGGACTCCATGGAAGGAGACATTCACATTGGAAACCATTGTTTGTGGATTTTCATTTTTAGCATACCCAACTAGTGGGAAAGCACACAAATATTTGTTAAAAATAAATATTTAAGTTAGGGATTTTAGGATGTAATTGGTTTATCAAAAACTATAAGTGAAGAAAATGGACACTTAAATGACATTTTGGTGATTAAGTTGCATAATGACCTTTACAGTCCTATAACTGGACTTTCATAAGTTAAAGATCATTTTTTAAAATGTTTCAGAACATAAAAATTGCTCTTAATGGCTGGCTGGTAAAAATTGTTTTGAATCTCATTCATTGTTGTTATGCTCCTTCATATAAGCACCATCATTCTTGTACTATGCCTTAGATGTTCACTTGCTCTAACTCTTTTAAGTGACGCATAAGGGCAAATGCCTCTGCTAACTGTTGGCTGAACAGAGCAAGATAATTGACTATTTCAGATTATTTCTCTATATCCCTGTCAAATCTTACATGTCTTCTTTGATTTTTTCTATATCTCCATTTTAGAATCTATTTGAGTATCTAACTCTGTCTTCCATTTTACTCATATTTCTTCAATACTTGCTGTATTGCCGATAACCTTCATCAACCCTAGTATTGTACAGTTCCATCTGGTTCTATAACACCGTAAGACATCCCTCCAAGGTGTATCTGTTGATATTCGAGATAACCTCATTTGCAGGCATTTATATATTTGGTGTCTTGGTAGCTTAGTGAAGTGAATTAGTATTTTAATGTTTTGGAGTGTCGTAAATAACCAAATCAAGTTGTGTATGACAATGTAGATTTTTTTTCTCAGTACAGACCTCAAACAAACCAATTTCTGTGTTTGTTTTCTTCTTAGTCATTTTGTCGTAAAATTATACTTTCCTTTGCGAGATCTTTGTTGTCGGTTTGAGGATACAGATTCAAAGTTGGTTTGAGGCATGTTTAATATATCTTGCAGGTGCTACCCGTCAAGTGTAACAGTTCTCAGTTACGTAACAATCCTGGTGTAGTGTCCTCAAGTAGAGTAGTTTTAAATGCAAATGGCTGAAAATTAAGACTGTTTTATCATTTTGTTACGACAGGGGAAAATGGATGCAGCAGCAACTCAGCAAGTACGATCCACAAAGCAATTGCTGTAGATCCAACATATGCAGACACATTCTACAAACTTGTTTTTGATTTTTTTGAAGGTTCACATATGCAAACGTTTGTATGGCCTATTATACCGTGGTCATTTTTGGTGTTTGACTGGCCCTTGCTTCTCTTTTCTTGAAAACTAATGTAAGTCCAATCTCAGTTTCAGTTTCCCAACTAATGTTTCTTCTGTTCTATTTTTTGACTGGGCCTATTTGCTTCTTTTTTCTAGAAAACTCATGTAAGTCGGGTTTCAGATCCCTATGTAATATTCCTGGCTTCTTAATGGTTTACCCTAAGTAATTAAATGATAAACATAAAGTTTGTTTAGGATGCTCGCTTTCTCCTTTCTTTTTGCTGCCCTGTTTGTCTTTTTATTATCCCTCTTCAATACATCGGTTATGCGTGAGTGTAGACCTGGGAGGTTTGCCGCCAAGTTCGGTAGGCCCAATTATTATTTTATTATTTTTGAAAAACACCTAAAATATTTTTTCAAAAATCTATGTAAACATTCTTATCTTATTCATTTTGTTCACGTCAAATCTTTTAAGTTTTATTATTTTAAGCTCTTCAATCTTTAATTATTTTGTTGAATTTTTAATTTAGTAGTGTTTTAATTAAATTTTGGTAAGTTTTAGTTTCCAAAAAAAAAACCGACTTGCAAACCACTGACACGTCCCCAACCCTACCCTTGGTTCTGGCTCCCAGCCAAAGGTTTCATTTTTTAAAATTTTGCAAATAAGATCATATACTTATTGGAAAATGTCAAAATCTTCGATACATTGGTTAAGCATATGTGGCCTTTCTTAGTGTTATGCAGAAAAATGTTAGAATTTTCGATACATTGGTTAAGCACTTAAGCTAGTGACATCTTTTTTGGAATTTCATAAATACACCCATCAAGTTATTAAAAATGTTAAAGTTTTGAGTCTTCTACGGTTAAACCCTTGGTACTATTGGAGAATGTTAAAAGTGAGATAATTATTTGTGATGAATATTTTAGGTAGTGTTTAAGATTGGAATTTTGTGAATTTTAATATTTTGAGTAAAATACTTTATGTTGATATTAAACATTATATTAAGTAAAGGTTAGAGGACTTTTTTGGTATTTTACAAATAAGTACTTGATTATTATAAATCGTTAAAATTCTAGGTATTTTATGCTTATAAGCCTTGTAGTCGTTAAAGAGTATTAAAAAGTGGGATGATCTTTTGTGATGATTTGTTTTGGTAGTGTTTACGATGAAAAAATTGTTTATAACCCTTACAATTTTGTGCATGTGAATTTTAATATTTTAAGTAAAACTAATTTAAATTGATATTAAATATTATATTGCATTATTTTGTTAGTTGTATCAATTTTTTTAATTATTGAGAATAAGAATAAATATTATTTATCGTATACATTAGTAATATATCGTGAAACGTACAGGTTTTAGTGTAGTATCAATATATATAAATCTTTCGCATGTGCAATTAAATTAGTAGGTTATAAACTAGTTAATAAATTATTTTTAGTGCCGACAATATTTCTGAATTATTGTTTGACTGCAAATCTCTATTATATTAGGTTGCATGCTGCCATTATTTTAAAAATAAATTTGCGTCAACCAGGAATATCTTTTACAAAACATTGGTTTTAGTCTTCGTATTGGCATTGCAGTAATCTTTTTATTACAGAGAAACCAACAAATTGGATTTGATTTTTTTCATAGTTTTGATGGGGTTTTTATTCTTTTTCAGCGGTCCACAAACCACTGTTTGACCATCCAGGCTCCAAATAAGCAAGTGTGACTCGTATGACTTGTATCCATTTTGTACAACTAAGTTTAAAACATGATAAACACATCTAATATGAAAAATAATTTCATCTAAGGGTGGATTACATAATCTTACAAGTATTTGTTTGAATATTCATGCAATATATCTCTTATTTTGATATATATAATCATAGTAGTATGTGGGTGCAAAATCGGTGCATAAAATATAATATTTTTATGTAAAACCCATGAATTATCTAAAAAACGACTAGTTACGTAGCAAAATTGAAAGCCAAATTCCGAGGTCTAAATATCACTTGTTAATGCTATCGTATAAGGCATTGATGCAAATGTATTAATTAAGTCTATTTTCCCTTTATCATATTTTGTATTTGCAGCAACCCCTAATGTGCGTCGGAAAAATGGTTGAAATTGTGGATTATGGTAACTAAATGTCTTTCTAAGATTTGGAGATTCAACTTAGCAAAATGGTAATTCATCTCTAATTAAATAATCAACAATTACATCTCTAGTTTTAATTGGATCGTCTTTTCTAGTTTTCGATGTTCCAAAACTATAGTCTAAAATATATTGTTGTGAAGTAGACGCTCCAACATTCCTAAGTTTACATTTTTCTTGAAATAGAGGTGGAGATAATTTTGTTGAAATGACTCCCATCAAATAAGCAATCTAACAACCTCTTCTACCTTAATAGTTTTAGGTAGTGATTGAATGTTGAGGTTTGGTGTTTCAAATTTTCCGGGAATCCCAATTATCCAAATACGTGCCTCCAAATTCCCACGGATTTCGCCAAATTTGGGTTTCTTAGGAATACTGATTCTCGTATTTTAAAGTGATGAGTTAAAGCTGGGAAATCGAGATTCTCCACAGGTGCACGGATTTCAACAAGTTAGGTTATGTTGTTAACCTTTGCTTTCGACATTATTACACAAACTACTAAAGGTGGGAGGTGGGCCGGGTCGGGTCCAGTGGTGGGCTCGGTCGATCGGGTCAGATCGGGCTCGATTGAATTCAGGTCTTATCGGTCGGATTACATATATTCATATACCCGTAACTTATAAACTTTCAATTAAAAACACTACCAAATTCGGATTTCATCCAATTAATCGATTCATCGATTCCATTTCCTCACCAACTACCCCATCTACTCATCACAAATGATAGTGAAATTTTATTAAGTACAATAAATTTACAAATTACATACAATGATACAATTTATAATATATTAATTATTACAATTATAGATAGTTTATTCGTCTTCGTCGTTGCTCTTATTGATTTTCAGGTTCTGCATCCAACCAATCCATCAAGCAAACACTTGTCTCTAGTGATTTAGCGAATGTGTTGCACCTCTTGTCGGTCAAATCCCATTTACCTGGGTTAAATGCAGCCTCAGACGCCATAGTTGACACCGGAGGAGTTAGTAAATCGCGTGCTAATAAAATACTATTGGAAATCTAGAATAGTTAGATTTCCACCTGTTTAAAACCTCAAAAGATTTGCAATCTGCAGTAGTTAAATACATATTCATATTTAAATATACAGTTAATTCGTTATGTGATTCATTTTGTTCTAATCTTAATTTTTTTATTTAACCAATTCCATTGAAAGTTTTCATCATCATCATCATCATCATCTTCATCTAAAAGTATGTATTGTTGGGATGATGATGAACTAGCAATGTTTGAGCCCATTTGATTAACATTATTTAATCGTTCATATAAAATAAAATATCTTTTAAGGTGAGTTTTAATATGTTTTAAGTAATCTTCACAACCTTCATAATTCATGTTTTGAAAAATAGTTTCTAAGTAAATTTGTAAACTAGTTATTCTAAATCTATGATCCATGACAAAAGCTAAACGAAAAATTAATGGTGGAGGTTTCCAATATTTATTAAACTTAGCCTCAATTGCATTAACAATTTCTACAAAACTATCACTATTCCTATATTTCTTAAATACTTTAGTAATTGGAAGTAATTTAGATATAAATGAGTTAGCAGTTGTGTAATATGTTCCACTTAATGTGTTAGTGAAGTTGAAAAAAAGTTTCAAAAAATATAACATAATTTTACAATTTTCCCAATCAAGATTAGTGAAAAAATTTCATTTTTTTCATTATAATAAGTTGTAATTAAAGATTAATAAGGAAAACAACATTTCAACATTTTATAAGTAGAGTTTCTTCGATGAGAGACATCTAATTTAAATTTTGTAGGTCAAATATCATTACTATAGCACAATTCTCTAAATTCCTGATATCTATATGTAGTATTACTACCTAAATAGGAGATAACATTTCTAACATTTTGTAAATAATGTTTTATTATTTGAAGTCTATTTTGTACAACTAAGTTTAAAACATGATAAACACGTCTAATATGAAAAATAATTTAATCTAAGGGTGGATTACATAATCTTACAAGTAATTCTACTGTTGTAGAGTTATTAATAGCATTGCCAAAAGAAATTGCACAAATTTTATTTGTTATTGAATATTCATGCAATACATCTTTTATCTGGATATATATAATCATAGTAGTATGTGGGTGCAAAATCGGTGCATAAAATATAATATTTTTATGTAAAACCCATGAATTATCTAACAAACGAGTAGTTACGCAGCAAAATGGAAAGCCAGATTCTGAGGTCCAAATATCACTTGTTAATGTTATCGTATAAGACATTGATGTAAATGAAATAATTAAGTCTGTTTCACTTTATAATATTTTGTATTTGCAGCAACCCTTAATGTGCGTCGGAAAAATGGTTGAAATTGTGAATTATGGTAACTAAATGTCTTTCTAAGATTTGGAGATTCAACTTAGCTAAACGGTAATTCATCTCTAATTATATAATCAACAATTACATCTCTAGCTTTAATTGGATCGTTTTTCTTAGTTTTCGATGTTCCAGAACTATAGTCTAAAATAGATTGTTGTGAATTAGACGCTCCAACACTTTTTTGCATGTTTGGTCAGATTAGTAGCTTCTTGACTACCAATTGTATTAAGTTCAACACCACATATTTTACATATAGCTCATTCTTTCCTATTTTTTTCTTGTGATAAGTCAAAATCATTCCAAACATTACTAGTTCTTCTTCTAGTATTTTTGCTTCTATTTGATGCACTTATAATAGGTGGATTACTATCCCCCTCAGACGTATTTGTTGGAGATGACCACGATCATTCAAGGGAAGTGTCAAGACGTTAAAACTTGATTTTTATCAGAATGAGCTCGACGCATCAACTTAACCAGGTCACCTGGGATCCTTATGAACATTTAGATCTTAACCAATTTCCACCACTATCTATAGAAGGTTCGGGGATATGGACGAGCCGTACATGACTTATAAATTTTGGCGAAGTGGTTATGCATTGTCCAGACAGTGATGAGGCAGCTCGGTCTACAACAACACATTCTAGAGTAGATGGAGTCACATGTTGTGAAATCGGCTAAGAGGAGAACATACATTAATTCGGTCGACCGGTTAAGGAACGGTCGACCGCCTAATGCTAAGACTTAGGTACACTTAAGTGATCGGTCGAACACCGAATAGGGTTCGGGTTTAGTGTTTTCCTGTCTAAGTTTGGGTGATCTATTGAAGTCCAAATTATGTGAAATTTCGTGTGTGACTTCTATAGGAAACCTAGTGTGTGTTTGAGAAGTTTTTAGCTCAAGTTTACTCAATTACACAAAGTTCCTAAAGACTCAAAAAAATACAAAATACATGTCTTCAAAAGAGCTTGATTACATGTCTTGACTTGATTTCATTTCTTCCTTGAGTCTTGATCACCTGTAGAGGTTAGCACAAAGCAATATATATGCAATTGAATATGTGTGCTACTCTACATGATCATAATTAAGATTATGTTGATTAAATCATCAAAACATAGATTAAGGCCAAAAAGCCAACAAAGACTACATGGAAACCATGAACATGCATATTTCACATAAAGTTTAGGTTGACTTTAGATTATCAAGCATGCAATTAGTACCTAGTGTTGTCATTAGAGCATCAATTAATCCTACCTACAACCTACACCATTCATGTTAATGTGCATCAAACATACATCCATACATGTCAAGCTAATTACATACAAATAAGAGAAACTATAGATAAACTATAGATCTAGCATGAGACAAGTACCTAGTGGGACTATTATCCCATCTAATACAAGTTTGAGAATTCTACAAGCATATATCTACATTAACTTAAGCACATGGAAATGACACAAATAAGATAACCCATCACCATAGATCACATAGTCTACATCACCTCCACCCCAAATGAGATGAATCTACTCTCTACTCATAAGAACAAGCATAGAAAGCAAGAAATATACACTAAACATGGCAATAATATCAAAGTACTAAATCAACCAACAAAATGTAAAAATGCTTGGATTGAAAGAAAGCTAAAGAAGAGAGAAATTCATATCTAACATAAGATTAATCAAAATGTGAGATTACAACCTTCATCCACCCACGTTCCTTTGCAGTCAAATTGGGTAAACTAAACCTATTCTAATGGAGGAAGGTGGAGAGAAAGGGAAAGGTAGGAGAAACATTGTTACTTATAGAAGAAAGAGTGATGTAGATGAATCTAGAAGCAATCTGACGACTGTAATCGACTTTTCTATGGTTTTAATGGTAATAGATTTGGATCCGCCATTGGTAGATGTTTTGTCTCCGATCCATCCCGAATTATCCCTGAAGCTTAAGTTTTCTATTTTGCACGTGGGGTGCACTTTAGGTCCGCTAGTTCGAGCACATATCTCAATAATTTCTCAAATACTTCTCAAGATCATGATAGTGAGGGATTTTTGCATCAGAAATGTTTTCCTTATGCTCAGGTCCCTCTGGGTTTCATTTCGGTTCTTTCTGAATTGCAGATGGGTCTTGAGAATGACAAACAAGTCTAAGACGCTTCAATAAGGTCGTTTCTTTTTGCATTTAGGTCATTTTTTGTTCATTTTTCCTCTCTATTACCTAAAACCTTAAACACATCAAAAAAACACTCGAATAACACAAAATTAAGATAAAATAACGGATATACAACATGAATGTAATGTATGATATGCTACTAATCAATTTATTATGATTTTTTTGCTAAAAATAATATTATTTCTATTTTTTTCCTATTATATATAAGTAGATTTTACTTTTAGTTTATTATAATACGTAGGTTATTTAGTTATATATAATAACATACGTAGAAACAAGTCATATAAGAAATGTTACGAAATGTGTATTGTTTCTTATTTAAACATGTAAACAAGATTCATGTTAGGACAATTCCAAGCATCTACATGACTACATGACATAACTTATTAATTAGTTTTGTATAAACAAGTCAGGTTGTGTATACACGATAATAAATGAGTTGGATATGGTTCGAGTTCAACAACACAGTTGTTAAATGGGCCTGATATGGACTGTAATATATGACTTACATATACGACACAATTACTACACGACACGATCAATAGTTCTACCTAAAATTTATGTTTTGCTTCAGACCGCAGCCAAACCATTATTTTCAAAACTCACACCAAAATGCAATTTTTCTTAAACCTCAATCGCAAAACCAAGATTCCCAAACGAACTTGGACCCTAAGTCTGCTTCGCAATTAGTTGCTCCATATCCATAAACCTAATAGATGAACACTATAATATGGCTTGCAACGCTAAATCCAAGAAAACCATCGTTCTCCCTGCCCATTTAGATTTGCTCATGGTGACAGAAAACCGATACTGAACTGGATCAAGGAATTTTACGAGTCCCACTTCTGTAACCGTCAAAAAAACATGTTATTTGTTGCATTTGATGACATCTTAGTTGTAAGTCCTCAATCCTTCAACCTATTTGCATATTTTGAAAGCACTCTCACATGAACTCAAACAAACTCTATGCACTAAGTGTCATGTATTTTGCGTGTTTGACTATAAACTAAAATCAAAAGTTCATAACCAGATCTCAAGGGAGTACATCCACAAACTCCATAATGATGCATTGTTATTAATCTATGGAGTTGCATCATTCAGATTCTATTGAACCCATAGCATTAATCAAAGAAACATGCTGCAACAAAAATCAGATGTGGAAGGACAAAACATGCGATAGAAGTTGTTTTTCCATGTTTTTGTCGTATTCATGTCCCGAGTCAGTACTTGTGCTTTTTAGACCATCGTAGATGAAATTACAAAGAGAACGAAGTAAATTGTGGGCAATTATTTGGTAAGTGCTAACAGGGCGTGTAATAAATGTTATCACAAACAAACAAAAAATCAGGATATTCAGGTGTAACCACACCCTATTGTCTGCAAAAGACTGATATATATAAGTTTCAAGTATTTCTTCCATGATTACCATGGACAAGCACAACTTTGATGCTGTTTTTTTCTTCTAGAGCTCAAGTGATTATACATATGAATTTACAAAGGACTTCGGGGGCAATCACAAAACAGGACCTAAATATACCTTCCTCTTTAGCAAGTGCCTCTTCAAACCGTTGGGTCTCTTCTTCAATTTGTTCCCTCGTCAGATTCTCATCATCTGCAGTCTACGACTTAAAGCAGACATAAGTGCCTTCAAGTTTCTGCAGATAGGACCCCCCTCAATAATAATCATGTCTACTTGCCACATGCATTCAGTTTATTTTTCCGTAGGTAGATAGGATCAATATCATGATAAAGATGATAAATTCCCCCATACACACACACACACACACACACAAGGGTCTTCATTAAGTGCTTACAACCATCATACATTTGGATAACCACTAAACAGAATTTTCTTTCACTAAAACCACTTACATACACAGGTATAATACAACATACGGAAAGAAAAGATATATTATGCTACGACTATTGTTGTGGTGGTTAAGTTCAAACTTACTAAAATCACACCCAGAAAGGAGAGTCTCCATGCATGGTTAACTTACAAAAGACATTTCTACTTGTTCACAAAACAGGAGATTCAATAAGAAACTTCATTACCTGCAGAGCTCCTCAAAACATGATTCTGACTTTTTCCTCAAAACTTGTACTAGTTATAGTTCGTGGAGCCTCTTCCTTCATCTAAATCAGGATCACATCTGGAACCACAGCCAATAACTCCATCAAAAATCGTATCTTGTAAATGCTCTCTCCCTCGCAGATATTTGTGAGAGCTTCAACTTTTTGCTTGGACCTTGTCGAACCACAATCCGATAACCTTCGGCTGCTTCAGTTTTTGAAATTTTCTTCTTCTTACAACGATACCTACCTTCACTGGTATCAGCAACAATAGTAGAATGGATCACTGGTAATGGTTCTTGTCCTCGCTCCTTTGTATGTATGGCAATATTGTTAATGGAATTTTTAATGGATGGATCTTTCCACTTTGATTTTCCCTTTCTATGGCGTAAAACTTCATCCTTGACAGACTGATCCATGCTAATGGTTTCAGGACGATTTCCAGAACTGACGACTACTTGAACGGCATCACCATTCTTTTGCTTGTGCAATTCTTCCTTCTGGTCGACTGCCTCCTCGGAATTCATCTTAGTGTCATGTGGGGAGGAGATGATATCTTCATGATTGACAGCTTCAACGTCATATAGGCCTGTTTTGTCTGAGCTTTTCTCAGTGGGCTTTCGCGTTCTAATGTTGGCATCACAGGGAAATTTGACTTCCACTAATGGATCTTCACAAGTAACATTTTGAGTGGTGTTTGTTGTGGTTTTTGCTGCCTTATTTTTACTACAAAGAACTTCAGATTCTTTCTCCAGCATTGGTTTCTCCGAAATACAGCGCACTTTGCCATCTCTGTCACGCCTCTTCTTTTTCTTCTTTTCATGAACCGAGCCCTTACTTTTAGTAACTACAGGATGGTCAGGAAATACAGTAGCAGCAGCAACATTTTCACCTGGAATATTGCCCATCGTTATTTTAGCACGGATTCATTTTTTCTTCTTTTATCAGTAGCAAGGATTGATATTGAATGACATCACTAATTGGTATTGTGAAATCTTACCTTTGGAACCAGAAGGATAGGCCTGTACCTTTTCATACATTTGTTTTGAAACTTCTTCGGGAACAACTGTATAATCTAATTTTGGGTTAGGATTTTCAGCCATTCTTCCAGATGCTTGGTTACAAACCACTTTAATAATTTCATTTGCATCCGCAAACAAGCACACCACAAACTTTAGTTAAAAATTCAATAAAGACATATTCAAACAAAAATGGGGAAAAAATAGAGTTGGTGCTTACCATTTTGCATTAGACATGCATCAACCATATTTTCATCTTTAACTAAAGGAATGGTAGTTGGATGAAAGCTTGGATCATTTGTACGTACTAGGATTCTTTCCTGCTGCGTGTTCGTGTCCTGACCAATTGGAGAGTCAGCAGAGATTCCAGCTTCTGGTTTTTTATGTGCACAAGCCAAATTAGCATCCACATGAAGACATGGAGACCCCTTACATCCATAAAAAGCCTTCACAACCAGCATAAGCTCAGATAAACGATAAAATAGTTTGTCATGATTCATCTGAAAACAGCAAATCAAAAGACGTTACACATTACACCAACAGGTACCTACCATTATTTCCCAAAATCATACCTTTATTGCAGAAACCTTAATTTCACCGATATACGGAAAAGACAGGGCATGTTCAATCATAAATTTCCCTGCAAGCATTTGAAATAGTAAAAGAAATGATGATGAATGCAAATTTTAGTCAGACATGGCCAACAAATCGACATAAGTTACTAACAACCCTAAAGTCATCGCATGTTTCCATATATGTAGAAGACAACATCAACAACAAAACGATCAAAACTTCATTTGGGGATTAATTCCATAAGAAGAAAGACATTTCATTTTAGACTTGGCCTTCACAAAACAAGCATAACAGCAGAGAATAAAAAAACCTAAATGTCAAACAACAACTTCCTTCACCAGATGACGATTCCGACGGCAAACTCTGAGAAACAAAAAAGGCAGATTCGAAACCCTAACGGAAAGGGAAAAAAAGAGGGGGAGTGGAGATTACGCTTGAGGTCGCGGACTAATCTTGATTGGGAAAATTGTAAAATTATGTTAGATTTTTTGAAACTTTTTTTCAACTTCACTAACAAATTAAGTGGAACATATTACACAATTGCTAACATTTATATCTGAATTACTTCCAATTACTAATGTATTTAATAAATGTAGGAATAATGATAGTTTTGTACAAAATTATTAATGTAATGGAGGC
Source organism: Triglochin maritima (assembly GCA_963682175.1). Taxonomy (NCBI): domain Eukaryota; kingdom Viridiplantae; phylum Streptophyta; class Magnoliopsida; order Alismatales; family Juncaginaceae; genus Triglochin; species Triglochin maritima. Next base: position 20,071,287 of record OY821770.1, read on the forward strand.
TAATTTTAATAAATATTGGAAACCTACACCATTAATTTTTCGTTTAGCTTTTGTCATGGATCATAGATTTAGAATGATCAGTTTATGAAGGTTGTGAAACTATTTTTGAAAACATGAATTATGAAGGTTGTGAAGATTACTTAAAACATATTAAAACTTACCTTAATAGATATTTTAGTTTATATGAACGATTAAATAATGTTAATCAAATGAGCTCAAACATTGCTAGTTCATCATGATCCCAATAATACATACTTTTAAATGAAATGATGTTGATGACGATGAAAACTTTCAATGGAATTGGTTAAATAAAAAAATTAAGATTAGAACAAAATGAATCACATAATGAATTAACTGCATAGTTAAATATGGATATGTATTTAACTACTGCAGATTGCAAATCTTTTGGTGTTTTAAACTGGTGGAAATCTAACTATGCTAGATATCCAATAGTTTTTTATTAGCACGCGATTTACTAACTCCCCCGGTGTCAACTATGGCGTCTGAGACTGCATTTAGCCCAAGTAAATGAGATTTGACCGACAAGAGGCACAACACATTTTATAAATCACTAGAGACAAGTGTTTCCTTGAAGGATTGGTTGGATGTAGAAGAGAGAATGCAAAACATGAAAATCAATGAGAGCAGCGACGAAGACGAATAAACTATCTATAATTTGTTGGCTTTTTGGCCTTAATCTATGTTTTGATGATTTAATCAACCTAATCTTAATTATAATCAATGTAGAGTGACACACATATTTCATTACATATATATTGCTTTGTGCTAACTTCTACAGGTGATCAAGACTCAAGGAAAAAAGAAAATCAAGTGAAGACATGTATTAAAGCTATATTGAAGACATGTAATCTTGTTTTCTTTGAGTCTTAGGAACTTTGTGTAATTGAGCATAATTGACCTAAAAACTACTCAAACACACACAAGGTTCTTTATAGAAGTCACACACAAAATTTCATATAATTTGGACTTCAATAGATCACCCAAACTTAGACCGGAAAACACTAAACACTTAACCTGAGCTGTTTGCCCACATTCGGTCGACCGAGTGCTCAATTATCCTATTAGTGTTTTACTCCCCGGTTTCGGTCGACCGTCCAAACCTTTTCGGTCGACCGAGTTAACACATATTTCGGGACCATTAGAATTGTCGTATTATACCAACGGTCGTATTCGTATTATTTCCAAATACCCCAAAATATTTTTTCCTATCAGTCGACCGAGGACCTTGTTCGGTCGACCGAACTTAAGATGTCTCGACAAACCTAAACTGCATGTTGGTTTTCGGTCGACAGTGGCCCTTGTTTCGTTCGACCGAATTTAATCATGTTTGTCAACCCCGTAGAGCCTTTTTTCCGGTCGACTGACCCTATACGGTGTTCGACCATTAACTTAAGTGTACCCAAGTTATAACCTATCGCGATCGACCGTTCCTTAATCGGTCGACCAAACCGCGGTCAAAATTGCCCAACGATCGACCGTTCTGCCCGATCCGGTCGACCGTTCTGCCCGATACGGTGGACCGAACACATTCAGTTTTGGGTCCTGCAATTTGTTGTTTTGTGTTTCTTCCACAAACACTTACCATACTTGTCCCAACGGCTATAACTCACTTAGAGCTTATAAATAGGTGTTCCTATGACACAATTAAAGAAACTCTTACACTTTCATTTGTCATATACACTTAAGAGAAAACTTCAAGTCTCTCATTCCCCAAATCTACTCTCCAAGCTTACAATTCCACACTTTAGTATCAATTCCACATCCTAAGCTAAGTGTGCTCAAGTTAGAGAGTGTGTTCCACTCAACATCTTTGTTGTAAAGAAGCAAGGACTTCCGTGAAAGCCTGAAGTGTTCCTCTCGGATTGTGAGAGAAGAAAGTCAAGCTCGCGAGGGTGTTCGCGGAGTTTGTTTTGTAAAAGACTTAATCTTGTCCCTGAACAAGGTTGATAGTGAAGATGTGAGCGAAGCTCGAGGGAGATCGAGCGTAGCTTGCAAGAGAGGAAGTAGGCGGGAGACCGAACCTCTATAAAAATCGGTGTTATCATTGTGGTTTGCTTTACTTGCTTGTTTTTTGTCTAATTCCACTGCATATTCTTGATTGATTAAACAAGTAGGTAATTAGCTTAAAAGTGATTAGAATTAGAGACCCTTACGATCATACATAATTGTAATACTTAAAGAATTAGAGACCCTTACGGGTATATGAATATATGCAAATCCGACCAATAAAACCTGAACTCAATCGAGCCCGATCCGACCCGATCGACCGGGCCCACCATTGGTCCCCGCCCGGCCTGGCCCACCTCCCACCTTTTGTAGTTTGTGTAATAATGTCGAAAACAAAGGTTAACAAAATAACCTAATTTGTTGAAATACGTGCACCTGTGGAGAATCTTGACTTCCTAGCTTTAACTCTTCTTTTTAAAATCCGAGAATCATTATTCCTAAGAAACCCAAATTCGGAAAAATCCGTGGGAATTTGGAGGCACGTATTTGGATAATTAGGATTCCCGGAAAATTTGGAACACCAAACCTCAACATTCAACCACTACCTAAAACTATTAAGGTAGAAGAGGTTGTTAAATTGCTTATTTGATGGGAGTCATTTCAACAAAATTATCTCGACCTCTATTTCAACAAAAGTGTCTAATAAACATGACAAAGTTGTAGATTATTGAGATTATTGGGTACCTAACTTATGATTATGATCCTAGGCGTGATATCTATTTTAGTTGTGGTTTTTGAAACAATGAGTGTTAATTTCATGCCTCTTTTGCCGCACTCCAATTTGGGTGGGATGATTTCACATAGTTGGATACAAGTCATACGAGCCACACTTGCTTATTTGGAGCCTGGATGCTCAAACAATGGTTTGTGGACCGCTGAAAAAGAAGAAGAAACCCATCAAAACTATAAAAAAATCAAATCCAATTTGTTGGTTTCTCTGTAATAATAAGATTATTGCAATGCCAATACGAAGACTAACACCAATGTTTTGTAAAAGATATTCCTGGTTAACGCAAATTCATTTTTAAAATAATGGCAGCATGCAACCTAATATAATAGAGATTTGCAGTCAAACAATAATTCAGAAATATTGTGAGCACTAAAAACGGTCGGTCGACCGCACAATCGGTCGACCGCCCCTAGGGCATCGTTCGACCGATTTGAGGCAGAACCCGAATTCTCTTCACGAACGGTCGACCGTTTGCACCAACCGGTCGACCGATCAGGCAGTGAAATCTGCTGCATGTTTACTTGCGACGAGCCGAAAGGCCTACCGTCGACTTCCAAATACTCACGATAATTAAGTGAGCGAGCTTGACATACCGGAAGGCTTGAAGAAGCCTTTGAAGAACCGCGACGACGCCTCCACGAGCACGTCTCCCCAAAACACGATCCGTCGACGAACCTCGCGTCCAAACGACGATCAACACCTCTTCTCGACACACTCGAGCACTCCGCACCTCCACCAACCTCTACCACCACGAATGCAGAACATAAGTAAGGTCGAGGAAGAGAACCAAAACGAAAACCACGAGATGAGCTATCAACCGACCAACTCACCTCCACCACGAACGACTCCGAACTCGACTCGCCGGAGATCACCTCTTCTTCACCGGAGCACCACTGAGAGAGGGGGAGTGAAACATGAGAGAGGGAGAGAGAGTGTCGCGAGAGAGAGAGGGGGAGTGAAACGTGAGAGAGGGAGAGAGAGTGTCGCGAGAGAGAGAGAGTGAGGGATGGAGAGAGAACTCACCATAAATATCTCCTCCTCCTCCAATCCCAACCATCCAAACCAACTCCTTCCATCTCAACCTCTCATCCAATCCAATTCATCCAAGCCCTTCATCCATCTCCTTCCAATCCCAGCCGTCCATCTCTATCTCCCTTAATCACCACCTAAAGCATCCATAAAACTCAATTAGGATAGGATTAGGCTCAAGATCTCACATAAATGGTCAAATTTTCCTTATAGAATCTCATTTGTCAACTATATACGTATATACACACAGACATTGTTATCCGTATGATAACCCACTTTCGTCACGATTGGTTCGCTATATTCAATAGTGTAATGTAATCAGACTACATACTGGATTACATTTCACTGTTTGGTTGAGGGAATTGAATGTTGTAATCACCGTGTAATCCAATTGTGAAGGTTATCCAATTACATCACTCTCAAGGTAGTTGTATTGCATTGTTAGAGGTCATATTGCAATGTACTAAACTCATTTCAAATAATTCAAACATTGTCACACCATCAAACTCAATTTCGATCCTACCAGTAGCATGCCTGAACTTAGGGGTGAGCTTCGGTCCAGGACCGGACCGGACCGGACCGGACCGGACCGAACCGGACCGAACCGAAACCCGAATTTTCGGGAAGTCCGGACCGAAGACCGGACCGAATAGGTTCGGTCCGGTCCGGTCCGGGTCGGTCCAAAACCCGAATTTTCCCCTTAAATTTTCGGTCTGGTCCGGACCAAAGACCGAATTTCCAAAATTTTGTGGACCGAAGACCGGACCGAAAAATTTGGTTCGGTCCGGGTGCCCGGACCGGACCGAATTTTGCTCACCCTTACCTGAACTACGTCAACATATTTCGACATTTATCAGATCTATTAAATTACAAATTAATTTTGAATTACATTGTGATTCATGTAATGATTAAAATGTTATTAAACAATGTAATTTGATTACATGAAATTAAATTACTTGGAATGTAATCTAATTACATGGAATCCAATTACGACGAACCAAGCAGGACCTTAGAGCTATCCAGAGAAATCAGAAGATGGTATCGGAAAGTTGAACCGGAAAAACACGACAATATCTAACATCGGTGGGATTGATGATGTTGAGTCGTGGTTACTGAAGCTAGATTTTACCAGAATCCAGAACTTTTCTTATTGCAGAAATCAAAAAGTAAAAGTATTATTACTCTAAATCAAAATTTGAGCTCTCACTCTCTCGCTTGTACAAACACCTGAGATGCGTATCATCCTGAGCACCTTGGGCTGCCACAGCAACGTCTTCAACCCCTTCTCCCTCAATGTATAAGATTAGTTCCATACCTTATGTGCCCTCCAAGATTCAGGACCCGATCAACTGAGGTTGTACTAAGACCCGTTTAAGGACATATCACATCGGATTTTAACCTAAATTCCAACTTGGAATGACTTATTATTAAGAAACAGAACATCAAAAAAATCCAATAAAAATGAAATATCACTTTGGATTTTAACCTAAATTTCGACGTGGTAAGGAACGTAAAAAAATACAATAAAAAGATATATCACGTCGGATTTTAAATTAAAAACCAGTGTGGTATGGTTTATTATTAAGAAACAAAACTTCACAAAAAAATACAATAAAAATGACACAACACATCAATTTTTAAATTAAAAGGTGACGTGATATGTCCAATTATTAAACACGAGTTTTTAGCATCCATTGGTAGTCATTATGACATGACACAACGTTTCATTACAGAGTGGAGAAAATCAGAGGTTGTAGTGTTTCCCATTCGTATTTCCCAAATCCAATTTTCAGTTCCAGTTCAGTTCATTTTAGTGTGTGATTGGTTTGCAAAAAGTGGGTCTAAAAGTGTGAGAATTGTGTTCCAAATGTGATTGTTTCCTATTTTTGTATATGAAAATTTCTTCATTTTCAATTGTCTGTGAAATCCCTTTCTTTTGTACTTGGAAAATTTTCAAGGTTGGAATCATTCTCTTTCCCGCACCCTCCCCACCAGTTTTGTTCTTAATTATTTGCCTATTTTTTGTTGATGATAATTTCTTCATTTTCTTCGATTGCCATCACCTACAAAGATAGACCAGGAGTGGGGTGGAGGGAAGGGGAAAATGATAGAAGGAAGAAGAAAGTGGAAGAAAAGGGAGGCAATGATCTGAAGATGGTAACGACGTTAAGGAATTAGGCTAATTGAGTGACTTCAAAAAAAGTAATGATATCAATGGATCATTTTGATTTTACAACGGCAAATTTAAAAATAGCTTTAAAGATGACATAAAAGAAAATATAATATTTCAAAGTTGTATCTAAGTTTTTTTGTAAACAGAAATTTCCATATTTTGTCCAATACCAAATATTTTCATCGCAAACACTCCGACAACGTAGACCTTATTCAATCACAAAAAATGTTAACATATAATAATTTTATTTATTTATTTATTCATTTCCAATTTCCAACTTACTTGTAAAAAAAATCTAAAAAATATTTATTTCAGGACAGGAATTCTCAAGTAAACCCAGGGCTTAATGAAACTAAATTAAGCCCCCACAATATCCACCACTCATTTCAAAATGTAAGGTAGATTAAGAAAAAAACGGTTATGCTAATGAATGGTGAGATTAACTGTAAATAAGATCCAATGGTGAGATTGTAGGAGGCTTAAACTAAATTTGATGAGTCCTAGGCTCACAAGAGCTTGACCTTATTTCAGGAAGCATGGTTGCAAAAAGGAGGGAACTGAAGTAGTCAAGTCAGGTTTCCCCCCAAAACCCCAGAAAAAGAAACCCTTTCGCCACTCCCAACCGTCCCTGCGCCGGCAATGGCGGAAACGCCTCCTTCCACCACCACTACCACCGCCGAGGCCATGGACTTGGCCGTCTTCATGGAGACCAACGTCGGCACCAACCTCGTCATGGTCGTCCACCATCACGACACCGTCCGCGACCTCAAGCGTAATCTCCACTCCCCCTCTTTTTTTCCCTTTCCGTTAGGGTTTCGAATCTGCCTTTTTTGTTTCTCAGAGTTTGCCGTCGGAATCGTCATCTGGTGAAGGAAGTTGTTGTTTGACATTTAGGTTTTTTTATTCTCTGCTGTTATGCTTGTTTTGTGAAGGCCAAGTCTAAAATGAAATGTCTTTCTTCTTATGGAATTAATCCCCAAATGAAGTTTTGATCGTTTTGTTGTTGATGTTGTCTTCTACATATATGGAAACATGCGATGACTTTAGGGTTGTTAGTAACTTATGTCGATTTGTTGGCCATGTCTGACTAAAATTTGCATTCATCATCATTTCTTTTACTATTTCAAATGCTTGCAGGGAAATTTATGATTGAACATGCCCTGTCTTTTCCGTATATCGGTGAAATTAAGGTTTCTGCAATAAAGGTATGATTTTGGGAAATAATGGTAGGTACCTGTTGGTGTAATGTGTAATGTCTTTTGATTTGCTGTTTTCAGATGAAGCATGACAAACGATTTTATCGTTTATCTGAGCTTATGCTGGTTGCGAAGGCTTTTTATGGATGTAAAGGGTGTCCATGTCTTCATGTGGATGCTACTTTGGCTTGTGCACATAAAGAACCAGAAGCTGGAATCTCTGCTGACTCTCCAATTGGTCATGACACGCACACGCAGCAGGAAAGAATCCCAGTACGTACAAATGATCCAAGCTTTCATCCAACTACCATTCCTTTAGTTAAAGATGAAAAAATGGTTGATGCATGTCTAATGCAAAATGGTAAGCACCAAGACTGTTTTTCCCCATTTTCGTTTGAATATCTATTTATTGAATTTTTAACTTAAGTTTGTGGTGTGCTTGTTTGCGGATGCAAATGAAATTATTAAAGTGGTTTGTAACCACGCATCTGGAAGGATGGATGAAAATTCTAACCCAAAATTAGATTATACAGTTGTTCCTGAAGAAGTTTCAAAACAAATGTATGAAAAGGTACAGGCCTATCCTTCTGGTTCCAAAGGTAAGATTTCACAATACCAATTAGTGATGTCATTCAATTTCAAACCTTGCCACTGATAAAAGAAGAAAAAATCAATCCGTGCTAAAATAACGATGGGCAATATTCCAGGTGAAAATGTTGCTGCTGCTACTGTATATCCTGACCATCCTGTAGTTACTAAAATTAAGGGCTCAGTTCATGAAAAGAAGAGGCGTGACAGAGATGGCAAAGTGCGCTGTATTTCGGAGAAACCAATGCTGGAGATAAAATCTGAAGTTCTTTGTAGTAAAAATAAGGCAGCAAAAACCACAACAAACACCACTCAAAATGTTACTTGTGAAGATCCATTAGTGGAAGTCAAATTTCCCTGTGATTCTAACATTAGAACGAGAAAGCCCACTGAGAAAAGCTCAGACAAAACAAGCCTATACGACGTTGAAGCTGTCAATCATGAAGATATCATCTCTTCCCCGCATGACACTAACATGAATCCCGAGAAGGCAGTCGACCAGAAGGAAGAATTGCACAAGCAAAAGAATGGTGATGCTGTTCAAGTAGTCGTCAGTTCTGGAAATCGTCCCGAAACCATTAGCATGGATCAGTCTGTCAAGGATGAAGTTTTACGCAATAGAAAGGGAAAATCAAAGTGGAAAGATCCATCCATTAAAAATTCCATTAACAATATTGCCATACATACAAAGGAGCGAGGACAACAACCATTACCAGTGATCCATTCTACTATTGTTGCTGATACCAGTGACGGTAGGTCTTGTTGTAAGAAGAAGAAAATTTCAAAAACTGAAGCAGGCGAAGGTTATCGGATTGTGGTTCGACAAGGTCCAAGCAAAAAGTTGAAGCTCTCACAAATATCTGCTAGGGAGAGAGCATTTACAAGATACGATTTTTGATGGAGTTATTGGCTGTGGTTCCAGCGGTGATCCTGATTTAGATGAAGTAAGAGGCTCCATGAACTATAATTAGTAGTTCAAGTTTTGAGGAAAAAGTCAGAATCATGTTTTGAGGATTTCTGCTGGTAATGAAGATTCTTATTGAATCTCCTGTTTTGTGAACAAGTAGAAATGTCTTTTGTAAGTTAACCATGCATGGAGACTCTCCTTTCTGGGTGTGATTTTAGTAAGTTTGAACTTAACCACCACAACAATAGTCGTAGCATAATATATCTTTTCTTTCCGTATGTTGTATTATACCTGTGTATGTAAGTGGTTTTAGTGAAAGAAAATTCTGTTTAGTGGTTATCCAAATGTATGATGGTTGTAAGCACTTAATGAAGACCCTTGTGTGTGTGTGTGTGTGTGTATGGGGGAATTTATCATCTTTATCATGATATTGATCCTATCTACCTACGGAAAAATAAACTGAATGCATGTGGCAAGTAGACATGATTATTATTGAGGGCAGATGATGAGAATCTGACGAGGGAACAAATTGAAGAAAAGACCCAACGGTTTAAAGAGGCACATGCTAAAGAGGAAGGTATATTTAGGTCCTGTTTTGTGATTGCCCCCCAAGTCCTTTGTAAATTTATATGTATAATCACTTGAGCTCTATAAAAAAACCCAGCATCAAAGTTCTGCTTGTCGATGGTAATCATGGAAGAAATACTTGAAACTTATTTATATCAATCTTTTGCAGACAATAGGGTGTGGTTACACCTGAATATCCTGATTTTTTCTTGTTTGTGATAACATTTATTACACGCCCTATTGGCACTTACCACAGAATTGTCCACAGTTTATTTTCTTCGTTCTCTTTGTAATTTCATCTGTCAGTGTCTAAAAAACACAAGTACAGACTCGGGACATGGAAAAACAACTTCTATCGCATGTTTTGTCCTTCCACATCCAATTTTTGTTGCAGAACGTTTCTTTGATTAATGCTATGGGTTCAATAGAATCCGAATGATGCAACTCCATAGATAAATAACATTAGAATCTTTCTCGATGCATCATTATGGAGTTTGTGGATGTACTCCCCTGAGATCTGGTTATGAACTTTTGATTTTAGTTTATATTCAAACTCGCAAAATACATGACGCTTAGTGCATAGAGTTTGTTTGAGTTCATATGAGAGTGCTTTCAAAATATTCAAATAGGTTGAAGGATTGAGGACTTACAACTAAGATGTCATCAAATGCAACAAATAACACATTTTTTTGACAGTTACAGAAGTGGGACTCGTAAAATTCCTTTATCCAGTTCAGTATCGGTTTTGTGTCACCATGAGCAAATCGAAATGGGCCGGGAGAATGATGGTTTTCTTGGATTTAGTGTTGCAAGCCATATTATAATGTTCACCTATTAGGTTTATGGATATGGAGCAACCAATTGTGAAGCATACTTAGGGTCCAAGTTCGTTTGGGAATCTTGGTTTTGCGATTGAGGTTTAAGAAAAATTGCATTTTGGTGTGAGTTTTGGAAATAATGGTTTGGTTGCGGTACGAAGCAAAACATAAATTTTAGGTAGAACTGTTGATCGTGTCGTGTAGTAATTGTGTCGTATATGTAAGTCATCTATTACAGTCCATATCGGACCCATTTAATAACCAGGTTGTTGAACTCGAACCATATCCAACCCATTTATTATCATGTATACACAACCCGACTTGTTTATAAACGACTAATTAATAAGTTGTCATGTAGATGCTTGGAATTGTCCTAACATGAATCTTGTTTACATGATTAAATAAGAAACAATACACATTTTGTAACATTTCTTATATGATTTGTTTCTACGTATGTTATTATAAATAACTAAATAACCTACGTATTATAATTAACTAAAAGTAAAACATACTTATATATAATAGGAAAAAAATAGAAATAATATTTTTTTAGAAAAAAATTTCATAGTAAATTGATTAGTAGCATATCATACATTACATTCATGCTATATATCCGTTATTTTACCTCAATTTTGTGCTACTCGAGTTTTTCTTTGATGTGTTTTGGGTTTTAGGTAATAGAGAGGAAAATGAACAAAAAACCTAAATGCAAGAAGAAATGACCTTATTGAAGCGTTTTAGACTTGTTTGTCATTCTCAAGACCCATCTGCAATTCAGGAAGAACCGAAAAGAAACCCGGAGGGACCTAAGCATAAGGAAAACATTTCTGATGTAAAAATCCCTCACTATCATCATCTTGAGAAGTATTTTAGTAATAATTGAGAAATGTGCTCGAACTAGCGGGCCTAAAGTGCACCCCATGTGCAAAATAGAAAACTTAAGCTTCGGGGAGAATTTGGGATGGATCGGAGAATGGGTTTAGTTTACCCAATTTGACTGCAAAGGAACGTGGGTGGATGAAGGTTGTAATCTCACTCTTTGATTAATCTAATGTTAGGCATGAATTTCTCTCTTCTTTAGCTTTCTTTCAATCCAAGCATTTTTACATTTTGTTGGTTGATTTAGTACTTTGATATTATTGCCATGTCTAGTGTATATTTCTTGCTTTCTATGCTTGTTCTCGTGAGTAGAGAGTTGATTCACCTCATTTGGGGTGGAGGTGATGTAGACTATGTGATGTATGGTGATGGGTTCTCTTATTTTTGTCATTTCCATGTGCTTAAGTTAATGTAGATATATGCTTGTAGCAATCTTAAACTTGTATTAGATGAGAGAATAACCACACTAGGTACTTGTCTCATGCTAGATCTATAGTTTATCTTGTTCCGTGTAATAATTTATCTTTGTATGTAATTAGCTTGGAATGTATGGATCTACGTTTGATGCACATTAACATGAATGATGTAGGTTGTAGGTAGGATTAATTGATGATCTAATGACAACACTATGTACTTATTGCATGCTTGATAATCTAAAGTCAACCTAAACTTTATGTGAAATATGCATGTTCATGGTTTCCGTGTAGTCTTGTGTGTCCGAGTTCTTTTGAGACAATTTTGTGACTCATTCATTCATTCATTCATTCATTCATCCGACAATAAGTCAATTACTGTTACGTAAAAAATTCAAAGGCATACACCACATGAAAACCATAGTAATACAATCAAAATTGCATACACAGAAGAAACAATTCGAAATCACACACGAAACTATCATTAAAAGAGTAATTTCATTCAATATTATAGCAATCAATAAAAAGTCACATTTCATTCAATTGGTTTACTCAATCTAACCTAAGCACGTCCTCTCCCCCGACCGCGTCCCCCACCTCGTGTCACATTTCCTGCCTCTTTTGTATCTTAAGTCAGACCATCATCCCCATTGTCTTGTGTGTGTGAAATAATAGTATCATTTTCTTCTACGACGTCATCTTGACTCAATCGTAGTGTGGGTTCCTCAAAACCAAAGCACATGAGCAAATCCTTATTTTTTCATTCCACTTTGCAGTTATTGAAGAGTTTGTCTTATGATCTTTGATCGCCTTGTGGATTTTATGGAGTTCTTCGTGGAACTCGTAAATTTGATGCACCTACAAACAATTTAAATGTTGAACAAACATCAAACACAATTTAAAAACATTGTAAGTGTTGAATTGCATGTTTAGATCTTACCATCTCTCGGTCTCAACTGGCTCGGGGTTTGTACAAGTTCGGCTTTGGAACCGAACTGTGGTGAACAATCCAACGTACCATGAAAATCAATGAGAGCAACGACGAAAATGAATAAACTATCTATAATTGTAATACTTAATACATTAGAAATTGTATCATTGTACGTAATTTGTAAATTTATTGCACTTAATAAAATTTCACTATCGATTGTGATGGGTAGATGAGGTAGTTGGTGAGGAAATGGAATCGATGAACCGATTATTTTGATGAAATCCTAATTTGGTAGTATTTTTAATTGAAACTTTATAAGTTACCGGTATATTAATATATGCAAATCCGACCGATAAGACCTGAACTCAATCGAGCCCGATCCGACCCGATCGACCAAGCCCACCACTGGGCCCGACCCGGCCCACCTCCCACCTTTAGTAGTTTGTGTAATAATGTCGAAAACAAAGGTTAACAAGACAACCTAACTTGTTGAAATCCGTGCACCTGTAGAGAAATCCGAGAATCAGTATTCCTAGGAAACCCAGATTCGACAAAATTTGAAACACCAAACCTCAACATTCAACCACTACCTAAAACTATTAAGGTAGAAGAGGTTGTTTGATTGCTTATTTGATGGGAGTCATTTCAACAAAATTATCTCCACCTCTATTTCAACAAAAGGGTCCAACAAAATTATTTGTTAGGATTTCTTTCTAGGAGGTTTGATGTGGTGTCTAATAAACATGACAAAGTTGTAGATTATTGGGTACCTAACTTATGATTATGATCCTAGGCGTGATATCTATTTTAGTTGTGGTTTTTGAAACAAGGAGTGTTAAGTTTCCATGCCTTTTTGCAACCCTCCAATTTGGGTGGGAAGGTTTCACATAGTTGGATACAAGTCATACGAGCCACGACTTGCTTATTTGGAGCCTGAATGCTCAAACAGTTTGGTTTGTGGACCGCTAAAAAGGAAGAAAAAAACCCATCAAAACAAAAAAAAATTCAAATCCAACTTGTTGGTTTCTCTGTAATAATAAGCTTACTGCAATGCCAATACGAAGACTAACACCAATGTTTTGTAAAAGATATTCCTAGTTGACGCAAATTCATTTTTAAAATAATGGCAGCATGCAACCTAATATAATAGAGATTTGCAGTCAAACAATAATTCAGAAAGAATGTCAACACTAAAAATAATCTATTAACTAGTTTATAACCTACTAATTTAATTGCACATGCGAAAGTTTTATATATATTGATACTACACTAAAACCCGTACGTTTCACGATATATTACTACTGTATACGATAAATAATATTTATTCTTATTGTCAATAATTAAAATAAAATTGATACAACTAACAAAATAATGCAATATAATATTTAATATCAATTTAAATTAGTTTTACTTAAAATATTAAAATTCACATGCACAAAATTGTAAGGGTTATAAACACAAATTTTTCATCGTAAACACTACCAAAACAAATCATCACAAAAAATCATCCCACTTTTTAATACTCTTTAACGACTACAAGGCTTATAAGCATAAAATACCTAGAATTTTAACGATTTCTAATTATCAAGTACTTATTTGTAAAATACCAAAAAAGTCCTCTAACCTTTACTTAATATAATGTTTAATATCAACATAAAGTATTTTACTCAAAATATTAAAATTCACAAAATTCCAATAGATTATAATCACAAAATTCCAATCTTAAACACTACCTAAAATATTCATCACAAATAATTATCTCACTTTTAACATTCTCCAATAGTACCAAGGGTTTAACCGTAGAAGACTCAAAATTTTAACATTTTTAATAACTTGGTGGGTGTATTTACGAAATTCCAAAAAAGCTGTCACTAGCTTAAGTGCTTAACCAATGTATCGAAAATTCAAACATTTTTCAACAACATTACGGGCTTATCTGCATAAAACAAAAAAGGCCACATATGCTTAACCAATGTATCGAAGATTTTGACATTTTCCAATAAGTATATGATCTTATTTGCAAAATTTAAAAAAAATGAAACCTCGGAGCCAGAACAAAGGGTAGGGTTGGGGATGTGCCAGAGATATGCAAGTCGGTTTTTTTTGGAAACTAGAACATACCAAAATTTAATTAAAAACACTACTAAATTAAAAATTCAACAAAATAATTAAAGATTGAAGAGCTTAAAATAATAAAAAAATAAAAGATTTGATGTGAAGAAACGAATAAGATAAGAATGTTAAAATAGATTTTTGAAAGAATATTTTAGGTATTTTTCAAAAATAATAAATAATAATTGGGCGTACCGAATTGGGCGGCAAACCTCCCAAGTCTACACTCACGCATAACCGATGTATTGAAGAGGGCAGCAAAAAGAAAGGAGAAAGCGAGCATCCTAAAAAAACTTTATGTTTATCATTTAATTACTTAGGGTAAACCATTAAGAAGCCAGGAATATTACATAGGGATCTGAAATCCGACTTACATGAGTTTTCTAGAAAAAAGAAGCAAATAGGCCCAGTCAAAAAAAAGAACAGAAGAGACATTAGTTTGGAAACTGAGATTGGACTTACATTAGTTTTCAAGAAAAGAGAAGCAAGGGTCAGTCAAACACCAAAAATGACCACGGTATAATAGGCCATACAAAAGTTTGCATATGTGAACCTTCAAAAAAATCAAAAACAAGTTTGTAGAATGTTTGGCGGATCATTTTGCTCGAATTAAGCCATAATTTCTCCCGTAGCTTGTACTTGATTAATGTGGTGCACCAGAGTATAGAGAACGTTATAACAGCGGTCAGATTTGTAGGATCGTGTGGGTTATGGGTCCACTAATCACTTTTAAGCTAATCACCTATTGAACCCTAATTAACTACTTGGTTGATCGATCAAAGAAATGCAGCGGAAATTAAACTAAATCAAACACAAGTAGAAAGTAATGCAAACCACAAAGAAGACACGTCGGTTTTTATAGAGGTTCGGCCGCGCCTACGTCCTCTCTTGCAAGCCCCTCTCGAATCTCCGTTCGAGCCCCTCTTGCGTCTTCACTATGCCTCCCCGTTCCGGGCCGGGAGCAACGCCTTTTACAAGTCTTCAAGCTCGCGAACAACCCTCGCCGAGCTTGGCACCACCTCTCACAATCCGAGAGGAACACTTCGGGCTTTCACCGAAATCCTTGCTTCTTGTCTTGGGCTTTCACCAAGACCCTTGCTCTCTTTACAACAAATGTAACCTTGAGTGGGATTCACTCTCTAATTGAGCACACTTTGAGTAGGATGAGTATATGATCAAATGTGTGAAGTTTAGGCTTATGGAGTGTAGAATTGGGAGCTTTGAGGATTGAGGTTTCTCTCTAATGTATTGGGACAATTGGAGTTGGAGAGTTGTGTTAACAACAAGTCTTGATCCTCTATTTATAAGCTCCTAAGGTATTCTAGCCGTTGGGGATAGATTTGATTGGGTTTTGTGCAAGATACACAAAGCAGAAAATCGGGCTGCAAATCTGTCCAGAACCGGTCGACCGAAACTAGTAAACCGGTCGACCGTTAACTTGATTTCAAAGAGAACGGTCGAACAAAAGAATATTCGGTCGGAAAAACGAGCTAGAACTTAACTCTACTTAAGTGAATCGGTCGAACCAAAGTATGGGGCGGTCGACCGAGAAGGGGATTCGGTTGAGACAAAGGTCAATCGGTCGAACGAGAAATGTGTCGCCCGATAGCAGGGAATTTGGTTTCTAAAAATATGTTCAATCGGTCGACCGAAACAAGGTCTTCGTTCGACCGGTTACCGAATGTATTTTGGGGTTAAGTTTTGTTTTATACGAATACGACCGTTATAGGAATACGACAAGAAAAACGGTCATATTAAAATCCGGGATCGGTCGACCGAAAAGGTAGAACCGGTCGACCGGTAGAGTTCGGTAAAATCACTGTGGAGAGTCTGTTATAAACCGATCGAACTGAGAACTGGTTCGGTCGACCGGTTCACACATGAAATCTGGGTTTAAGTTTATAAGTGATTTCCGACTAAGGTTTGGGTGATCTAATGAAGTCCAAATAAGGTGAAATATTGTGTGTGACTTCTCTAAGGAACCTAGTGTGTATGTGATATGTTTTTAACTCTTGCATGCTCAATTTACACATGTTCCTAAGACTCAAAATAAAATCAAGATTACAAGTCTTCATTTAGCTTTATTACAAATCTTGACTTGATTTCCTTCCTTCCATGAGTCTTGATCACCTGTAGAGGTTAGCACATGCAATATATATGCAATGCATAGTGTGTGCTACTCTAATTAAGATTCGGTTGATTAAATCATCAAAATATAAGATTAAGGCCAAAAGCCAACAATCTCCCCCTTTTTTATGATGGCAACCGATATCTTAATACTTGAAAATTTTATATGTAAACTATGCATATAAATGCTCCCCCTATGGACGTGCATAGTTTTTGTTCAACTTTTATCAAAATTTTCAAGTTACACCCTTAATTATCTCTCCCCCTTTGACATCCATCAAAAATAATAATTATTTAAGACTTTAAGCATAGAATTTGGATGTCTTGTAATGAAGTTGCTCCCCCTAAATTTTGCACTTCATTACTCTAATAAAAGATATAACATTTAAGCTCCCCTATCAATAAGGCTAAATTGAAACAATGAGTATGATTCAAGTTAAGTTCATTTAAGTTTCAACTTAAGCCTTATTCTAACATCCATTTAAAATTTGACATTTAAAATCAATGGATGTGATTAATGATTTGCAATGAATATGGTTAATGATTTGCAATGAATTAAATTATATGATATGTCAATTAAGCATATGAAACTAGATTAGAGCTAATTTAACATGAATTGTATAGATAGGAGTTTTATACCAATGTTGAATTCGAATTTAGCTCCAATCTCTTTTGGTGATGCAACCGGATTTGAATTTGACTCTTGAGCTCACCCGGTCACCACCAATCTCCTCCTCAAGCTCCTACAAGAGTAGATTTAGGTACCCAAACAACTTTGGGTCCTTGAATGTTAGCTTTGGGAATCCAAACCATTTTGGTTTTGGGAGCCCACACACTTGAAGAAGTAGACTTAACAAATAAATGCTTGCCATTTAATGTAGTATGAGATACATGGTTTTTCAATTGAACATTGTATCCTAAACCATGTTTAGCTAATGATTGTCTTTGACTACTCAAAAGAATATCAAGCATTTTTGTTCCTTTAGTGAACATTTCAAGATCTTTTCTTAATTGCATATTTGAAGCTTTAAGATCTACATGTTCATCAATAATGGGTGTTTTACTTAGACTACCAAGTGATGATTCATTTGATTCAAGTCTAGCAATCACCTCATTCTTTTCATTCATGATTAATTCAATTTGGCATTTGAGATCATTTATAGTTTTTCTAGCATTTTTGTTCTTTTCACAAATGATCTCATATTGTTTAACTAAATCATGAAATGCATTTTGTAGCTCATCATGTGTATATGATTCATCATTAGCATTAGAATTAGAGCTAGCACTAGAATATGATTTATTTGAACATGAATTGCTTCTAGTGGTGTAAGAGTTAGAAGATACCTCACTTCCTTCATCTTGAATTGCCATGTAGCACATATGCGCATATTCCTTTGTTGATGAAGGTGCGGTTGATTTGGATGACGACGACGATGTATCGTCCCAAGTGGCCTTGTGAGCTTCCAACCTCTTCTCTTTTCTCTTACTCCTCTCCTTTTCTCTTCTTCTCTCCCTTCTCTCATTTTTCTTTTCCCCTTCTCTTCTCTCATTTTCGCTCTCCTCCCTCTCTTTTTCTTTTTCTCTTTTCTCACTTCTTCTACCTCTTCTTTCATTCTTTTCTCCATTATCCCTCTTGAGGTATTTGAAGAAGTCTTGGGCAAGGACCTCAATGTCCTCTTCTTCCACCCTCCTTGGCTCATCAAAATTTGCATGCAATGCCACCACGGAGTTTTTTTTGAAGCTTCCTTCTCTCTTCGATGACTCAATTGGAGCTCATAGGCCATGAGATTTCCAATGAGTTCCTCCATCTTCAATTTTGAAAGATCGTGCGATTCTTCGATTGCCACGACCTTGTCTTCCCAATCGTTGCTCAATGACCGGAGGAATTTTCGAGTCATCTCTCCTTCATTTATCCTTCTTCCAAGAATCAAAAGAGAGTTAGTGATATCGGTGAAGCGAGTGTTCATGTCGCTTATGTTCTCACCGATTTGCATAGAAAATATTTCATATTTATGCATGAGAAGACTAACCCTAGTTTCTTTAGTTTTACTATCACCCTCATGATGCATTTGAAGTCTATGTCATATCTCATGTGCACTTTCACATCCCCTAATCCTATTATATTTACCCTCATTAAGGCCACAATACAAGATGTTCATGATTTTAGAGTTCATTTCAATTTCTTTCATTTGAGCCATAGATAGAGAATCTAAATCATCTTCATTTGGGGGTATGTATGGATTTTGAATAAACTTCCAATACTTAAGGTCATTTGATATTAAAAAGATTTTCATTCTATTTTTCCAATAATCATAATTTGACCCATTAAGCAAAGGAGGCCTTGTGGTGCATAAACCCTCTAAGTGATTAGATGTTGAAGCCATGCTAAAAATACGATTAAGTATGCAATTTAGCGCACAACGCTCTGATACCAAATGTAGGATCATGTGGGTTATGGGTCCACTAATCACTTTTAAGCTAATCACCTATTGAACCCTAATTAACTACTTGGTTGATCGATCAAAGAAATGCAACGGAAATTAAACTAAATCAAACACAAGTAGAAAGTAATGCAAACCACAAAGAAGACACGTCAGTTTTTATAGAGGTTCGGCCGCGCCTACGTCCTCTCTTGCAAGCCCCTCTCGAATCTCCGTTCGAGCCCCTCTTGCGTCTTCACTATGCCTCCCCGTTTCGGGCCGGGAGCAACGCCTTTTACAAGTCTTCAAGCTCGCGAACAACCCTCGCCGAGCTTGGCACCACCTCTCACGATCCGAGAGGAACACTTCGGGCTTTCACCGAAATCCTTGCTTCTTGTCTTGGGCTTTCACCAAGACCCTTGCTCTCTTTACAACAAATGTAACCTTGAGTGGGATTCACTCTCTAATTGAGCACACTTTGAGTAGGATGAGTATATGATCAAATGTGTGAAGTTTAGGCTTATGGAGTGTAGAATTGGGAGCTTTGAGGATTGAGGTTTCTCTCTAATGTATTGGGACAATTGGAGTTGGAGAGTTGTGTTAACAACAAGTCTTGATCCTCTATTTATAAGCTCCTAAGGTATTCTAGCCGTTGGGGATAGATTTGATTGGGTTTTGTGCAAGATACACAAAGCAGAAAATTGGGCTGCAAATATGTCCAGAACCGGTCGACCGAAACTAGTAAACCGGTCGACCGTTAACTTGATTGCAAAGAGAACGGTCGAACAAAAGAATATTCGGTCGGACAAACGAGCTAGAACTTAACTCTACTTAAGTGAATCGGTCGAACCAAAGTATGGGGCGGTCGACCGAGAAGGGGATTCGGTTGAGACAAAGGTCAATCGGTCGAACGAGAAATGTGTCGACCGATAGCAGGGAATTTGGTTTCTGAAAATATGTTCAACCGGTCGACTGAAACAAGGTCTTCGTTCGACCGGTTACTGAATGTATTTTGGGGTTATGTTTTGTTTTATACGAATACGACCGTTATAGGAATACGACAAGAAAAACGGTCATATTAAAATCCGGGATCGGTCGACCGAAAAGGTAGAACCGGTCGACCGGTAGAGTTCGGTAAAATCACTGTGGAGAGTCTGTTATAAACCGGTCGAACTGAGAACTGGTTCGGTCGACCGGTTCACACAGGAAATCTGGGTTTAAGTTTATAAGTGATTTCCGACTAAGGTTTGGGTGATCTAATGAAGTCCAAATAAGGTGAAATATTGTGTGTGACTTCTCTAAGGAACCTAGTGTGTATGTGATATGTTTTTAACTCTTGCATGCTCAATTTACACATGTTCCTAAGACTCAAAATAAAATCAAGATTACAAGTCTTCATTTAGCTTTATTACAAATCTTGACTTGATTTCCTTCCTTCCATGAGTCTTGATCACCTGTAGAGGTTAGCACATGCAATATATATGCAATGCATAGTGTTTGCTACTTTAATTAAGATTCGGTTGATTAAATCATCAAAACATAAGATTAAGGCCAAAAGCCAACAGGATTGCTCTCAGATCCATCCGAACCCTTATTTCTTGTATAAATACCATTGTAATCTCTCCTCTCCACACCTTCTTCCTCTTTCCCCCATTAGAGTAGGTTTTAGTTTCCTATTTTAGTAGTGTAATAAGGGGGTTGGAGAGGAGCAAACTTTGTATTTTTGTTTCTTAATCTAGTTTTGTTCTTGTTCTTTACTTTAGTGTCTTTACTTTGATGTAATTTCTTTTATATTGTTGTTTGCTTAATCTTGTTTGCTTCATTTCTATTTTGGGTTCATGTTATTTTTATGTTTTCTTTAGTGTAGAGATGAGTAGAGAGTAGTCCATCCCCATTGGGGGGTGGAGAAGAATGTGATTTGGTCATGTGATGAATTAGCTGTGTTAATCTTAATCCTTTGAGCCTTACATGATTTCCATAACCATCTAATGAGATTTCACTCTTATCTTTGATGTGCTAATGCTCTTGAATGAAGCTTATCACATGTTTAAATTAGTGGGCCTATTTTATGGGGAATGATGATGTTAGGATAATGATGAAGTGGAAGAGTGGAACAAGGCATGTACCTGCATGTGCTAATGTTGGCTTTATCCAAATTAATATCTTGTATGTTTTAATGATTGTGATAAATCTTATTTCATGTGGAGACAGTTGGATTTGAGTCATTATGTATGTGAACATATTTGCTTCATTTCAATTATTGTTTTGTATATTTTAATGATAATGTTTTATCTTATTTCATGTGAAGGCAAAGTTGGAGTTGAGTTTTGTGGATTTCATGCATGTCATGTTTTGATGAGCACATTTGAACACTACACATTTTCATTTACATGTTCTTTCTCTACCCCCCCCCCCCGAGGGGTTTAGCTGTAATCTTTGTTTTCTGATTTCTTACTTGTTTTAGTTTAATTCCGATCACATCTCTCATTTTCTTTTCCCACTCGAGTATCGCAAACCCGACTCTCGCACGCTCCTTGTGGATCGACCCGTGCTTGCCACCGCTTCAACATGATCGTACACTTGCGGTTATTAAACTGATTCAATCAACAAGTCTGGACGAAGTGCGGACAAATCTGGACAGAAGTCTAGACAAATATGGACAAGTCTGGATGAAGTGTGGACAAATCTGGAGAAGTCTGGACGAATTCAGGACGTAGTCTAGACAATTCTAGACAGAAGTCTGGACGAATTCAGGACGAAGTCTGGACAATTCTAGACAGAAATCTAGAGAAGATCTGGCAGGAGTTTTCTGGAGAAATCTGGACGGAGTTTCTGGACAAATATGGACGAGATCTGTGTTGGCTTTTTGGCCTTAATCAATATTAATTTTGATGATTAATTAAACTAATCTTAATCAATCTACCTAATCAATCAAAGTGAGCAAACACGATTACATGCATTGCATATATATTTGTATACTTGCAATCATCTTAATAGGTTGATCAAGACAATCAAGGAAATGAGCATTGAGACAAAGACTTCAAGACTCAAGACTTGTAATCAAAGCTTTGGACCAAGACATGTAACTTTGTATTTATTGAGTCCATAAGGTTTTATGTAAACTTGAGCACTAGGATTCTGTCCCGTCATTCATCGGTAAACCGAACCTATATCAGTTAACCGAATCCTATCTAGTTCGGTCCACCGAACACCATTCGGATACCTGAATACTTCCCACCAGTAAAACTTAGGTGTTCTCTGGAATTGCCCCAACGGAAGACCAAACCACCTTCGGTAGTTGGTGAGAAAATGGAATCGATGAACCGATTATTTTGATGAAATCCGAATTTGGTAGTGTTTTTAATTGAAACTTTGTAAGTTACGGGTATATGAAAATATGCAAATCCGACCGATAAGACCTGAACTCAATCGAGCCCGATAGACCGAGCCCACCACTGGGACCGTCCCAGCCCACCTCCCACCTTTAGTAGTTTGTGTAATAATGTCGAAAACAAAGGTTAACAACATAACCTAACTTGTTGAAATCTGTGCACCTGCGGAGATTCTCAATTTCCCAGATTTAACTATTCCCTTTAAAATACGAGAATCATTATTCCTAAGGAATCCAAATTCGGCGAAATCTGTGGGAATTTGGAGGCACGTATTTGGATAATTGGGATTCTCGGAAAATTTGAAACACCAAACCTCAACATTCAACCACTACCTAAAACTATTAAGGTAGAAGAGGTTGTTAGATTGCTTATTTGATGGGAGTCATTTCAACAAAATTATCTCCACCTCTATTTCAAGAAAAATGTAAACTTAGGAATGTTGGAGCATCTACTTCACAACAATCTATTTTAGACTATAGTTCTGGGACATCGAAAACTAGGAAAGATGATCCAATTAAAACTAGAGATGTAATTGTTGATTATATAATTAGAGATGAATTACCGTTTAGCTAAGTTGAATCTCCAAATCTTAGAAAGACATTTAGTTACCATAATCCACAATTTCAACCATTTTTCCAACGCACATTAGGTGTTGCTGCAAATACAAAATATGATAAAGGGAAAATAGACTTAATTAATACATTTGCATCAATGCCTTATACGATAGCACTAACAAGTGATATTTGGACCTCGGAATTTGGCTTTCCATTTTGCTACGTAACGACTCGTTTTTTAGATAATTCACGGGTTTTACATAAAAATATTATATTTTATGCACCGATTTTGCACCCACATACTACTATGATTATATATATCCAAATAAGACATGTATTGCATGAATATTGAAACAAATACTTGTAAGATTATGTAATCCGCCCTTAGATGAAATTATTTTTCATATTAGATGTGTTTATCATGTTTTAAACTTAGTTGTACAAAATGGACATGAAATAATAAAACCTTATTTACAAAATGTTAGAGATGCTATCACTTATTTGTAAGTTAATCGGTCACTAATCTAGAGGGGGGTGAATAGATTATCTCCTAATTTTCTTGAACAATTGCACAATTAAAATAATAAGGGAAAGAATGCAAACCACAAGATGACTCCCGAGATTTATAGAGTTCGATCACACCATCGTGATATAGTCCTCTCCTCAAGTTCCGATTGATCCTCTGATCCCTACTTGAGAATTCACTATTATCTTCGTTCCGGGTCGAAGATAAATCCTCTTACAATCGGAGCCTTGTGAACACTCTCGCCTTGCTCGGATCTCCTCTCACAACCCAAGAGGGTGCTTCCTCGAAGCTTTACAACACAATGGAAATTGAATGTGGTTGTTGAACTCTAACTTGAATGCACTCAAGGATATGATTTAAGCTTGGAGCGAATTTAGTGGAAGTATGAGAGTTGGTGGAGCTTTGAAGGCTTGAAGATTGAGAGCACAAGAGTAGGATTGATTTTTGGCAAGTGTTGTAGTGAATGTGTCTCTTAAGTGAAGCTTATATAGCCTTCAAAACAAATAGAGTCGTTATGGTAAGTTGGTGAGAAATGGACCAAAGGAAAACAAGATGTGACTTAAGCTCGGGCAGAAATCGAGACAGATTCGGTCGACCGTTATCCACACGGTAGTCCGAAGAAGTTGTCAGAAATAAGAACTCGGTTGACCGAATGTAGGTCGGATAATCGTTCACCAACTTCCAGTAACTTTTTCCTAATATCGGCTAATTAACTTCGAATGACCGAGAACACTTCGGTGCACCGTTCAAAATGGATAGTAAAGAATTGGTGCGACTTGCTGATCATGTTCGGTAGACCGTGGCAAGTTCGGTTGACCGATACATGTGCGGGTTTTCGGCTGACATTGAGTGGGAAATTTGTTTATCGATAACGGTCGAAATATTACGTGGAAAAATAGCCGTTATGTTCTGATAGACAACAACACTTTGGTAATCCGAAGCCTTATCGGTAGACCGGTCTGGAAGTTTCAAGGGTGTGGCTAAACGACAAAATATAAGTCTGGTGGAGTTAGTTTGTGCCACGTGGGCCAATAAGATGAAGTCGTTTAGGCCAAAAGACACAAGAGAGTTCGGATGACCGATCCATCTTCAGAATACCGAATAGAGATGTCCATAGAAATTTCGAAGCTACTGGGAATAGGGAAACGGTCGACCGGGTAAGGTTCGGTACACCAAAACAAGGATTCCAGGAGATCAAGTTTTTACTGACTCTAAGTAGACGGTTGACCGGATAAGGTTCGATACACCGAAACAAGGGTTCAAGGAGATCAAGTGGTTACCGACTCTATAGGGAATGGTTCACCGAGATACACTCGGTTATCCGTGGGGAACCAGGTTCGGTAGACCGACAAGGACACGGTCGACCGAGACATATGGGTTTATCCTTTTGTGCATCAAGTGTACATTTGATCCTATAACTCTAATAAATGGAAAATACACATGAAGTCCTTGAGCTTTGATTACAAGTCTTGAGCCTTGATCTTGAAGTTGATTAGTCTCTTGGTTTGATCACCTACATTGTTAGGAATACACAATATCTATGCAATTTGACAATATGATGTGTGTGATGTTGTAATTGAAGTTATGTATAATATTAGTTTGTTAATCATCAAAATTAAGATTAAAATGCCAAAAAGCCAACACTATTTAGGTAGTAATAGTACTTATAGATATCAAGAATTTAGAGAATTGTGCTCTAGTAATGATATTAGACCTACAAAATTTAAATTAGATGTCCATCATCGATGGAACTCTACTTATGAAATGTTGAAATGTTTTCCTTGTAAATCTTTAATACAATTTATTATAATGAAAAAAATGAATTTGTTTAACTAATCTTGATTGGGAAAATTGTAAAATTATGTTAGATTTTTTGAAACTTTTTTTCAACTTCACTAACAAATTAAGTGGAACATATTACACAACTGCTAACTCATTTATATCTGAATTACTTCCAATTACAAATGTATTTAATAAATATAGGAATAATGATAGTTTTGTAGAAATTATTAATGTAACGGAGGCTAAGTTTAATAAATATTGGAAACCTCCACCATTAATTTTTCGTTTAGCTTTTGTCATGGATCATAGATTTAGAATGATCAATTTACAAATTTACTTAGAAACTATTTTTGAAAACATGAATTATGAAGGTTGTGAAGATTACTTAAAACAAATTAAAACTTACCTTAATAGATATTTTAGTTTATATGAACGATTAAATAATGTTAATTAAATGAGCTAAAACATTACTAGTTCATCACGATCCCAATAATACATACTTTTAGATGAAGATGATGATGATGAAAACTTTCAATGGAATTGGTTAAATAAAAAAATTAAGATCAGAACAAAATGAATCAATAAAGAATTAACTGCATATTTAAATATGGATATGTATTTAACTACTGCAGATTGCAAATTTTTTGATGTTTTAAATAGGTGGAAATCTAACTATGCTAGATATCTAATAGTTTTTTTATTAGCACGCGATTTACTAACTCCGCCGGTGTCAACCATGGCGTCTGAGGCTGCATTAGCCCAGGTAAATGGGACTTGACCGACAAGAGGCGCAACACATTTTATAAATCACTAGAGACAAGTGTTTGCTTGAAGGATTGGTTGGATGCAGAACATGAAAATCAATGAGAGCAGCGACGAAGACGAATAAACTATCTATAATTTGTTGGTTTTTTGGCCTTAATCTATGTTTTGATGATTTAATCAACCTAATCTTAATTATAATCAATGTAGAGTGACACACATATTTCATTACATATATATTGCTTTGTGCTAACTTCTACAAGTGATCAAGACTCAAGGAAGAGAGGAAATCAAGTCAAGACATGTATTAAAGCTATATTGAAGATATGTAATCTTGTTTTCTTTAAGTCTTAGGAACTTTGTGTAATTGAGCATACTTGACCTAAAAAACTACTCAAACACACACTAGGTTCCTTATGAAGTCACACACAAAATTTCATATAATTTGGACTTCAATAGATCACCCAAACTTAGACCGAAAAACACTAAACACTTAACCTGAACTGTTTGCCCACAGTCGTTCGACCGAAACAGACTGTTCGATCGACTGAGTGATTAATTATCCTATTAGTGTTTTATTGCCCGGCTTCGGTTGACCATCCAAACCTTTTCGGTCGACCGAGTTAACACATATTTTGGACCATTAGAATTGTCGTATTATACCAACGGTCGTATTCGTATTATTTCCAAATACCCCAAAATACTTTTTCCTATCAGTCGACCGAGGACCTTGTTCGGTCGACCGAACTTAAGATGTCTCGACAAACTCAAACTGCATGTTGGTTTTCGGTCGACTGTGGCCTTGTTTCGGTCGATCGAATTTGATCATGTTTGTCAACCTCGTAGAGCATGTTAGTTTTCGGTCGGCCGAACCTTATACGGTGTTCGACCGTTAACTTAAGTGTACTCAAGTTATAGCCTATCGCGACTGACCGTTCCTTAACCGGTCAACCAAACCGTGGTAAAAATTGCCCAACGGTCGACCGTTCTGCCCGATTCGGTCGACCAAACTCTTTCAGTTTTGGGTCCTGCAATTTGTTGTTTTGTGTTTCATCCACAAACACTTATCAAACTTGTCCCAGCGGCTATAACTCACTTAGAGCTTATAAATAGGTGTTCCTATGACACAATTAAAGAAACTCTTGCACTTTAAGAGAAAACTTCAAGTCTCTCATTCCCCAAATCTACTCTCCAAGCTTACAATTCCACACTTTAGTATCAATTCCACATCCTAAGCTAAGTGTGCTCAAGTTAGAGAGTGTGTTCCACTCAACATCTCTATTGTAAAGAAGCAAGGACTTCCGTGAAAGCCCGAAGTGTCCCTCTCGGATTGTAAGATAAGAAAGTCAAGCTCGCGAGGGTGTTCGCGGAGTTTGTTTTGTAAAAGGCTTAATCTCGGCCCTGGACAAGGTTGATAGTGAAGACGTGAGCGGAGCTCGAGGGAGATCGAGCGGAGCTTGCAAGAGAGGAAGTAGGCGGGAGACCGAACCTCTATAAAAATCCGGTGTCATCATTGTGGTTTGCTTTACTTGCTTGCTTTTTGTCTAATTCCGCTGCATATTCTTGATTGATTAAACAAGTAGGTAATTAGCTTAAAAGTGATTAGAAGTAGAGACCTTTACGATCATACATAATTGTAATACTTAATACATTAGAAATTGTATCATTGTATGTAATTTGTAAATTTATTATACTTAATAAAATTTCACTATCGGTTGTGATGGGTAGATAAGGTAGTTGGCGAGGAAATGGAATCAATGAACCGATTATTTTGATGAAATCCGAATTTGGTAGTGTTTTTAATTGAAACTTTATAAGCTACGGGTATACGAATATATGAAAATCCGACCAATAAGACCTGACCTCAATTTGATGTGGTGTCTAATAAACATGACAAAGTTGTAGATTATTGGGTACCTAACTTATGATTATGATCCTAAGCGTGATATCTCTTTTAGTTGTGGCTTTTGAAACAAGGAGTGTTAAGTTTTCATGGCTTTTTGCAGCCCTCCAATTTGGGTGGGAAGGTTTCACATAGTTGGATACAAGTCATACGAGCCACGACTTGCTTATTTGGAGCCTGGATGCTCAAACAGTTTGGTTTGTGGACTGCTAAAAAGGAAGAAAAAAACCCATCAAAACTAAAAAAAATCAAATCCAACTTGTTGGTTTTTATGTAATAATAAGCTTGCAAGCTAACACCAATGTTTTGTAAAAGATATTCCTGGTTGACGCAAATTCATTTTTAAAATAATGGCAGCATGCAACCTAATTTAATAGAGATTTGCAGTCAAACAATAATTCTGAAATACTGTCAGCACTAAAAATAATTTATTAACTAGTTTATAACCTACTAATTTAATTGCACATGCGAAAGATTTATATATATTGATACTACACTAAAACCCGTACATTGCACGATATATTACTATTGTGTATGATAAATAATATTTATTCTTATTGTCAATAATTAAAATAAAATTGATACAACTAACAAAATAATGCAATATAATATTTAATATCAATTTAAATTAGTTTTACTTAAAATATTAAAATTCACATGGACACAATTTTAAGGGTTATAAACACAAATTTTTCATCGAAAACACTATCAAAACAAATAATCACAAAAAATCATCCCACTTTTTAATACTCTTTAATGACTACAAGGCTTATAAGCATAAAATACCTAGAATTTTAACAATTTATAATCTGAACTGCTATTCATCACCGGAAAACTACTTAAATCGCCCGTACATATTACTATTTTGCCATTCTTTCATTTCTACTCCTATAACGCGACATTTAACCCTCCTATCACACATCTCTCTTCATCTTCCTCTCATAATCATAAAAAAATAATGTTTTGGAGGTCAGTAATGAACCAACGGACGCCCCGGTGTACTCGAATCTGGTAAAATATCCATCTTTTTAATAAAAAAATAATAATAAATAATTAAACATAGCGGACGTTCGCGGGATCCGCCCTTCCCATGGGGGCAGCGTCTGGCTAAGACGCATCCCCCATTGGGGGTGGGGGGGGGGGGCGTTTTACCAAGATGCCCCGCCCATGGGAGGGGCGTCTTAACCAGAAGACCCTCCCATGGGCGGGCGACTCCGTCGGACGTCCGCTATTTTTTATATTTTTTTATTAAAAAGATAATTGATTATAAATTTAGATAATTGCTAAATTAATTAATTATTAAATTAATAATTACTATATTCGGATGACTGATACCCCTTCGGTACACCAAATAGAGATTTCTAGAGAATTTTCGAAGCTACGGAGGATAAATATTCGGATGACCGGGTAGAGGTCCGTAAACCGACCCAATGATTCCAGGAAAATCAAAAACTTATTGTCTTTACGATCACGGCGGACTGATGGAAACATGTTCGGTAGACTGAGAAGCAAACGATCGATCGTCCGACATCTCACCTTACAACGAGTCTGGACAATTTGGACAAGTCTGGATGAAGTGTTTGCAAATCTGGAGAAGTCTGGACGAATTCACGACGAAGTCTGGACAATTCCGGATAGAAGTCTAGACGAGATCTGGACGAAGTTTCTGGAGGAATATTGACGGAGTTTCTGGACAAATATGGACGAGATCTGGACAAATTTGGACAGAAGTCTGGACAAGATCTGGACAAAGTTTCTGGAGGAATATGGCCGGAGACGAAGTTTCTTGAGGAATATGGCCGGAGTTTCTGGACAAATATGGATGAGATCTGGACAAATTTGGACAGAAGTCTCGACAAGTTTGGATAGAAGTCTGGATGGAGTTTCTGGATGGAGTTTCTGGACGGAGATTTGTCTAGATGTCCAGATTTGTCCGAGGGGTTTTTTGTTTTTATAGTTAAGGAAATTTGGATTTTACGAGGTTTAATTTGCAAATTATCTAACATCGTTGAACGATAACGGTGACGGAGTGGGGTCCACTAACGGCAGAGGTGTATATGCGCAAATATGGTCGACTTGTAGGTGTATATGAGACAATACCGAAAAATCAGGTGTATATCGCCAATTTGGAAACCTGAAAGGTATATTGTAGCAAAAAAACTCAATGCTATTTACATCTAACACATTTGTACAAATTATAACTTCAACCTGTTTTTGTATAAATATTTCATATTTTCATTCGTTGAAATGTTAATAAAAAATTTACACGTAAACTTGAATATAATTCACACGTAATTTACATATAAATTGTATTTATTCTTAACATTGAAAAGTAACCTTCCTCCGTACAAAATACGAAATAATTAAACTAGCTAACATAGACCTTGCAGATGCACGAGTAGAAAAAGGTAGCTCTTAAGATTGTTCATACCATTTCAACCATTTACATACATCTCTTAGAATGCAACTTTATACTTAAGAAGGTAGTTCGTAATTCTAACAACTTTTATACATCCCTAAAGAAAATAAGTTAATTAGAGAATGAAAATTTGACCATTTATGCTCCAAGTTACCCAACCTCTGAAAAAAGTCCATATTTTAACTTTCTCTGAAAAATATGTCTATCTTTATACATCTCCCCAAAATATCCCTGCCTAAACCGTGTGGAACAATTCACTTCCAATCCTTCTCTTTCTCTCTCTCTCTCTTTCTCTTTTAGCCTTCAAAAATCGTGTAGTGAACAGTTCATATCGCACACATATCGAGCGCATCGAGTTTATAGTTCTCCACACCCAAACGATTCGAATTATGTTCATTATAAAACGCCCCAAAAAACCGTGTGTTGAAAAAACACAACTTTCTAAATATCTAAATTATCGAGGACATCTCGCGCACACATCGAGTTCATCTAGTTTACAGTTCTCCACACCGAAACTATTCGAATTTCGTTCGTCATAAGACGTCCTCAAAAATTGTGCGGTGAAGTCGTGTTTTTTCAAAAAATCTAAATTATCGAGGTCATATCGCGCACATATCGAGTGCATAGAACTCATTGACTTTACAGTTCTCCACACCGAAATGATTTGAATTCCGTTCGTTATAAGACGCCCTCAAAAATCGTGCGGTGAAAAATCGTATTTTTTCAAAAAATCTTAATTATCGAGGTCATATCGTGCACATATCGAGACAGAAAAATGTGTTGAAGTTGAGAAATATGTGTTCTAAATATGTCGTGATTTGTATGTTGCTTGAATGTATGTCGTTTGAATTTGTGAAATATGTCGTTATTTAGATACTCGGCAAGTGTTGAGAATGTTATTTGTAGTATCGTTAGTTCCTTTTACAATGTAGGTTTATATTTTACGAATTTGAAAATATAGGGGAGGTTATGTCAAAGTTTTTTAAAAAATCTAACATTAATCGTAACGTTGTTTATTGTAGTTGATTTTGATCCTACACTCATTGCTCGACGTTTACAGTCGTTTGTTACTACACTCGATTGAGGTAATTTTTAAACTTTTTAGTACTTTCAATTTTTTTAATTAATTAGTAATAGAAGAACAACCATCTCACTTGAACACATTTTCAGATTTAATTAATATATGTTAGGAATGGATAAAGATGATGAAAGATCTTTGTTGGTCATGTATAATGGGAAATTAGAATGTCACGGAGATGTGGCAGAGTATACAGGATCTGACCGCAAATTGGTAGTTGTTCTGTTGAACATAAAATTTGGGGATTTAATGGATGTCATAAGATTTGAATGTTGTTATCCACACAATATGTTTGATGTGAAGTTGACGGCAAAATTGTCATTAAACAATGATTGGACATACGCTCCATTGGCCAATGATATGTCGGTTTATGGAATGATGCGTTTGTTTAAAAAGATGCATGTGGTTGGAGTGTATGTGGAAGTTGAACCTAAAGTGCCCGACCATACGCTGACAACCAACACTCATTCGTCAGAGTATGGTACAGTAAGGTCGACCAGTTGAGACTGCGGAATATATTTGAATATAAGTCTAAATCCTACAATCGAAGTTCCGGCATACCACCAAATTCCATATTTCTATTCGCAGAACTACCAGCAAACACACAATGAATGACCAGAAAATGCATGTGACATTCCGTCTAGCAGTGCAAATCCTTATCATGGTCTGTCGCAATTTGAACTCATGCATTACAGTCATGATGAGTTTGCTGGTAGGGCTGGACCGTCTACCTCATATCCCTCCATTAGGCTTGGTTTGTCAATTGTTGACCCAATTCATTTTAGTCGACCAGAATGCATGCAAGAGATGCATAGCGTTGAAGATGATGACACTGAGGAATTAGGGGATTACAGAACACCATTCGCTGCAGAAGATGAACCTGAAGGTGTTTCTGCTAATGAAGTCGTTCCGGAGACGCACGATGTCATATATGCGAAGGTGTTTTCTGTAGGTGCACGGAGTTTATGAGTTCCACGAACGAATTCACGAAGCAATCAGAGATCACAAGACAAGCTCTTCGATGGTTGCAAAATTGAAGGAAAAAATGAAGGCTTGGCTGATGTGTTTTGGTGCTGAAGAACCGACATTACATTTGAGTCAGGATCGTGTCATTGAAGAAGAAGATCCACACACTCAAGAAGACGCTGATGGTCTCAGTCATACAGAGAATGCAGCACGAGGAGGGGGACGGGGTAGGGGAGAGGACATGCTCAAGCACGTCCTAAAAGGAAGAAGAGATTGAGAGGTCGCTTAGGATAGATTTTTAGTTGTGTTAAACTTATTTGATTGTTATTACACTACTTTTGGTTTTATGTTAAAATGTTAAACTCCTTATTGTGTTAAACTTGGATTTTTTGGTGTGTTGAAATTTAGGAAGTGCGAAATGGTGATATTTGTTGTATTTTGCTACTTGGAAATGGTTGTGTTTATTGTTGATTTTTTTGTAATTGGAATGATTGTATTTGTTTTTATATGTTGCTATCTGGACGAAGTTTCTGGACGGAGATTTGTCCAGACTTGTTCAGATTTGTCCGAGGGGTTTTTGTTTTTACAGTTAAGGAAATTTAGAATTTACGAGGTTTAATATTCAAATTGTCTAACACCGTTGGACGGTAACGGTGACAGGGTGGGGTCCACTAACGGCAGAGGTGCATATGCGCAAATGTGGTCGACTTGTAGGTGTATATATGAGGCAATACCAAAAACCCCGGTGTAAATCGCCAATTTGGACACCTGAGAGGTGTATTGTAGCAAAAAGCCCAATGCTATTTACATTTAACACATTTGTCCAATCCTTCTCTCTCTCTCTCTCTCTCTCTCTCTCTCTTTTAGCCTTCAAAAATTGTGTAGTGAGCAGTTCATATCACGCACATATCGAGCGCATCGAGTTTATAGTTCTCCACGCCCACACGATTCGAATTCTACTCATTATAAAACACCCTAAAAAATCATGTGTTGAAAAAACACAACTTTCCAACAATCTAAATTATCGAGGTCATATCGTGCACATATTGAGTGCATCGAACCCATTGAGTTTACAGTTCTCCAAAGCGAAATGATTTGAATTCCGTTCGTCATAAGACCCCCTCAAAATCGTGCGGTGAAAAGTCGTGTTTTTTCAAAATAAATAAATTATTAAGGTCATATCGTGCACATAACGAGCGCATCGAACCCATCAAGTTTACAATTATCCACACCCAAACAATTCAAATTTCGTTCCTCATACGATGCCCTCAAAAAGCGAGCACATTCTATCGATCTCCATCGAACCTCATATTGAGCTCATCGAGCTTCGTCAGAAACCCAGAAGATCAATCCGACTTCCATCGATTCAATCCACTCCACAAAACACTCAGTCTAATCCTATCGAACTCGCGAGCTTATCGAGCACAACAATCGTGTTTCTATCGAACGCATATCGAGTTTCGTTGAAAACACAGAAGACGCCCGTTTTTGGTATCCAAACTGTTAAAATTCCTAATGAATCCCCAAGCCCAAAAATACATTGTGTTGAACTTCCACTGAGCGCCTCTCGCTCACCGAGGAGTGAGACCCCCGATCGACCCGTCAAAGTGGGCATAAGGTGTATGAGTCAATCCTAACACAAAAAACCTTGAAAATCACTTTCTGACGCATGCAGAAACAACCCTCTCAAAAACATCTGGGGTCGACCATGACAAGGAATGATTGCGTGAAAGAGAGAGAGAAATGGGTGACAGAGAGATGTTTTTTGGTGTTTTTAAAGACAGAGTTATTTTGGGTAAAACGCGAAACATAAGCATATTTGTGAGCGAGAGCCAAAATGCGTCATTTTTTTCCAGATGTTGGGTAATTTGGAGCATAAATGGTCAAATTTTCCTTATAGAATCTCATTTGTCAACTATATACGTATGTACAAATAGTTTCTTTCAAATGACTAAAACATGGACATTGTTATCCGTATGATGACCCACTTTCGTCATGCTTAGTTCGCTATATTCAATAGTGTAATGTAATCAGATTATATGTTGGATTACATTTCACTGTTTGGTTGAGGGAATTGAATGTTGTAATCACCGTGTAATCCAATTGTGAAGGTAATCCAATTACATCACTTTCAAGGTAGTTGTATTGCATTGTTAGAGGTCGTATTGCAATGTAATAAACTCATTTCATATAATTCAAACATTGTCACACCAACAAACTCAATTTCGATCCTACCAGTAGCATGCCTGAGCTACGTCAACATCTTTCGACATTTATCGGATCTATTAAATTACAAATTAATTTTTGAATTACATTGTGATTCATGTACTGATTAAAATGTTATTAAACAATGTAATTTGATTACATGAAATTAAATTACATGGAATCCAATTACGACGAACCAAGCAGGACCTTAGAGCTATCTAGAGAAATCAGAAGATTGTATCGGAAAGTTGAACCGGAAAAACACGACAATATCTAACATCGGTGGGATTGATGATGTTGAGTCATGGTTACTGATGCTAGATTTACCAGAATCCACAACTTTTCTTCTTGCAGAAATCAAAACGTAAAAGTATTATTACTCTTAAATCCAAATTTGAGCTCTCACTCTCTCGCTTGTACAAACACCCGAGATGCGTATCATCTTGAGCACCTTTGGCTGCCACAACAACATCTTCAACCCCTTCTCCCTCAATGTACAAGATTAGTTCCATACCTTATGTTCCCTCCAAGATTCAGGACCCGATCAACTGAGGTTGTACTAACACTCGTTTAAGGACATATCACATCGGATTTTAACCTAAACTCCAACTTGGAATGACTTATTGTTAAGAAACAGAACGTCGAAAAAATCCAATAAAAATGAAATATCACGTTGGATTTTAACATAAATTTCGACGTGGTATGGAACGTCGAAAAAAATACAATGAAAAAGATATCGTGTTGGATTTTAAATTAAAAGCCAATGTGGTATGGTTTATTATTAAGAAACGAAACTTCGCGAAAAAATACAATAAAAACGACATATCACATCATTTTTTTAATTAAAAGGTGACGTGATATGTCCAATTATTAAACAAGAGTTTTTAGCATCCATTGGTAGTCATTATGACATGACACAACATTTCATTGTAGAAGGAAGAAAATTAGAGGTTGTAGTGTATTCCATTCGTATTTCCTAAATCCAATTTCCAGTTCCAGTTAAGTTCATTTTAGTGTGCGATTGGTTTGCAAGAAGTGAGTCTAGAAGTGTAAGAATTGTGTTCCAGATGTGATTGTTTCATATTTTTGTATATCAAAATTTCTTCATTTTCAAGTGTATGTGAAATCTCTCTTTCTTTTGTACTTGGAATGTTTTTAAGGTTGGAATCATTCTCTTTCCCGTCCCCTCCCCACCAGTTTTGTTCTTAATTATTTGCCTATTTTTGTTGATGATAATTTCTTCATTTTCTTCGTTTGCCATCACCTACAAGGATAGACCAGAAGTGGGGTGGAGGGAAGGGGAAGATGATAGAAGGAAGAAGAAAGTGGAAGAAAGGGGAGGCAATGATCTCAAGATGGTAACGACGTTAAGGAATTAGGCTAATGGAGTGACCTCAAAAAAAGTAACGGTAGATTTAGAAATAGCTATAAAGATGACATTAAAAGAAAATATAATATTTCAAAGTTGTATCTAGGGGTGCAACTCGGATAATTTGACTCGGATACCTACTATATCCAAATTCGAATCCGAATACTATATTCCATTACCAAATTCGAATTCGAATCTAAATTCAGTAGAACTATTCGAATTTGAATCCGAAACTTCAAAATTTTCGAATACTAATTGGTATTCGAATATTATCCGAAATTAAATATATATATATATATATATATATATATATATATATATATATTGTAATTAATTTTCGAATACTAAATTTTCGAATACTAATTTGTGTATTTGACCATGTATTCGAATAATTCAGCTAATTCGAATTTTAAATACCTTGTATCCGAATTCTAATTGGTAATTTTTTTTAAACCAAATTCGTATCCGAAATTAAATTGGTAACATTGAACTTACCAAATACCAACTAAATAGAAATTTTTGAATCGAATACTCGGATAGTTGGTAACCATTTGCATCCCTAGTTGTATCCAAGCACATTTTATTATTATTTTAAAAACAGAAATGTCCATATTTTATCCGATACCAAATATTTTCATCGCAAACTCTCCGACAACGTACACCTTATTCAATCACAAAAAAATGTAAACATATAACAATTTTATTTATTTATTCATTTCCAATTTCCAACTTACTTGTAAAAAAAATCTAAAAAATATTTATTTCAGTAAGCATTGTTGCAAAAAGGAGGGAACTGAAGTAGTCAAGTCAGGTTTCCCCCCAAAACCCCAGAAACAGAAACCCTTTCGCCGTCGATGGTGGAAACGCCTCCTTCCACCACCACTACCACCGCCGAGGCCATGGACTTGGCCGTCTTCATGGAGACCAACGTCGGCACCAACCTCGTCATGGTCGTCCACCATCACGACACCGTCCGCGACCTCAAGCGTAATCTCCACTCCCCCTCTTTTTTTCCCTTTCCGTTAGGGTTTCGAATCTGCCTTTTTTGTTTCTCAGAGTTTGCCGTCGGAATCGTCATCTGGTGAAGGCCAAGTCTAAAATGAAATGTCTTTCTTCTTATGGAATTAATCCCCAAATGAAGTTTTGATCGTTTTGTTGTTGATGTTGTCTTCTACATATATGGAAACATGCGATGGCTTTAGGGTTGTTAGTAACTTATGTCGATTTGTTGGCCATGTCTGACTAAAATTTACATTCCTCATCATTTCTTTTACTATTTCAAATGCTTGCAGGGAAATTTATGATTGAACATGCCCTGTCTTTTCCGTATATCGGTGAAATTAAGGTTTCTGCAATAAAGGTATGATTTTGGGAAATAATGGTAGGTACCTGTTGGTGTAATGTGTAATGTCTTTTGATTTGCTGTTTTCAGATGAAGCATGACAAACGATTTTATCGTTTATCTGAGCTTATGCTGGTTGCGAAGGCTTTTTATGGATGTAAAGGGTGTCCATGTCTTCATGTGGATGCTACTTTGGCTTGTGCACATAAAGAACCAGAAGCTGGAATCTCTGCTGACTCTCCAATTGGTCATGACACGCACACGCAGCAGGAAAGAATCCCAGTACATACAAATGATCCAAGCTTTCATCCAACTACCATTCCTTTAGTTAAAGATGAAAAAATGGTTGATGCATGTCTAATGCAAAATGGTAAGCACCAAGACTGTTTTTCCCCATTTTCGTTTGAATATCTATTTATTGAATTTTTAACTTAAGTTTGTGGTGTGCTTGTTTGCGGATGCAAATGAAATTATTAAAGTGGTTTGTAACCACGCATCTGGAAGGATGGCTGAAAATTCTAACCCAAAATTAGATTATACAGTTGTTCCTGAAGAAGTTTCAAAACAAATGTATGAAAAGGTACAGGCCTATCCTTCTGGTTCCAAAGGTAAGATTTCACAATACCAATTAGTGATGTCATTCAATTTCAATCCTTGCCACTGATAAAAGAAGAAAAAATCAATCCGTGCTAAAATAACGATGGGCAATATTCCAGGTGAAAATGTTGCTGCTGCTACTGTATTTCCTGACCATCCTGTAGTTACTAAAAGTAAGGGCTCGGTTCATGAAAAGAAGAAAAAGAAGAGGCGTGACAGAGATGGCAAAGTGCGCTGTATTTCGGAGAAACCAATGCTGGAGAAAGAATCTGAAGTTCTTTGTAGTAAAAATAAGGCAGCAAAAACCACAACAAACACCACTCAAAATGTTACTTGTGAAGATCCATTCGTGGAAGTCAAATTTCCCTGTGATGCCAACATTAGAACGCGAAAGCCCACTGAGAAAAGCTCAGACAAAACAGGCCTATACGACGTTGAAGCTGTCAATCATGAACTTATCATCTCCTCCCCGCATGACACTAACATGAATCCCGAGAAGGCAGTCGACCAGAAGGAAGAATTGCACAAGCAAAAGAATGGTGATGCCGTTCAAGTAGTCGTCAGTTCTGGAAATCGTCCTGAAACCATTAGCATGGATCAGTCTGTCAAGGATGAAGTTATACGCCAAAGAAAGGGAAAATCAAAGTGGAAAGATCCATCCATTAAAAATTCCATTAACAATAATTCCATACATACAAAGGAGCGAGGACAAGAACCATTAGCAGTGATCCATTCTACTATTGTTGCTGATACCAGTGACGGTAGGTCTCGTCGTAAGAAGAAGAAAATTTCAAAAACTGAAGCAGGCGAGGGTTATCGTATTGTGGTTCAACAAGGTCCAAGCAAAAAGTTGGAGCTCTCACAAATATCTGCCAGGGAGAGAGCATTTACAAGATACGATTTTTGATGGAGTTATTGGCTGTGGTTCCAGAGGTGATCCTGATTTAGATGAAGGAAGAGGCTCCATGAACTATAATTAGTAGTTCAAGTTTTGTGGAAAAAGTCAGAATCATGTTTTGAGGAGCTCTGCAGGTAATGAAGATTCTTATTGAATCTCCTGTTTTGTGAACAAGTAGAAATGTCTTTTGTAAGTTAACCATGCATGGAGACTCTCCTTTCTGGGAGTGATTTTAGTAAGTTTGAACTTAACCACCACAACAATAGTCGTAGCATAATATATCTTTTCTTTCCGTATGTTGTATTATACCTGTGTATGTAAGTGATTTTAGTGAAAGAAATTTCTGTTTAGTGGTTATCCAAATGTATGATGGTTGTAAGCACTTAATGAAGACCCTTGTGCGTGTGTGTGTATGGGGGGGGGGGGGAATTTATCATCTTTATCATGATATTGATCCTATCTACCTACGGAAAAATAAATTGAATGCATGTGGCAAGTAGACATGATTATTATTGAGGGGAGTCCTATCTGCAGAAACTTGAAGGCACTTATGTCTGCTTTAAGTCGTAGACTGCAGATGATGAGAATCTGACGAGGGAACAAATTGAAGAAGAGACCCAACGGTTTGAAGAGGCACTTGCTAAAGAGGAAGGTATATTTAGGTCCTGTTTTGTGATTGCCCCCGAAGTCCTTTGTAAATTCATATGTATAATCACTTGAGCTCTAGAAAAAAAAACAGCATCAAAGTTGTGCTTGTCCATGGTAATCATGGAAGAAATACTTGAAACTTATATATATATCAGTCTTTTGCAGACAATAGGGTGTGGTTACACCTGAATATCCTGATTTTTTGTTTGTTTGTGATAACATTTATTACACGCCCTGTTAGCACTTACCAAATAATTGCCCACAATTTACTTTGTTCTCTTTGTAATTTCATCTACCATGGTCTAAAAAGCACAAGTACTGACTCGGGACATGGATACGACAAAAACATGGAAAAACAACTTCTATCGCATGTTTTGTCCTTCCACATCTGATTTTTGTTGCAGCATGTTTCTTTGATTAATGCTATGGGTTCAATAGAATCTGAATGATGCAACTCCATAGATTAATAACAATGCATCATTATGGAGTTTGTGGATGTACTCCCCTGAGATATGGTTATGAACTTTTGATTTTAGTTTATAGTCAAACACGCAAAATACATGACACTTAGTGCGTAGAGTTTGTTTGAGTTCATGTGAGAGTGCTTTCAAAATATGCAAATAGGTTGAAGAAGAGACCCAACGGCTTAAAGAGGCACATGCTAAAGAGGAATGTATATTTAGGTCCTGTTTTGTGATTGCCCCCGAAGTCCTTTGTAAATTTATATGTATAATCACTTGAGCTCTAGAAAAAAAACCAGCATCAAAGTTCTGCTTGTCGATGGTAATCATGGAAGAAATACTTGAAACTTATTTATATCAATCTTTTGCAGACAATAGGGTGTCGTTACACCTGAAAATCCTGTCTTTTTTCTTGTTTGTGATAACATTTATTACACGCCCTGTTAGCACTTACCAAATAATTGTCCACAATTTACTTCGTTCTCTTTGTAATTTCATCTACCATGGTCTGAAAAGCACAAGTACTGACTCGGGACATGAATACGACAAAAACATGGAAAAACAACTTCTATCGCATGTTTTGTCCTTCCACATCTGATTTTTGTTGCAGCATGTTTCTTTGATTAATGCTATGGGTTCAATAGAATCTGAATGATGCAACTCCATCGATTAATAACATTAGAATCTTTCTCGATGCATCGTTATGGAGTTTGTGGATGTACTCCCCTG
This sequence comes from Triglochin maritima, assembly GCA_963682175.1. NCBI lineage: Eukaryota > Viridiplantae > Streptophyta > Magnoliopsida > Alismatales > Juncaginaceae > Triglochin > Triglochin maritima. The sequence goes on from OY821770.1 coordinate 20,111,836, forward strand.
AGATCTGGTTATGAACTTTTGATTTTAGTTTATAGTCAAACACGCAAAATACATGACGCTTAGTGCATAGAGTTTGTTTGAGTTCATGTGAGAGTGCTTTCAAAATATTCAAATAGGTTGAAGGATTGAGGACTTACAACTAAGATGTCATCAAATGCAACAAATAACATGTTTTTTTGACAGTTACAGAAGTGGGACTCGTAAAATTCCTTGATCCAGTTCAGTATCGGTTTTGTGTCACCATGAGCAAATCTAAATGGGCAGGGAGAACGATGGTTTTCTTGGATTTAGCGTTGCAAGCCATATTATAATGTTCACCTATTAGGTTTATGGATATGGAGCAACTAATTGCGAAGCAGACTTAGGGTCCAAGTTCGTTTGGGAATCTTGGTTTTGCGATTGAGGTTTAAGAAAAAATGCATTTTTGTGTGAGTTTTGAATATAATGGTTTGGCTGCGGTATGAAGCAAAACATAAATTTTAGGTAGAACTATTGATCGTGTCGTGTAGTAATTGTGTCGTATATGTAAGTCATATATTACGGTTCATACCAGACCCATTTAATAACCGTGTTGTTGAACTCGAACCATATCCAACTCATTTATTTTCGTGTATACACAACCTGACTTGTTTATACAAAACTAATTAATAAGTTATGTCATGTAGTCACGTAGATGCTTGGAATTGTCCTAACATGAATCTTGTTTACATGTTTAAATAAGAAACAATACACATTTCGTAACATTTCTTATATGACTTGTTTCTACGTATGTTATTATATATAACTAAATAACCTACATATTATAATAAACTAAAAGTAAAATCTACTTATATATAATAGGAAAAAAATAGAAATAATATTATTTTTAGCAAAAAAATTCATAGTAAATTGATTAGTAGCATATCATACATTACATTCATGTTATATATCCGTTATTTTATCTTAATTTTGTGTTATTCGAGTGTTTTTTTGATGTGTTTCAGATTTTAGGTAATAGAGAGGAAAAATGAACAAAAAATGACCTAAATGCAAAAAGAAACGACCTTATTGAAGCGTCTTAGACTTGTTTGTCATTCTCAAGACCCATCTGCAATTCAGAAAGAAACGAAATGAAACCCAGAGGGACCTGACAAGGAATGATTGCGTGAAAGAGAGAGAGAAATGGGTGACAGAGAGATGTTTTTTGGTGTTTTTAAAGACAGAGTTATTTTGGGTAAAACGCGAAACATAAGCATATTTGTGAGCGAGAGCCAAAATGCGTCATTTTTTTCCAGATGTTGGGTAATTTGGAGCATAAATGGTCAAATTTTCCTTATAGAATCTCATTTGTCAACTATATACGTATGTACAAATAGTTTCTTTCAAATGACTAAAACATGGACATTGTTATCCGTATGATGACCCACTTTCGTCATGCTTAGTTCGCTATATTCAATAGTGTAATGTAATCAGATTATATGTTGGATTACATTTCACTGTTTGGTTGAGGGAATTGAATGTTGTAATCACCGTGTAATCCAATTGTGAAGGTAATCCAATTACATCACTTTCAAGGTAGTTGTATTGCATTGTTAGAGGTCGTATTGCAATGTAATAAACTCATTTCATATAATTCAAACATTGTCACACCAACAAACTCAATTTCGATCCTACCAGTAGCATGCCTGAGCTACGTCAACATCTTTCGACATTTATCGGATCTATTAAATTACAAATTAATTTTTGAATTACATTGTGATTCATGTACTGATTAAAATGTTATTAAACAATGTAATTTGATTACATGAAATTAAATTACATGGAATCCAATTACGACGAACCAAGCAGGACCTTAGAGCTATCTAGAGAAATCAGAAGATTGTATCGGAAAGTTGAACCGGAAAAACACGACAATATCTAACATCGGTGGGATTGATGATGTTGAGTCATGGTTACTGATGCTAGATTTACCAGAATCCACAACTTTTCTTCTTGCAGAAATCAAAACGTAAAAGTATTATTACTCTTAAATCCAAATTTGAGCTCTCACTCTCTCGCTTGTACAAACACCCGAGATGCGTATCATCTTGAGCACCTTTGGCTGCCACAACAACATCTTCAACCCCTTCTCCCTCAATGTACAAGATTAGTTCCATACCTTATGTTCCCTCCAAGATTCAGGACCCGATCAACTGAGGTTGTACTAACACTCGTTTAAGGACATATCACATCGGATTTTAACCTAAACTCCAACTTGGAATGACTTATTGTTAAGAAACAGAACGTCGAAAAAATCCAATAAAAATGAAATATCACGTTGGATTTTAACATAAATTTCGACGTGGTATGGAACGTCGAAAAAAATACAATGAAAAAGATATATCATGTTGGATTTTAAATTAAAAGCCAATGTGGTATGGTTTATTATTAAGAAACGAAACTTCGCGAAAAAATACAATAAAAACGACATATCACATCATTTTTTTAATTAAAAGGTGACGTGATATGTCCAATTATTAAACAAGAGTTTTTAGCATCCATTGGTAGTCATTATGACATGACACAACATTTCATTGTAGAAGGAAGAAAATTAGAGGTTGTAGTGTATTCCATTCGTATTTCCTAAATCCAATTTCCAGTTCCAGTTAAGTTCATTTTAGTGTGCGATTGGTTTGCAAGAAGTGAGTCTAGAAGTGTAAGAATTGTGTTCCAGATGTGATTGTTTCATATTTTTGTATATCAAAATTTCTTCATTTTCAAGTGTATGTGAAATCTCTCTTTCTTTTGTACTTGGAATGTTTTTAAGGTTGGAATCATTCTCTTTCCCGTCCCCTCCCCACCAGTTTTGTTCTTAATTATTTGCCTATTTTTGTTGATGATAATTTCTTCATTTTCTTTGTTTGCCATCACCTACAAGGACAGACCAGAAGTGGGGTGGAGGGAAGGGGAAGATGATAGAAGGAAGAAGAAAGTGGAAGAAAGGGGAGGCAATGATCTCAAGATGGTAACGACGTTAAGGAATTAGGCTAATGGAGTGACCTCAAAAAAAGTAACGGTAGATTTAGAAATAGCTATAAAGATGACATTAAAAGAAAATATAATATTTCAAAGTTGTATCTAGGGGTGCAACTCGGATAATTTGACTCGGATACCTACTATATCCAAATTCGAATCCGAATACTATATTCCATTACCAAATTCGAATTCGAATCTAAATTCAGTAGAACTATTCGAATTTGAATCCGAAACTTCAAAATTTTCGAATACTAATTGGTATTCGAATATTATCCGAAATTAAATATATATATATATATATATATATATATATATATATATATTGTAATTAATTTTCGAATACTAAATTTTCGAATACTAATTTGTGTATTTGACCATGTATTCGAATAATTCAGCTAATTCGAATTTTAAATACCTTGTATCCGAATTCTAATTGGTAATTTTTTTTAAACCAAATTCGTATCCGAAATTAAATTGGTAACATTGAACTTACCAAATACCAACTAAATAGAAATTTTTGAATCGAATACTCGGATAGTTGGTAACCATTTGCATCCCTAGTTGTATCCAAGCACATTTTATTATTATTTTAAAAACAGAAATGTCCATATTTTATCCGATACCAAATATTTTCATCGCAAACTCTCCGACAACGTACACCTTATTCAATCACAAAAAAATGTAAACATATAACAATTTTATTTATTTATTCATTTCCAATTTCCAACTTACTTGTAAAAAAAATCTAAAAAATATTTATTTCAGTAAGCATTGTTGCAAAAAGGAGGGAACTGAAGTAGTCAAGTCAGGTTTCCCCCCAAAACCCCAGAAACAGAAACCCTTTCGCCGTCGATGGTGGAAACGCCTCCTTCCACCACCACTACCACCGCCGAGGCCATGGACTTGGCCGTCTTCATGGAGACCAACGTCGGCACCAACCTCGTCATGGTCGTCCACCATCACGACACCGTCCGCGACCTCAAGCGTAATCTCCACTCCCCCTCTTTTTTTCCCTTTCCGTTAGGGTTTCGAATCTGCCTTTTTTGTTTCTCAGAGTTTGCCGTCGGAATCGTCATCTGGTGAAGGCCAAGTCTAAAATGAAATGTCTTTCTTCTTATGGAATTAATCCCCAAATGAAGTTTTGATCGTTTTGTTGTTGATGTTGTCTTCTACATATATGGAAACATGCGATGGCTTTAGGGTTGTTAGTAACTTATGTCGATTTGTTGGCCATGTCTGACTAAAATTTACATTCCTCATCATTTCTTTTACTATTTCAAATGCTTGCAGGGAAATTTATGATTGAACATGCCCTGTCTTTTCCGTATATCGGTGAAATTAAGGTTTCTGCAATAAAGGTATGATTTTGGGAAATAATGGTAGGTACCTGTTGGTGTAATGTGTAATGTCTTTTGATTTGCTGTTTTCAGATGAAGCATGACAAACGATTTTATCGTTTATCTGAGCTTATGCTGGTTGCGAAGGCTTTTTATGGATGTAAAGGGTGTCCATGTCTTCATGTGGATGCTACTTTGGCTTGTGCACATAAAGAACCAGAAGCTGGAATCTCTGCTGACTCTCCAATTGGTCATGACACGCACACGCAGCAGGAAAGAATCCCAGTACATACAAATGATCCAAGCTTTCATCCAACTACCATTCCTTTAGTTAAAGATGAAAAAATGGTTGATGCATGTCTAATGCAAAATGGTAAGCACCAAGACTGTTTTTCCCCATTTTCGTTTGAATATCTATTTATTGAATTTTTAACTTAAGTTTGTGGTGTGCTTGTTTGCGGATGCAAATGAAATTATTAAAGTGGTTTGTAACCACGCATCTGGAAGGATGGCTGAAAATTCTAACCCAAAATTAGATTATACAGTTGTTCCTGAAGAAGTTTCAAAACAAATGTATGAAAAGGTACAGGCCTATCCTTCTGGTTCCAAAGGTAAGATTTCACAATACCAATTAGTGATGTCATTCAATTTCAATCCTTGCCACTGATAAAAGAAGAAAAAATCAATCCGTGCTAAAATAACGATGGGCAATATTCCAGGTGAAAATGTTGCTGCTGCTACTGTATTTCCTGACCATCCTGTAGTTACTAAAAGTAAGGGCTCGGTTCATGAAAAGAAGAAAAAGAAGAGGCGTGACAGAGATGGCAAAGTGCGCTGTATTTCGGAGAAACCAATGCTGGAGAAAGAATCTGAAGTTCTTTGTAGTAAAAATAAGGCAGCAAAAACCACAACAAACACCACTCAAAATGTTACTTGTGAAGATCCATTCGTGGAAGTCAAATTTCCCTGTGATGCCAACATTAGAACGCGAAAGCCCACTGAGAAAAGCTCAGACAAAACAGGCCTATACGACGTTGAAGCTGTCAATCATGAACTTATCATCTCCTCCCCGCATGACACTAACATGAATCCCGAGAAGGCAGTCGACCAGAAGGAAGAATTGCACAAGCAAAAGAATGGTGATGCCGTTCAAGTAGTCGTCAGTTCTGGAAATCGTCCTGAAACCATTAGCATGGATCAGTCTGTCAAGGATGAAGTTATACGCCAAAGAAAGGGAAAATCAAAGTGGAAAGATCCATCCATTAAAAATTCCATTAACAATATTGCCATACATACAAAGGAGCGAGGACAAGAACCATTAGCAGTGATCCATTCTACTATTGTTGCTGATACCAGTGACGGTAGGTCTCGTCGTAAGAAGAAGAAAATTTCAAAAACTGAAGCAGGCGAGGGTTATCGTATTGTGGTTCAACAAGGTCCAAGCAAAAAGTTGGAGCTCTCACAAATATCTGCCAGGGAGAGAGCATTTACAAGATACGATTTTTGATGGAGTTATTGGCTGTGGTTCCAGAGGTGATCCTGATTTAGATGAAGGAAGAGGCTCCATGAACTATAATTAGTAGTTCAAGTTTTGTGGAAAAAGTCAGAATCATGTTTTGAGGAGCTCTGCAGGTAATGAAGATTCTTATTGAATCTCCTGTTTTGTGAACAAGTAGAAATGTCTTTTGTAAGTTAACCATGCATGGAGACTCTCCTTTCTGGGAGTGATTTTAGTAAGTTTGAACTTAACCACCACAACAATAGTCGTAGCATAATATATCTTTTCTTTCCGTATGTTGTATTATACCTGTGTATGTAAGTGATTTTAGTGAAAGAAATTTCTGTTTAGTGGTTATCCAAATGTATGATGGTTGTAAGCACTTAATGAAGACCCTTGTGCGTGTGTGTGTATGGGGGGGGGGGGGGAATTTATCATCTTTATCATGATATTGATCCTATCTACCTACGGAAAAATAAATTGAATGCATGTGGCAAGTAGACATGATTATTATTGAGGGGAGTCCTATCTGCAGAAACTTGAAGGCACTTATGTCTGCTTTAAGTCGTAGACTGCAGATGATGAGAATCTGACGAGGGAACAAATTGAAGAAGAGACCCAACGGTTTGAAGAGGCACTTGCTAAAGAGGAAGGTATATTTAGGTCCTGTTTTGTGATTGCCCCCGAAGTCCTTTGTAAATTCATATGTATAATCACTTGAGCTCTAGAAAAAAAAACAGCATCAAAGTTGTGCTTGTCCATGGTAATCATGGAAGAAATACTTGAAACTTATATATATATCAGTCTTTTGCAGACAATAGGGTGTGGTTACACCTGAATATCCTGATTTTTTGTTTGTTTGTGATAACATTTATTACACGCCCTGTTAGCACTTACCAAATAATTGCCCACAATTTACTTTGTTCTCTTTGTAATTTCATCTACCATGGTCTAAAAAGCACAAGTACTGACTCGGGACATGGATACGACAAAAACATGGAAAAACAACTTCTATCGCATGTTTTGTCCTTCCACATCTGATTTTTGTTGCAGCATGTTTCTTTGATTAATGCTATGGGTTCAATAGAATCTGAATGATGCAACTCCATAGATTAATAACAATGCATCATTATGGAGTTTGTGGATGTACTCCCCTGAGATATGGTTATGAACTTTTGATTTTAGTTTATAGTCAAACACGCAAAATACATGACACTTAGTGCGTAGAGTTTGTTTGAGTTCATGTGAGAGTGCTTTCAAAATATGCAAATAGGTTGAAGGCTTTTATCGTTTATCTGAGCTTATGCTGGTTGTGAAGGCTTTTTATGGATGTAAGGGGTCTCCATGTCTTCATGTGGATGCTAATTTGGCTTGTGCACATAAAAAACCAGAAGCTGGAATCTCTGCTGACTCTCCAATTGGTCAGGACACGAACACGCAGCAGGAAAGAATCCTAGTACGTACAAATGATCCAAGCTTTCATCCAACTACCATTCCTTTAGTTAAAGATGAAAATATGGTTGATGCATGTCTAATGCAAAATGGTAAGCACCAAGTCTATTTTTTCCCCATTTTTGTTTGAATATGTCTTTATTGAATTTTTAACTAAAGTTTGTGGTGTGCTTGTTTGCGGATGCAAATGAAATTATTAAAGTGGTTTGTAACCAAGCATCTGGAAGAATGGCTGAAAATCCTAACCCAAAATTAGATTATACAGTTGTTCCCGAAGAAGTTTCAAAACTAATGTATGAAAAGGTACAGGCCTATCCTTTTGGTTCCAAAGGTAAGATTTCACAATACCAATTAGTGATGTCATTCAATTTCAATCCTTGCTACTGATAAAAGAAGAAAAAATCAATCCGTGCTAAAATAACGATGGGCAATATTCCAGGTGAAAATGTTGCTGCTGCTACTGTATTTCCTGACCATCCTGTAGTTACTAAAAGTAAGGGTTCGGTTCATGAAAAGAAGAAAAGAAGAGGCGTGACAGAGATGGCAAAGTGCGCTGTATTTCGGAGAAACCAATGCTGGAGAAAGAATCTGAAGTTCTTTGTAGTAAAAATAAGGCAGCAAAAACCACAACAAACACACTTCAAAATGTTACTTGTGAAGATCCATTAGTGGAAGTCAAATTTCCCTGTGATGCCAACATTAGAACGCGAAAGCCCACTGAGAAAAGCTCAGACAAAACAGGCCTATATGACGTTGAAGCTGTCAATCATGAAGATATCATCTCCTCCCCACATGACACTAAGATGAATCCCGAGGAGGCAGTCGACCAGAAGGAAGAATTGCACAAGCAAAAGAATGGTGATGCCGTTCAAGTAGTCGTCAGTTCTGGAAATCGTCCTGAAGCCATTAGCATGGATCAGTCTGTCAAGGATGAAGTTTTACGCCATAGAAAGGGAAAATCAAAGTGGAAAGATCCATCCATTAAAAATTCCATTAACAATATTGCCATACATACAAAGGAGCGAGGACAAGAACCATTACCAGTGATCCATTCTACTATTGTTGCTGATACCAGTGAAGGTAGGTCTCGTTGTAAGAAGAAAAATTCAAAAACTGAAGTAGGCGAAGGTTATCGGATTGTGGTTCGACAAGGTCCAAGCAAAAAGTTGAAGCTCTCACAAATATCTGCGAGGGAGAGAGCATTTACAAGATACGATTTTTGATGGAGTTATTGGCTGTGGTTCCAGAGGTGATCCTGATTTAGATGAAGGAAGAGGCTCCATGAACTATAACTAGTACAAGTTTTGAGGAAAAAGTCAGAATCATGTTTTGAGGAGCTCTGCAGGTAATGAAGTTTCTTATTGAATCTCTTGTTTTGTGAACAAGTAGAAATGTCTTTTGTAAGTTAACCATGCATGGCGACTCTCCTTTCTGGGAGTGATTTTAGTAAGTTTGAACTTAACCACCACAACAATAGTCGTAGCATAATATATCTTTTCTTTCCGCATGTTGTATTATACCTGTGTATGTAAGTGGTTTTAGTGAAAGAAATTTCTGTTTAGTGGTTATCCAAATGTATGATGGTTGTAAGCACTTAATGAAGACCCTTGTGTGTGTGTGTGTGTGTGTGTGTGTATGGTGGGGAATTTATCATCTTTATCATGATATTGATCCTATCTACCTACGGAAAAATAAACTGAATGCATGTGGCAAGTAGACATGATTATTATTGAGGGGGGTCCTATCTGCAGAAACTTGAAGGCACTTATGTCTGCTTTAAGTCGTAGACTGCAGATGATGAGAATCTGACGAGGGAACAAATTGAAGAAGAGACCCAACGGTTTGAAGAGGCACTTGCTAAAGAGGAAGGTATATTTAGGTCCTGTTTTGTGATTGCCCCCGAAGTCCTTTGTAAATTCATATGTATAATCACTTGAGCTCTAGAAAAAAAAAAACAGCATCAAAGTTGTGCTTGTCCATGGTAATCATGGAAGAAATACTTGAAACTTATATATATCAGTCTTTTGCAGACAATAGGGTGTGGTTACACCTGAATATCCTGATTTTTTGTTTGTTTGTGATAACATTTATTACACGCCCTGTTAGCACTTACCAAATAATTGCCCACAATTTACTTCGTTCTCTTTGTAATTTCATCTACCATGGTCTAAAAAGCACAAGTACTAACTCGGGACATGAATACGACAAAAACATGGAAAAACAACTTCTATCGCATGTTTTGTCCTTCCACATCTGATTTTTGTTGCAGCATGTTTCTTTGATTAATGCTATGGGTTCAATAGAATCTGAATGATGCAACTCCATAGATTAATAACAATGCATCGTTATGGAGTTTGTGGATGTACTCCCCTGAGATCTGGTTATGAACTTTTGATTTTAGTTTATAGTCAAACACGCAAAATACATGACACTTAGTGCATAGAGTTTGTTTGAGTTCATGTGAGAGTGCTTTCAAAATATGCAAATAGTTTGAAGGATTGAGGACTTACAACTAAGATGTCATCAAATGCAACAAATAACATGTTTTTTTGACGGTTACAGAAGTGGGACTCGTAAAATTCCTTAATCCAGTTCAGTATCGGTTTTCTGTCACCATGAGCAAATCTAAATGGGCAGGGAGAACGATGGTTTTCTTGGATTTAGCGTTGCAAGCCATATTATAATGTTCACCTATTAGGTTTATGGATATGGAGCAACTAATTGCGAAGCAGACTTAGGGTCCAAGTTCGTTTGGGAATCTTGGTTTTGCGATTGAGGTTTAAGAAAAATTGCATTTTGGTTTGAGTTTTGAAAATAATGGTTTGGCTGCGGTCTGAAGCAAAACATAAATTTTAGGTAGAACTATTGATCGTGTCGTGTAGTAATTGTGTCGTATATGTAAGTCATATATTACAGTCCATATCAGACCCATTTAACAACCGTGTTGTTGAACTCGAACCATATCCAACTCATTTATTATCGTGTATACACAACCTGACTTGTTTATACAAAACTAATTAATAAGTTATGTCATGTAGTCACGTAGATGCTTGGAATTGTCCTAACATGAATCTTGTTTACATGTTTAAATAAGAAACAATACACATTTCGTAACATTTCTTATAGGACTTGTTTCTACGTATGTTATTATATATAACTAAATAACCTACGTATTATAATAAACTAAAAGTAAAATCTACTTATATATAATAGAAAAAAATAGAAATAATATTATTTTTAGCAAAAAAAATCGTAGTAAATTGATTAGTAGCATATCATACATTACATTCATGCTGTATATCCGTTATTTTATCTTAATTTTGTGTTATTCGAGTGTTTTTTTGATGTGTTTCAGGTTTTAGGTAATAGAGAGGAAAAATGAACAAAAAAGGACCTAAATGCAAAAAGAAACGACCTTATTGAAACGTCTTAGACTTGTTTTTCATTCTCAAGACCCATCTGCAATTCAGAAAGAACCGAAATGAAACCCAGAGGGACCTGAGCATAAGGAAAACATTTCTGATGCAAAAATCCCTCACTATCACGATCTTGAGAAGTATTTGAGAAATTATTGAGAAATGTGCTCGAACTAGCGGACCTAAAGTGCACCCCACGTGCAAAATAGAAAACTTAAGCTTCAGGGAGAATTCGGGATGGATCGGAGACAAAACATCTACCAATGTCGGATCCAAATCTATTACCATTAAAACTATAGAAAAGTCGATTACAATCGTCAGATTGCTTCTAGATTCATCTACATCACTCTTTCTTCTATAAGTAACAATGTTTCTCCTACCTTTCCCTTTCTCTCCACCTTCCTCCATTAGAATAGGTTTAGTTTACCCAATTTGACTGCAAAGGAACGTGGGTGGATGAAGGTTGTAATCTCACATTTTGATTAATCTTATGTTAGATATGAATTTCTCTCTTCTTTAGCTTTCTTTCAATCCAAGCATTTTTACATTTTGTTGGTTGATTTAGTACTTTGATATTATTGCCATGTTTAGTGTATATTTCTTGCTTTCTATGCTTGTTCTTATGAGTAGAGAGTAGATTCATCTCATTTGGGGTGGAGGTTATGTAGACTATGTGATGTATGGTGATGGGTTCTCTTATTTGTGTCATTTCCATGTGCTTAAGTTAATGTAGATATATGCTTGTAGCATTCTCAAACTTGTATTAGATGAGATAATAGTCACACTAGGTACTTGTCTCATGCTAGATCTATAGTTTATCTATAGTTTCTCTTATTTGTATGTAATTAGCTTGACATGTATGGATGTATGTTTGATGCACTTTAACATGAATGGTGTAGGTTGTAGGTAGGATTAATTGATGCTCTAATGACAACACTAGGTACTAATTGCATGATTGATAATCTAAAGTCAACCTGAACGTGAAATATGCATGTTCATGGTTTCCATGTAGTCTTTGTTGGCTTTTTGGCCTTAATCTATGTTTTGATGATTTAATCAACATAATCTTAATTATGATCATGTAGAGTAGCACATATATTCAATTGCATATATATTGCTTTGTGCTAACCTCTACAGGTGATCAAGACTCAAGGAAGAAAGGAAATCAAGTCAAGATATGTAATCAAGCTCTTTTGAAGACATGTATTTTGTATTTCTTTGAGTCTTTAGGAACTTTGTGTAATTGAGTAAACTTGAGCTAAAAACTTCTCAAACACACACTAGGTTTCCTGTAGAAGTCACACACGAAATTTCACATAATTTGGACTTCAATAGATCACCCAAACTTAGACCGGAAAACACTAAACCCGAACCCTATTCGGTGTTCGACCGATCACTTAAGTGTACCTAAGTCTTAGCATTAGGCGGTCGACCGTTCCTTAACCGGTCGACCGAATTAATGTCTGTTCTCCCCCTAGTCGATTTCACAACATGTCACTCCATCTACTCTAGAATGTGTTGTTGTAGACCGAGCTGCCTCATCACTGTCTGGACAATGCATAACCACTTCGCCAAAATTTATAAGTCATGTACGGCTCGTCCATATCCCCGAACCTTCTATAGATAGTGGTGGAAACTGGTTAAGATCTAAATGTTCATAAGGATCCCAAGTGACCTGGTTAAGTTGATGCGTCGAGCTCATTCTGATAAAAATCAAGTTTTAACGTCTTGACACTTCCCTTGAATGATCGTGGTCATCTCCAACATGATCCTAATGGTGCACTCTCATCCACGGGTACATTAAGGGTCTATTCTTACTCGGTCTCCCAATGTGGAAATATGCCCAGCTCCACAACTGTGATATAAGTGGGACAGAGTCACACTTCCATTGTTGTACATTATTCATAACATTATTATATGTAAGATCACAATCGACCAACATTATATATTTCATAAAACAACAAAAAATATGGAAAAATGCTTAAAACAAATCAAAATAATTGGTTTTAACAACAACAAATATGATTTCAATCATAATAATCAAACCTAAACTCAACGATTTTTATGATTACCAATTTAAATCTACAATCAACAAAATATAAATCAATAATCTACTAGGAATCAAGAAACAAATATTTAAGGATATGACATTATTTAACGCCTTATGCATTCTACAACCGTAACAAACCCTCCAATGCTCGGTTAACATATCGACCATTTTCTAGTTACCAGCATGGGAGCTCTGTGAATCGGCCTTTTACAAATATCACTATCATGTACTCCTCTAGAGTACTCATGGTTCTTAGAACTAAGTTGTTTTCCTCCTCATCTTCATGCAACAGTTGCATAATCCTATATGTATCCATATTTGGATATTGAAGAAAAATAAATTCAGCATGAGAACCCAATTAGCAAATATTTAAACTAAATTGTAAGTTAACGAAATGACACCTATGCAATAGGCTTCAGCCAAAGAAACAACAACACAATCCAAATCCAGGTTTGTCCTTATCATTGGAAAAAGTGAGGGTGTGGCCTAAACACAACCTAAGTATTTATGATAAGAGGAAGATCCTAACCTAAATTGAGATTCCAAAAAATAAGATCAACCAATACTTAGTTGTTTAACCAAATTTCACATGCAAAAAACAACATATCAAGCAACAGTATTTTCAAAACCTTACGTATTTAACATAACATCAAAGTTCTAACCCTAGTTGTCATGCGACAAACAAAAGATCAACCATTAGTATCGAAGTAATTAACCACAATTGTCGAGCGGAAAAAAATAACATGAAGCAACATTAATTTCAAAAACATAGGTATTTTACATAAGTTCAAGCTTCTAAACCAAATAGATATGCGTTGAACTAAAATTCAAAAACATAAATTTATGAATGGAAAATTCATCAATAGTTGAGACAACAAGAATAGAGACGACTAAGATAGACCTTAACGTCGTGCCAGGAGAGGTACAAGACAAGGCTGGTCATGAAGTAGGTGTTGGATGACGGAACCAACGACGGAATGAGAGATGGGGGATACGTGCGTAAGGCGAGGAAGAGGAAATTAGAAGAAATTGGGAATTGCTTTTGAAATAAGTGCGTGAATATGGGTTGGAAGACTAACATTTGATGAGGGTACGATAGTCAAAAACCAGTGGTAGTTTGCCGAGGTGGGTACCGGTCGGGCCTGCGGACCGCTGGGCCTGGAGAAAATTAACGGGTCGGGCTTTAGGGTTGGTCCTTTATCCAACGGCTTTTAGAGCCGTTGGTTATTTATTTAGTTTTTAGTTTTCTAAAAATTACGAAAATACCATCCATTAATTTCGAAACTGCCATTACAAAAATCAATATAAACCCCCCATTACATTAATTTCTTCACACCAATTTTTCTTCTCTTCCAAATTCCAATCTTCTTAATCTTTCACTAAGTGTTCTCATTGTGTTGCAAGTGGGTGGAGACGTTGAGTTTGAGCAAAATCTTAAAGCTACTGCCCGATTTCGCGACACGCTGACACAACTTCTTCATTTCTCGTCTTCTCGTTTTCATTTATTTACCCTTTTAGTTTATTTAGTACAATTAGTTTATTTGAGTTAATTATCATGAATTTCTCGTTGGTTAGAAATTTTTGATTTTTGTTCGCCTACTTTATAATTTCAATGGCATTTGACCCATCAATTAATTCATCACCTGAACCTAAGGGGGATAGTAATCCACCTATTATAAGTGCATCAAATAGAAGCAAAAGTACTAGAAGAAGAACTAGTAATGTTTGGAATGATTTTGACTTATCACAAGATAAAAATAGGAAAAAATGAGCTATATGTAAAATATGTGGTGTTGAATTTAATACAATTGGTAGTCAAGGAGCTACTAATTTGACCAGACATGCAAAAAAATGTTGGAGCGTCTACTTCACAACAATCTATTTTAGACTATAGTTCTGGAACATCCAAAACTAGGAAAAACGATCCAATTAAAACTAGAGATGTAATTGTTGATTATATAATTAGAGATGAATTACCGTTTAGCTAAGTTGAATCTCCAAATCTTAGAAAGACATTTAGTTACCATAATTCACAATTTCAACTATTTTTCCGACGCACATTAGGGGTTGCTGCAAATACAAAATATGATATAGGGAAAATAGACTTAATTAATACATTTGCATCAATGCCTTATACGATAGCATTAACAAGTGATATTTGGACCTCGGAATCTAACTTTCCATTTTGCTACGTAACTACTCGTTTTTAGATAATTCATGGGTTTTACATAAAAATATTATATTTTATGCACCGATTTTGCACCCACATACTACTATGATTATATATATCCAAATAAGAGATATATTGCATGAATATTCAAACAAATACTTGTAAGATTATGTAATCCACCCTTAGATGAAATTATTTTTCATATTAGATGTGTTTATCATGTTTTAAACATAGTTGTACAAAATGGACTTGAAATAATAAAACCTTATTTACAAAATGTTAGAGATGCTATCACCTATTTAGGTAGTAATAGTACATATAGATATCAAAAATTTAGAGAATTGTGCTATAGTAATGATATTAGACCTACAAAATTTAAAGTAGATGTCCATCATCGATGGAATTGTACTTATTAAATGTTGAAATGTTTTCCTTGTAAAACTTTAATACAACTTATTATAATGAAAAAAATGAATTTGTTTAACTAATCTTGATTGGGAAAATTGTAAAATTATGTTAGATTTTTTGAAACTTTTTTTCAACTTCACTAACAAATTAAGTGGAACATATTACACAATTGCTAACTCATTTATATCTGAATTACTTCCAATTACTAATGTATTTAATAAATATAGGAATAATGATAGTTTTGTACACAATTATTAATGTAATGGAGGCTAATTTTAATAAATATTGGAAACCTCCACCATTAATTTTTCGTTTAGCTTTTGTCATGGATCATAGATTTAGAATGCTCAGTTTATGAAGGTTGTGAAACTATTTTTGAAAACATGAATTATGAAGGTTGTGAAGATTACTTAAAACATATTAAAACTTACCTTAATAGATATTTTAGTTTATATGAACGATTAAATAATGTTAATCAAATGAGCTCAAACATTGCTAGTTCATCATGATCCCAATAATACATACTTTTAAATGAAATGATGTTGATGATTATGAAAACTTTCAATGGAATTGGTTAAATAAAAAAATTAAGATTAGAACAAAATGAATCACATAATGAATTAACTGCATATTTAAATATGGATATGTATTTAACTACTGCAGATTACAAATCTTTTGATGTTTTAAACTGGTGGAAATCTAACTATGCTAGATATCCAATAGTTTTTTATTAGCACACGATTTACTAACTCCCCCGGTGTCAACTATGGCGTCTGAGGCTGCATTTAGCCCAGGTAAATGGGATTTGACGGACAAAAGGCGCAACACATTTTATAAATCACTAGAGATAAGTGTTTCCTTGAAGGATTGGTTGGATGTAGAAGAGAGAATGCAAAACATGAAAATCAATTAGAGTAGCGACGAAGACGAATAAACTATCTATAATTTGTTGGCCTTTTTGGCCTTAATCTATGTTTTGATGATTTAATCGACATAATCTTAATTATAATCAATGTAGAGTGGCACACATATTGTATTACAGATATATTGCTTTGTGCTAACTTCTACAGGTGATCGAGAGTCAAGGAAAAAAAGGAAATCAAGTCAAGACGTGTATTAAAGCTATATTGAAGACATGTGATCTTGTTTTTTTTAGTCTTAGGAACTTTGTGTAATTGAGCATACATGACCTAAAAACTACTCAAACACACACTAGGTTCTTTATAGAAGTCACACACAAAATTTCATATAATTTGGACTTCAATAGATCACCCAAACTTAGACCGGAAAACACTAAACACTTAACCTGAGTTGTTTGCCCACATTCGGTCGACCGAAACAGACCGTCCGGTCGACCGAGTGATCAATTATCCTATTAGTGTTTTACTCCCCAGTTTCGGTCGACCGTCCAAACCTTTTCGGTCGACCGAGTTAACACATATTTCGGACCATTAGAATTGTCGTATTATACCAACGGTCGTATTCGTATTATTTCCAAATAGCCCAAAATATTTTTTCCTATCAGTCGACCGAGGACCTTGTTCGGTCGACCGAACTTAAGATGTCTCGACAAACCCAAAGTGCATGCTGGTTATCGGTCGACCGTGGCCCTTGTTTCAGTCGACCGAATTTGATCATGTTTGTCAACCCCGTAGAGCCTTTTTTTCCAGTCGGCTGAACCCTATACGGTGTTCGACTGTTAACTTAAGTGTACCCAAGTTATAGCCTATCGCGATCAACCATTCCTTAACCGGTCGACCAAACCGTGGTCAAAATTGCTCAACGATCGACCGTTCTGTCCGATCCGGTCGACCGTTCTGCCCGATCCGGTGGACCGAACTCATTCAGTTTTGGGTCCTGCCATTTGTTGTTTTGTGTTTCTTCCGCAAACACTTACCAAACTTGTCCCAACGGCTATAACTCACTTAGAGCTTATAAATAGGTGTTCCTATGACACAATTAAAGAAACTTTTACACTTTCATTTGTCATATACACTTAAGAGAAAACTTCAAGTCTCCCATTCCCCAAATCTACTCTCCAAGCTTACAATTCCACACTTTAGTATCAATTCCACATCCTAAGCTAAGTGTGCTCAAGTTAGAGAGTGTGTTCCGCTCAACATCTCTGTTGTAAAGAAGCAAGGACTTCCGTGAAAGCCTGAAGTGTTCCTCTCGGATTGTGAGAGAAGAAAGTCAAGCTCGCGAGGGTGTTCGCTGAGTTTGTTTTGTAAAAGGCTTAATCTCGGCCCTGAACAAGGTTGATAGTGAAGACATGAGCGGAGCTCGAGGGAGATCGAGCGTAGCTTGCAAGAGAGGATGTAGGCGGGAGACCGAACCTCTATAAAAATTCAGTGTCATCATTGTGGTTTGCTTTACTTGCTTGTTTTTTGTCTAATTCCGCTGCCTATTCTTGATTGATTAAACAAGTAGGTAATTAGCTTAAAAGTGATTAGAAGTAGAGACCCTTACGATCATACATAATTGTAATACTTAATACATTAGAAATTGTATCATTGTATGTAATTTGTAAATTTATTGTACTTAATAAAATTTTACTATCGGTTGTGATGGGTAGATGAGGTAGTTGGTGAGGAAATGGAATCGATGAACCAATTATTTTGATGAAATCCGAATTTGGTAGTGTTTTTAATTGAAACTTTATAAGTTACGGGTATATGAATATATGCAAATCCGACCAATAAAACCTGAACTCAATCGAGCCCGATCCGACCCGATCGACCGGGCCCACCATTGGTCCCCGCCCGGCCTGGCCCACCTCCCACCTTTTGTAGTTTGTGTAATAATGTCGAAAACAAAGGTTAACAAAATAACCTAATTTGTTGAAATACGTGCACCTGTGGAGAATCTTGACTTCCTAGCTTTAACTCTTCTTTTTAAAATCCGAGAATCATTATTCCTAAGAAACCCAAATTCGGAAAAATCCGTGGGAATTTGGAGGCACGTATTTGGATAATTAGGATTCCCGGAAAATTTGAAACACCAAACCTCAACATTCAACCACTACCTAAAACTATTAAGGTAGAAGAGGTTGTTAAATTGCTTATTTGATGGGAGTCATTTCAACAAAATTATCTCGACCTCTATTTCAACAAAAGGGTCCAACAAAATTATTTGTTTGGATTGCTTTCTAGGAGGTTTGATGTGGTGTCTAATAAACATGACAAAGTTGTAGATTATTGAGATTATTGGGTACCTAACTTATGATTATGGACCTAAGCATGATATCTCTTTTAGTTGTGGTTTTTGAAACAATGAGTGTTAATTTCATGCCTCTTTTGCCGCACTCCAATTTGGGTGGGATGATTTCACATAGTTGGATACAAGTCATACGAGCCACACTTGCTTATTTGGAGCCTGGATGCTCAAACAATGGTTTGTGGACCGCTGAAAAAGAAGAAAAAACCCATCAAAACTATTAAAAAAATCAAATCCAATTTGTTGGTTTCTCTGTAATAATAAAATTATTGCAATGCCAATACGAAGACTAACACCAATGTTTTGTAAAAGATATTCCTGGTTAACGCAAATTCATTTTTAAAATAATGGCAGCATGCAACCTAATATAATAGAGATTTGCAGTCAAACAATAATTCAGAAATATTGTCAGCACTAAAAACAATTTATTAACTAGTTTATAACCTACTAATTTAATTGCACATGCGAAAGATTTATATATATTGATACTACACTAAAACCCGTACGTTTCACGATATATTACTAATGTATACGATAAATAATATTTATTCTTATTCTCAATAATTAAAAAAATTTGGTACAACTAACAAAATAATGCAATATAATATTTAATATCAATTTAAATTAGTTTTACTTAAAATATTAAAATTCACATGCACAAAATTGTAAGGTTTATAAACACAAATTTTTCATTGTAAACACTACCAAAACAAATCATCACAAAAAATCATCCCACTTTTAAATACTCTTTAACGACTACAAGGCTTATAAGCATAAAATACCTAGAATTTTAACGATTTCTAATAATCAAGTACTTATTTGTAAAATACCAAAAAAGTCCTCTAACCTTTACTTAATATAATGTTTAATATCAACATAAAGTATTTTACTGAAAATATTAAAATTCACAAAATTCCAATCTTAAACACTACCTAAAATATTCATCACAAATAATTATCTCACTTTTAACATTCTCCAATAGTACCAAGGGTTTAACCGTAGAAGACTCAAAACTTTAACATTTTTAATAACTTGGTGGGTGTATTTATGAAATTCCAAAAAAGCTGTCACTAGCTTAAGTGCTTAACCAATGTATCGAAAAATCTAACATTTTTCTGCATAACACTGAAAAAGGCCACATATGCTTAACCAATGTATAGAAGATTTTGACATTTTCCAATAAGTATATGATCTTATTTGCAAAATTTTAAAAAATGAAACCTCTGGCTGGGAGGCAGAACAAAGGGTAGGGTTGGGGACGTGTCAGTGGTTTGCAAGTCGGTATTTTTTTTTTGGAAACTAAAACTTACCAAAATTTAATTAAAAACACTACTAAATTAAAAATTCAACAAAATAATTAAAGATTGAAGAGCTTACTTAAAAGATTTGATGTGAACAAACGAATAAGATAAGAACGTTTACATAGATTTTTGAAAGAATATATTAGGTATTTTTCAAAAATAATAAAATAATAATTGGGCCTACCGAACTTGGCGGCAAACCTCCCAGGTCAACACTCACGCATAACCGATGTATTGAAGAGGGATAATAAAAAAAGACAAACAGGGCAGCAAAAAGAAAGGAGCCATTAAGAAGCCAGGAATATCCTAGACAAACTTTATGTTTATCATTTAATTACTTAGGGTAAACCATTAAGAAGCCAGGAATATTACATAGGGATCTGAAATCCGACTTACATGAGTTTTCTAGAAAAAAGAAGCAAATAGGCCCAGTCAAAAAAAAGAACAGAAGAGACATTAGTTGGGAAACTGAGATTGGACTTACATTAGTTTTCAAGAAAAGAGAAGCAAGGGCCAGTCAAACACCAAAAATGACCACGGTATAATAGGCCATACAAAAGTTTGCATATGTGAACCTTCAAAAAAATCAAAAACAAGTTTGTAGAATGTCTGCATATGTTGGATCTACAGCAATTGCTTTGTGGATCGTACTTGCTGAGTTGCTGCTGCATCCATTTTCCCCTGTCGTAACAAAATGATAAAACAGTCTTAATTTTCAGCCATTTGCATTTAAAACTACTCTACTTGAGGACACTACACCAGGATTGTTAAGTAACTGAGAACTGTTACACATGACGGGTAGCACCTGCAAGATATATTAAATATGCCTCAAACCAACTTTGAATCTGTATCCTCAAACCGACACCAAAGATCTCGCAGAGGAAAGTATAATTTTACGACAAAATGACTAAGAAGAAAACAAACACAGAAATTGGTTTGTTTGAGGTCTGTACTGAGAAAAAAAATCTACATTGTCAAACACAACTTGATTTGGTTATCGGCAATACAGCAAGTATTGAAGAAATATGAGTAAAATGGAAGACAGAGTTAGATACTCAAATAGATTCTAAAATGGAGATATAGAAAAAATCAAAGAAGACATGTAAAGATTTGACAGGGATATAGAGAAATAATCTGAAATAGTCAATTATCTTGCTCTGTTCAGCCAACAGTTAGCAGAGGCATTTGCCCTTATGCATCACTTAAAAGAGTTAGAGCAAGTGAACATCTAAGGCATAGTACAAGAATGATGGTGCTTATATGAAGGAGCATAACAACAATGAATGAGATTCAAAACAATTTTTACCAGCCAGCCATTAAGAACAATTTTTATGTTCTGAAACATTTTAAAAAATGATCTTTAACTTATGAAAGTCCAGTTATAGGACTGTAAAGGTTATTATGCAACTTAATCACCAAAATGTCATTTAAGTGTCCATTTTCTTCACTTATAGTTTTTGATAAACCAATTACATCCTAAATCCCTAACTTAAATATTTATTTTTAACAAATATTTGTGTGCTTTCCCACTAGTTGGGTATGCTAAAAATGAAAATCCACAAACAATGGTTTCCAATGTGAATGTCTCCTTCCATGTAGTCCTAAAACTCGCACTGAAAATATTAAAAAACAACTGAGCAAGTCTCTAGCTCAACACTAACCACATAATTGGTCATCAAAATTTCATAAAAAAACATATATGATAATATGATCCCAAGTGAACAGACCCAATCCCAGAGGCAAGGGGGGCATACCATGAATGACAATCTATAAATAAAACAAAAGTATAAGTAGGTTCACTCCTACCCTTTAGCTTAATGACACATATCATGTTCACACTAGAAACATTTTCTTCTATTGCTCTCAAATTTCCTACTTCCTATACATTCTGACATATTTTAATTAAACTCACTCTTAAGTATTTGTTGACCCTCGTTTCTAATGGTTAACAGTTTTGCTTGACTGAAACCATGTTTCCTCAAAACCATTCTGACTGGACCCCAAAAATTGTTTGAGGTGCCCAAAAATGAGAAGCGAAAAACTAAACTTCAAAATGAAAAAAATGTGGGTTTATTATATATATATATATAAACCAAATCGATCAACACTTGTTTCCTTTCATTTTCTTGAAATGGAATTCTCCAAAGTAAAGTTCTAATTGAAAACAAACTGCATGTCCAAAAAGGGGTAAAAAAATAAAAAAAAACATCAATAGAATACAACTATTACATTAGTTATATCAGTAAAGTTGTTTTGGGAAAAAATAATTAAATAGTTTTGAGGAAAAGAAGTTTAGCCTGGCAAAACCTGTGTTGGCGTTCTTATAAGAAAAAAAGAGTGCAACATGGTAATGCTTCCATAAGCATGTTGTGAGCTTGTAAGGCAAATCATCTTATTGAAAATGCACGATATTTGTACTTCCTAGTTCTAAATGAGATTGAAATCTCTTCAACCGATCTATGACACATACAAGCACATGAATATTAGGGAAAACTCACATAGTAATGGTTTCTAGTACGAAAACAAATTCTTGTTAACCATTATAACGTTGAAAACTTGTTTTTCCAGAATCAATGCCTCGAATTTACCACCACATCATAGATCATTAAAGAACTTTCTCAAGAAGGATGATAATCATGGGTCAAAATATTTAATAATAATCATAAACAACGAGAAAGAGAAAAATGAATATATACCACTACTCCCTAATCATTGTAACTGAATTATAATTACGGTCTTTCTATAAATGCATAAACTCTAGAACTTTTGATGGCAAACATAGTCATAATAACTACAAAATGCTCATAAGTTAGAATTAATAAAATAAACATGTAAATATGTGAGAAAACAAACACTTTATTACATCCGCCTCCATCGGGTTTTCCCAAACTATAAAAGCAAACTGCAAATGGATGAATTGTAAGATTCAAACCTGCTGCTTTGCATTGGTTGTGGCATGCAATGTAATTTCAAATTCTAGATCCTTGAATATTTTTGCCTTTTCGTCTAGATCCGCCAATTCATCAAATTTCACGTCAACACGAAAGTACGATTTCGCCTTTTCGTCTAGATCCGCCAATACATCAAATTTCATTTCCAATACAATTTGCAAGAACGATGGCGAAATCCCACTCTTCTGCTCAACTATTTTAATAAAGTGATGCAAAAAATGGGTTGATCGGAGCAATTTCCATTCTCATTCTCAATGTTTTTGTTCACCTTCCCCACATTTTTGCCTTTTGCCTTTTCACCCTGACCATTATGCTCTCCACCAGGCTTCCCCCAGACCTTGTCTGTCAGTATGAATAAGCCTTTGTAGTGCTTAGACATCGTTTTGTGATCTTCTCCTGCAGCCCAACATACATGTTTCTTTTTCAAAGAGCGAATTTTAGAAGACAATTGTTCAACTGAAAATCTCCCAAGCTTTTCTCCAAGTTCGGCGTACTCGGAGACAGCACGTGGTAAAGCACCATAATTAGTCTCCTTGTATTTAAGCAAGTTATGGAGAAGAACAAGCTCCTCGTCATCGGTCCAAATGCGCTCGATGGGCCTCTTGGATGGAGGAGTGGGGACAATAGCACACGTCTGTGTGCTCTTCCTTTTGTTCGCCCGATATGTGCCTGGACCAACAAAAAGACAGTGTTTTTTGTATTATTTCGACAATTCATCATACATTTTTTACAGGGAAAAAGTCGGTTCAGAATGGAAACCATAACCTTTATTGGCATTCTAAAAGCATTTTTTTGGATATATTTTTTGAGATAAAGACACCTTTTGCGCGTTAGCCAAGTTTAGGTAAGGTTTAAATTATCCAAGCTCAAGTCTGCCTTAATTCATTGGGCCTAAGTCTGCAATTTTGAAAAATGTAAAGCCTTTACCAAGCTATATTTGGGGCTTGGGTCACCTAGTCTAGGGTTTTTTTCTTGGAAAAACAATTTTTTTACAAGACGTAAGAATTGATAAGTAGAGTTTGGACACAAGTACCATCTTAGTAGTTAGTAGACATCAAATGAAAATGCATGTTTGATTCAAAAGTAGTACTACATAAATAGTAAAGTTTGTGTATGATTTAGAAACAAAACAACATGCAAACTTATTTTGGAAAATGTACCCGGCTCTGTTGGGATATTCTTTGGAGAAACAGTATTGTCGTCTTGGATGTTGGTGGCGGTGACGATGTCATCTTGTTTTGCTTGTTCAGAAGTGGGGTTTGGGGTAGTGGAGCCATCAGAAGGTCCGGTTTTGGTGGCAACGGAAGTGTTTACCGGAGGCAGAGTCAAAACACGATGTGGACTGTCGTCGGAAGCGGAGCTGGAGTCAGAAGCGGAGCTGGAGTGGGAGTCGTCGGATAGGGTATTGGTAAATCTAGTCCGTAGAGGGTGTGTGGTTTGTTTGAGGTCTGGGGATAATTAATATTTTCATTTAATTTTTGGTAATATTGTATTTGGAAATTCAATGAACCGTAAATAAAGTTTTATGAAATGGATACCCAGGATTCCACCCGGATCCCCACACGCTGATGACTTGGCAAACCACATCAGATGAAAGTTTTGTTGGTAGTTTAATAGGTGTGGTATATGTCCAGTTGTTGGTTTTCTTGGTTTTCTGTTGTACTTTTTTTTTGAAATATTTTGAATAGAGAAAATTGAGAGAAAATTATTACTTTCGTTTGACTTTGTTGTTTCTTTATTGTACTTTTGCAGAATATGATATTACTTTTGCAGCATAGGGTACTACTTTTGCAGCGTAAGATATTATACATTTTATATTTGAATTTTGAATTTATTTTAAATCCAACTAAAATATTCATTTTTGTCTACAATATTATTATATTTGTTAACTTTTTTTTTCTTTGTTATTTCTTGTTTAAGTTACGCATGATTTCATTTTTGGTATTCTTAATTGGTAAAAATGTACAATTAAACCTCAAACACCAATACATAGAGGGAAAAATTCACGAACATGTGAATGCGATTTCATACAACACATAGGGTAATTTCATAAGTTGGTTGAGGTAAATCTAGCTGTGAACGGGGATAATTTGATGTAATAGAACGAGTAACTTGGAGTAAACAGAATTGATTAAATAATGATCTGTGGGAGGTAACCTTAATTGGTAGAGGGGATAAGTTGTATTCATGAGTAGAGTAAATTGGATTAAATAGAAGGAAATAAATTTAATTCAATTAATGTTACCCTGCTATTGAATTCGACTTACATTGTCTATCAATTATGGTTACCCTGCTATTGAATTCAACTTACTCCGTCTATCGATTATGGTTACCCCCACTAACCAACATATAATCCATTCTATATACTCCAAGTTACATCATCTCGAAAGTAGATTTGCGACAAGCTACCATCCATTCTACCAACTAGATTTACCACAACCTATCATATCCTCTACCGACTAGATTTATCAATTAAAGTTATACCATATATTTACTCCATAGCAGGGTCGACATATGTTCCTCCATAACATAGTGCATATTACAGACGAATGATTCCAAATAAGTTCTAGAAGTTCTATTACCTAAAAAATAGGTAACATCACCAACCAAATACTAGGGAAATAACACATGAATGGTTCAAAATAACAACAAAACATCAAAAAATAACATAATTCTAGCTTATATCCCATTAAATCTGAACCAGAGTTAGATTGTAGTTGTGTTTACTCTCTTGTTCATAGATGACCGGCAATGCCCCTTTCAATACATTTAGGTATGTTGTTCTTTTCGTTTTAACAATACCTTTAGCCTAACATTAATGGGGGCAGTCTTTGCTCTTCATTAAGTTAAGTTAGACGGTGATCCATTTAAATGAAAAACATTTGAAGCTAGTGTTTGATTTAATAGGAGTAAAGTTTTGACGGTTTATATAAAATGAGAAACATAGGTCGACAGGGTAAATTGAATTCAGTAACAGGGTAACCATAATTAATAGTATGGGTAAGTTGAATTCAATAGTAAAGTAACCCTAATTAATAAATCCAATTGGGGATAAGTAGTTTATATAAAACAAGAACCGTACAAATACTTCATGCCAAATTATCCACAAACATAAAAACAACATAACAAGAACCATACAAATACTTCATGTCACATTATCCACACATAAAACAACATAACCACATTATCCACAAAATAAAACAACATTATCCACATTAGATATAGATTCAGATAACCACCTTGAATATAATAACCCAAACTTTATGGAGGTTATTAAATTAAATGAGGAGAAAATCACAATGAAAATTAAAAAATGAATCCAATTAACAAAATTTATACAACACGTAAAGGTTAATAGATAAAGTAAAATGATAGAAAAATACAAATAAATCATGAAAATATGCCTATTGGAGTTTTCTCCCGCAACCATTAGAAAGAGGAGGAACATCCAGCCTACAATCTTTGTATTCGACACAACCTCAACGTCATCAGGTACATCCAACCTATTCAGTGAAATTTGGGAGGGGGAACGAGGGGTCCTCGGTGGCGTAGACAGAAAAAGGGAGTTGTGATGGTGTCTTCAATATCTTTATCTTCATTATCTAACAAATAGGTTGTGATGGTGTATGAGAATTAGATCATAGAGGTAAGTGTTTTTATGTTGCGTGATTTCAACTACACAAAAAAACTCAAACTGACATTTTTATGGATGTTTTCTAGGAAAAGAGCATGGTTGTCGGTTTGATGTGTCTTTATTTAGATGGTACGTATTTGGTATAAAAGTTAAGACATCATCCCACAATTTCATTAAAAAATTCCACATTTAGTGTGTTGTGGATGACACACACTTCGTATATTTCCACGGACTTTAAGTCGTTATTTTTTCTTGATGCCTTATGTGTTTCAGTTTATTTCTTCAATTGTTACATAATGTCTTATGGAATTACTTATCCATGTATTTCAAATTATCATGTGTATTATGTATAAGTGCAAACAACAATGATAACACATTTGTGTTCCCACATAAATTATTGCACTGGTTTGTCATTCTTGTTGAATCGAAATGAAATTGTATCATAAAACATAGAATAAAAGCCACAACATTGTTAAATAGACATCCACACTTAAATGTAAACAAAAAAAAGTGAGAACATAATAATCCACACTTTAATCAAATTACCCACTTTCAAGACTATATTTACCCCCAAACTTATCATCCATTCTACCAATTGAATTTGTCAATTAAGGTTACCCTGCTATTGAATTCAACTTACCCCGACTATTATTTCGGGTTACCCTGCTATTTAATTCAACTTACCCCACCAATAGATTAAGGTATCCCGGCAAGATTAACCATACTCGATTCAACTAGATTTACATTGCTATTGTATTCAACTTACCCCGTCCATAAATTAGGGTTACCCCCACAAAATATCATTTAATACATTATGTACTTCAAGTTACTCGTCCTATTAAACCAAATTCCATTTCGGATTACCCTGTTGGATTTAACATACTAAATTCCACTAGACTATGACTAACATGCTATTGAATTCAACTTACTCGTCATTTAGTTAGGGTTACCCCGCTATTGCATGGTGCTTACCTGGTATATTATTTTTGGGTACCCCATTTTTTAATTCAGCTTACCCCGACAACCAATTAGGATTACCCTGCTAGTTTTACCCTACTACATTCAACTAGATTTTACACTACTGTTACATTTAATTTACCCCCTCCTTCAGTTAGGATTACCCCCCCACGATTGATTCATCCTATTAACTCATCGGTCTCGTTGAACCAAATTATCCTTTATCACATCTATATTAACCAAAACCTTACCGCCATAGCCCACTCTACCTACGATTGATGTCCAATTTCTTATCAATCACCAACCTAGTCATCATATACCTTGTCAAAGCAATCAAAAAAAGATTTACATGGACGACAATACCAAAATCGATGTTAATTCAACATATGCAAAACATTACAACTTACAAGACCTTCAAAACACAAACTTACATAACGAACTTAGTACCATCCACACATTATTCATAGATGCATACATCACAACAACAGACTCAATCGACTCTAATATTAATAACTCCTTACTATACATCAAATACAACCAACATAATAACCATTATCTTAATTATTGAAATGGAGAGACACAAAATACAACTTTGTTGCACTTAGACACAAAATAAAATACGAAAATATACTTTATGCACAACACAAGACATGACAAGAAAAAGGAGATTGTAAAATAAAGTTTCCTTGGTACAATTCCAAATAAAAAGCAACATACCATGATTGGAAACAAAGTGACAATGAACACCATAAATAATGTTGGGGCAAATAAACAATATTAATATTTTCTAAAGAAGTTAGGGTAAATAAACAAGATTAATGTTTGGAAATCACCCAACTGTATATGTAGTCCATGTTTGTTGTTGGGAAGTTGGTTCGCAGTAAACATGAACAAGATCCAAATTACTATATTGTTCCCAAAAAACACCACCCAAGAAAAAACATCATAAATCGTAAATGCTCCATCATGTGGTTTCAACTACACACATACACTGACAAAACAGAAGGAGAAGGGAAAATCTCTACAAAAAAACTCCCAAATGACCAAATGAGGGAGAATGGAAGATGAAATGAATCTCTTTAAAAATCCCAAAAATTCACTTTTTTTTCTTCCCTTCAAAGCCACAAAAACCCAAGAATCAGAAAAACGAGTCAAACCCATTTTACGAAAGAAACCCAAATCCTCATTTCCACCAAATCAACCCATAAAAATCTCACTTTTACCTTCAAAACTCCAAAGAAATGCCAAAAAACCCTGCTTTTGGTAGACCTAAGGCAAAGAAGAGTAAAAACTCTGTAGAATTGGAGGCTGGAACAAAATTTTCCAGCAAGTTGCTTGGGTCGGTCGATGGTGATAGGGGAGGAGTTGTTGAGGTTGTCGACCAGGACGGTTCTGAATCCGGCAAGAAGAGGTTGTTTTACCGTGTTCTGAATCAGCTTTTGGAGAAGAAAATAGATGGGAAGATGAAAAAAAGAAACCCTAGAAATGGGAGAGATGAGATGAGTGGTCTGTGGTGGTTTTTTATAAAAGTTATATTTTATGTGGAGGTGGTTTTAGGAGAGTTGGTGATTGTATTTTCTCTGTCCTAGTTGGACTGTCCACGTCAAGCTGCGTGACATGGGATAGGAAGTAGTGTAGGTAACTACTTTTCCTTAGGAAATAGCTCTTAAATTTCAATCGAATTTTGAATTTGAAATTATCGGGTCTAAATTCATCACGGAGACAAACAATCTCTTTCCTTCTACTTTTGTGATTATTTGCAAACACTTCTCCAACACCTTTTCAAATGCTATTGCCCTTTTTACTACAGTACACCTCTTAGGTGTCCAAATTGCCGATATACTCCTGGGTTTTCGGTATTACGACATATACACTTACAAGTCGATCATATTTGCGCATATGCACCTCTGCCGTTAGTGAACCCCACTTCGTCACCGTTACCGTCCAACGGTGTTAAACAATTTGCAAATTAAACCTCATAGAATTCAAATGTCCTTAATTGTAAAAACACAAAACCCATGAAAAATCAAATGGTCTAACACACTTCACTCTTTAACTTTCACTCTCTCTTGAATCTCTCTCTTTTTTCCCCTCTCCACTCTTTCACTCTAACTCTCTCATCCCTCTTTCTCTCTATATTCATGTTATATATCCTTTATTTTACCACAATATTGTGTTACTCGAATTGTTGTTGTAATGTTTCAGGAGTTAGATAATAAAGAAGAGAAAATGGAACAAAAAGGACTTGAATGCAATAAGAATGGACTGAATTGAAGACTTCTGGACCCATTTGTAATGCACAAGGACTAGATCACAAATCAGGAAGGACCCAAATGAAAATCCAGAGGGACCTGATTGTGAAATGCAAAGTATTATGACACATGACTTGAAGCAAATCAATATTTCGCCAATTAAACTCAAATCAGTTCAAGACAGATAACCAGGGCTTCACACAACGTGCAAAATACAACTTTTAAGCTCCTGGAAGAATTTGGGACCGGTCGAGCGCAAATGATCCGCCAGTGGTGGATTTGGATCCGCCACTGGCGGATCATTTTGCTCGAATTAAGCCATAATTTCTCCCGTAGCTTGTACTTGATTAATGTGGTGCACCAGAGTATAGAGAAAGTTATAACAGCCGTCGGATTGCTCTCAGATCCATCCAAACCCTTATTTCTTGTATAAATACCATTGTAATCCCTCCTCTCCACACCTTCTTCCTCTTTCCCCCATTAGAGTAGGTTTTAGTTTCCTATTTTAGTAGTGTAATAAGAGGGTTGGAGAGGAGCAAACTTTGTATTTTTGTTTCTTAATCTAGTTTTGTTCTTGTTCTTTACTTTAGTGTCTTTACTTTGATGTAATTTCTTTTATATTGTTGTTTGCTTAATCTTGTTTGCTTCATTTCTATTTTGGGTTCATGTTATTTTTATGTTTTCTTTAGTGTAGAGATGAGTAGAGAGTAGTCCATCCCCATTGGGGGGTGGAGAAGAATGTGATTTGGTCATGTGATGAATTAGCTGTGTTAATCTTAATCCTTTGAGCCTTACATGATTTCCATAACCATCTAATGAGATTTCACTCTTATCTTTGATGTGCTAATGCTCTTGAATGAAGCTTATCACATGTTTAAATTAGTGGGCCTATTTTATGGGGAATGATGAGGTTAGGATAATGATGAAGTGGAAGAGTGGAACAAGGCATGTACCTGCATGTGCTAATGTTGGCTTTATCCAAATTAATATCTTGTATGTTTTAATGATTGTGATAAATCTTATTTCATGTGGAGACAGTTGGATTTGAGTCATTATGTATGTGAACATATTTGCTTCATTTCAATTATTGTTTTGTATGTTTTAATGATAATGTTTTATCTTATTTCATGTGAAGGCAAAGTTGGAGTTGAGTTTTGTGGATTTCATGCATGTCATGTTTTGATGAGCACATTTGAACACTACACATTTTCATTTACATGTTCTTTCTCTACCCCCCCCCCCCCCCTGAGGGGTTTAGCTGTAATCTTTGTTTTCTGATTTCTTACTTGTTTTAGTTTAAATCCGATCACATCTCTCATTTTCTTTTCCCACTCGAGTATCGCAAACCCGACTCTCGCACGCTCCTTGTGGATCGACCCGTGCTTGCCACCGCTTCAACGTGATCGTACACTTGCGGTTATTAAACTGATTCAATCAACAAGTCTGGACGAAGTGCGGACAAATCTGGACAGAAGTCTAGACAAATATGGACAAGTCTGGATGAAGTGTGGACAAATCTGGAGAAGTCTGGACGAATTCAGGACGTAGTCTGGACAATTCTAGACAGAAGTCTGGACGAATTCAGGACGAAGTCTAGACAATTCTAGACAGAAATCTAGAGAAGATCTGGCCGGAGTTTTCTGGAGAAATCTGGACGGAGTTTCTGGACAAATATGGACGAGATCTGTGTTGGCCTTTTGGCCTTAATCAATATTAATTTTGATGATTAATTAAACTAATCTTAATCAATCTACCTAATCAATCAAAGTGAGCAAACACGATTACATGCATTGCATATATATTTGTATACTTGCAATCATCTTAATAGGTTGATCAAGACAATCAAGGAAATGAGCATTGAGACAAAGACTTCAAGACTCAAGACTTGTAATCAAAGCTTTGGACCAAGACATGTAACTTTGTATTTATTGAGTCCATAAGGTTTTATGTAAACTTGAGCACTAGGATTTTGTCCCGTCATTCATCGGTAAACCGAACCTATATCAGTTAACCGAATCCTATCTAGTTCGGTCCACCGAACACCATTCGGATACATGAATACTTCCCACCAGTAAAACTTAGGTGTTCTCTGGAATTGCCCCAACGGAAGACCAAACCACCTTCGGTAGTTGGTGAGAAAATGGAATCGATGAACTGATTATTTTGATGAAATCCGAATTTGGTAGTGTTTTTAATTGAAACTTTGTAAGTTACGGGTATATGAATATATGCAAATCCGACCGATAAGACCTGAACTCAATCGAGCCCACCACTGGGACCGTCCCAGCCCACCTCCCACCTTTAGTAGTTTGTGTAATAATGTCGAAAACAAAGGTTAACAACATAACCTAACTTGTTGAAATATGTGCACCTGCGGAGAATCTCAATTTCCCAGCTTCAACTATTCCCTTTAAAATACGAGAATCATTATTCCTAAGAAACCCAAATTCGGTGAAATCTGTGGGAATTTGGAGGCACGTATTTTGATAATTGGGATTCCCGGAAAATTTGAAACACCAAACCTCAACATTCAACCACTACCTAAAACTCTTAAGGTAGAAGAGGTTGTTAGATGGCTTATTTGATGGGAGTCATTTCAACAAAATTATCTCCACCTCTATTTCTAGAAAAATGTAAACTTAGGAATGTTGGAGCATCTACTTCACAACAATCTATTTTAGACTATAGTTCTGGGACATCGAAAACTAGGAAAGACGATCCAATTAAAACTAGAGATGTAATTGTTGATTATATAATTAGAGATGAATTACCGTTTAGCTAAGTTGAATCTCCAAATCTTAGAAAGACATTTAGTTACCATAATCCACAATTTCAACCATTTTTCCAACGCACATTAGGTGTTACTGCAAATACAAAATATGATAAAGGGAAAATAGACTTAATTAATACATTTGCATCAATGCCTTATACGATAGCACTAACAAGTGATATTTGGACCTCGGAATTTGGCTTTCCATTTTGCTACGTAACGACTCGTTTTTTTAGATAATTCACAGGTTTTACATAAAAATATTATATTTTATGCACCGATTTTGCACCCACATACTACTATGATTATATATCCAAATAAGAGATGTATTGCATGAATATTGAAACAAATACTTGTAAGATTATGTAATCCGCCCTTAGATGAAATTATTATTCATATTAGATGTGTTTATCATGTTTTAAACTTAGTTGTACAAAATGGACTTGAAATAATAAAACCTTATTTACAAAATGTTAGAGATGCTATCACTTATTTGTAAGTTAATCGGTCACTAATCTAGAGGGGGGTGAATAAATTATCTCCTAATTTTCTTGAACAATTGCACAATTAAAATAATAAGGGAAAGAATGCAAACCACAAGATGACTCCCGAGATTTATAGAGTTCGATCACACCACCGTGATATAGTCCTCTCCTCAAGTTCTGATTGATCCTCTGATCCCTACTTGAGAATTCACTATTATCTTCGTTCCGGGTCGAAGATAAATCCTCTTACAATCGGAGCCTTGCGAACACTCTCGCCTTGCTCGGATCTCCTTTCACAACCCAAGAGGGTGCTTCCTCAAAGCTTTACAACACAATGGAAATTGAATGTGGTTGTTGAACTCTAACTTGAATGCACTCAAGGATATGATTTAAGCTTGGAGCGAATTTAGTGGAAGTATGAGAGTTGGTGGAGCTTTGAAGGCTTGAAGATTGAGAGCACAAGAGTAGGATTGATTTTTGGCAAGTGTTGTAGTGAATGTGTCTCTTAAGTGAAGCTTATATAGCCTTCAAAACAAATAGAGTCGTTATGGTAAGTCGGTGAGAATTGTACCAAAGGAAAACAAGATGTGACTTAAGCTCGGGCAGAAATCGAGACAGATTCGGTCGACCGTTATCCACACGGTACTCCGAAGAAGTTGTCAGAAATAAGAACTCGGTTGACCGAATGTAGGTCGGATAATCGTTCACCAACTTCCAGTAACTTTTTCCTAATATCGGCTAATTAACTTCGAATGAACGAGAACACTTCGGTGCACCGTTCAAAATGGATAGTAAAGAATTGGTGCGACTTGCTGATCATGTTCAGTAGACCGTGGCAAGTTCGGTTGACTGATACATGTGCGGGTTTTCGGCTGACATTGAGTGGGAAATTGGTTTATCGATAACGGTCGAAATATTACGTGAAAAAATAGCCGTTATGTTCTGATAGACAACAACACTTTGGTAATCCGAAGCCTTATCGGTAGACCGGTATGGAAGTTTCAAGGGTGTGGCTAAACGACAAAATATAAGTCTGGTGGAGTTAGTTTGTACCACGTGGGCCAATAAGATGAAGTCATTTAGGCCAAAAGACACAAGAGAGTTCGGATGACCGATCCATCTTCAGAATACCGAATAGAGATGTCCAGAGAAATTTCGAAGCTACTGGGAATAGGGAAACGGTCGACCGGGTAAGGTTCGGTACACCGAAACAAGGATTCCAGGAGATCAAGTTTTTACTGACTCTAAGGAGACGGTTGACCGGATAAGGTTCGGTACACCGAAACAAGGGTTCCAGGAGATCAAGTGGTTACCGACTCTATAGGGAACGGTTCACCGAGATACACTCGATTATCCGTGGGGAACCAGGTTCGGTAGACCGACAAGGACACGGTCGACCGAGACAGATGGGTTTATCCTTTTGTGCATCAAGTGTACATTTGATCCTATAACTCTAATAAATGGAAAATACATATGAAGTCCTTGAGCTTTGATTACAAGTCTTGAGCCTTGATCTTGAAGTTGATTAGTCTCTTGGTTTGATCACCTACATTGTTAGGAATACACAATATCTATGCAATTTGACAATATGATGTGTGTGATGTTGTAATTGAAGTTATGCATAATATTAGTTTGTTAATCATCAAAATTAAGATTAAAATGCCAAACATGCAACACTATTTAGGTAGTAATAGTGAAGGGAATGTGTTCTAAAAGTTTTACTTTTAAATGTCAATTATTATGAATTGAATGAGAAATCATTTTGTTCCTTGTTTATGTTATTCATCTTTTAGAAGTGTTAAGGAAGAGGCTCTTGGTCCTTAACCGTAGAGCTCTAAAAGATATTGGTTTACATAAAACAAAAGATATTCGCAATCATGGTAATTAACATGGAACATTAATTACCGAGTTAAGATTGTCGTGTTGGTCATAGATCATTGTAGCTCTACAAGTGAGTGACAACACGGGTATGCAAAAGAGGAAAATATTACTTTTGTATACTGAATAGACCTAATAAGTAAAATATTATAGAAATGTGTTTCTGTTTCATTAATATTTTACTGTGTCTTTGGTCCTTTGATATGAGACTTATATTTAATCACTTAAGGAATACTTAATTAGATCAGTGTCTTGAACTATCGATCAGTGTAGTGTAAAGGTATTGGTTGGTTAAGTACAACTTTTGTTGGAGAAGATAGTTAGTCAAAAGACTATCATTGCCCCTCTTAATTGAGTGATGATATTAGTGGGCCCCTTGATAAAGCAAAGTTATAATGTGCACAATGTGATTTGAGTAAAGTCACATATTTATAACTAGCTTAAAGAGATCAAGAAATGAATACTAATACAAAGATGACACAATACTACTTTGTGTGTATTCTTAATATCATGAGGCAAGGGACGGACACAAGTGGTGCACTCCATCACTAATTGGACCGGGTTTTGGTTCGAGTGGAATTAAGACATCTAACTAATTGGGAGCTATAATGTGTAGCTAGATACCGCTTATAGCTTGTGATATTAAGCTCTTAATATCACTGCCAACTTAGTTTAGATCCTCCCATAGGTCACACCGCAAAACTGGGAAACAAGAAATGGGGATTTTGAGTTCATAAGATGTGTCGGGTTTCATGTAGAAAATATGACACATGGGGTGAATAAGCAAAATCAAAATTATGTTGTGATTAATAACATAATTAGAATCTAAATTAAATTCATATGTGATGTAAATATTATGGGGTGTAATGATTGATCATTACATAGGATAATATGTTACATAAGTTGTGAATTTACTACTAATCCCGAAATGTCAAATTTTGTAGGTGTTAAACCGAAATTTGACAAGTCTGCAGAACAGTGCTCAAACGGTCGACCGGTTAGCAGTAAACGGTCGACCGATCGGGCACGGTCGACCGGAAATGTCTCGACTGATAACAGGGAATTTTCATCTGTTCGAATGGTCGACTGAATGTGATCGGTCGGTCGACCGAACATCGAGATGGAATAATTCCTGTTACGAACAGTCGATCGAGTTATAGAACGGTCGACCGAAACTAGGTTCGAGCGGTCGACCGAACCTTGAAACTGTCGACCGGTCCAGACGGTTTTCAGCAGAATTAATTTAAGAATTAATTAGATCATGCATGGAATTGGTCCATAATTGATTTAATTCGTGGCTAATATTATTTATTATTAAATAATGGATGGTTAGATGGAATTTTGCATGAGATCATGGGCAAGAGGTTGCACATGAATAGGTAATTTGGAGAGAGCTTATAAATACAAGCTTATTTCATTACCCAATTAATTCATTCATTATTTCTTGTGCAAAAATTCTCTCTCCATAATTCTCCACGAAAATCCCTTAATTCTTGAATTTAGTTTTAGTTCTTAAGAGATCATCTTCTCAAGAGAATTAAAGAGGGGTTAGTAATTGGATTCTAAACCCTATCGGAGATTGAGAGACTAGCTTCCCTCTCTCCGATCTTGTTTAGAGTTTGGTGAATACTCGGAGGCATCCGGCGCAGCGAGGAGCATCCCCAACGTCTCCGAATCTTCAAGAAGTTTTAGAGAACTTCTAGGTATGAATTTCGGAGCCCATATTTGTTTTAATAAAGTTTTGAAACTAGATATTGAAACAAATTGATGCATGCATGAAATAAATTATAGAAAATTGAAAATTGATCCTTATTATACATAAAAATTCGAAAATATATATGTATAATTAAAACATGAAATTCTACAGTGGTATCAGAGCTTAGGGTTCAATTTTCTCATGATTTATGGCTGTAAACAAATCTAGTTAACCATCTAGGATTTGAACAATTCGTTTTACCGGTTTTTTCGGTCTTTAAATGTTTGTTGAAATAATTCTTTATAATAATTCGTTTTAAATGTTTTGAATGTTTAAAACATGTTATGTAATTATTAGAATTATGATTTAGACATAAGTCTAACTTGCAATAATTTCGTTTTAAGTATAAACGATTATTTTGTAAGAGAATCAACAAAACCGAAAAACTGCGATTCATCTTTCCATTCGAAATTGGATGGACAGTGGTTCATAATTAATTTTTGAACTATGGATGAATGAAAAATGTTTTTAATGGATTTCAAAATATTTTTTAAAGAATTGTTTAGGATTCTAGATGATTGATAAATTAGATTCTGTAGTTTATAGCAATTGCGTGCATGGATGCTTGAGTTGCTTTGCAGGATTGTGAGTTTATATGTTCCAAATCAGCAATTATGAATGTATGTAATCATTATTATACAGGGGCTTATGTATGTAAAAGCCAAAATTCTCTCTCTTTCCGTCTTTTAGATAGTTGCATTTGCATATGAGAGGTTTTACATAGGACTTGCACTAGTCGGTTTTTATCGAATGTGAGGAGCATGTTTATTTTCTGTAAAATCTACATCTCCGGTGCAAGAGGAAGTCGCCGCTGTAGCGCATCGATCGAGGATCGAAGATCAGGGATCGAGGATCGAAGGGAACATATAAACTCACACGACGTGGATTGTGTGAATGTTTAATTTCTGTTTTTATCTTGCTATGCATGTGATGAATGTGTTGAATGTTAGGATGTGTATATGCATGATAACCTAAAATTCTAAATCACATGTTAAATTGTCCAAACAAAAATTAAGAATAAATTTTCTTCTTATTTCATCCACTAGCAGCCATTGATCGAGGGATACTCTGCTCGCCCTTAGTGGGAGATAGCTCCCTCCATCCTTGGGAATAGTGGGAGATATAATGGTTGTCTGTTGTTGTGCCACAATTAAATATATGAGGTGTGTTTGACCCTAGTGAACCCCAAGTATGTTTAGTTGTGAATACAATGGATAAACGTATCTCGTATCAAATGAAAATAAGTTTTCTTAACATTACCTAGAGCCCTCGCTCGGTTTTGGGAAAAAGTTTTTCTTACGAGGATAGGTCGTATTCCCTCATAATTAAAACGACAAGAGTCACAAGAGTTTGAAGATGCTAAATGTTTCTAAAATTCAAAAAGGTTGTGATTAGAAAATGTTTTCTTACCTAGATATTGTAATGTATTCGATAGCCCTTAGCTAGTCTATATTACAATTGATGGGATCTTGGATTGTTGCATTTATGGGCAAAATTTTTATTTGCAACATTTACATTTATATATTCGTTATATGTATGCATGTGTATTAAAACATAAAATTGGCATTAAAACCTGTATGATTTCTTTTGTAGAAAAATGTCGAACATCCAACCTATCGTACGATCCATGATAGAAAAACACCCTTTAGCAAATGATGGCTCAAACTTCATTAGTTGGCAACTCAAACTCAACATCGTGTTAAAGTTTGAGAAACTATCTCACATTTTGTAAGGTCCAATCCCAAAGTGGAATGAGAGATTAACCGATGAAGAGAAAGAGGCTAAAGCCAAGTGGGAAGACCAAGAGAACCAAGTTCACGGTCTTATGCTAGCATCCATGGGTGACTCGCTTCAAGCGAAATACTTGGATTCAAAACCCAAGAAGACCATGGAGGCTTTATCAAAGATGTTCATGGATAGTGCTCGAAAGGAGCGCTATAAGACCACCATCGCACTCACAAGGTGCCATATGGCGGAGGGAACATCAGTATCTATGCATTTTCTCACGATGCAAGGATACCTTGAGAAGTTGGCAAAGCTCTCTTCACCAATGCCCGAGGACATTGCTGAAGACATGATTCTTGGCTCTCTAGCCCCGTCCTTTAAGGACTTTGTGATGCACTATCACGTGCGTGAAAAAGGGGTGAGTCTTGAGGAGCTTCACAACGCTCTCAAAACTGCTGAAGTTGACATGGGCAAGGGTAGGGACAAGCAAGTCCTTGCCGTCCATGGGAGGGGCCATAAGATTGGTAAAGGAAAGTGCAAATCTACCAAAAGTGGTTCAATCAAGAGCAAGGGAGTAGGAGGTGCTCATAAAAGTGCCTCGAGGGGGAAATCTCAGAAATCTCCAACTCCCAATACGGAGTGCTTTCACTGCGGTGAAAAAGGACACATACGGCCAAATTGCCCCAAGTACAAGGAAGACATTGACAACGGAGTGATTGAACGTCGGCGCCCTAAAAAGGCCAAAGGTATATTTGTTATTGAAATAAATTTAGCCACCTCTGTCCAGGATTGGGTAATTGATACCGGATCTTGTGCTTACATAGTTTCTAATGTGCAGCTACTCATGGATAGGAAGGAACTCGTAAGGAACGAGGTAGAATTGAAGGTCGGAAATGGTGCGAACGTGTCTGCGGTTGCACAAGGTTCTGTGGTGCTTCAATTATGTAGTGGTTTAAATTTATGTCTAAAGAATGTTTATTATGTACCTTCGATTAGCAAGAATATTATTTCTGTATCATGTTTGGATATGGATAATTTTAATATAAATATTTCAAATTCTTGTTTGTCTATATCGAAGAATGGTGTTTTCTATGCAAATGCGTTCATAAGGAATGGTCTCTATTTGCTTGAATTGGATAATAAACAAATCTTTAATATCAATAACAAAAGACTTAAGACCGCTCACGAGAATGATACTCTCTTATGGCACTATCGTCTTGGTCACATAAATGAAAAGCGCATCAAGAAATTACAAGAAGCTAACCTTCTTGGTCTACTTGATTTTAAATCATTGGAGACGTGCCAACCATGTCTAATGGGAAAAATGACCAAAAAGCCTTTCAAGAAGAAAGGTCCAAGGGCGAATGACTTGTTGGATTTGATACATTCCGATGTATGTGGTCCAATGAGTACTAGTGCACGAGATGGTTTCAAGTACTTCATTACGTTCACGGATGATTATAGTCGTTATGGCTATGTTTATCTAATGAGAAACAAAACTGAGTCCTTTGACAAGTTCAAAGAATTCAAGAATGAAGTAGAGAACCAACTCGACAAGAAAATCAAGTCTCTACGAACGGATCGTGGAGGTGAGTACTTAAGTGCCGAATTTGACTCATACCTAAAGGAGTTTGGTATTGTACCTCAACTCACCCCTCCTGGTACACCTCAGTGGAATGGGGTATTCGAAAGGAGGAATAGGACATTGCTCGACATGGTTCGGTCAATGATGAGTCATGCGGAATTACCTTTTTACTTTTGGAGTTATGCACTACAAACTGCAGCTTACACACTAAATAATGTTCCATCCAAATCCGTGGAGAAAACTCCTTATGAGCTATGGAGTGGTAAAACACCTAAGCTCAGTTTTTCAAGATTTGGGGTTGTGAGGCTTACGTCAAGAGATTGATGTCGACCAAACTTCAACCAAAAGCGGATAAGTGCTTCTTTATTGGTTATCCTCGTGAGACAAGAGGATACTACTTTTGGCATATCACCTCAAATCGAGTGATTGTAGAGAGGGATGCCACATTTCTGGAAAAGGAATTTCTAGAAAGAGTAAAAAGTAGTGGGAGTAGGGTTGTGCTTGAGGAAACTCAAGATACTCTACAAGATCATGACATGAATGATGACATTCAAGATCATGAAGGCACAACCGAGATTCCTTTGGCTAGTGGGAGCGTGAGTGAGAGACCACCACAAGAAATTGTGAGAGAATCTCAATCATCCCCACCAAGTGTACGTTCAAGAGTTGACCGTGAACCCACTCCTCAAGAAATTGTGGAAGAAGTTCGAGAGACACGAGAATACCAAAAGAACTTAGATGGTCAACAAGGGAAAGGAAGAAACCCGATTTGTATCTGGGACTTCATGAAATCATGGTACTAGATACCAATGATCCCTTAACCTTCCAAGAGGCAATGGAAAGGGAAGACTCCAAACTATGGCTTAAGGCCATGGAATCCGAAATAGAATCCATGTATGATAATCAAGTATGGGACTTGGTTGACCTTCCTCAAGGGAAAAAGGCCATTCATAATAAATGGGTTTTTAAGAGGAAGATGGACATGGATGGGAACTTGACAACCTACAAAGCGAGGCTTGTAGCGAAGGGTTTCACTCAAGTTCAAGGAATTGACTATGATGAAACTTTTTCACCGGTTGCCATGTTCAAGTCTATTCAGATCATGCTTGCTATTGCCGCATTTCACGATTATGAAATATGGCAAATGGATGTCAAAACGGCGTTCCTGAATGGGAACTTGGAGGAGGATGTGTACATGGTACA
The DNA here is from genome assembly GCA_963682175.1 of Triglochin maritima. Taxonomy (NCBI): domain Eukaryota; kingdom Viridiplantae; phylum Streptophyta; class Magnoliopsida; order Alismatales; family Juncaginaceae; genus Triglochin; species Triglochin maritima. Next base: position 20,152,874 of record OY821770.1, read on the forward strand.
ACCTCAAGGTTTTGAAGATCCAAAGAATAGCGAGAAGGTATGCAAGCTTCAAAGATCCATCTATGGATTGAAGCAAGCATCAAGGAGTTGGAACAAACGCTTTGACGAGGAAATGAAGAAGCTTCACTTCATTCAAAGTAAGGAAGAACCTTGTGTATACAAGAAGGTTAGTGGGAGCCATGTAGTATTCCTAATCTTATATGTCGATGACATATTGCTCATGGGTAATCATATTCCTTTGCTTGAGCAAACGAGAAGTTCATTGAAATCTGCATTTTCGATGAAAGACATGGGTGAGGCTCAATACATCTTGGGAATCAAGATATATCGAGATAGACCCCGTAGACTCATTGGCCTCAGTCAACGTGCATACATTGACAAGGTCTTGGAAAGGTTCAAGATGAACAACTCCAAAAAGGGCAGTGTGCCAATGAGTATGGGTGTGCAACTCAAGAAGTCTCAACGTACGCAATCACGTAAGGACTTAGAGTACATGAAGGATGTCCCTTATGCTTCGGCAATTGGGTCGATCATGTACGCGATGACTTGCACAAGACCCGATGTCTCGTATGCTCTAAGCGTGACAAGTCGTCATCAATCCAACGCAGGTCCTGAGCATTGGACTGCGGTCAAGAATATCCTGAAGTACCTTAACCGGACTAAGGATAAGATTCTTGTTTATGGAGGACAAAGGGAATTGATTTCTGAGGGTTACTCGGATGCGAGTTTCACGAGTGATCCAGACGATAGAAGGTCGCAATCAGGATACGTCTTCCTTCTGAATGGTGGAGCTGTGAGTTGGCGTAGTTGGAAGCAAAGCACTACGGCCGACTCAACCACTGCTTCAGAAGTGATGGCTGTCGCTGAAGCGAGCAATGAAGGAGTGTGGATCAAGAAGTTCCTTGAAGAGCTTGGAGTACCCATTGAGCTATTTTGCGATAATAGTGCATCTATCTCGCAAATCAAGGATCCTAGATCACACCACAAAGTGAAGTACATGGATCGTAAGTACTTCGTGACACGTGACCTCATCGACGAAGGCAAAATAAATCTTTTATGGGTGGACACCAACAGCAACACAGCTGATCCATTCACAAAACCCTTATCCCAAGCCAAGGGCGAAATGCATTTCGAGTCCATGGGATTGAGGAACCATGTAGATTGGCTTGATGAATGATATGTAATGGGGTTTACCCTAGTTATTATTGTTTTATGCATTGAGTATGTATGAGAAAGAAAACTTTAATAACAAGTGGGAGATTGAAGGGAATGTGTTCTAAAAGTTTTACTTTTAAATGTCAATTATTATGAATTGAATGAGAAATCATTTTGTTCCTTGTTTATGTTATTCGTCTTTTATAAGTGTTAAGGAAGAGGCTCTTAATCCTTAACCGTAGAGCTCTAAAAGATATTGGTTTACATAAAACAAAAGATATTCACAATCATGGTAATTAACATGGAACATTAATTACCGAGTTAAGATTGTCGTGTTGGTCATAGATCATTGTAGCTCTACAAGTGAGTGACAACACGGGTATGCAAAAGAGGAAAATATTACTTTTGTATACTGAATAGACCTAATAAGTAAAATATTATAGAAATGTGTTTCTGTGTCATTAATATTTTACTGTGTCTTTGGTCCTTTGATATGAGACTTATATTTAATCACTTAAGGAATACTTAATTAGATCAGTGTCTTGAACTATCGATCAGTGTAGTGTAAAGGTATTGGTTGGTTAAGTACAACTTTTGTTGGAGAAGATAGTTAGTCAAAAGACTATCATTGCCCCTCTTAATTGAGTGATGATATTAGTGGGCCCCTTGATAAAGCAAAGTTATAATGTGCACAATGTGATTTGAGTAAAGTCACATATTTATAACTAGCTTAAAGAGATCAAGAAATGAATACTAATACAAAGATGACACAATACTACTTTGTGTGTATTCTTAATATCATGAGGCAAGGGACGGACACAAGTGGTGCACTCCATCACTAATTGGACCGGGTTTTGGTTCGAGTGGAATTAAGACATCTAACTAATTGGGAGCTATAATGTGTAGCTAGATACCGCTTATAGCTTGTGATATTAAGCTCTTAATATCGTTGCCAACTTAGTTTAGATCCTCCCATAGGTCACACCGCAAAACTGGGAAACAAGAAATGGGGATTTTGAGTTCATAAGATGTGTCGGGTTTCATGTAGAAAATATGACACATGGGGTGAATAAGCAAAATCAAAATTATGTTGTGATTAATAACATAATTAGAATCTAAATTAAATTCATATGTGATGTAAATATTATGGGGTGTAATGATTGATCATTACATAGGATAATATGTTACATAAGTTGTGAATTTACTACTAATCCCGAAATGTCAAATTTTGTAGGTGTTAAACTGAAATTTGACAAGTCTGCAGAACAATGCTCAAACGGTCGACCGGTTAGCAGTAAACGGTCGACCGATCGGGCACGGTCGACCGGACATGTCTCGACCGATAATAGGGAATTTTCATCTGTTCGAATGGTCGACCGAACATCGAGATGGAATAATTCCTGTTACGAACAGTCGACCGAGTTATAGAACGGTCGACCGAAACTAGGTTCGAGCGGTCGACCGAACCTTGAAACGGTCGACCGGTCCAGACGGTTTTCAGCAGAATTAATTTAAGAATTAATTAGATCATGCATGGAATTGGTCCATAATTGATTTAATTCGTGACTAATATTATTTATTATTAAATAATGGATGGTTAGATGGAATTTTGCATGAGATCATGGGCAAGAGGTTGCACATGAATAGGTAATTTGGAGAGAGCTTATAAATACAAGCTTATTTCATTACCCAATTAATTCATTCATTATTTCTTGTGCAAAAATTCTCTCTCCATAATTCTCCACGAAAATCCCTTAATTCTTGAATTTAGTTTTAGTTCTTAAGAGATCATCTTCTCAAGAGAATTAAAGAGGGGTTAGTAATTGGATTCTAAACCCTATCGGAGATTGAGAGACTAGCTTCCCTCTCTCCGATCTTGTTTAGAGTTTGGTGAATACTCGGAGGCATCCGGCGCAGCGAGGAGCATCCCCAACGTCTCCGAATCTTCAAGAAGTTTTAGAGAACTTCTAGGTATGAATTTCGGAGCCCATATTTGTTTTAATAAAGTTTTGAAACTAGATATTGAAACAAATTGATGCATGCATGAAATAAATTATAGAAAATTGAAAATTGATCCTTATTATACATAAAAATTCTAAAATATATATGTATTAAAACATGAAATTCTACAAATAGTACATATAGATATCAAGAATTTAGAGAATTGTGCTCTAGTAATGATATTAGACCTACAAAATTTAAATTAGATGTCCATCATCGCTGGAACTCTACTTATGAAATGTTGAAATGTTTTCCTTGTAAATCTTTAATACAATTTATTATAATGAAAAAAATGAATTTGTTTAACTAATCTTAATTGGGAAAATTGTAAAATTATGTTAGATTTTTTGAAACTTTTTTTCAACTTCACTAACAAATTAAGTGGAACATATTACACAATTGCTAACTCATTTATATCTTAATTACTTCCAATTACAAATATATTTAATAAATATAGGAATAATGATAGTTTTGTAGAAATTATTAATGTAACGGAGGCTAAGTTTAATAAATATTGGAAACCTCCACCATTAATTTTTCGTTTAGCTTTTGTCATGGATCATAGATTTAGAATGATCAATTTACAAATTTACTTAGAAACTATTTTTGAAAACATGAATTATGAAGGTTGTGAAGATTACTTAAAACAAATTAAAACTTACCTTAATAGATATTTTAGTTTATATGAACGATTAAATAATGTTAATTAAATGAGCTAAAACATTACTAGTTCATCACGATCCCAATAATACATACTTTTAGATGAAAATGATGATGATGATGATGAAAACTTTCAATGGAATTGGTTAAATAAAAAAAAGAAGATCAAAACAAAATGAATCAATAACGAATTAACTGCATATTTAAATATGGATATGTATTTAACTATTGCAGATTGCAAATTTTTTGATGTTTTAAACTGGTGGAAATCTAACTATGCTAGATGTCTAATAGTTTTTTTATTAGCACGCGATTTACTAACTCCGCCGGTGTCAACCATGGCGTTTGAGGCTGCATTAGCCCAGGTAAATGGGACTTGACCGACAAGAGGCGCAACACATTTTATAAATCACTAGAGACAAGTGTTTGCTTGAAGGATTGGTTGGATGCAGAAGAGAGAATGCAGAACATGAAAATCAATGAGAGCAGCGACGAAGACGAATAAACTATCTATAATTTGTTGGTTTTTTGGCCTTAATTTATGTTTTGATGATTTAATCAACCTAATCTTTATTATAATCAATGTATAGTGGCACACATATTGCATTACATATATATTGCTTTGTGCTAACTTCTACAAGTGATCAAGACTCAAGGAAGAGAGGAAATCAAGTCAAGACATGTATTAAAGCTATATTGAAGATATGTAATCTTGTTTTCTTTAAGTCTTAGGAACTTTGTGTAATTGAGCATACTTGACCTAAAAACTACTCAAACACACACTAGGTTCCTTATGAAGTCACACACAAAATTTCATATAATTTGGACTTCAATAGATCACCCAAACTTAGACCGAAAAACACTAAACACTTAACCTGAACTGTTTGCCCACAGTCGTTCGACCGAAACAGACTGTTCGGTCGACCGAGTGATCAATTATCCTATTAGTGTTTTACTGCCCGGCTTCGGTCGACCATCCAAACCTTTTCGGTCGACCGAGTTAACACATATTTCGGACCATTAGAATTGTCGTATTATACCAACGGTCGTATTCGTATTATTTCCAAATACCCCAAAATACTTTTTCCTATCAGTCGACCGAGGACCTTGTTTGGTCGACCGAACTTAAGATGTCTCGACAAACTCAAACTGCATGTTGGTTTTCGGTCGACTGTGGCCTTGTTTCGGTCGATCGAATTTGATCATGTTTGTCAACCCCGTAGAGCCTGTTAGTTTTCGGTCGGCCGAACCTTATACGGTGTTCGACCGTTAACTTAAGTGTACCAAAGTTATAGCCTATCGCGACCGACCGTTCCTTAACCGGTCAACCAAACCGTGGTCAAAATTGCCCAACGGTCGACCGTTTTGCCCGATCCGGTCGACCAAACTCTTTCAGTTTTGGGTCCTGCAATTTGTTGTTTTGTGTTTCTTCCACAAACACTTATCAAACTTGTCCCAGCGGCTATAACTCACTTAGAGCTTATAAATAGGTGTTCCTATGACACAATTAAAGAAACTCTTGCACTTCCATTTGTCATATACACTTAAGAGAAAACTTCAAGTCTCTCATTCCCCAAATCTACTCTCCAAGCTTACAATTCCACACTTAAGTATCAATTCCACATCCTAAGCTAAGTGTGCTCAAGTTAGAGAGTGTGTTCCACTCAACATCTGTATTGTAAAGAAGCAAGGACTTCCGTGAAAGCCCGAAGTGTCCCTCTCGGATTGTAAGATAAGAAAGTCAAGCTCGCGAGGGTGTTCGCGGAGTTTGTTTTGTAAAAGGCTTAATCTCGGCCCTGAACAAGGTTGATAGTGAAGACGTGAGCGGAGCTCGAGGGAGATCGAGCAGAGCTTGCAAGAGAGGAAGTAGGCGGGAGACCGAACCTCTATAAAAATCCGGTGTCATCATTGTGGTTTGCTTTACTTGCTTGCTTTTTGTCTAATTCCGCTGCATATTCTTGATTGATTAAAAAAGTAGGTAATTAGCTTAAAAGTGATTAGAAGTAGAGACCCTTACGATCATACATAATTGTGATACTTAATACATTAGAAATTGTATCATTGTATGTAATTTGTAAATTTATTATACTTAATAAAATTTCACTATCGGTTGTGATGGGTAGATGAGGTAGTTGGTGAGGAAATGGAATCAATGAACCGATTATTTTGATGAAATCCGAATTTGGTAGTGTTTTTAATTGAAACTTTATAAGCTACGGGTATATGAATATATGAAAATCCGACCAATAAGACCTGACCTCAATTTGATGTGGTGTCTAATAAACATGACAAAGTTGTAGATTATTGGGTACCTAACTTATGATTATGATCCTAAGCGTGATATCTCTTTTAGTTGTGGCTTTTGAAACAAGGAGTGTTAAGTTTTCATGGCTTTTTGCAGCCCTCCAATTTGGGTGGGAAGGTTTCACATAGTTGGATACAAGTCATACGAGCCACGACTTGCTTATTTGGAGCCTGGATGCTCAAACAGTTTGGTTTGTGGACCGCTAAAAAGGAAGAAAAAACCCCATCAAAACTAAAAAAAAATCAAATCCAACTTGTTGGTTTTTATGTAATAATAAGCTTGCAAGCTAACACCAATGTTTTGTAAAAGATATTCCTGGTTGACGCAAATTCATTTTTAAAATAATGGCAGCATGCAACCTAATTTAATAGAGATTTGCAGTCAAACAATAATTCAGAAATAATGTCAGCACTAAAAATAATTTATTAACTAGTTTATAACCTACTAATTTAATTGCACATGCGAAAGATTTATATATATTGATACTACACTAAAACCCGTACATTGCACGATATATTACTATTGTATATGATAAATAATATTTATTCTTATTGTCAATAATTAAAATAAAATTGATACAACTAACAAAATAATGCAATATAATATTTAATATCAATTTAAATTAGTTTTACTTAAAATATTAAAATTCACATGGACAAAATTTTAAGGGTTATAAACACAAATTTTTCATCGAAAACACTATCAAAACAAATAATCACAAAAAATCATCCCACTTTTTAATACTCTTTAATGACTACAAGGCTTATAAGCATAAAATACCTAGAATTTTAACGATTTATAATCTGAACTGCTATTCATCACCGGAAAACTACTTAAATCGCCCGTACAGATTACTATTTTGTCATTCTTTCATTTCTACTCCTATAACGCGACATTTAACCCTCCTATCACACATCTTTCTTCATCTTCCTCTCATAATCATAAAAAAATAATGTTTTGGAGGTCAGTAATGAACCAACGGACGCCCCGGTGTACTCGAATCTGGTAAAATATCCAACATCTTTTTAATAAAAAAATAATAATAAATAATTAAACATAGCGGACGTTCGCGGGATCCGCCTTTCCCATGGGGGCAGCGTCTGGCTAAGACGCATCCCCCATTGGGGGTGGGGGGGGGCGTTTTACCAAGATGCCCCGCCCATGGGAGGGGCGTCTTAGCTAGACGACCGTCCCATGGGCGGGCGACTCCGTCGGACGTCCGCTATTTTTTATATTTTTTTATTAAAAAGATAATTGATTATAAATTTAGATAATTGCTAAATTAATTAATTATTAAATTAATAATTACTATATTCGGATGACTGATACCCCTTCGGTACACCGAATAGAGATTTCCAGAGAATTTTCGAAGCTACTGAGGATAAATATTCGGATGACCGGGTAGAGGTCGGTAAACCAACCCAATGATTCCAGGAAAATCAAAAACTTATTGTCTTTACGATCACGGCGGACCGATGGAAACATGTTCGGTAGACCGAGAAGCAAACGGTCGATCGTCCGACATCTCACCTTACAACGAGTCTGGACAATTTGGACAAGTCTGGATGAAGTGTTTGCAAATCTGGAGAAGTCTGGACGAATTCACGACGAAGTCTGGACAATTCCGGATAGAAGTCTAGACGAGATCTGGACGAAGTTTCTGGAGGAATATTGACGGAGTTTTTGGACAAATATGGACGAGATCTGGACAAATTTGGACAGAACTCTGGACAAGATCTGGACAAAGTTTCTGGAGGAATATGAACGGAGATGAAGTTTCTGGAGGAATATGGCCGGAGTTTCTGGACAAATATGGATGAGATCTAGACAAATTTGGACAGAAGTCTGGACAAGTTTGAATAGAAGTCTGGATGGAGTTTCTGGACGGAGATTTGTCTAGATGTCCAGATTTGTCCGAGGGGTTTTTTGTTTTTATAGTTAAGGAAATTTGGATTTTACGAGGTTTAATTTGCAAATTATCTAACATCGTTGAACGATAACGGTGACGGAGTGGGGTCTACTAACGGCAGAGGTGTATATGCGCAAATATGGTCGACTTGTAGGTGTATATGAGACAATACCGAAAACTCATGTGTATATCGCCAATTTGTGTAGCAAAAAACTCAATGCTATTTACATCTAACACATTTGTACAAATTATAACTTCAACCTGTTTTTGTATAACTATTTCATATTTTCATTCGTTGAAATGTTAAAAAAAAATTTACACGTAAGCTTGAATATAATTCACACGTTCGTTTCGACACTATAAAACATTATCCATAAATATATAACACAAATATAAAACTCAATAGCAATAAAATTTAAGTCAATACTCAACATATTCCCGACAACAAAATTTACGTGTGCATACTTAACATATTCTCAACAACAAAATTTGCATGTGCATAGAAATTTAAGTTGGAGGTCTGGAGGCATAGATGTTGCAACAAGAAATGCAGGAATTTGAAGGAGCTTCTTTTATTTGACAAGGGATGTGTTTAAGAGGCTGATGCTGGACTTCGAGTTCGTGGTGGTGTTATTGATAAGTTGAACTGAAAAATAAATAAAAAATAATAGATGTTAGTCATGTGGTCAAAGAGGTTTAATGTAAAATTGAAATATAGTTAATATAAAATATATTTATTTATTAGAAATTTAGTGGTGCATTTAAACAAGGGAAATGGAGAGCAAGCGGAGTTTCTCTTGTTTGGGCACAATTTCAATTTCAAACGTTCTAAACGGATAAAATAGAAGAAGAACAGTGGGAAAGTTGCTTGTACAAATTGAATTTTTGATTTTCTCTGCAAAATGGGAGCAAAATGAAGAAATAATAGAGAAAGTTGTGATTACTTTATTTTACATTCTCTAATTAATCTTTGTTATTTCAACTTAACACTTTAATATCCCGTGATACAATTTTAACTTTATCCTTAATGGTAGTTTGGCTATTTATGGTGATCCATTACAACAATAATTGCCATAGTTTGACCATGTTATGTCATAATTCATCTCAATAATATATATTTTTAGATTATTGTGTCGATGTTTTTGTTTTAACATAAACTTTATTCTAATTAGGTCATCAAAAATGTTTCGTCTAAAAAGTGAAAAATGTTCAATGTGAAAAATAAAGTTATAACATGTTCATTGTAAAACATAACCAGAAATTCTATCAACCACTAGGCACACCTAGTTGACGCCCGGGGAGCTGGAAAACCCGGTCGTCCAGCGCATGATCGGGGCGGGATCGCCGGGAAACCCGTTAAGGATGGTCTTAACGTGACATGACTTTGAAAGTTTATTCATTTAACTAAATGAAGTGTATCTTTTTGAAAGTATAAGCAATGTATTTGTTATTGAATAATCAACTTATTTGACATATAAATTGTATTTATTCTTAACATTGAAAAGTAACCTTCCTCCGTACAAAATACGAAATAATTAAACTAGCTAACATAGACCTTGTAGATGCACGAGTAGAAAAAGGTAGCTCTTAAGATTGTTCATACCATTTCAACCATTTACATACATCTCTTAGAATGCAACTTTATACTTAAGAAGGTAGTTCGTAATTCTAACAACTTTTATACATCCCTAAAGAAAATAAGTTAATTAGAGAATGAAAATTTGACCATTTATGCTCCAAGTTACCCAATCTCTGAAAAAAGTCCATATTTTAACTCTCTCTGAAAAATATGTCTATCATTATACATCTCCCCAAAATATCCTTGCCTAAACCGTGTGGAACAATTCACTTCCAATCCTTCTCTTTCTCTCTCTCTCTTTCTCTTTTAGCCTTCAAAAATCGTGTAGTGAACAATTCATATCGCACACATATCAAGCACATCGAGTTTATAGTTCTCCACACCCAAACGATTCGAATTATGTTCATTATAAAACGCCCTAAAAAATCGTGTGTTGAAAAAACACAACTTTCTAAAAATCTAAATTATCGAGGACATCTCGCGCACACATCGAGTTCATCTAGTTTACAGTTCTCCACACCGAAACGATTCGAATTTCGTTAGTCATAAGACGTTGATGAGAATTAAATTTATACCGCAAGTGCACGGCGTCAATGAAGACGTGGCAAGTACGGGTCGAACACAAGGAGGGAGAGATTTGTTATTAGTGTGATTTCGATTGGGGGAAAGAAGGAGAGAAGAAATAAATTGGTTTTGAGATTTTTGATTTTTAATTATCTAAAGCAAGAAACAAGAACACTTAAAACTAAAACAGAACAAAGAAGTGAATTCCGTTGGGTGGATGTTTAGATTTAAGGTTTAGATTAGAAAATTCAGAAACTTATAATAAATCATATTAGTTATGAAGAATTACATGATAAATGATTTAACATAAACTCAAGTAATCAAAATATACTAACACGAAATTAAAATAATAACTTTTATTTTTCTTCTCTTCACCCTAAATCCGTCACTTCCACCCTTTGGAAGGAGTTAGAAACTCATAGAGGGAGGGAGAAGGGGTCCTTGAGACATTACAAAAGAAAACTAAAAGTAAGAAATAAAAGACAGAATTTTATTAATGAAAAGAAGAATACAAAACTAAGATTAAGAATAAAAAACTACAACCAAAGACTAAGGACCCTTCTAACATCGTTCTCGGGTCTATTTATAGTTGCTACAAGGGATCTAGGTATAATATTGGAAAGTACACGTGTCCAGACACGACTGGACGAAATTGGAGCACACGGATTGATGATTGGGCGGCGGAAACGCCGCATATTGTATGTGTGGTGCGGCGGAAACGCCGCACAATCTGGCCTGATTTTGTCCGGATTTTGGTTGAATGTTCATGGTATGATTTGATCCTTCTTTGCGCGTCTGGATTGATTCTTTCCATTCTTTTGAACTCCGGATTAATTCTTTCACATATTTGGAGATATATATTGATTTTTCTATATATTTTCTCCAAGAGAATAAAAGCTACTCGTGATTTGCAATTAGGTCCTTGACTTTTTGCAGTTACGTCCCCGGTTACTTTTGTGCTTAAGTCCTTGTTCTTTTTGTAATTAGGACTTGAATGCTTTTATGCTTGGATATATTTCCATTCGTAACCCGATAATCTTGAACTTGGTCTTTATGATAGAAATGAGTCTTTTGCATGCGTTTATGCTCGGGATGTGGGTAAATTGCATTCAGGTCCATGTATTCTGTAAATAAGACTAAACACATACCTTAGTAGCATTTATTGATGTAAAAGTAATCTAAATGAAAGACATATGATGCAATGTATGCAATGCATCAAATACCCCCACACCTAGATTTTGCTAGTCCCTAGCAAAACAGAATATAAGAAAAATGAAAACAGGGAAATCCTAACTCACTTTCGTAGGAATCACGGTTGCACTTAGCATGTGCAACAAGCCGTTAAACCTCCTTGTTGCCAAGGGGGAGGAGTGTTGTCTCCTGAGGGTTTTCAGCGGATATACCCACAAAATCCTAAATCAACGTTTCATTAATAGCTCTCAATATCCCTACCTCAACCTTATACATCTCATTAAGAATTTTTGCATGCTCATTATATAAATCTAACTCATTAAAAATATGACTTGGTCTTTGTTCCTCCAACATTCACATCACTAACCCTTCTACACATGTTTATCACTTGAATTATTTTGCACGCCTCCTCTGGTGGTGAAGTATCATTCGGATCAACCATGGCATGGATCATTCTTTTAGCTTTGGGCCTTGAGTATTTTTTTTTCTTTTCTTCCGTGATTCAACACATTTGCTTTTTGACACTTTTACCCTTTTTGCATTCGTGTAGCGAGTTTGGTCGATAATCCCGAGCTGGTAGACTCAAGTTACCGAGTTTCAAGATACCCCTACGGACCAGTGACTCAAAGGCTTGGGCTTTTGTAATCATTTTGCAAAATGTGTTTTCCTCACTTTATTCTTTTATTTTTATTTTCCTCAAGGCTTAATTGCTATTAGAAGTCCACACTTCCCGGTATATTTTCCTCAACCTCTGCTTTTTATCAACCACTTCAAAGATTTGATTCATCCAATTTAAGTGCATACATGTCTTAAAGGGCAATGGGTTATTTCTTTGGAACTTAGATTTATATCACAATTTCTACAAGTAGAACTATATAATAAGGAACAAAAACTCAATGCAATTTGTACACGGGTTTTAGCAGTTCAATCTTGAGCTATGTCATGAAACATTGATGAATATTTTTTTTTTTTAGAAATAAAAGACAGATCTATAGATAAATATATACATAAACACCCCCCCACACCTAAATCATGCATTGTCCTCAATGTATGCAAATATAAAGCAAATGCACTTATTACCTTGATGAATTGCGGTGGACGGATGGAATTTGCTCAAAGTCAACCATAGTCAGAACTGGATTGAATGACACCATATTGGTGCATGTATCCAGTTGAATTGTTCCTCATGTTGCAATGAGCATCATGAGTTACAGGTTCCACACCCCTCACATAAATTGGTTCTGTTATTTGCTCGAGTGACGGTGGGTGTGTAGATGAATTACTCCCCCTTTTCTCATTTGATTTTTGATTTTGTGATGATTTATTTGATTCATCAGAAATCTTATAGATACGTGATCTCATCACAACATCACTTTGATTGCATACTATTTCTGGTTCATTATCCACATGAAAGATATTAAATTCAGCTTTTAAGTTTCCAAAAGATAGTTGCATGAGCCCATTTCGGCAATTTATCAAAGCTTCAGAAGTGGCTAAAAAGGGTCTGCCTAGTATTACAGGGATTTGTCTCTTAGGATCTACAACAGGTGCGGTATCTAGTACGACAAAATCCACTGGGTAAATGAAGTCACCCACCTTGATCAAAACGTCCTCGACTATACCTCTTGGTTTCTTAGTAGAGCAATCAGCAAATTGAAGGGTTGTCTTAGAGGGTTTTAATGGACCAAGGTTGAGTTGTTCGTAGACAGAGAATGGGAGTAGGTTAACACTAGCACCAAGGTCTAGAAGGGCTTTGTTGATAAAAGTATCTCCTATTGCACATGAAATTGTGGGACATCCAGGATCCTTATATTTTATAGGAGATGTGTTGGACAAAATAGAACTTATGTTTGCAGTTAAGAATGCCTTCTTTGGTACATTTGTTTTTCTCTTTTTAGTGCACAAATCTTTTAAGAATTTAGCATAAGCAGGTATTTGTTGAATCATGTCTAAGAGTGGAATGTTCACCTTAACTTGCTTAAATACTTCCAAGATTTTCTCTATTTGTGCACTTGAATTCTTTTTGAGTCTATTGGGAAATGGGGCTTTAGGGACATAGACTCGCTCAGGTTCAGGTTGAGCTACGGGTTCAGATTGAGTAGGTGGGGTGGGCGTTTCAGATTGGACGTCGGGTTCAATGGTTGGGTCATATGTGGCAGTTTGATGGCTAGATTGAGTAGACGTTCTAGGATTTACCACATTATTATCAATTTGTCTTCCGGACCGTAATGATACTACAACATTTATTTGTTGGAACGGTCCTTCCTCATTAACCATTTGAACCGGTCTAGGGTTGTTATTTCCTGAAGGTGCTTGATAGGATTGATATGAATTATTAGATCTAGGGTTCACCTCAGGTTGACTTGGAAACCGACCCTTTTCTCTTTCACCTACTATTTGTGCTAGTTGACTGACTTGGGTCTCTAGCCTTTGGAAGGTCTGGTTGGTTGTTTGTATAAAAGTTTTCATCAAATTTTCCAAGCTTGTCAACCTAACCTCATGATCGTTATTGTTACTAAACCCAGATGATGTATTATTTTGGTTATACGGGTTTGGTTGTTGTCTAGGAGGTTGACCATGTTGGTTTGATGAGAAATTGGAATTATTACGCCAACCCGAGTTATAGGTTGATGCGTATGGGTCATTTCTAGCATGGTTATACATGACATTAACTTGGTCCCATTCCGCACAATCCTCCATTACATGACCAGTCTGACCACATCTAGAGCACGGGATAGTCGAGGCTTGATTCACTCGGTTTTGGGTTTGTAGCTCTAAACTTTCCATTCTGCGCATAAGGGTAGCTAGTTTTGCTTCAGCCGCTATGTTGGCATCTACAGCTAAGACACCTGGTTTGGGTTGACTTGCTATTCTAGATCCAATACTCGGGTTAAGCGGTGTTCTAGCATTGTCCCATTGCATACTGTTTTCAGCTAATTCCTCAAGGAAAGTCCAGGCATCATTTTCATTTTTCGATATAAAGTTCCCTTGGCTCACGGATTCTACCATAACCCTAGATGTGGGTGTCAATCCCTCATAAATAATTTGACATAATTGCCATCTCGAAATTCCATGATGAGGGCATTGGGTCAGAACACTTTTGAATCTTTCTAGATAGGAATAGAACGACTCGCTCTCAGACTGAACGAATGCAACAATTTCATTCCTAATCCTCATAGTCTTATGGTTGGGAAAATATTTTTTCAGGAATACTTGAACAAACTCAACCCAACTCCTAATAGATCTTTCGGCTAGACTATATAGCCATTTCTTAGCGTCATCCTTCAGTGCTAGAGGCACGAATTTCAGACGCACTGCCTCCTCAGGAATATGCTGGTATTGCATAAGAGAACAGATTTCCTCAAATTCTCTAAGGAAGAGATATGGGTCTTCCCTAGAGGTGAACTTAGGCAACATACTCATGTATTGTGCCTTGAGTTCGAAGTCGCGACCCGGTATGGTGGGCATAACGATGCACGATGGCTGAGCAGCCATCGCTGGATAGCATCGATCCCTCAGAGTTATGGGTTGCACAACAGGTGGGTCCACTACGTTCTCACCCATTGGATCCGGGTGAGGTGGTGCAACAGATGGATTGGGGCTAAGTTCCCGACTGGAATCTAGATGAACTCGTGAGAGTCGATTACTCAAGTCCCGAATCCAAATCTGAGTGCACCGGGTTGAATCAATTTTTGAATTCAAATTCGAAATTTAAATTCCAAATTTAATTTCAAGAATTAATTACAATTTTTTTTCGTTTTTTTTATATATATTTTTTTATGTTTTTTTTCAAAAGGGAAACAAACAATAGAATGGGGAAAGATGAGAAAGGAATCCTAATCTAGAGAATTTAGGTGAGAAGAGAAAGAAGACTCAGATGAGAAGGGAAACCTAACTCTAAAGATAGAAAGAGGGTTGGTCAGAAAATTCCTAAGAAAGCACGGTTCAAACAATCCTAGACCGAGTGTCGCTTAGATCTAGACGACTCCTAACTGGTTGAGTCGAATTGATTCGCTTGATTCACCTCCCTCACTAATCAAACCAACTTGGCCAGGCCGTGTATAGCTAGTGGGGGCGCTTCCGACAGAGTCGGTGCCAATTAGACAACCACTTCGCTTGGAAGACTTACGTCAACACAAAAACACTTTCTAGACACCAAATTAAATTCAATCGGCTTCAGGTCATAGCAAGTCAAACCAATTCTTCTCCTTAAATGAGTCCGAGTCCTTAGGGGTCAATGTTTAATTGATTTTAATTTAAGGCTTGGGTGACACTTTGGGATTGTTGTTTGTGGGCCACGGAAGGGTGATGAAATCCCCACCGTATCTTTGCCTACGGAGTTGCCCTTAAGATAGTTTAACTTAGATCCAGCAAAGATAGTCAAACAATGGTCTTTAGAGGGGGCAATTGCAAGGTTGTATGCAAACTAAATTATATGCCTAAATGCAATCGATAAAAAACCACGATACGTACCTTGACTCCAGCACTCTTCAACAAAAATTGATTTCCAAGAATTTAGCAAGAATAATGCATACAAAACACTAGATGATGCATGCACTAAGTTCTTCTAGTTTTGCCAATTTTTAGGTCAGAGTTGAATTATTGCCAATTATGGAATTTAAGCTTAACACGTGCAATTCTAATAAAAGAAAATTTTCTGAAACTAGAAATTACGAGGAAAAAGGCAACAAAAGTTACCTACACAATGCTCAGTCGGGTTCGCCGCCCGCTCTCGAAATTTCAGTAGCTTCACGCGTCCACCCAGAGATGAGTCGCGTCCCAGAAAAATTTGAAGCCCAGAAGCTCCAAGCGTGCGGCGGATTCGCCGCAAGTTACTCTTCAGGTGCGGCGATTTCGCCGCTCGTTTAGCTCAGATGGTGCTCGGATTTCGCCGTGCACTCTGTTGTCTCCTGAAACACAAATCCAAATACTTAGATCGCGCACAAGATAAACAGGATAAAATCGAAATCAATCAAAAACAAAATCTGCGTTGCCTCCCCGGCAACGGCGCCAAAAACTTGATGAGAATTAAATTTATACCGCAAGTGCACGGCGTCAATGAAGACGTGACAAGTACGGGTCGAACACAAGGAGGGAGAGATTTGTTATTAGTGTGATTTCGATTGGGGGAAAGAAGGAGAGAAGAAATAAATTTGTTTTGAGATTTTTGATTTTTAATTATCTAAAGCAAGAAACAAGAACACTTAAAACTAAAACAGAACAAAGAAGTGAATTCCGTTGGGTGGATGTTTAGATTTAAGGTTTAGATTAGAAAATTCAGAAACTTATAATAAATCATATTAGTTATGAAGCATTACATGATAAATGATTTAACATAAACTCAAGTAATCAAAATATACTAACACGAAATTAAAATAATAACTTTTATTCTTCTTCTCTTCACCCTAAATCCGTCACTTCCACCCTTTGGAAGGAGTTAGAAACTCATAGAGGGAGGGAGAAGGGGTCCTTGAGACATTACAAAAGAAAACTAAAAGTAAGAAATAAAAGACAGAATTTTATTAATGAAAAGAAGAATACAAAACTAAGATTAAGAATAAAAAACTACAACCAAAGACTACGGACCCTTCTAACATCGTTCTCGGGTCTATTTATAGTTGCTACAAGGGATCTAGGTATAATATTGGAAAGTACACGTGTCCAGACACGACTGGACGAAATTGGAGCACACGGATTGATGATTGGGCGGCGGAAACGCCGCATATTGTATGTGTGGTGCGGCAGAAACGCCGCACAATCTGGCCTGATTTTGTCCGGATTTTGGTTGAATGTTTATGGTATGATTTGATCCTTCTTTGCGCGTCTGGATTGATTCTTTCCATTCTTTTGAACTCCGGATTAATTCTTTCACATATTTGGAGATATACATTGATTTTTCTATATATTTTCTCCAAGAGAATAAAAGCTACTCGTGATTTGCAATTAGGTCCTTGACTTTTTGCAGTTACGTCCCCGGTTACTTTTGTGCTTAAGTCCTTGTTCTTTTTGTAATTAGGACTTGAATGCTTTTATGCTTGGATATATTTCCATTCGTAACCCGATAATCTTGAACTTGGTCTTTATGATAGAAATGAGTCTTTTGCATGCGTTTATGCTCGGGATGTGGGTAAATTGCATTCAGGTCCCTGTATTCTGTAAATAAGACTAAACACATACCTTAGTAGCATTTATTGATGTAAAAGTAATCAAAATGAAAGACATATGATGCAATGTATGCAATGCATCAGACGTCCTCAAAAATTGTGCGGTGAAGTCGTGTTTTTTCAAAAAATCTAAATTATCGAGGTCATATCGCGCACATATCGAGTGCATAGAACCCATTGACTTTACAGTTCTCCACACCGAAATAATTTGAATTCCATTCGTTATAAGACGCCCTCAAAAATCGTGCGGTGAAAAATCGTGTTTTTTCAAAAAATCTTATTTATCGAGGTCATATCGTGCACATATCGAGACAGAAAAATGTGTTGAAGTTGAGAAATATGTGTTCTAAATATGTCGTAATTTGTATGTTGTTTGAATGTATGTCGTTTGAATTTGTGAAATATGTCGTTATTTAGATACTCGGCAAGAGTTGAGAATGTTATTTGTAGTATCGTTAGTTCTTTTTACAATGTAGGTTTATATTTTACGAATTTGAAAATATAGGGGAGGTTAGGTCAAAGTTTTTTAAAAATCTAACATTAATCGTAATGTTGTTTATTGTAGTTGATTTTGTTCCTACACTCATTGCTCGACGTTTACAGTCGTTTGTTACTACACTCGATTGAGGTAATTTTTAAAAATTTTAGTACTTTCAATTTTTTAATTAATTAGTAATAGAAGAACAACCATCTCACTTGAACACATTTACAGATTTAATTAATATATGTTAGGAATGGATAAAGATGATGAAGGATCTTTGTTGGTCATGTATAATGGGAAATTAGAATGTCACGGAGATGTGGCAAGAGTATACAGGATCTGACCGCAAATTGGTAGTTGTTCCGTTGAACATAAAATTTGGGGATTTAATGGATGTCATAAGATCTGAATGTTGTTATCCACACAGTATGTTTGATGTGAAGTTGACGGCGAAATTGTCATTAAATAATGATTGGATATACGCTCCATTAACCAATGATAGGTCGGTTTATGGAATGATGCGTTTGTTTAAAAAGATGAATGTGGTTGGAGTGTATGTGGAAGTTGAACCTAAAGTGCCCGACCATACGCTGACAACCAACACTCATTCGTCAGAGTATGGTACAGGAATTTATTTTTCTTCAATATCCAAATATGGACACATATAGGATTATGCAACTGTTGCATGAAGATGAGGAGGAAAACAACTTAGTTCTAAGAACCATGAGTACTCTAGAGGAGTACATGATAGTGATATTTGTAAAAGGCCGATTCACAGAGCTCCCATGCTGGTAACTAGAAAATGGTCGATATGTTAACCGAGCATTGGAGGGTTTGTTACGGTTGTAGAATGCATAAGGCGTTAAATAATGTCATATCTTTAAATATTTCTTTCTTGATTCCTAGTAGATTATTGATTTATATATTGTTGATTGTAGATTTAAATTGGTAATCATAAAAATCGTTGAGTTTAGGTTTGATTATTATGATTGAAATCATATTTGTTGTTGTTAAAACCAATTATTTTGATTTGTTTTAAGCATTTTTTTCCATATTTTTGTTGTTTTATGAAATATATAATGTTGGTCGATTGTGATCTTACATATAATAATGTTATGAATAATGTACAACAACGGAAGTGCGACTCTGTCCCACTTATATCACAGTTGTGGAGCTGGGCATATTTCCACATTGGGAGACCGAGTAGGAATAGACCGTTAATGTACCCGTGGATGAGAGGGCACCATTAGGATCCTGTTGGAGATGACCACGATCATTCAAGGGAAGTGTCAAGACGTTAAAACTTGATTTTTATCAGAATGAGCTCGACGCATCAACTTAACCAGGTCACCTGGGATCCTTATGAACATTTGGATCTTAACCAGTTTCCACCACTATGTATAGAAGGTTCAGAGATATGGACGAGCCGTCCATGACTTATAAATTTTGGCAAAGTGGTTATGCATTGTCCAGACAGTGATGAGGCTGTTCGGTCTACAACAACACATTCTAGAGTAGATGGAGTGACATGTTGTGAAATAGGCTAAGGGGAGAGCAGACATTAATTCGGTCGACCGGTTAAGGAACAGTCGACCGCCTAATGCTAAGACTTAGGTACACTTAAGTGATCGGTCGAACACCGAATAAGGTTCGGGTTTAGTGTTTTCCGGTCTAAGTTTGGGTGATATATTGAAGTCCAAATTATGTGAAATTTCGTGTGTGACTTCTATAGGAAACCTAGTGTGTGTTTGAGTAGTTTTTAGCTCAAGTTTACTCAATTACACAAAGTTCCTAAAGACTCAAAGAAATACAAAATACATGTCTTCAAAAGAGCTTGATTACATGTCTTGACTTGATTTCCTTTCTTCCTTGAGTCTTGATCATCTGTAGAGGTTAGCACAAAGCAATATATATGCAATGCAATATGTGTGCTACTCTACATGATCATAATTAAGATTATGTTGATTAAATCATCAAAACATAGATTAAGGCCAAAAGGCCAACAAAGACTACATGGAAACCATGAACATGCATATTTCACATAAAGTTTAGGTTGACTTTAGATTATCAAGCATGCAATAGTACCTAGTGTTGTCATTAGAGCATCAATTAATCCTACCTACAACCTACATCATTCATGTTAATGTGCATTAAACATACATCCATATATGTCAAGCTAATTACATACAAATAAAAGAAACTATAGATAAACTATAGATCTAGCATGAGACAAGTACCTAGTGTGACTATTATCCCATCTAATACAAGTTTGAGAATGCTACAAGCATATATCTACATTAACTTAAGCACATGGAAATGACACAAATAAGAGAACCCATCACCGCACATCACATAGTCTACATCACCTCCACCCCAAATGAGATGAATCTACTCTCTACTCATAAGAACAAGCATAAAAAGCAAGAAATATACACTAAACATGGCAATAATATCAAAGTACTAAATCAACCAACAAAAGTTAAAAATGCTTGGATTGAAAGAAAGCTAAAGAAGAGAGAAATTCATATCTAACATAAGATTAATCAAAATGTGAGATTACAACCTTCATCGACCCACGTTCCTTTGCAGTCAAATTGGGTAAACTAAACATATTCTAATGGAGGAAGGTGGAGAGAAAGGGCAAGGTAGGAGAAACATTGTTATTTATAGAAGAAAGAGTGATGTAGATGAATCTAGAAGCAATCTGACGACTGTAATCTACTTTTCTATGGTTTTAATGGTAATAGATTTGGATCCGCCATTGGTAGATGTTTTGTCTCCGATCCATCCCGAATTCTCCCTAAAGCTTAAGTTTTCTATTTTGCACGTGGGGTGCACTTTAGGTCCGCTAGATCGAGCACATTTCTCAATAATTTCTCAAATACTTCTCAAGATCATGATAGTGAGGGATTTTTGCATCAGAAATGTTTTTCTTATGCTCAGGTCCCTCTGGGTTTCATTTCGGTTCTTTCTGAATTGCAGATGGGTCTTGAGAATGACAAACAAGTCTAAGACGCTTCAATAAGGTCGTTTCTTTTTGCATTTAGGTCATTTTTTGTTCATTTTTCCTCTCTATTACCTAAAACCTGAAACACATAAAAAAAACACTCGAATAACACAAAATTAAGATAAAATAACGGATATATAACATGAATGTAATGTATGATATGCTACTAATCAATTTACTATGAATTTTTTTGCTAAAAATAATATTATTTCTATTTTTTTCCTATTATATATAAGTAGATTTTACTTTTAGTTTATTATAATACGTAGGTTATTTAGTTATATATAATAACATACGTAGAAACAAGTCATATAAGAAATGTTACGAAATGTGTATTGTTTCTTATTTAACACATGTAAACAAGATTCATGTTAGGACAATTCCAAGCATCTACGTGACTACATGACATAACTTATTAATTAGTTTTGTATAAACAAGTCAGGTTGTGTATACACGAAAATAAATGAGTTGGATATGGTTCGAGTTCAACAACACGGTCATTAAATGAGTCTGATATGGACCGTAATATATGACTTACATATACGACACAATTACTACACGACACGATCAATAGTTCTACCTAAAATTTATGTTTTGCTTCATACCGCAGCCAAACCATTATTTTCAAAACTCACACCAAAATGCCATTTTTCTTAAACCTCAATCGCAAAACCAAGATTCCCAAACGAACTTGGACCCTAAGTATGCTTCGCAATTAGTTGCTCCATATCCATAAACCTAATAGGTGAACATTATAATATGGCTTGCAACGCTAAATCCAAGAAAACCATCGTTCTCCCTGCCCATTTAGATTTGCTCATGGTGACACAAAACCGATACTGAACTGGATCAAGGAATTTTACGAGTCCCGCTTCTGTAACTGTCAAAAAAACATGTTATTTGTTGCATTTGATGACATCTTAGTTGTAAGTCCTCAATCCTTCAACCTATTTGAATATTTTGAAAGCACTCTCACATAAACTCAAACAAACTCTATGCACTAAGCGTCATGTATTTTGCGTGTTTGAATATAAACTAAAATCAAAAGTTCATAACCAGATCTCAGGGGAGTATATCCACAAACGCCATAACGATGCATCGAGAAAGATTCTAATGTTATTAATCTATGGAGTTGCATCATTCAGATTCTATTGAACCCATAGCATTAATCAAAGAAACATGCTGCAACAAAAATCAGATGTGGAAGGACAAAACACGCAATGTTTTTCCATGTTTTTGTCGTATTCATGTCCCGAGTCAGTACTTGTGCTTTTTAGACCATGGTAGATGAAATTACAAAGAGAACGAAGTAAATTGTGGACAATTATTTGGTAAGTGCTAACAGGGCGTGTAATAAATGTTATCACAAACAAGAAAAAAGACAGGATTTTCAGGTGTAACCACACCCTATTGTCTGCAAAAGATTGATATAAATAAGTTTCAAGTATTTCTTCCATGATTACCATCGACAAGCAGAACTTTGATGCTGGTTTTTTTTTCTAGAGCTCAAGTGATTATACATATGAATTTACAAAGGACTTCGGGGGCAATCACAAAACAGGACCTAAATATACCTTCCTCTTTAGCAAGTGCCTCTTCAAACCGTTGGGTCTCTTCTTCAATTTGTTCCCTCGTTAGATTCTCATCATCTGCAGTCTACGACTTAAAGCAGACATAAGTGCCTTCAAGTTTTTGCAGATAGGACTCCCCTCAATAATAATCATGTCTACTTGCCACATGCATTCAGTTTATTTTTCCGTAGGTAGATAGGATCAATATCATGATAAAGATGATAAATTCCCCCCCATACACACACACACACAAGGGTCTTCATTAAGTGCTTACAACCATCATACATTTGGATAACCACTAAACAGAATTTTCTTTCACTAAAAGCACTTACATACACAGATATAATACAACATACGGAAAGAAAAGATATATTATGCTACGACTATTGTTGTGGCGGTTAAGTTCAAACTTACTAAAATCACACCCAGAAAGGAGAGTC
This sequence comes from Triglochin maritima, assembly GCA_963682175.1. Classification (NCBI taxonomy): domain Eukaryota; kingdom Viridiplantae; phylum Streptophyta; class Magnoliopsida; order Alismatales; family Juncaginaceae; genus Triglochin; species Triglochin maritima. The sequence goes on from OY821770.1 coordinate 20,175,901, forward strand.
TCCATGCATGGTTAACTTACAAAAGACATTTCTACTTGTTCACAAAACAGGAGATTCAATAAGAATCTTCATTACCTGCAGAGCTCCTCAAAACATGACTCTGACTTTTTCCTCAAAACTTGTACTAATTATAGTTCATGGAGCCTCTTCCTTCATCTAAATCAGGATCACCGCTGGAACCACAGCCAATAACTCCATCAAAAATCGTATCTTGTAAATGCTCTCTCCCTAGCAGATATTTGTGAGAGCTTCAACTTTTTGCTTGGACCTTGTCGAACCACAATCCGATAACCTTCGCCTGCTTCAGTTTTTGAAATTTTCTTCTTCTTACAACGAGACCTACCGTCACTGGTATCAGCAACAATAGTAGAATGGATCACTGGTAATGGTTGTTGTCCTCGCTCCTTTGTATGTATGGCAATATTGTTAATGGAATTTTTAATGGATGGATCTGTCCACTTTGATTTTCCCTTTCTATGGCGTAAAACTTCATCCTTGACAGACTGATCCATGCTAATGGTTTCAGGACGATTTCCAGAGCTGACGACTACTTGAACGGCATCACCATTCTTTTGCTTGTGCAATTCTTCCTTCTGGTCGACTGCCTCCTCGGGATTCATCTTAGTGTCATGTGGGGAGGAGATGATATCTTCATGATTGACAGCTTCAACGTCATATAGGCCTGTTTTGTCTGAGCTTTTCTCAGTGGGCTTTCGCGTTCTAATGTTGGCATCACAGGGAAATTTGACCTTCACTAATGGATCTTCACAAGTAACATTTTGAGTGGTGTTTGTTGTGGTTTTTGCTGCCTTATTTTTACTACAAAGAACTTCAGATTCATTCTCTAGCATTGGTTTCCCCGAAATACAGCGCACTTTGCCATCTCTGTCAAGCCTCTTCTTTTTCTTCTTTTCATGAACCGAGCCCTTACTTTTAGTAACTACAGGATGGTCAGGATATACAGTAGCAGCAGCAACATTTTCACCTGGAATATTGCCCATCGTTATTTTAGCACGGATTGATTTTTTCTTCTTTTATCAGTGGCAAGGATTGAAATTGAATGACATCACTAATTGGTATTGTGAAATCTTACCTTTGGAACCAGAAGGATAGGCCTGTACCTTTTCATACATTTGTTTTGAAACGTCTTCAGGAACAACTGTATAATCTAATTTTGGGTTAGAATTTTCATCCATCCTTCCAGATGCGTGGTTACAAACCACTTTAATAATTTCATTTGCATCCGCAAACAAGCACAACACAAACTTAAGTTAAAAATTCAATAAATAGATATTCAAACCAAAATGGGGAAAAACTGTCTTGGTGCTTACCATTTTGCATTAGACATGCATCAACCATTTTTTCATCTTTAACTAAAGGAATGGTAGTTGGATGAAAGCTTGGATCATTTGTATGTACTGGGATTCTTTCCTGCTGCGTGTGCGTGTCATGACCAATTGGAGAGTCAGCAGAGATTCCAGCTTCTGGTTCTTTATGTGCACAAGCCAAAGTAGCATCCACATGAAGACATGGACACCCTTTACATCCATAAAAAGCCTTCGCAACCAGCATAAGCTCAGATAAACGATAAAATCGTTTGTCATGCTTCATCTGAAAACAGCAAATCAAAAGACATTACACATTACACCAACAGGTACCTACCATTATTTCCCAAAATCATACCTTTATTGCAGAAACCTTAATTTCACCGATATACGGAAAAGACAGGGCATGTTCAATCATAAATTTCCCTGCAAGCATTTGAAATAGTAAAAGAAATGATGATGAATGCAAATTTTAGTCAGACATGGCCAACAAATCGACATAAGTTACTAACAACCCTAAAGTCATCGCATGTTTCCATATATGTAGAAGACAACATCAACAACAAAACGATCAAAACTTCATTTGGGGATTAATTCCATAAGAAGAAAGACATTTCATTTTAGACTTGGCCTTCACAAAACAAGCATAACAGCAGAGAATAAAAAAACCTAAATGTCAAACAACAACTTCCTTCACCAGATGACGATTCCGACGGCAAACTCTGAGAAACAAAAAAGGCAGATTCGAAACGCAAACGGAAAGGGAAAAAAAGAGGGGGAGTGGAGATTACGCTTGAGGTCGCGGACGGTGTCGTGATGGTGGACGACCATGACGAGGTTGGTGCCGACGTTGGTCTCCATGAAGACGGCCAAGTCCATGGCCTCGGCGGTGGTAGTGGTGGTGGAAGGAGGCGTTTCCGCCATCGACGGCGAAAGGGTTTCTGTTTCTGGGGTTTTGGGGGGAAACCTGACTTGACTACTTCAGTTCCCTCCTTTTTGCAACAATGCTTGCTGAAATAAATATTTTTTAGATTTTTTTTACAAGTAAGTTGGCAATTGGAAATGAATAAATAAATAAAATTGTTATATGTTTACATTAATTTGTGATTGAATAAGGTGTACTCGGAGAGTTTGCGATGAAAATATTTAGTGTCGGATAAAATATGGAGATTTCTGTTTTTAAAATAATAATAAAATGTGCTTGGATACAGCTAGGGATGCAAATGATTACCAACTATCCGAGTATTCGATTCAAAAATTTCTATTTAGTTGGTATTTGGTAAGTTCAATGTTACCAATTTAATTTCGGATACGAATTTGGTTTAAAAAAAGGTACCAATTAGAATTCGGATACAAGGTATTTAAAATTCGAATTATCCAAATTATTCGAATACATTGTCAAATACACAAATTAGTATTCGAAAATTAATTACAATATATATATAGGGTCAAGCTCTAGTGAGCTCAGGGCTTATCAAATTTATTTTAAGCCCCCTACCATCTCACCATTGGATCTTATTTACAGTTAATCTCACCATTCATTAGCATAACCGTTTTTTTCTTAATCTACCTTACAATTTGAAATGAGTGGTGGATATTGTGGGGGCTTAATTTAGCAAAATTAAGCCCTGGGCTCACTATAGAATTCCTGTATATATATATTTAATTTTGGATAATATTCGAATACCAATTAGTATTCGAAAATTTTGAAGTTTCGGATTCAAATTCCAATAGTTCTACTGAATTTAGATTCAAATTCGAATTTGGTAATGGAATATGGTATTCGGATTCGAATTTGGATATAGTAGGTATCCGAGTCAAATTATCTGAGTTGCACCCCTAGATACAACTTTGAAATATTATATTTTCTTTTATGTCATCTGTATAGCTATTTCTAAATCTACCGTTACTTTTTTTGAGGTCACTCTATTAGCCTAATTCCTTAACGTCGTTACCATCTTGAGATCATTGCCTCCCCTTTCTTCCACTTTCTGCTTCCTTCTATCATCTTCCCCTTCCCTCCACCCCACTTCTGGTCTATCCTTGTAGGTGATGGCAAACGAAGAAAATGAAGAAATTATCATCAACAAAAAAAAGGCAAATAATTAAGAACAAAACTGGTGGGGAGGGTGCGGGAAAGAGAATGATTCCAACCTTGAAAATTTTCCAAGTACAAAAGAAAGGGATTTCACAGACAATTGAAAATGAAGAAATTTTCATATACAAAAATAGGAAACAATCACATTTGGAACACAATTCTCACACTTTTACACCCACTTCTTGCAAACCAATCACACACTAAAATGAACTGAACTGGAACTGAAAATTGGATTTGGGAAATACGAATGGGAAACACTACAACCTCTGATTTTCTCCACTCTGTAATGAAACGTTGTGTCATGTCATAATGACTACCAATGGATGCTAAAAACTCTTGTTTAATAATTGGACATATCACGTCACCTTTTAATTTAAAAATTGATGTGATGTGTCATTTTTATTGTATTTTTTCGTGAAGTTTCGTTTCTTAATAATAAACCATACCACATTGGTTTTTAATTTAAAATCCGACGTGATATATCTTTTTATTGTATTTTTTTACGTTCCTTACCACGTCGAAATTTAGGTTAAAATCCAACGTGATATTTCATTTTTATTGGATTTTTTCGACATTATGTTTCTTAAGAATAAGTCATTCCAAGTTGGAATTTAGGTTAAAATCCGATGTGATATGTCCTTAAACGGGTCTTAGTACAACCTCAGTTGATCGGGTCCTGAATCTTGGAGGGAACATAAGGTATGGAACTAATCTTATACATTCTGTGGCAGCCAAAGGTGCTCAGGATGATACGCATCTCAGGTGTTTGTACAAGCGAGAGAGTGAGAGCTCAAATTATGATTTAGAGTAATAATACTTTTACTTTTTGATTTCTGCAATAAGAAAAGTTCTGGATTCTGGTAAAATCTAGCTTCAGTAACCACGACTCAACATCATCAATCCCACCGATGTTAGATATTGTCGTGTTTTTCCGGTTCAACTTTCCGATACCATCTTCTGATTTCTCTAGATAGCTCTAAGGTCCTGCTTGGTTCGTCGTAATTGGATTCCATGTAATTTAATTTCATGTAATCAAATTACATTGTTTAATAACATTTTAATCAGTACATGAATCACAATGTAATTCAAAAATTAATTTGTAATTTAGTAGATCCGATAAATGTCGAAAGATGTTGACGTAGCTCAGGCATGCTACTGGTAGGATCGAAATTGAGTTTGATGGTGTGACAATGTTTGAATTATATGAAATGAGTTTAGTACATTGCAATACGACCTCTAACAATGCAATACAACTACCTTGAAAGTGATGTAATTGGATTACCTTCACAATTGGATTACACGGTGATTACAACATTCAATTCCCTCAACCAAACAGTGAAATGTAATCCAACATATAATCTGATTACATTACACTATTGAATATAGCGAACTAAGCATGACGAAAGTGGGTCATCATACGGATAACAATGTCCATGTTTTAGTCATTTGAAAGAAACTATTTGTACATATGTATATAGTTGACAAATTAGATTCTATAAGGAAAATTTGACCATTTATGCTCCAAATTACCCAACATCTGGAAAAAATGACGCATTTTGGCTCTCGCTCACAAATATGCTTATGTTTCGCGTTTTACCCAAAATAACTCTGTCTTTAAAAACACCAAAAAACATCTCTCTGTCACCCATTTCTCTCTCTCTTTCACGCAATCATTCCTTGTCATGGTTGACCCCAGATGTTTTTTGAGAGGGTTGTTTCTGCATGCGTCAGAAAGTGATTTTCAAGGTTTTTTGTGTTAGGATTGACTCATACACCTTATGTCCACTTTGACGGGTCGATCGGGGGTCTCGCTCCTATAAATAATGTTGGGGCAAATAAACAATATTAATATTTTCTAAAGAAGTTAGGGTAAATAAACAAGATTAATGTTTGGAAATCACCCAACTGTATATGTAGTCCATGTTTGTAGTTGGGAAGTTGGTTCGCAGTAAACATGAACAAGATCCAAATTACTATATTGTTCCCAAAAAAACTACCCAAGAAAAAACATCATAAATCGTAAATGCTCCATCATGTGGTTTCAACTACACACATACACTGACAAAACAGAAGGAGAAGGGAAAATCTCTACAAAAAAACTCCCAAATGACCAAATGAGGGAGAATGGAAGATGAAATGAATCTCTCTAAAAATCCCAAAAATTCACTTTTTTTTCTTCCCTTCAAAGCCACAAAAACCCAAGAATCAGAAAAACGAGTCAAACCCATTTTACGAAAGAAACCCAAAGCCTCATTTCCACCAAATCAACCCATAAAAATCTCACTTTTACCTTCAAAACTCCAAAGAAATGCCAAAATACCCTGCTTTTGGTAGACCTAAGGCAAAGAAGAGTAAAAACTCTGTAGAATTGGAGGTTGGAACAAAATTTTCCAGCAAGTTGCTTGGGTCGGTCGATGCTGACAGGGGAGGAGTTGTTGAGGTTGTCGACCATGACGGTTCTGAATCCGGCAAGAAGAGGTTGTTTTACCGTGTTCTGAATCAGCTTTTGGAGAAGAAAATAGATGGGAAGATGAAAAAAACAAACCCTAGAAATGGGAGAGAGGAGATGAGTGGTCTGTGGTGGTTTTTATAAAAGTTATATTTTAGGTGGAGGTGGTTTTAGGAGAGTTGGTGATTGTATTTTCTCTGTCCTAGTTGGACTGTCCACGTCAAGTTGCGTGACATATGGGGTAGGAAGTAGTGTAGGGAACTACTTTTCCTTAGGAAATAGCTCTTAAATTTCAATCGAATTTTGAATTTGAAATTATCGGGTCTAAATTCATCACGGAGACAAACAATCTCTTTCCTTCTACTTTTGTGATTATTTGCAAACACTTCTCAAACACCTTTTCAAATTCTATTGCCCTTTTTACTACAGTACACCTCTTAGGTGTCCAAATTGCCGATATACTCCTGGGTTTTCGGTATTACGACATATACACTTACAAGTCGATCATATTTGCGGATATGCACATCTGCCGTTAGTGAACCCCACTTCGTCACCGTTACCATCGAACGGTGTTAAACAATTTGCAAATTAAACCTCATAGAATTCAAACGTCCTTAATTGTAAAAACACAAAACCCATGAAAAATCAAATGGTCTAACACTCTTCACTCTTTAACTTTCACTCTCTCTTGAATCTCTTTTTTTTTTCTCCTCTCCACTCTTTCACTCTAACTCTCTCTCATCCCTCTTTCTCTCATATTCATGTTATATATCCTTTATTTTACCACAATATTGTGTTACTCGAATTGTTGTTGTAATGTTTCAGGAGTTAGGTAATAAAGAAGAGAAAATGGAACAAAAAGGACTTGAATGCAATAAGAATGGACTGAATTGAAGACTTCTGGACCCATTTGTAATGCACAAGGACTAGATCACAAATCAGGAAGGACCTAAATGAAAATCCGGAGGGACCTGATTGTGAAATGCAAAGTATTATGACACATGACTTGAACCAAATCAATATTTCACAAATTAAACTCAAATCGGTTCAAGACAGATAACCAGGGCTTCACACAACGTGCAAAATACAACTTTTAAGCTCCTGGAAGAATTTGGGACCGATCGAGCGCAAATGATCCGCCAGTGGTGGATTTGGATCCGCCACTGGCGGATCATTTTGCTCGAATTAAGCCATAATTTCTCCCGTAGCTTGTACTTGATTAATGTGGTGCACCAGAGTATAGAGAAAGTTATGACAGCCGTCGGATTGCTCTCAGATCCATCCAAACCCTTATTTCTTGTATAAATACCATTGTAATCCCTCCTCTCCACACCTTCTTCCTCTTTCCCCCATTAGAGTAGGTTTTAGTTTCCTATTTTAGAAGTGTAATAAGGGGGTTGGAGAGGAGCAAACTTTGTATTTTTGTTTCTTAATCTAGTTTTGTTCTTGTTCTTTACTTTAGTGTCTTTACTTTGATGTAATTTCTTTTATATTGTTGTTTGCTTAATCTTGTTTGCTTCATTTCTATTTTGGGTTCATGTTATTTTTATGTTTTCTTTAGTGTAGAGATGAGTAGAGAGTAGTTCATCCCCATTGGGGGGTGGAGAAGAATGTGATTCGGTCATGTGATGAATTAGCTGTGTTAATCTTAATCCTTTGAGCCTTACATGATTTCCATAACCATCTAATGAGATTTCACTCTTATCTTTGATGTGCTAATGCTCTTGAATGAAGCTTATCACATGTTTAAATTAGTGGGCCTATTTTATGGGGAATGATGAGGTTAGGATAATGATGAAGTGGAAGAGTGGAACAAGGCATGTACCTGCATGTGTTAATGTTGGCTTTATCCAAATTAATATCTTGTATGTTTTAATGATTGTGATAAATCTTATTTCATGTGGAGACAGTTGGATTTGAGTCATTATGTATGTGAACATATTTGCTTCATTTCAATTATTGTTTTGTATGTTTTAATGATAATGTTTTATCTTATTTCATGTGAAGGCAAAGTTGGAGTTGAGTTTTGTGGATTTCATGCATATCATGTTTTGATGAGCACATTTGAACACTACACATTTTCATTTACATGTTCTTTCTCTACCCCCCCCCCCCCCCCCCCCCGAGGGGTTTAGCTGTAATCTTTGTTTTCTGATTTCTTACTTGTTTTAGTTTAATTCTGATCGCATCTCTCATTTTCTTTTCCCACTCGAGTATCGCAAACCCGACTCTCACACGCTCCTTGTGGATCGACCCGTGCTTGCCACCGCTTCAACGCGATCGTGCACTTGCGGTTATTAAATTGATTCAATTAACAAGTCTGGACGAAGTGCGGACAAATCTGGACAGAAGTCTAGACAAATATGGACAAGTCTGGATGAAGTGTGGACAAATCTGGAGAAGTCTGGACGAATTCAGGACGTAGTCTGGACAATTCTAGACAGAAGTCTGGACGAATTTCCCACTCAATGTCAGAAGAAACCCGCGCTAACTTCAGTCTACCGAAGTGTACACGGTCAACCAAACTTGAGTAGATCAGAGCCCAACCAATTCTACTGTCCACCATACAACGGTGAACCGAACTTAATTAGGGCTAAATAGATAAAAGCTACTGGAGTTTGGTGAACGATGATCCGATACATAATCGATCAACCGAGTTCTTAATTCAGACCAATTCTTCGGACTACTATTTAAATAACGGTCGACCGAATATGCCATGATTTCTGCCCGAGCTTAAGTCACATCTTGCATTCCTATTGGTCCATTTCCCCACCAACTCCTAAACGGATAGTTGAGCTTGAAGGCTTACAAATAGGACCTCATTTGTTGGGTTTGGTAATCTTGAACACTTCCTATCTATCCAATTCTCAAAGCCAAATCCTCTCCATCATCAAGCTCTCAATCCACAACACTCAATACTTAATTGTATCATAATTGTATTAAGTATTACAAAAAACTATCTATAATTGTAATACTTAATACATTAGAAATTATATCATTGTATGTAATTTGTAAATTTATTTTACTTAATAAAATTTCACTATCAGTTGTGATGGGTAGATAGGGTAGTTGATGAGAAAATGGAATCGATGAACAGATTATTTTGATGAAATCCGAATTTGGTAGTGTTTTTAATTGAAACTTTGTAAGTTACGGGTATATGAATACATGCAAATCCGACCGATAAGACCTAAACTCAATCGAGCCCGATAGACCGAGCCCACCACTGGGACCGTCCCAGCCCACCTCCCACCTTTAGTAGTTTGTGTAATAATGTCGAAAACAAAGGTTAACAACATAACCTAACTTGTTGAAATCTGTGCACCTGCGGAGAATCTCAATTTCCCAGCTTTAACTATTACCTTTAAAATACAAGAATCATTATTCCTAAGAAACCCAAATTCGGCAAAATCTGTGGGAATTTGGAGGCACGTATTTGGATAATTGGGATTCCCGGAAAATTTGAAACACCAAACCTCAACATTCAACCACTACCTAAAACTATTAAGGTAGAAGAGGTTGTTAGATTGCTTATTTGATGGGAGTCATTTCAACAAAATTATCTCCACCTCTATTTCAAGAAAAATGTAAACTTAGGAATGTTGGAGCGTCTACTTCACAACAATCTATTTTAGACTATAGTTCTGGGACATCGAAAACTAGGAAAGACGGTCCAATTAAAACTAGAGATGTAATTGTTGATTATATAATTAGAGATGAATTACTGTTTAGCTAAGTTGAATCTCCAAATCTTAGAAAGACATTTAGTTACCATAATCCACAATTTCAACCATTTTTCCAACGCACATTAGGGGTTGCTGCAAATACAAAATATGATAAAGGGAAAATAGACTTAATTAATACATTTGCATCAATGCCTTATCCTATAGCACTAACAAGTGATATTTGGACCTCGAAGCTTTACAACACAATGGAAATTGAATGTGGTTGTTGAACTCTAACTTGAATGCACTCAAGGATATGATATAAGCTTGGAGTGAATTTAGTGGAAGTATGAGAGTTGGTGGAGCTTTGAAGGCTTGAAGATTGAGAGCACAAGAGTAGGATTGATTTTTGGCAAGTGTTGTAGTGAATGTGTCTCTTAAGTGAAGCTTATATAGCCTTCGAAACAAATAGAGTCGTTATGGTAAGTTGGTGAGAATTGGACCAAAGGAAAACAATATGTGACTTAAGCTCGGGCAGAAATCGGGACAGATTCGGTCGACCGTTATCCACACGGTAGTCCGAAGAAGTGGTCAGAAATAAGAACTCGGTTGACCGAATGTAGGTCGGATAATCGTTCACCAACTTCCAGTAACTTTTTCCTAATATCGGCTAATTAACTTCGAATGACCGAGAACACTTCGGTGCACCGTTCAAAATGGATAGTAAAGAATAGGTGCGACTTGCTGATCATGTCCGGTAGACCGTGGCAAGTTCGGTTGACCGATACATGTGCGGGTTTTCAGCTGACATTGAGTGGGAAATTGGTTTATCGATAACGGTCGAAATATTACGTGGAAAAATAGCCATTATGTTCTGATAGACAACAACACTTTGGTAATCCGAAGCCTTATCGGTAGACCGGTATGGAAGTTTCAAGGGTGTGGCTAAACGACAAAATATAAGTCTGGTGGAGTTAGTTTGTGCCACGTGGGCCAATAAGATGAAGTCGTTTAGGCCAAAAGACACAAGAGAGTTCGGATGACCGATCCATCTTCGGAATACCGAATAGAGATGTCCAGAGAAATTTCGAAGCTACTGGGAATAGGGAAACGGTCGACCGGGTAAGATTCGGTACACCAAAACAAGGATTCCAGGAGATCAAGTTTTTACTGACTCTAAGGAGACGGTTGACCGGATAAGGTTCGGTACACCGAAACAAGGGTTCCAGGAGATCGAGTGGTTACCGACTCTATAGGGAACGGTTCACCGAGATACACTCGGTTATCCGTGGGGAACCAGGTTCGGTAGACCGACAAGGACACGGTCGACCGAGACATATGGGTTTATCCTTTTGTGCATCAAGTGTACATTTGATCCTATAACTCTAATAAATGGAAAATACATATGAAGTCCTTGAGCTTTGATTACAAGTCTTGAGCCTTGATCTTGAAGTTGATTAGTCTCTTGGTTTGATCACCTACATTGTTACGAATACACAATATCTATGCAATTTGACAATATGATGTGTGTGATGTTGTAATTGAAGTTATGCATAATATTAGTTTGTTAATCATCAAAATTAAGATTAAAATATATGACGTTTTTTTGATGGTCGTAGACTTTTTCCCGAGAGTGAATGAAAGACTTATTTTGCAATTCCTCCTTTTTAAGGCCAAAAAGCCAACACTATTTAGGTAGTAATAGTACATATAGATATCAAGAATTTAGAGAATTGTGCTCTAGTAATGATATTAGACCTACAAAATTTAAATTAGATGTCCATCATCGATGGAACTCTACTTATGAAATGTTGAAATGTTTTCCTTGTAAATCTTTAATACAATTTATTATAATGAAAAAAATGAATTTGTTTAACTAATCTTGATTGGGAAAATTGTAAAATTATGTTAGATTTTTTTAAACTTTTTTTCAACTTCACTAACAAATTAAGTGGAACATATTACACAACTGCTAACTCATTTATATTTGAATTACTTCCAATTACAAATGTATTTAATAAATATAGGAATAATGATAGTTTTGCAGAAATTATTAATGCAACGGAGGCTAAGTTTAATAAATATTGGAAACCTCCACCATTAATTTTTCGTTTAGCTTTTGTCATGGATCATAGATTTAGAATGATCAATTTACAAATTTACTTAGAAACTATTTTTGAAAACATGAATTATGAAGGTTGTGAAGATTACTTAAAACAAATTAAAACTTACCTTAATAGATATTTTAGTTTATATGAACGATTAAATAATGTTAATTAAATGAGCTCAAACATTACTAGTTCATCATGATCCCAATAATACATACTTTTAGATTAAAATGATGATGAGGATGATGATGAAAACTTTCAATGGAATTTGTTAAATAAAAAAATTAAGATCAGAACAAAATGAATCAATAACGAATTAACTGCATATTTAAATATGGATATGTATTTAACTATTGCAGATTGCAAATTTTTTGATGTTTTAAACTTGTGGAAATCTAACTATGCTAGATATCTAATAGTTTTTTTATTAGCACGCGATTTACTAACTCCGTCGGTGTCAACCATGGCGTCTGAGGCTGCATTAGCCCAGGTAAATGGGACTTGACCGACAAGAGGCGCAACACATTTTATAAATCACTAGAGACAAGTGTTTGCGTGAAGGATTGGTTGGATGCAGAAGAGAGAATGCAGAACATGAAAATCAATGAGAGCAGCGACGAAGACGAATAAACTATCTATAATTTGTTGGTTTTTTGGCCTTAATCTATGTTTTGATGATTTAATCAACCTAATCTTAATTATAATCAATGTATAGTGGCATACATATTGCATTACATATATATTGCTTTGTGCTAACTTCTACAAGTGATGAAGACTCAAGGAAGAGAGGAAATCAAGTCAATACATGTATTAAAGCTATATTGAAGATATGTAATCTTGTTTTCTTTAAGTCTTAGGAACTTTGTGTAATTGAGCATACTTGACCTAAAAACTACTCAAACACACACTAGGTTCCTTATGAAGTCACACACAAAATTTCATATAATTTGGACTTCAATAGATCACCCAAACTTAGACCGGAAAACACTAAACACTTAACCTGAACTGTTTGCCCACAGTCGTTCGACCGAAACAGACTGTTCGGTCGACCGAGTGATCAATTATACTATTAGTGTTTTACTGCCTGGTTTCGGTCGACCATCCAAACCTTTTCGGTCGACCGAGTTAACACATATTTCGGACCATTAGAATTGTCGTATTATACCAACGGTCGTATTCGTATTATTTCCAAATACCCCAAAATACTTTTTCCTATCAGTCGACCGAGGACCTTGTTCGGTCGACCGAACTTAAGATGTCTCGACAAACTCAAACTGCATGTTTGTTTTCGGTCGACTGTGGCCTTGTTTCGGTCGATCCAATTTGATCATGTTTGTCAACCCCGTAGAGCCTGTTAATTTTCGGTCGGCCAAACCCTATACGGTGTTCGACCGTTAACTTAAGTGTACCCAAGTTATAGCCTATCGCGACCGACCGTTCCTTAACCGGTCAACCAAACCGTGGTCAAAATTGCCCAACGGTCGACCATTCTGCCCGATCCGGTCGACCAAACTCTTTCAGTTTTGGGTCCTGCAATTTGTTGTTTTGTGTTTCTTCCACAAACACTTATCAAACTTGTCCCAGCGTCTATAAATCACTTAGATATTATAAATAGGTGTTCCTATGACACAATTAAAGAAACTCTTACACTTCCATTTGTCATATACACTTAAGAGAAAACTTCAAGTCTCCCATTCCCCAAATCTACTCTCCAAGCTTACAATTCCACACTTTAGTATCGATTCCACATCCTAAGCTAAGTGTGCTCAAGTTAGAGAGTGTGTTCCACTCAACATCTCTATTTTAAAGAAACAAGGACTTCCGTGAAAGCCCGAAGTGTTCCTCTCGGATTGTAAGATAAGAAAGTCAAGCTCGCGAGGGTGTTCGCGAGTTTGTTTTGTAAAAGGATTAATCTCGGCCCTGAACAAGGTTGATAGTGAAGACGTGAGCGGAGCTCGAGGGAGATCGAGCGGAGCTTGCAAGAGAGGAAGTAGGCGGGAGACCGAACCTCTATAAAAATCCGGTGTCATCATTGTGGTTTGCCTTACTTGCTTGTTTTTTGTCTAATTCCGCTGCATATTCTTGATTGATTAAACAAGTAGGTAATTAGCTTAAAAGTGATTAGAAGTAGAGACCCTTACGATCATACATAATTGTAATACTTAATACATTAGATTATTGGGTACCTAACTTATGATTATGATCCTAAGCGTGATATCTCTTTTAGTTGTGGTTTTTTAAACAAGGAGTGTTAAGTTTTCATGGCTTTTTGCAGCCCTCCAATTTGGGTGGGAAGGTTTCACATAGTTGCATACAAGTCATACGAGCCACGACTTGCTTATTTGGAGCCTGGATGCTCAAACAGTTTGGTTTGTGGACTGCTAAAAAGGAAGAAAAAAACCCATCAAAACTAAAAAAATCAAATCCAACTTGTTGGTTTTTATGTAATAATAAGCTTGCAAGCTAACACCAATGTTTTGTAAAAGATATTCCTGGTTGACGCAAATTCATTTTTAAAATAATGGCAGCATGCAACCTAATATAATAGAGATTTGCAGTCAAACAATAATTCAGAAATAATGTCAGCACTAAAAATAATTTATTAACTAGTTTATAACCTACTAATTTAATTGCACATGCGAAAGATTTATATATATATTTATACTACACTAAAACCCGTACATTGCACGATATATTACTATTGTATATGATAAATAATACTTATTCTTATTCTCAATAATTAAAATAAAATTGATACAACTAACAAAATAATGCAATATAATATTTAATATCAATTTAAATTAGTTTTACTTAAAATATTAAAATTCACATGCGCAAAATTGTAAGGGTTATAAACACAAATTTTTCATCAAAAACACTATCAAAACAAATAATCACAAAAAATCATCCCACTTTTTAATACTCTTTAATGACTACAAGGCTTATAAGCATAGAATACCTAGAATTTTAACGATTTCTAATCTGAACTGCTATTCATCGCCGGAAAACTACTTAAATCGCCCGTACAGATCTCTATTTTGTCATTCTTTCATTTCTACTCCTATAACGCGACATTTAACCCTCCTATCACACATCTCTCTTCATCTTCCTCTCATAATCATAAAAAAATAATGTTTTGGAGGTCAGTAATGAACCAACGGACGCCCCGATGTACTCAAATCTGGTAAAATATCCAACATCTTTTTAATAAAAAAATAATAATAAATAATTAAACATAGCGGACGTTCGCGGGATCCGCCCTTCCCATGGGGGCAGCGTCTGGCTAAGACGCATCCCACATTGGGGGTGGGGGGTGGGGCAGGGGGTGTTTTACCAAGATGCCCCGCCCATGGGAGGGGCGTCTTAGCCAGACGACCCTCCCATGGGCGGGCGACTCCGTCGGACGCCCGCTATTTTTTTATATTTTTTTATTAAAAAGATAATTGATTATAAATTTAGATAATTGCTAAATTAATTAATTATTAAATTAATAATTACTATATTTGGATGATTGATACTCTTTCGGTACACCGAATAGATATTTCCAGAGAATTTTCGAAGCTACTGAGGATAAATATTCGGATGACCGGGTAGAGGTCGGTAAACCGACCCAATGATTCTAGGAAAATCAAAAACTTATTGTCTTTACGATCACAGCGAACCGATGGAAACATGTTCGGTAGACTGAGAAGCAAACGATCGATCGTCCGACATCTCACCTTACAACGAGTCTGGACAATTTGGACAAGTCTGGATGAAGTGTTTGCAAATCTGGAGAAGTCTGGATGAATTCACGACGAAGTCTGGACAATTCCGGATAGAAGTCTAGACGAGATCTGGACGAAGTTTCTGGAGGAATATTGACGGAGTTTCTGGACAAATATGGACGAGATCTGGACAAATTTGGACAGAAGTCTGGACAAGATCTGGACGAAGTTTCTGGAGGAATATGGATGGAGTTTCTGGACAAATATGGATGAGATCTGGAAAAATTTGGACAGAAGTCTCGACAAGTTTGGATAGAAGTCTGGATGGAGTTTCTGGACGGAGATTTGTCTAGATGTCCAGATTTGTCCGAGGGTTTTTTTGTTTTTATAGTTAAGGAAATTTGGATTTTACGAGGTTTAATTTGCAAATTATCTAACACCGTTGAACGGTAACGGTGATGGAGTGGGGTCCACTAACGACAGAGGTGCATATGCGCAAATATGGTCGACTTGTAGGTGTATATGAGACCATACCGAAAACTCAGGTGTATATCGCCAATTTGGAAACCTGAAAGGTATATATATTGTAGCAAAAAGCTCAATGCTATTTACATCTAACACATTTGTACAAATTATAACTTCAACCTGTTTTTGTATAAATATTTCATATTTTCATTCGTTGAAATGTTAATAAAAAATTTACACGTAAGCTTGAATATAATTCACACGTTCGTTTCGACACTATAAAACATTATCCATAAATATATAACACAAATATAAAACTCAATAGCAATAAAATTTAAGTCAATACTCAACATATTCCCGACAACAAAATTTACGTGTGCATACTTAACATATTCTGAACAACAAAATTTGCATGTGCATAGAAATTTAAGTTGGAGGACTGGAGGCATAGATGTTGCAACAAGAAATGCAGGAATTTGAAGGAGCTTCTTTTATTTGACAAGGGATGTGTTTAAGGTGCTGATGCTGGACTTCGAGTTCGTGGTGGTGTTATTGATAAGTTGAACTGAAAAATAAATAAAAAATAATAGATGTTAGTCATGTGGTCAAAGAGGTTTAATGTAAAATTGAAATATAGTTAATATAAAATATATTTATTTATTAGAAATTTAGTGGTGTATTTAAACAAGGGAAATGGAGAGCAAGCGGAGTTTCTCTTGTTTGGGGCACAATTTCAATTTCAAACGTTCTAAACGGATAAAATAGAAGAAGAACGGTGGGAAAGTTGCTTGTACAAATTGAATTTTTGATTTTCTCTGCAAAATGGGAGCAAAATGAAGAAATAATAGAGAAAGTTGTGATTACTTTATTTTACATTCTCTAATTAATCTTTGTTATTTCAACTTAACACTTTAATATCCCGTGATACAATTTTAACTTTATCCTTAATGATAGTTTGGCTATTCATGGTGATCCATTACAACAATAATTGCCATAGTTTGACCATGTTATGTCATAATTCATCTCAATAATATATATTTTTAGATTATTGTGTCGATGTTTTTGTTTTAACATAAACTTTATTCTAATTAGGTCATCAAAAATGTTTCGTCTAAAAAGTGAAAAATGTTCAATGTGAAAAATAAAGTTATAACATGTTCATTGTAAAACATAACCAGAAATTCTATCAACCTTTTTAATTTTTAAGAATATTGAATTTACGTCGTGTTATTCATTTAGAACACCCACAACCATGACCCGGATTGACCACCTTCTCTCTCTTCTCTCTATCCTCCAAATTACATGTCATGTCATCATGACCCAACCTCATTTTTCTCCTTCACTATTCACCCCTTAACCATGACCTAGGTCATCTCACTCTCTTTCCTCCACATCATTAATTTCTTTCTCAACTTCTTATTCTATTTCAAAATCATTTATATTTACCAAAAACATTAATAATTTATTTGGAAAAACATTTATATTTACATTAATAATCTCATACGTTTTATACCCACCCCCAACAGGTCGGTCGGGGGTCTCGCTCCCCGGTGAGCGAGTGACGTTCCACCTCACCGGTGAGATGACGGGGGTGGCAAGGGGGCAACATCCCCTGAAAGCCAAGTACAATGTTTATTTTGAACTTGAGATTTATTAGTAATTATGTACTGGTTTATGTGTTTTGATCTTGAAAATCTAACAGTTATCAAAATATAATAAACTCTAACCCTAATTATTATAAAAATATAAACTAAAACTACTTAAATCCTAACTATTTATCAAAATATAAAACCCTAATTATTAAAAAAATAACAAAACAAACCAAAATCAAAATCAAAAAATCAAAAAAATTTAAAAACCAGATCAACTAGGTTGTGCCACTAGGCACACCTAGTTGACGCCCGGGGAGCTGGAAAACCCGGTCGTCCAGCACACGATCGGGGCGGGATCGCCGGGCAACCCGTTAAGGATGGTCTTAACGTGACACGACTTTGAAAGTTTATTCATTTAACTAAATGAAGTGTATCTTTTTGAAAGTATAAGCAATGTATTTGTTATTGAATAATCAACTTATTTTACATATAAATTGTATTTATTCTTAACATTGAAAAGTAACCTTCCTCCGTACAAAATACGAAATAATTAAACTAGCTAACATAGACCTTGCAGGTGCACGAGTAGAAAAAGGTAGCTCCTAAGATTGTTCATACCATTTCAACCATTTACATACATCTCTTAGAATGCAACTTTATACTTAAGAAGGTAGTTCGTAATTCTAACAACTTTTATACATCCCTAAAGAAAATAAGTTAATTAGAGAATGAAAAATTGACCATTTATGCTCCAAGTTACCCAACCTCTGAAAAAAGTCCATATTTTAACTCTCTCTGAAAAATATGTCTATCTTTATACATCTCCCCAAAATATCCCTGCCTAAACCGTGTGGAACAATTCACTTCCAATCCTTCTCTTTCTCTCTTTCTCTTTTAGCCTTCAAAAATCGTGTAGTGAACAGTTCATATCGCACACATATCGAGCGCATCGAGTTTATAGTTCTCCACACCCAAACGATTCGAATTATGTTCATTATAAAATGCCCTAAAAATCGTGTGTTGAAAAAACACAACTTTCTAAATATCTAAATTATCGAGGACATCTCGCGCACACATCGAGTTCATCTAGTTTACAGTTCTCCACACCGAAACGATTCGAATTTTGTTCGTCATAAGACGTCCTCAAAAATTGTGCGGTGAAGTCGTGTTTTTTCAAAAAATCTAAATTATCGAGGTCATATCGCGCACATATCGAGTGCATAGAACCCATTGACTTTACAGTTCTCCACACCGAAATGATTTGAATTCCGTTCGTTATAAGACGCCCTCAAAAATCGTGCGGTGAAAAATCATGTTTTTTCAAAAAATCTTAATTATCGAGGTCATATCGTGCACATATCGAGACAGAAAAATGTGTTGAAGTTGAGAAATATGTGTTCTAAATATGTCGTGATTTGTATGTTATTTGAATGTATGTCGTTTGAATTTGTGAAATATGTCTTTATTTAGATACTCGACAAGTGTTGAGAATGTTATTTGTAGTATCGTTAGTTCCTTTTACAGTGTAGGTTTATGTTTTACGAATTTGAAAATATAGGGGAGGTTATGTCAAAGTTTTTAAAAAAATCTAACATTAATCGTAACGTTGTTTATTGTAGTTCATTTTGCTCCTACACTCATTGCTCGACGTTTACAGTCGTTTGTTACTACACTCGATTGAGGTAATTTTTAAACTTTTTAGTACTTTCAATTTTTTAATTAATTAGTAATAGAAGACCAACCATCTCACTTGAACACATTTTCAGATTTAATTAATATATGTTAGGAATGGATAAAGATGATGAAGGATCTTTGTTGGTCATGTATAATGGGAAATTAGAATGTCACGGAGATGTGGCAGAGTATACAGGATCTGACCGCAAATTGGTAGTTGTTCCGTTGAACATAAAATTTGGGGATTTAATGGATGTCATAAGATCTGAATGTTGTTATTCACACAGTATGTTTGATGTGAAGTTGACGGCGAAATTGTCATTAAACAATGATTGGACATACGCTCCATTAACCAATGATAGGTCGGTTTATGGAATGATGCGTTTGTTTAAAAAGATGTATGTGGTTGGAGTGTATGTGGAAGTTGAACGTAAAGTGCCCGACCATACACTGACAACCAACACTCATTCGTCAGAGTATGGTACAGTAAGGTCGACCAGTTGAGACTGCGGAATATATTTGAATATAAGTCTAAATCCTACAATCGAAGTTCCGGCATACCACCAAATTCCATATTTCCAATCGCAGAACTACCAGCAAACAAACAATGAATGGCCAGAAAATGCATGTGACATTCCGTCTAGCAGTGCAAATCCTTATCATGGTCTGTCGCAATTTGAACTCATGCATTACAGTCATGATGAGTTTGCTGGTAGGGCTGGACCGTCTACCTCATATCCCTCCATTGGGCTTGGTTTGTCAAATGTTGACCCAATTCATTTTAGTCGACCAGAATGCATGCAATAGATGTATAGCGTTGAAGATGATGACACTGAGGAATTAGCGGATTACAATACACCATTTGCTGTAGAAGATGAACCTGAAGGTGTTTCTGCTAATGAAGTCGTTCCGGAGACGCAGGATGTCATATATGCGAAGGTTTCCACGAACGAATTCATGAAGCAATCAGAGATCACAAGACAAGCTCTTCGATGGTTGCAAAATTGAAGGAAAAAATGAAGGCTTGGCTGATGTGTTTTGGTGCTGAAGAACCGACATTACATTTGAGTCAGGATCGTGTCGTTGAAGAAGAAGATCCACACACTCAAGAAGACGCTGACGGTCTCACTCATACAGAGAATGCAGCACGAGGAGGGGGACGGGGTAGGGGGAGAGGACATGCTCAAGCACGTCCTAAAAGGAAGAAGAGATTGAGAGGTCGCTTAGGTTAGATTTTTAGTTATGTAAAACTTATTTGATTGTTATTACACTACTTTTGGTTTTATGTTAAAATGTTAAACTCCTTATTGTGTTAAACTTGGATTTTTTGGTGTGTTGAAATTTAGGAAGTGCGAAATGGTGATATTTGTTGTATTTTGCTACTTGGAAATGGTTGTGTTTATTGTTGAATTTTTTGTAATTGGAATGATTGTCTTTGTTTTTATATTTTGCTATCTGGACGAAATTTCTGGACGGAGATTTGTCCAAACTTGTTCAGATTTGTCCGAGGGGTTTTGTTTTTACAGTTAAGGAAATTTAGATTTTACGAGGTTTAATTTGCTAATTGTCTAACACCGTTGGACGGTAACGGTGACGGGGTGGGGTCCACTAATGGCAGATGTGCATATGCGCAAATGTGGTTGACTTGTAGGTGTATATATGAGGCAATACCAAAAACCCCGGTGTATATCGCCAATTTGGACACCTGAGAGGTGTATTGTAGCAAAAAGCCCAATGCTATTTACATCTAACACATTTCTCTCTCTCTCTCTCTCTCTCTCTCTCTCTCTCTCTCTCTCTTTTGGCCTTCAAAATCGTGTAGTGAACAGTTCATATCACGCACATATCGAGCGCATCGAGTTTATAGTTCTCCACACCCACACGATTCGAATTCTACTCATAATAAAACACCCTAAAAATCGTGTGTTGAAAAAACACAACTTTCCAACAATCTAAATTATCGAGGTCATATCGTGCACATATTGAGTGCATCGAACCCATTGAGTTTACAGTTCTCCAAAGCGAAATGATTTGAATTCCGTTCGTCATAAGACGCCCTCAAAATCGTGCGGTGAAAAGTCGTGTTTTTTCAAAAAAATTAAATTATCGAGGTCATATCGTGCACATAACGAGTGCATCGAACCCATCGAGTTTACAGTTATCCACACCCAAACAATTCAAATTTCGTTCCTCATACGATGCCCTCAAAAAGCGAGCACATTCTATCGATCTCCATCGAACCTCATATTGAGCCCATCGAGCTTCGTCGGAAACCCAGAAGATCAATCCGACTTCCATCGATTCAATCCACTCCACAAAACACTCAGTCTAATCCTATCGAACTCGCGAGCTTATCGAGCACAACAATCGTGTTTCAATCGAACGCATATCGAGCTTCGTTGAAAACACAGAAGAAGCCCGTTTTTGGTATCCAAACTGTTAAAATTCCTAATGAATCCCCAAGCCCAAAAATACATTGTGTTGAACTTCCACTGAGCGCCTCTCGCTCACCGTGGTGTTCATTGTCACTTTGTTTCCAATCATGGTATGTTGCTTTTTATTTGGAATTGTACCAAGGAAACTTTATTTTACAATCTCCTTTTTCTTGTCATGTCTTGTGTTGTTGTGCATAAAGTATATTTTCGTATTTTATTTTGTGTCTAAGTGCAACAAAGTTGTATTTTGTGTCTCTCCATTTCAATAATTAAGATAATGGTTGTTATGTTGGTTGTATTTGATGTATAGTAAGGAGTTATTAATATTAGAGTCGATTTAGTCTGTTGTTGTGATGTATGCATCTATGAATAATGTGTTGTTGGTACTAAGTTCGTTAGTAAGTTTGTGTTTTGAAGGTCTTGTAAGTTGTAATGTTTTGCATATGTTGAATTAACATCGATTTTGGTATTGTCGTCCTTGTAAATCTTTTTTTGATTGCTTTGACACGGTATATGATGACTAGGTTGGTGATTGATAAGAAATTGGACATCAATCGTAGGTAGAGTGGGTTATGGCGGTAAGGTTTTGGTTAATATAGATGTGATAAAGGATAATTTGGTTCAACGAGACCGATGAGTTAATAGGATGAATCAATCGAAGGGGGTAATCTTAACTGAAGGAGGGGGTAAATTAAATGTAATAGTAGTGTAAAATCTAGTTGAATGTAGTAGGGTAAAACTAGCAGGGTAATCCTAATTGGTTGCCGGGGTAAGCTGAATTAAAAAATGGGGTACCCAAAAATAATATACAAGGTAAGCACCATGCAATAGCGGGGTAACCCTAACTAAAGGACGGAGTAAGTTGAATTCAATAGCATGTTAGTCATAGTCTAGTGGAATTTAGTATGTTAAATCCAGCAGGGTAATCCGAAATGGAATTTGGTTTAATAGGACGAGTAACTTGAAGTACATAATGTATTAAATGATATTTTGTGGGGGTAACCCTAATTTATGGACGGGGTAAGTTGAATACAATAGCAATGTAAATCTAGTTGAATCGAGTATGGTTAATCTTTTCGGGATACCTTAATCTATTGGTGGGGTAAGTTGAATTAAATAGCAGGGTAACCCGAAATAATAGTCGGGGTAAGTTGAATTCAATAGCAGGGTAACCTTAATTGATAAATTTAATTGGTAGAATGGATGATAAGTTTGGGGTAAATATAGTCTTGAAAGTGGGTAATTTGATTAAAGTGTGGATTATTATGTTCTCACTTTTTTTTGTTTACATTTAAGTGTGGATGTCTATTTAACAATGTTGTGGCTTTTATTCTATGTTTTATGATACAATTTCATTTTGATTCAACAAGAATGACAAACCAGTGCAATAATTTATGTGGGAACACAAATGTGTTATCATTGTTGTTTGCACTTATACATAATACACATGATAATTTGAAATACATGGATAAGTAATTCCATAAGACATTATGTAACAATTGAAGAAATAAACTGAAACACATAAGGCAGCAAGAAAAATAACGACTTAAAGTCCGTGGAAATATACGAAGTGTGTGTCATCCACAACACACTAAATGTGGAATTTTTTAATGAAATTGTGGGATGATGTCTTAACTTTTATACCAAATATGTACCATCTAAATAAAGACACATCAAACCGACAACCATGCTCTTTTCCTAGAAAACATCCATAAAAATGTCAGTTTGAGTTTTTTTTGTGTAGTTGAAATCACGCAACATAAAAGCACTTACCTCTATGATCTAATTCTCATACACCATCACAACCTATTTGTTAGATAATGAAGATAAAGATATTGAAGACACCATCACAACTCCCTTTTTCTGTCTACGCCACCGAGGACCCCTCGTTCCCCCTCCCAAATTTCACTGAATAGGTTGGATGTACCTGATGACGTTGAGGTTGTGTCGAATACGGAGATTGTAGGCTGGACGTTCCTCCTCTTTCTAATGGTTGCGGGAGAAAACTCCAATAGGCATATTTTCATGATTTATTTGTATTTTTTCTATCATTTTACTTTATCTATTAACCTTTACGTGTTGTATAAATTTTGTTAATTGGATTCATTTTTTAATTTTCATTGTGATTTTCTCCTCATTTAATTTAATAACCTCCATAAAGTTTGGGTTATTATATTCAAGGTGGTTATCTGAATCTATATCTAATGTGGATAATGTTGTTTTATTTTGTGGATAATGTGGTTATGTTGTTTTATGTGTGGATAATGTGACATGAAGTATTTGTACGGTTCTTGTTATGTTGTTTTTATGTTTGTGGATAATTTGGCATGAAGTATTTGTACGGTTCTTGTTTTATATAAACTACTTATCCCCAATTGGATTTATTAATTAGGGTTACTTTGCTATTGAATTCAACTTACCCATACTATTAATTATGGTTACCCTGTTACTGAATTCAATTTACCCTGTCGACCTATGTTTCTCATTTTATATAAACCGTCAAAACTTTACTCCTATTAAATCAAACACTAGCTTCAAATGTTTTTCATTTAAATGGATCACCGTCTAACTTAACTTAATGAAGAGCAAAGACTGCCCCCATTAATGTTAGGCTAAAGGTACTGTTAAAACGAAAAGAACATCGTACCTAAATGTATTGAAAGGGGCATTGCCGGTCATCTATGAACAAGAGAGTAAACACAACTACAATCTAACTCTGGTTCAGATTTAAGCTAGAATTATATTATTTTCTGATGTTTTGTTGTTATTTTGAACCATTCATGTGTTATTTCCCTAGTATTTGGTTGGTGATGTTACCTATTTTTAGGTAATAGAACTTCTAGAACTTATTTGGAATCATTCGTCTGTAATATGTACTATGTTATGGAGGAACATATGTCGACCCTGCTATGGAGTAAATATATGGTATAACTTTAATTGATAAATCTAGTCGGTAGAGGATATGATAGGTTGTGGTAAATCTAGTTGGTAGAATGGATGGTAGGTTGTGACAAATCTACTTTCGAGATGATGTAATTTAATAGGATATGTAACTTGGTGTATATAGAATGGATTAAATGTTGGTTAGTGGGGGTAACAATAATCGATAGACCGAGTAAGTTGAATTCAATAGCAGGGTAACCATAATTGATAAACAATGTAAGTCGAATTCAATAGCAGGGTAACATTAATTGAATTAAATTTATTTCCTTCTATTTAATCCAATTTACTCTACTCATGAATACAACTTATCCCTTCTACCAATTAAGGTTACCTCCCACAGATCATTATTTAATCAGTTCTGTTTACTCCAAGTTACTCGTTCTATTACATCAAATTATCTCCGTTCACAACTAGATTTACCTCAACCAACTTATGAAATTACCATATGTGTTGTATGAAATCACATTCACATGTACGTGAATTTTTCCCTCTATGTATTGGTGTTTGAGGTTTAATTGTACATTTTTACCAATTAAGAATACCAAAAATGAAATCATGCGTAACTTAAACAAGAAATAACAAAGAAAAAAAGAAGTGAACAAATATAATAATATTGTAGACAAAAATGAATATTTTAGCTGGATTTAAAACAAATTCAAATATAAAATGTATAATATCTTACGCTGCAAAAGTAGTACCCTTTGCTGCAAAAGTAATATCATATTCTGCAAAAGTACAATAAAGAAACAACAAAGTCAAACGGAAGTAATAGTTTTCTCTGAATTTTCTCTATTCAAAATATTTCAAAAAAAAGTATAACAGAAAACCAACAACTGGACATCTACCACACCTATTAAACTACCAACAAAACTTTCATCTGACGTGGTTTGCCAAGTCATCAGCGTGTGGGGATCCGGGTGGAATCCTGGGTATCCATTTCATAAAGCTTTATTTACCGTTCATTGAATTTCAAATACAATATTACCAAAAATTAAATGAAAATATTAATTATCCCCAGAACTCAAAAGTTCTAGAGTTTATGCATTTATAGAAAGACCGTAATTATAATTCAGTTACAATGATTAGAGAGTAGTGGTATATGTTCATTTTTCTCGTTGTTTATGATTATTATTAAATATTTTGACCCATGATTGTCATCCTTCTTGAGAAAGTTCTTTAATGATCTATGATGTGGTGGTAAATTCAAGGCATTGATTCTGGAAAAACAAGTTTTCAACGTTATAATGGTTAACAAGAATTTTTTTTCGTGCTAGAAACCATTACTATGTGAGTTTTCCCTAATATTCATGTGCTTGTATGTGTCATAGATCGGTTGAAGAGATTTCAATCTCATTTAGAACTAGGAAGTACAAATATCGTGCATTTTCAATAAGATGATTTGCCTTACAAGCTCACAACATGCTTATGGAAGCATTTTCAATAAGATGAACGCCAACACAGGTTTTGCCAGGCTAAACTTCTTTTCCTCAAAACTATTTAATTATTTTTCCCCAAAACAACTTTACTGATATAACTAATGTAATAGTTGTATTCTATTGATGTTATTTTTATTTTTTTACCCTTTTTTGGACATGTAGTTTGTTTTCAATTAGAACTTTACTTTGGAGAATTCCAGTTCAAGAAAATGAAAGGCAACAAGTGTTGATCGATTTGGTTTATATATATATATATATATATATATATATATATATATATATATATATATATATATATATAATAAACCCACATTTTTTTCATTTTGAAGTTTAGTTTTTCGCTTCTCATATTTGGGCACCTCAAACAATTTTTGGGGTCCAGTCAGAATGGTTTTGAGGAAACATGGTTTCAGTCAAGCAAAACTGTTAACCCTTAGAAACGAGGGTCAACAAATACTTAAGAGTGAGTTTAGTTAAACTATGTCAGAATGTATAGGAAGTAGGAAATTTGAGAGCAATAGAAGAAAATGTTTCTAGTGTGAACATGATATGTGTCGTTAAGCTAAAGGGTAGGAGTGAACCTACTTATACTTTTGTTTTATTTATAGATTGTCATTCATGGTATGCCTCCCTTGCCTCTGGGATTGGGTCTGTTCACTTGGGATCATATTATCATATATATTTTTTTATGAAATTTTGATGACCAATTATGTGGTTAGTGTTGAGCTAGAGACTTGCTCAGTTGTTTTTTAATATTTTCAGTGCGAGTTTTAGGACTCCATGGAAGGAGACATTCACATTGGAAACCATTGTTTGTGGATTTTCATTTTTAGCATACCCAACTAGTGGGAAAGCACACAAATATTTGTTAAAAATAAATATTTAAGTTAGGGATTTTAGGATGTAATTGGTTTATCAAAAACTATAAGTGAAGAAAATGGACACTTAAATGACATTTTGGTGATTAAGTTGCATAATAACCTTTACAGTCCTATAACTGGACTTTCATAAGTTAAAGATCATTTTTTAAAATGTTTCAGAACATAAAAATTGTTCTTAACGGCTGGCTGGTAAAAATTGTTTTGAATCTCATTCATATAGGCACCATCATTCATGTACTATGCCTTAGATGTTCACTTGCTCTAACTCTTTTAAGTGATGCATAAGGGCAAATGCCTCTGCTAACTGTTGGCTGAACAGAGCAAGATAATTGACTATTTCAGATTATTTCTCTATATCCCTGTCAAATCTTCATGTCTTCTTTGATTTTTTCTATATCTCCATTTTAGAATCTATTTGAGTATCTAACTCTGTCTTCCATTTTACTCATATTTCTTCAATACTTGCTGTATTGCCGATAACCAAATCAAGTTGTGTTTGACAATGTAGATTTTTTTCTCAGTACAGACCTCAAACAAACCAATTTCTGTGTTTGTTTTCTTCTTAGTCATTTTGTCGTAAAATTATACTTTCCTTTGCGAGATCTTTGGTGTCGGTTTGAGGATACAGATTCAAAGTTGGTTTGAGGCATGTTTAACAGGTGCAACCCGTCAAGTGTAACAGTTCTCAGTTACTTAACAATCCTGGTGTAGTGTCCTCAAGTAGAGTAGTTTTAAATGCAAATGGCTAAAAATTAAGACTGTTTTATCATTTTGTTACGACAGGGGAAAATGGATGCAGCAGCAACTCAGCAAGTACGATCCACAAAGCAATTGCTGTAGATCCAACATATGCAGACACATTCTACAAACTTGTTTTTGAATTTTTTGAAGGTTCACATATGCAAACTTTTGTATGGCCTATTATACCGTGGTCATTTTTGGTGTTTGACTGGCCCTTGCTTCTCGTTTCTTGAAAACTAATGTAAGTCCAATCTCAGTTTCCCAAGTAATGTCGCTTCTGTTTTTATTTTTGACTGGGCCTATTTGAGAATAAGAATAAATATTATTTATCGTATACATTAGTAATATATCGTGAAACATACGGGTTTTAGTGTAGTATCAATATATATAAATCTTTTGCATGTGCAATTAAATTAGTAGGGTATAAACTAGTTAATAAATTATTTTTAGTGCTGGCAATATTTCTGAATTATTGTTTGACTGCAAATCTCTATTATATTAGGTTGCATGCTGCCATTATTTTAAAAATGAATTTGCGTCAACCAGGAATATCTTTTACAAAACATTGGTGTTAGTCTTCGTATTGGCATTGTAGTAATCTTATTATTACAGAGAAACCAACAAATTGGATTTGATTTTTTTTATAGTTTTGATGGTTTTTTTTTCTTTTTCAGCGGTCCACAAACCACTGTTTGACCATCCAGGCTCCAAATAAGCAAGTGTGAATCGTATTGTTGGTTTTTTGGCATTAATCCTTGT
Organism: Triglochin maritima; assembly: GCA_963682175.1. Taxonomy (NCBI): domain Eukaryota; kingdom Viridiplantae; phylum Streptophyta; class Magnoliopsida; order Alismatales; family Juncaginaceae; genus Triglochin; species Triglochin maritima. The sequence goes on from OY821770.1 coordinate 20,204,179, forward strand.
TTTGATGATTTAATCAACATAATCTTAATCATAAGTAATGTAGAGTAGCACATATATTGTATTGCATATATATTGTATGTGCTAACCTCTACAGGTGATCAAGACTCATGGAAGGATGGAAATCAAGTCAAGATTTGTAATAAAGCTATATGAAGATTTGTAATCTTGATTTTATTTTGAGTCTTACGAACATGTGTAAATTGAGCATACAAGAGTTAAAAACTTATCACATTCACATTAGGTTCCCTGTAGGAGTCACACACAAAATCTCATATCATTTGGACTCCATTAGATCATACAAACCTTAGTCGGAAATCACTTTAAACCTAAACCCAGTATTCCTGTGTGAACCGGTCGACCGAACCAGTTCTCAGTTCGACCGGTTTATAACATACTCTCCACAGTGATTTTTCCGAACTCTAGCGGTCGACCGGTTCTACCTTTTCGGTCGACCGATCCCGGATTTTAATATGGCCGTTATCTTTGTCGTATTCCTTCAACGGTCGTATTCGTATAAAACAAAATACACCCCATATACTTTACCAACGGTCGAACCATTTGCCCTGTCCGGTCGACCGTTTAATCTTGTCAAAAAATCCCTACTATCGGTCGATACTATTTCGTTCAACCGATCCAAATTTCCCTCTACCGAAACGTAAGTTCGGTCGACCGGTAACCTTGTTCGGTCGACCGTTTATTTAATAGATTTAATAGTTCGGTCGACCATTCCATATTTCGGTCGACCGTGTCTTTAACGAACCTAAGAGTTCGGTCGATCGTTTCTGGACAGATTTGCAGCCCGATTTTCTGCTTTTTGTGCTTTGCACAAAACCCAATCAAATCTTGTCTAAACGGTTAGAAATCTTTAGGAGCTTATAAATAGAGGATCAAACTTAGTTTTACACAGAACTCTTCAACTCCAATTGTCCCAATTCACTAGAGAGAAAACTTCAATCCTCCAAGCTCCAAATTAGCTACCCAAAGCCTAATTTCCACATCATTCATCACTCAAAAATCTAGCAATTGTTGTGCTCAATTAGAGAGTGGATCCCACTCAGTTACATTTGTTGTCAAGAGAGCAATGGTCTTGGTGAAAGCCCAAGACACAAGTATAGACTTCGGTGAGAGCCCGAAGTGATCCTTCTCGGATTGTGAGAAGAGGATTCCAAGCTCGGCGAGGGTTGTTCGCGAGTTTGACGGTTGTAAGGCTTTGTCTCCCGGCCCGGAACAGGGAGCGGATAGTGAAGTCGTGGGCGGAGCTCGCGGAGTCGAGCAGAGCTTGCAAGAGAGGACTAGGACCCAGGTGGGGTGTCAAACCTCTATAAAATCCCCCGGCTTCTTGTGGTTTGCATTCTATTATTCTTTCTCTACTTGTTTGTTTATTCCGCTGCGCATTTGATTGCTTAATCAAGTAGAGAATTAAGATTAGCCTTAATTGTGGACCCATAACCCACACGATCCTACACGTATGACTTGTATCCAACTATGTGAAATCTTCCGACCCAAATTGGAGGGCGGCAAAAGAGACATGAAATTAACGCTCATTGTTTCAAAAACCACAACTAAAAGAGATATCATGCTTAGGATCATAATCATAAGTTAGGTACCCAATAATCTCAATAATCTACAACTTTGTCATGTTTATTAGACACCACATCAAACCTCCTAGAAAACAATCCTAACAAATAATTTTGTTGGACCTTTTTGTTGAAATAGAGGTGGAGATAATTTTGTTGAAATGACTCCCATCAAATAAGCAATTTAACAACCTCTTCTACCTTAATAGTTTTAGGTAGTGGTTGAATGTTGAGGTTTGGTGTTTCAAATTTTCCGGGAATCCCAATTATCCTAATATGTGCCTCCAAATTCCCACGGATTTCGCTGAATTTGGGTTTCCTAGGAATACTGATTCTCGTATTTTAAAGTGATGAGTTAAAGCTGGGAAATCGAGATTCTCCACAGGTGCACGAATTTCAACAAATTATGTTATTTTGTTAACCTTTGTTTTCGACATTATTACACAAACTACTAAAGGTGGAAGGTGGGCCAGGCCGGGCGGGGCCCAATGGTGGGCTCGGTCGATCGGTTCGGATCGGGCTCGATTGAGTTCAGGTCTTATTGGTCAGATTTGCATATATTCATATACCCGTAACTTATAAAGTTTCAATTAAAAACACTACCAAATTCGGATTTCATCAAAATAATCGGTTCATCGATTCCATTTCCTCACCAACTACCTCATCTACCCATCACAACCGATAGTGAAATTTTATTAAGTACAATAAATTTACAAATTACATACAATGATACAATTTCTAATGTATTAAGTATTACAATTATGTATGATCGTAAGGGTCTCTAATTATAATCACTTTTAAGCTAATTACCTACTTGTTTAATCAATCAAGAATATGCAGTGGAATTAGACAAAAAACAAGCAAGTAAAGCAAACCACAATGATAACACCGATTTTTATAGAAGTTCGGTCTCCCGCCTACTTCCTCTCTTGCAAGCTACGCTCGATCTCCGTCGAGCTTCGCTCGCATCTTCACTATCAACCTTGTTCAGGGACAAGATTAAGTCTTTTACAAAACAAACTCCGCGAACACCCTCGCGAGCTTGACTTTCTTCTCTCACAATCTGAGAGGAACACTTCAGGCTTTCACGGAAGTCCTTGCTTCTTTACAACAGAGATGTTGAGTGAAACACACTCTCTAACTTGAGCACACTTAGCTTAGGATGTGGAATTGATACTAAAGTGTGGAATTGTAAGCTTGGAGAGTAGATTTGGGGAATGAGAGACTTGAAGTTTTCTCTTAAGTGTATATGACAAATGAAAGTGTAAGAGTTTCTTTAATTGTGTCATAGGAACACCTATTTATAAGCTCTAAGTGAGTTATAGCCGTTGGGACAAGTTTGGTAAGTGTTTGCGGAAGAAACACAAAACAAAAAATTGCAGGACCCAAAACTGAATGAGTTCGGACCATCAGATCGGGCAGAACGGTCGACCGGATCGGACAGAACGGTCGATCGTTGAGTAATTTTGACCACGGTTTGGTCGACCGGTTAAGGAACGGTTAGTCGCGATAGGCTATAACTTGAGTACACTTAAGTTAACGGTCGAACACCGTATAGGGTTCGGCCGACCGAAAAAAGGCTCTACGGGGTTGACAAACATGATCAAATTCGGTCGACTGAAACAAGGGCCACGGTCGACCGATAACCAGCATGCAGTTTGGGTTTGTCGAGACATCTTAAGTTCGGTCGACCGAACAAGGTCCTCGGTCGACTGATAGGAAAAAATATTTTGGGCTATTTGGAAATAATACGAATACGACCGTTGGTATAATACGACAATTCTAATGGTCCGAAATATGTGTTAACTCGGTCGACCGAAAAGGTTTGGACGGTCGACCGAAACTGGGGAGTAAAACACTAATAGGATAATTGATCACTCGGTCGACCGGACAGTCTGTTTCGGTCGACCGAATGTGGGCAAACAGCTCAGATTAAGTGTTTAGTATTTTCCGGTCTAAGTTTGGGTGATCTATTGAAGTCCAAATTATATGAAATTATGTGTGTGACTTCTATAACGAACCTAGTGTGTGTTTGAGTAGTTTTTAGGTCAAGTATGCTCAATTACACAAAGTTCCTAAGACTCAAAAAAACAAGATCACATGTCTTCAATATAGCGAAATACATGTTTTGACTTGATTTCCTTTTTTTCCTTGACTCTTGATCACCTGTAGAAGTTAGCACAAAACAATATATATGTAATGCAATATGTTGTAGGATCGTGTGGGTTATGCGTCCACTAATCACTTTTAAACTAATCACCTACTCGTTTTATCGATCGAGTTATATGCAGCGGAATTTAAACAACAAAACGAGCAAGTAAGAAATAAGCAAACCACAATGGACACCGAGGGTTTTTACAGAGGTTCGGCCACCGCCTACATCCTCTTTTGCAAGCTCCGCTCGACACTTCGAGCTCCGCTCGCGTCTTCACTATCCACTCCCCGTTCCGAGCCGGGAGAGAATGCCTTTTACAAAACAAACTCCGCGAACAACCTCACGAGCTTGACTTTCTTCTCTCACAATCCGATAGGGACACTTCGGGCTTTCACCGAAGTCCTTGCTTCCTTTGACAAACAATTTGAGTGGAGCAACACTCTCTAATTCTTGAGCACACTTGAGTAGGATTGAAATTAAGACTAAAGTGTAGAAGTTGGAGGCTTTGAGTGTTTGGGATTCTCTCTAATGTTTGGGACAAGTTTGTAGTGTGAGAGTTGTGTTAAAATGTGTTTTACAACTCCTTATATAGGCATTAGAGAGAATAGAGCCGTTGGGATTGATTGGGTAAGAGTTGATGTGTGATTACACAAACAGAACCTGCAGGACCCAATTCTGGCTAAAATCGGTCGACCGGATCGGGATGAACGGTCGACCGTTAGGCAGTTTTGCACTAAGTTCGGTCGACCGGTTAAGCAACGGTCGACCGCCCAACGCTACGACTTAGGTACACTTAAGTTATCGGTTGAACACCTAAGGGGAAACGGTCGACCGATTTGTACCAGGCACTTTGGGGTTGACAAACAAATAGATATTCGGTCGACCGAAACAGGTCTAGCGGTCGACCGTTTTTCAACAGAAGATTCGGGTTTGTCAAGAGATGGACAAACGGTCGACCGATCGTGGTCCTCGGTCGACCGATACATGAAATGTATTTTGGGATATAATTGGTTTAATACGAATACGACCGTTAGGTATATACGATACGGCCGGGAAAATAAGTTCAAATGGTCGACCAAAAGAGATGGTGCGGTCGACCAAAACTGGACAGGAAAACACAAAATGGATTACTTGATCATCCGATTGACCGAACGACATGTTGCGGTCGACCGTTTTGGTTCAGACAGCTAAAGTTCAGGTTTGGTGTTTTCTGGTATAAGTTTGGGTGATTTATGGAAGTCCAAATAATGAGAATTTTTGTGTGTGACTTCTAAAGGGAACCTAGTGTGTGTTTAAGTTGATTTTATCTCAAGTATGCTCAAAATACACAAGTTCCTAAAGACTCAAAGAAATACAAAATACATGTCTTCAAATGAGCTTGATTACATGTCTTGACTTGTTTTCCTTTCTTCATTGAGTGTTGATCACCTGTAGAGGTTAGCACAAAGCAATATATATGCAATGCAATATGTATGGTACTCTACGTGATCATATTTAAGATTAGGTTAATTAAATCATCAAAACATAGATTAAAGCCAAAAAACCAACATATGTGTGTCATTCTACATTGATTATAATTAAGATTATGTCGATTAAATCATCAAAACATAGATTAAGGCCAAAAAGACCAACAAATTATAGATAGTTTATTCGTCTTCGTCGCTGCTCTAATTGATTTTCATGTTTTGCATTCTCTCTTCTACATCCAACCAATCCTTCAAGGAAACACTTGTCTCTAGTGATTTATAAAATGTGTTGCGCCTCTTGTCGGTCAAATCCCATTTACTTGGACTAAATGCAGCCTCAGACGCCATAATTGACACCAGAGGAGTTAGTAAATCGCATGCTAATAAAATACTATTGGATATCTAGCATAGTTAGATTTCCACCAGTTTAAAACATCAAAAGATTTGCAATCTGCAGTAGTTAAATACATATCCATATTTAAATATGCAGTTAATTCATTATGTGATTCATTTTGTTCTGATCTTAATTTTTTTATTTAACCAATTCCATTGAAAGTTTTTCATCATCATCATCATCATCATTTCATCTAAAAGTATGTATTATTGGGATCATGATGAACTAGCAATGTTTGAGCTCATTTGATTAACATTATTTAATCGTTTATATAAACTAAAATATCTATTAAGGTAAGTTTTAATATGTTTTAAGTAATCTTCACAATCTTCATAATTCATGTTTTCAAAAATAGTTCTAAGTAAATTTGTAAACTGATCATTCTAAATCTATGATCCATGACAAAAGCTAAACGAAAATTTAACTAAAACCACTTACATACACAGGTATAATACAACATACGGAAAGAAAAGATATATTATGCTACGACTATTGTTGTGGTGGTTAAGTTCAAACTTACTAAAATCACACCCAGAAAGGAGAGTCTCCATGCATGGTTAACTTACAAAAGACATTTCTACTTGTTCACAAAAAGGAGATTCAATAAGAATCTTCATTACCTGCAGAAATCCTCAAAACATGATTCTGACTTTTTCCTCAAAACTTGAACTACTAATTATAGTTCATGGAGCCTCTTCCTTCATCTAAAACAGGATCACCTCTGGAACCACAGCCAATAACTCCATCAAAAATCGTATCTTGTAAATGCTCTCTCCCTGGCAGATATTTGTGAGAGCTCCAACTTTTTGCTTGGACCTTGTTGAACCACAATACGATAACCCTCGCCTGCTTCAGTTTTTGAAATTTTCTTCTTCTTACGACGAGACCTACCGTCACTGGTATCAGCAACAATAGTAGAATGGATCACTGGTAATGGTTGTTGTCCTCGCTCCTTTGTATGTATGGCAATATTGTTAATGGAATTTTTAATGGATGGATCTGTCCACTTTGATTTTCCCTTTCTTTGGCGTATAACTTCATCCTTGACAGACTGATCCATGCTAAAGGTTTCAGGACGATTTCCAGAACTGACGACTACTTGAACGGCATCACCATTCTTTTGCTTGTGCAATTCTTCCTTCTGGTCGACTGCCTTCTCGGGATTCATGTTAGTGTCATGCGGGGAGGACATGATAAGTTCATGATTGACAGCTTCAATGTCGTATAGGCCTGTTTTGTCTGAGCTTTTCTCAGTGGGCTTTCGCGTTCTAATGTTGGCATCACAGGGAAATTTGACTTCCACTAATGGATCTTCACAAGTAACATTTTGAGTGGTGTTTGTTGTGGTTTTTTCTGCCTTATTTTTACTACAAAGAACTTCAGATTCTTTCTCCAGCATTGGTTTCTCCGAAATACAGCGCACTTTGCCATCTCTGTCACGCCTCTTCTTTTTCTTCTTTTCATGAACCGAGCGCTTACTTTAAGTAACTACAGGATGGTCAGGAAATACAGTAGCAGCAGCAACATTTTCACCTGGAATATTGCCCATCGTTATTTTAGCACGGATTGATTTTTTCTTCTTTTATCAGTGGCAAGGATTGAAATTGAATGACATCACTAATTGGTATTGTGAAATCTCACCTTTGGAACCAGAAGGATAGGCCTGTACCTTTTCATACATTTGTTTTGAAACTTCTTCAGGAACAACTGTATAATCTAATTTTGGGTTAGAATTTTCAGCCATCCTTCCAGATGCGTGGTTACAAACCACTTTAATAATTTCATTTGCATCCGCAAACAAGCACACCACAAACTTAAGTTAAAAATTCAATAAATAGATATTCAAACGAAAATGGGGAAAAACAGTCTTGGTGCTTACCATTTTGCATTAGACATGCATCAACCATTTTTTCATCTTTAACTAAAGGAATGGTAGTTGGATGAAAGCTTGGATCATTTGTACGTACTGGGATTCTTTCCTGCTGCGTGTGCCTGTCATGACCAATTGGAGAGTCAGCAGAGATTCCAGCTTCTGGGTCTTTATGTGCACAAGCCAAAGTAGCATCCACATGAAGACATGGAGACCCTTTACATCCATAAAAAGCCTTCGCAACCAGCATAAGCTCAGATAAACGATAAAATCGTTTGTCATGCTTCATCTGAAAACAGCAAATCAAAAGACATTACACATTACACCAACAGGTACCTACCATTATTTCCCAAAATCATACCTTTATTGCAGAAACCTTAATTTCACCGAAATACGGAAAAGATAGGGCATGTTCAATCATAAATTTCCCTGCAAGCATTTGAAATAGTAAAAGAAATGATGATGAATGCAAATTTTAGTCAGACATGGCCAACAAATCGACATAAGTTACTAACAACCCTAAAGCCATCGCATGTTTCCATATATGTAGAAGACAACATCAACAACAAAAAGATCAAAACTTCATTTGGGGATTAATTCCATAAGAAGAAAGACATTTCATTTTAGACTTGGCTTTCACAAAACAAGCATAACAGCAGAGAATAAAAAAACCTAAATGTCAAACAACAACTTCCTTCACCAGATGACGATTCCGACAGCAAACTCTGAGAAACAAAAAAGGCAGATTCGAAACCCTAACGGAAAGGGAAAAAAAGAGGGGGAGTGGAGATTACGCTTGAGGTCGCGGACGGTGTCGTGATGGTGGACGACCATGACGAGGTTGGTGCCGACGTTGGTCTCCATGAAGACGGCCAAGTCCATGGCCTCGGCGGTGGTAGTGGTGGTGGAAGGAGGCGTTTCCGCCATCGCCGGCGGAGGGACGGGTTGGGAGTGGCGAAAGGGTTTTGGGGGGAAACCTGACTTGATTACTTCAGTTCCCTCCTTTTTTGCAACAATGCTTACTGAAATAAATATTTTTAATTTTTTTTACAAGTAAGTTGGAAATTGGAAATGAATAAAAAAATAAAATTGTTATATATTTACATTTTTTTGTGATTGAATAAGGTGTACGTTGTCGGAGAGTTTGTGATGAAAATATTTGGTATCGGACAAAATATGGATATTTCTGTTTTTAAAATAATAATAAAATGTGCTTGGATACAACTAGGGATGCAAATGGTTATCAACTATCCGAGTATTCGATTCAAAAATTTCTATTTAGTTGGTATTTGGTGAGTTCAATGTTACCAATTTAATTTCAGATACGAATTTGGTTTAAAAAAATTACCAATTAGAATTCGGATACAAGGTATTTAAAATTCGAATTATCCGAATTATTCGAATAAATGGTCAAATACACAAATTAGTATTCGAAAATTTAGTATTCGAAAATTAATTACAATATATATTTATTTAATTTCGGATAATATTCGAATACCAATCAGTATTCAAAATTTTTGAAGTTTCGGATTCAAATTCGGATAGTTCTACTGAATTTGGATTCAAATTCGAATTTGGTAATGAAATGTGGTATTCGGATTCGAATTCGGATATAGTAGGTATCCGAGTCAAATTATTCGAGTTGCATCCCTAGATACAACTTTGAAATATTATATTTTTTTATGTCATCTGTATAGCTATTTCTAAATCTACCGTTACTTTTTTGAGGTCACTCCATTAGCCTAATTCCTTAATGTCGTTACCATCTTGAGATCATTGCCTCCCCTTTCTTCCACTTTCTTCTTCCTTCTATCATCTCCCCTTCCCTCCACCCCACTTCTGGTCTATCCTTGTAGGTGATGGCAAACGAAAAAAATGAAGAAACTATCATCAACAAAAATAGGCAAATAATTAAGAACAAAACTGGTGGGGAGGGGGCGGGAAAGAGAATGATTCCAACCTTGAAAACTTTCCAAGTACAAAAGAAAGGGATTTCACAGACAATTGAAAATGAAGAAATTTTCATATACAAAAATAGGAAACAATCACATTTGGAACACAATTCTCACACTTTTAGACTCACTTCTTGCAAACCAATCACACACTAAAATGAACTGAACTGGAACTGAAAATTGGATTTAGGAAATACGAATGGGAAACACTACAACCTCTGATTTTCTTCCCTCTGTAATGAAATGTTGTGTCATGTCATAATGACTACCAATGGATGCTAAAATCTTTTGTTTAATAATTGGACATATCACGTCACCTTTTAATTAAAAAATTGATGTGATATGTTATTTTTATTGTATTTTTTCACGAAGTTTCGTTTCTTAATAATAAACCATACCACATTGGCTTTTAATTTAAAATCCGACATGATATATCTTTTTCATTATATTTTTTTCGACGTTCCATACCAAGTCGAAATTTATGTTAAAATCCAACGTGATATTTCATTTTTATTGGATTTTTTCGACGTTCTGTTTCTTAACAATAAGTCATTCCAAGTTGGAGTTTAGGTTAAAATCCGATGTGATATGTCCTTAAACGGGTGTTAGTACAACCTCAGTTGATCGGGTCCTGAATCTTGGAGGGAACATAAGGTATGGAACTAATCCTGTACATTGAGGGAGAAGGGGTTGAAGATGTTGCTGCGGCAGCCAAAGGTGCTCAGGATGATACGCATCACGGGTGTGTGTACAAGTGAGAGAGTGAGAGCTCAAATTTGGATTTAAGAGTAATAATACTTTTACTTTTTGATTTCTGCAAGAAGAAAAGTTGTGGATTCTGGTAAAATCTAGCTTCAGTAACCATGACTCAACATCATCAATCCCACCGATGTTAGATATTGTCGTGTTTTTCCGGTTCAACTTTCCGATACCATCTTCTGATTTCTCTGGATAGCTCTAAGGTCCTGCTTGGTTCGTCGTAATTGGATTCCATGTAATTTAATTTCATGTAATCAAATTACATTGTTTAATAACATTTTAATCATTACATGAATCACAATGTAATTCAAAAATTAATTTGTAATTTAATAGATCCGATAAATGTCGAAAGATGTTGACGTAGCTCAGGCATGCTACTGGTAGGATCAAAATTGAGTTTGATGGTGTGACAATGTTTGAATTATATGAAATGAGTTTAGTACATTGCAATACAACCTCTAACAATGCAATACAACTACCTTGAAAGTGATGTAATTGGATTACCTTCACAATTGGATTGCACAGTGATTACAACATTCAATTCCCTCAACCAAACAGTGAAATGTAATCCAACATATAATCTGATTACATTACACTATTGAATATAGTAAACTAAGCATGACGAAAGTGGTTCATCATACGGATAACAATGTCCATGTTTTAGTCATTTGAAAGAAACTATGTGTACATACGTATACAGTTGACAAATGAGATTCTATAAGGAAAATTTGACCATTTATGCTCCAAATTACCCAACATCTGGAAAAAATGTCGCATTTTGGCTCTCGCTCACAAATATGCTTATGTTTCGCGTTTTACCCAAAATAACTCTGTCTTTAAAAACACCAAAAAACCTCTCTCTGTCACCCATTTCTCTCTCTTTCACGCAATCATTCCTTGTCATGGTCGACCCCAGATGTTTTTTGAGAGGGTTGTTTCTGCATGCGTCAGAAAGTGATTTTCAGGGTTTTTTGTGTTAGGATTGACTCATACACCTTATGCCCACTTTGACGGGTCGATCGGGGGTCTCGCTCCTCGGTGAGCGAGAGGCACTCAGTGGAAGTTCAACACAATGTATTTTTGGGCTTGGGGATTCATTAGGAATTTTAACAGTTTGGATACCAAAAATGGGCGTCTTCTGTGTTTCCAACGAAGCTCGATATGCGTTCGATAGAAACACGATTGTTGTGCTCGATAAGCTCGTAGGATTAGACTGGGTGTTTTGTGCAGTGGATTGAATCGATGGAAGTCGGATTGATCTTCTGGGTTTCCGACGAAGCTCGATGAGCTCAACATGAGGTTCGATGGAGCTCGATAGAATGTGCTCGCTTTTTGAGGTCATCGTATGAGGAACAAAATTTGAATTGTTTGGGTGTGGATAACTGTAAACTCGATGGGTTCGATGCGCTCGTTATGTACACGATATGACCTCGATAATTTAGATTTTTTGAAAAAACACGACTTTTCATCTCACGATTTTGAGGGCGTCTTATAACGAACGGAATTCAAATCATTTAGGTGTGGAGAACTGTAAACTCAATGGGTTCGATGCACTCGATATGTGCGCGATATGACCTCGATAATTTAGATTTTTTGAAAAAACACGACTTTTCACCGCACGATTTTTGAGGGCGTCTTATGACGAACGAAATTTGAATCGTTTCGGTGTGGAGAACTGTAAACTCGATGAACTCGATGTATGCGCGAGATGTCCTCGATAATTTAGATTGTTGGAAAGTTGTGTTTTTTCAACACACGATTTTTAGGGTGTTTTATAATGAACAGAATTCGAATCGTTTGGGTGTGGAGAACTATAAACTCGATGCGCTCGATATGTGCGCGATATGAACGGTTCACTACACGATTTTTGAAGGCTAAAAGAGAGAGAGAGAGAGAGAGAGAGAGAGAGAGAAGGATTGGACAAATCTGTAAGATGTAAATAGCATTGGGCTTTTTGCTACAATACACCTCTCAGTTGTCCAAATTGGCGATATACACCGGGGTTTTCGGTATTGCCTCATATACACCTATAAGTTGACCATATTTGCGCATATGCACCTCTGCCGTTAGTGGACCCCACCCCGTTACCATTACCGTCCAACGGTGTTGACAATTTGCAATTAAACCTCGTAAAATCTAAATTTCCTGAACTGTAAAAAAAAACCCCTCGGACAAATCTGAACAAGTCTGGACAAATCTCCGTCCAGAAACTCCGTCCAGATAGCAAAATATAAAAACAAAGAAAATCATTCCAATTACAAAAAATTCAACAACAAACAAAACCATTTCCAAGTAGCAAAATACAACAAATATCACCATTTCGCACTTCCTAAATTTCAACACACCAAAAAATCAAAGTTTAACACAATAAGGAGTTTAACATTTTAACATAAAACCAAAAGTAGTGTAATAACAATCAAATAAGTTTAACACAACTAGAAATCTATCCTAAGTGACCTCTCAATCTCTTCTTCCTTTTAGGACGTGCTTGAGCATGTCCTCTCCCCCTACCCTGTCCCCCTCCTCGTGTTGCATTCTCTGTATGAGTGAGACCGTCAACGTCTTCTTGAGTGTGTGGATCTTCTTCTTCAACGGCACGATCCTGACTCAAATGTAATGTCGGTTCTTCAGCACCAAAACACATCAGCCAAGCCTTCATTTTTTTCTTCAATTTTGCAACCATCGAAGAGCATGTCTTGTGATCTCTGATTGCTTCGTGAATTCGATGGAGTTCTTCGTGGAACTCATAAACTCCGTGCACCTACAGAAAACACCTTCGCATATATGACATCCTGCGTCTCTGGAATGACTTCATTAGCAGAAACACCTTCAGGTTCATCTTCTACAACGAATGATGTACTGTAATCCCCTAATTCCTCAGTGTCATCATCTTCAACGCTATGCATCTCTTGCATGCATTCTGGTCGACTAAAATGAATTGGGTCAACAATTGACAAACCAAGTCCAATAGAGGGATATGAGGTAGACGGTCCAGCCCTACCAGCAAACTCATCAAGACTGTAATGCATGAGTTCAAATTGCGACAGACCATGATAAGGATTTGCACAGCTAGACGGAATGTCACATGCATTTTCTGGCCATTCATTGTCTGTTTGCTGGTAGTTCTGCAATTGGAAATATGGAATTTGGTGGTATGCCGGAACTTCGGTTGTAGGATTTAGACTTATATTGAAATCTATTCCGCAGTCTCAACCGGTCGACCTTACTGTACCATACTCTGACGAATGAGTGTTGGTTGTCAGCGTAGGGTCGGGCACTTTAGGTTCAGCTTCCACATACACTCCAACTACATACATCTTTTTAAACAAACGCGTCATTCCATAAATCGACCTATCATTGGTTAATGGAGCGTATGTCCAATCATTGTTTAATGACAATTTCGCCGTCAACTTCACATCAACATACTGTGTGGATAACAACATTCAGATCTTATGACATCCATTAAATCCCCAAATTTTATGTTCAACGGAATAACTACCAATTTGCGGTCAGATCCTGTATACTCTGCCACATCTCCGTGACATTCTAATTTCCCATTATACATGACCAACAAAGATCCTTCATCATCTTTATCCATTCCTAACATATATTAATTAAATCTGAAAATGTGTTCAAGTGAGATGGTTGTTCTTCTATTACTAATTAATTAAAAAATTGAAAGTACTAAAAAGTTTAAAAATTACCTCAATCGAGTGTAGTAGCAAACGACTGTAAACGTCGAGCAATGAGTGTAGGAGCAAAATCAACTACAATAAACAACGTTACGATTAATGTTAGATTTTTTTTAAATTTTGACATAACCTCCCCTATATTTTCAAATTCGTAAAATATAAACCTACACTGTAAAAAGAACTAACGATACTACAAATAACATTCTCAACACTTGTCGAGTATCTAAATAAAGACATATTTCACAAATTCAAACGACATACATTCAAATAACATACAAATCACGACATATTTAGAACACATATTTCTCAACTTCAACACATGTTTCCGTCTCGATATGTGCACGGCATGACCTCGATAATTTAGATTTTTTGAAAAACACGACTTTTCACTGCACGATTTTTGAGGGCGTCTTATAACGAAGGGAATTCAAATCATTTCGATGTGGAGAACTGTAAACTCAATGGGTTCTATGCACTCGATATGTGCGCGATATGACCTTGATAATTTAGATTTTTTGAAAAAACACGACTTCACCGCAGGATTTTTGAGGGCGTCTTATGACGAACGAAATTCGAATCGTTTCGGTGTGGAGAACTGTAAACTAGATGAACTCGATGTGTGCGCGAGATGTCCACGATAATTTAGATTTTTAGAAAGTAGTGTTTTTTCAACACACGATTTTTAGGGCGTTTTATAAAGAACATAATTCGAATCGTTTGAGTGTGGAGAACTATAAACTCGATGCACTCGATATGTGTGCGATATGAACTGTTCACTACACGATTTTTGAAGGCTAAAAGAGAAAGAGAAGGATTGGAAGTGAATTGTTCCACACGGTTTAGGCAAGGATATTTTGGGGAGATGTATAAAGATAGGCATATTTTCCAGATAGAGTTAAAATATGGACTTTTTTTCAGAGGTTGGGTATCTTGGAGCATAAATGGTCAAATTTTCATTCTATAATTAACTTATTTTCTTTAGGGATGTATAAAAGTTGTTAGAATTACGAACTACCTTCTTAAGTATAAAGTTGCATTCTAAGAGATGTATGTAAATGGTTGAATTGGTATGAACAATCTTAAGAGCTACCTTTTTCTACTCATGTCCCTGCAAGGTCTATGTTAGCTAGTTTAATTATTTCATATTTTGTACGGAGGAAGGTTACTTTTCAATGTTAAGAATAAATACAATTTATATGTAAAATAAGTTGATTATTCAATAACAAATACATTGCTTATACTTTCAAAAAGATACACTTCATTTAGTTAAATGAATAAACTTTCAAAGTCATGTCACATTAAGACCATCCTTAACAGGTTGCCTGGTGATCCCGTCCCGATCGTGCGCTGGACGACCGGGTTTTCCTGCTCGTCGGGCGTCAACTAGGTGTGCCTAGTGGCACAACCGGGTTGATCTGGTTTTTGATTTTTTGATTTTGGTTTGTTTTGTTATTTGTTTTAATAATTAGGGTTTTATATTTTGATAAATAGTTAGGATTTAAGTAGTTTTAGTTTATATTTTGATAATAATTAGGGTTAGAGTTTATTATATTTTGATAACTGTTAGATTTTCAAGATCGAAACACATAAATCAGTACATAATTACTAATAAATCTCAAGTCCAAAATAAACATTGTACTTGGCTTTCAGGGGACGCTGCCCCTTGCCAGGGGTGGGTATAAAACGTATGAGATTATTAATGTAAATATAAATGTTTTTCCAAATAAATTATTAATGTTTTTGGTAAATATAAATGATTTTGAAATAGAATAAGAAGTTGAGAAAAAAAATAATGACGTGGAGGAAAGAGAGTGAGATGACCTAGGTCATGATTAATGGGTGAATAGTGAATGAGAAAAATGAGGTTGAGTCATGATGACATGACATTTAATTTGGAGGATAGAGAGAAGAGAGAGAAGGTGGTCATCCGGGTCGGCTGTGGGTGTTCTAAATGAATAACACGACGTAAATTCAATATTCTTCAAAATAAAAAAAGGTTGAGAGAATTTCTTGTTATGTTTTACAATGAACATGTTATAACTTTATTTTTCACATTGAACATTTTTCACATTAAACATTTTCCACTTTTTAGACGAAACATTTTTGATGACCTAATTATAATAAAGTTTATGTTAAAACAAAAACATCGACACAATAATCTAAAAATATATATTATTGAGATGAATTACGACATAACATGGTCAAACTATGGCAATTATTGTTGTAATGGATCACCATGAATAGCCAAACTACCATTAAGGATAAAGTTAAAATTGTATCACGGGATATTAAAGTGTTAAGTTGAAATAACAAAGATTAATTAGAGAATGTAAAATAAAGTAATCACAACTTTCTCTATTATTTCTTCATTTTGCTCCCATTTTGCAGAGAAAATCAAAAATTCAATTTGTACAAGCAACTTTCCCACCGTTTTTCTTCTATTTTACCCGTTTAGAACGTTTGAAATTGAAATTGTGCCCAAACAAGAGAAACTCCGCTTGCTCCCCATTTCTCTTGTTTAAATGCTCCACTAAATTTCTAATAAATAAATATATTTTATATTAACTACATTTCAATTTTACATTAAACCTCTTTGACCACATGACTAACATCTATTATTTCTTATTTATTTTTCAGTTCAACTTATCAATAACACCACCACGAACTCGAAGTCCAGCATCTGCACCTTAAACACATCCCTTGTCAAATAAAAGAAGCTCCTTCAAATTCCTGCATTTCTTGTTGCAACATCTATGCCTCCAGACCTCCAACTTAAATTTCTATGCACATGCAAATTTTGTTGTTGAGAATATGTTAACTATGCACACGTAAATTTTGTTGTCGGGAATATGTTGAGTATTGACTTAAATTTTATTTCTATTGAGTTTTATATTTGTGTTATATATTTATGGATAATGTTTTATAGTGTCGAAACGAACGTGTGAATTATATTCAAGCTTACGTGTAAATTTTTTATTAACATTTCAACGAATGAAAATATGAAATATTTATACAAAAACAGGACGAAGTTATAATTTGTACAAATGTGTTAGATGTAAATAGCATTGAGCGTTTTGCTACAATATACCTTTCAGGTGTCCAATTTGGCGATATACACCTGAGTTTTCGGTATGGTCTCATATACACCTACAAGTCGACCATATTTGCGCATATGCACCTTTGCCGTTAGTGGACCCCACTCCGTCACCGTTACCGTCCAACGGTGTTAGACAATTTGCAAATTAAACCTCGTAAAATCCAAATTTCTTTAACTGTAAAAACAAAAAACCCCTCGGACAAATCTGGACATCTAGACAAATCTCCGTTCAGAAACTTGCCCAGAAACTCCGTCCAGAAAGTCCATCCAGATTCATCCAGAAACTCCATCCAGTCTTCTATCCAAACATGTCTAGACTTCGGTCCAAATTTGTCCAGATCTCGTCCATATTTGTCCAGAACTCCGTTCATATTCCTCCAGAAACTCCGTCCAAATCTCGTCTAGACTTCTGTCCGGAATTGTCCAGACTTCGTCGTGAATTCGTCCAGACTTCTCCAGATTTGTCCACACTTCATCCAGACTTGTCCAAATTGTCCAGACTCGTTGTAAGGTGAGATGTCGGACGGTCGACCGTTTGCTTCTCGGTCTACCGAACATGTTTCCATCGGTCCGTCGTGATCGTAAAGACAGTAAGTTTTTGATCATCCTGGAATCATTGGGTCCGTTTACCGACCTCTACCCGGTCATCCGAATATTTATCCTCAGTAGCTTCGAAATTTCTCTGGAAATCTCTATTCGGTGTACCGAAGGGGTATCGGTCATCCGAATATAGTAATTATTAATTTAATAATTAATTAATTTAGCAATTATCTAAATTTATAATCAATTATCTTTTTAATAAAAATATATAAAAAATAACGGGCATCCGACGGAGCCGCCCCGCCCATGGGAGAGCCGTCTGGCTAAGATGCCTCCCCCATGGGAGTGGCGGATCCCGTGAACGCCCGCAATTTTTTATTATTTATTATAACCTTTTTATTAAGAAGATGTTGGATATTTTACCAGATTCGAGTACACCGGGGCGTCCGTTGGTTCATTACTGACCTCCAAAATATTATTTATTATGATTATGAGAGGAAGATGAAGAGAGATGTGTGATAGGAGGGTTAAATGTCGTGTTATAGGAGTATAAATGAGAGAAAGGCAAAATGGTAATTTGTACGGGTGATTTAAGTAGTTTTCCGGCGATGAATAGCAGTTCAAATTGGAAATCGTTAAAATTCTAGGTATTTTATGCTTATAAGCCTTGTAGTCATTAAAGAGCATTAAAAAGTGGGATGATTTTTTGTGATTATTTGTTTTGATAGTGTTTTCGATGAAAAATTTGTGTTTATGACCCTTACAATTTTGTGCATGTGAATTTTAATATTTTAAGTAAAACTAATTTAAATTGATATTAAATTTTATATTGCATTATTTTGTTAGTTGTATCAATTTTATTTTAATTATTGAGAATAAGAATAAGTATTATTTATCATATACAGTAGTAATATATCGTGCAATGTGCGAGTTTTAGTGTAGTATCAATATATATAAATATTTCACATGTGCAATTAAATTAGTAGGTTATAAACTAGTTAATAAATTATTTTTAGTGCTGACATTATTTCTGAATTATTGTTTGGCTGCAAATCTCTATTATATTAGGTTGCATGCTGCCATTATTTTAAAAATGAATTTGCGTCAACCAGGAATATCTTTTAGAAAACGTTGGTGTTAGTCTTTGTATTCGCATTGCAGCAAGCTTATTATTACAGAAAAACCAACAAGTTGGATTAGATTTTTTTTAGTTTTGAAGGGGTTTTTTTCTTCTTTTTTAGAGGTCCACAAACCAAACTGTTTGAGCATCCAGGCTCCAAATAAGCAAGTCGTGGCTCGTATGACTTGTATCCAACTATGTGAAACCTTCCCACCCAAATTGGAGGGCTGAAAAAAGCCATGAAAACTTAACACTCCTTGTTTCAAAAACCACAATTAAAAGAGATATCACGCTTAGGATCATAATCATAAGTTAGGTACCCAATAATCTACAACCTTGTCATGTTTATTAGACACCACATCAAATTGAGTTCAAGTCTTATTGGTTGGATTTGCATATATTCATATACCCGTAACTTATAAACTTTCAATTAAAAACACTACCAAATTCGGATTTCATCAAAATAATCGGTTCATCGATTCCATTTCCTCATCAACTACCTCATCTACCCATCACAACCGATAGTGAAATTTTATTAAGTACAATAAATTTACAAATTACATACAATGATACAATTTCTAATGTATTAAGTATTACAATTATGTATGATCGTAAAGGTCTCTACTTCTAATCACTTTTAAGCTAATTACCTACTTGTTTAATCAATCAAGAATATGCAACGGAATTAGACAAAAAAACAAGCAAGTAAAGCAAACCACAATGATGACACCGAATTTTTATAGAGGTTCGGTCTCCCGCTTACTTCCTCTCTTGCAAGCTACGCTCGATCTCTCTCGAGCTTCGCTCACGTCTTCACTATCAACCTTGTTCAGGGCCGAGATTAAGGCTTTTACAAAACAAACTCCACGAACACCCTCGTGAGCTTGACTTTCTTCTCTCACAATCCGAGAGGAACACTTCGGGCTTTCACGGAAGTCCTTGCTTCTTTACAACAGAGATGTTGACTGGAACACACTCTATAACTTGAGCACACTTAGCTTAGGATGTGGAATTGATACTAAAGTGTGGAATTGTAAGCTTGGAGAGTAGATTTGGGGAATGTGAGACTTGGAGTTTTATCTTAAGTGTATATGACAAATGGAAGTGTAAGAGTTTCTTTAATTGTGTCAAAGGAACACCTATTTATAAGCTCTAAGTGAGTTCTAGCCGCTGGGACAAGTTTGGTGAGTGTTTGTGGAAGAAACACAAAACAAAAAGTTGCAGGATCCAAAACTGAATGAGTTTGGTCGACTGGATCGGGCAGAACGGTCGATCGTTGGGCAATTTTGACGACGGTTTGGTCGACCGGTTAAGGAACGGTCGGTCGCGATAGGCTATAACTTGGGTACACTTAAGTTAACGGTCGAACACCGTATAGGGTTCGGCCGACCGAAAACTAACAGACTCTATGGGGTTGACAAACATGATCAAATTCGATCGACTGAAACAAGGCCACAGTCGACCGAAAACCAACATGCAGTTTGGGTTTGTCGAGACATCTTAAGTTCGGTCGACCGAACAAGGTCCTCGGTCGACTGATAGGAAAAAGTATTTTGGGGTATTTGGAAATAATACGAATACGACCGTTGGTATAATACGACAATTCTAATGGTCCGAAATATGTGTTAACTCGGTCGACCGAAAAGGTTTGGACGGTCGACCGAAACCTGGCAATAAAACACTAATAGGATAATTGATCACTCGGTCGACCGAACGGTCTGTTTCGGTCGAACGACTGTGGGCAAACAGTTCAGGTTAAGTGTTTAGTGTTTTCCAGTCTAAGTTTGGGTGATCTATTGAAGTCCAAATTATATGAAATTTTGTGTGTGACTTCATAAGGAACCTAATGTATATTTGAGTAGTTTTTAGGTCAAGTATGCTCAATTACACAAAGTTCCTAAGACTTAAAGAAAACAAGATTACATATCTTAAATATAGCTTTAATACATGTCTTGACTTGATTTCCTCTCTTACTTGAGTCTTGATCACTTGTAGAAGTTAGCACAAATCAATATATATGTAATGAAATATGTGTGCCACTCTACATTGATTATAATTAAGATTAGGTTGATTAAATCATCAAAACATAGATTAAGCCCAAAAAACCAATAAATTATAGATAGTTTATTCGTCTTCGTCGCTGCTCTCATTGATTTTCATGTTCTGCAATCTCTCTTCTGCATCCAACCAATCCTTCAAGCAAACACTTGTCTCTAGTGATTTATAAAATGTGTTGCGCCTCTTGTCGGTCAAGTCCCATTTACTTGGGCTAATGCAGCCTCAAACGCCATGGTTGACACCGGCGGAGTTGGTAAATCGCGTGCTAATAAAAAAAACTATTAGATATCTAGCATAGTTAGAGTTCCACCAGTTTAAAACATCAAAAAATTTGCAATCTGCAGCAGTTAAATACATATCCATATTTAAATATGCAGTTAATTCGTTATTGATTCATTTTGTTCTAATCTTAATTTTTTTATTTAACCAATTCCATGTAAAGTTTTCATCATCATCATTTTCATCTAAAAGTATGTATTATTGGGATCATGATGAACTAGTAATGTTTGAGCTCATTTGATTAACATTACTTAATCGTTCATATAAAATAAAATATATATTAAGGTTATAATATGTTTTAAGTAATCTTCACAACCTTCATAATTCATGTTTTCAAAAATAGTTTCTAAGTAAATTTGTAAATTGATCATTCTAAATCTCTGATCCATGACAAAAGCTAAACGAAAAATTAATGGTGGAGGTTTCCAATATTTATTAAACTTAGCCTCCATTACATTAATAATTTCTATAAAACTATCATTATTCCTATATTTATTAAATACATTAGTAATTGGAAGTAATTCAGATATAAATGAGTTAGCAGTTGTGTAATATGTCCACTTAATTTGTTAGTGAAGTTGAAAAAAAGTTTCAAAAAATCTAACATAATTTTACAATTTTCCCAATCAAGATTAGTTAAACAAATTCATTTTTTTCATTATAATAAGTTGTATTAAAGATTTACAAGGAAAACATTTCAACATTTCATAAGTAGAGTTCCATCGATGATGGACATCTAATTTAAATTTTGTAGGTCTAATATCATTACTAGAGCACAATTCTATAAATTCTTGATATCTATATGTACTATTACTACCTAAATAGTGCTGACATTTTGGCCCTTTAATCTTAATTTTGATGATTAACAAACTAATATTATGCATAACTTCAATTACAACATCACACACATCATATTGTCAAATTGCATAGATATTGTGTATTCCTAACAATGTAGGTGATCAAACCAAGAGACTAATCAACTGCAAGATCAAAGCTCAAGACTTGTAATCAAAGCTCAAGGACTTCATATGTAATTTTCCATTTATTTGAGTTATAGGATCAAATGTACACTTGATGCACAAAAGGATAAACCCATCTGTCTCGGTCGACCGTGTCCTTGTCGGTCTAGCGAACATGGTTCCCCACGGATAACCGAGTGTATCTCGGTGAACCATTCCTTATAGAGTTAGTAACCACTTGATCTCCTGGAACCCTTGTTTCGGTGTACCGAACTTTATCCGGTCAACCGTCTCCTTAGAGTCAGTAAAAAGTTGATCTCCTGGAATCCTTGTTTCGGTGTACCGAACCTTACCCGGTCTACCGTTTCCCTATTCCCAGTAGTTTTGAAATTTCTCTGGACATCTCTATTCGGTATTCCGAAGATGGATCGGTCATCCGAACTCTCTTGTGTCTTTTGGCCTAAACGACTTCATCTTATTGGCCCACGTGGAACAAACTAACTCCACCAGACTTATATTTTGTCGTTTAGCCACACCCTTGAAACTTCCATACCGGTCTACCGATAAGGCTTCAGATTACCAAAGTGTTGTTGTCTATCAGAACATAACGGCTATTTTTCCACGTAATATTTCGACCGTTATCGATAAACCAATTTCCCACTCAATGTCAGCCGAAAACCCGCACATATATCAGTCAACCGAACTTGCCACGGTCTACCGAACATGATCACCAAGTCGCACCAATTCTTTACTGTCCATTTTGAACGGTGCACCGAAGTGTTCTCGGTCATTCGAAGTTAATAAGCCGATATTAGGAAAAAGTTACTGGAAGTTGGTGAACGATTATCCGACCTACATTCGGTCAACCGAGTTCTTATTTCTGACCACTTCTTCGGACTACCGTGTGGATAACGGTCGACCGAATCTGTCTCGATTTCTGCCCGAGCTTAAGTCACATCATGTTTTCCTTTGGTCCAATTCTCACCAACTTACCATAATGGCTCTATTTGTTTTGAAGGCTATATAAGCTTCACTTAAGAGATTATTATGGAATTCACTCCAACACTTGCCAAAATCAATCCTACTCTTGTGCTCTCAATCTTCAAGCCTTCAAAGCTCCACCAACTCTCATACTTCCACTAAATTCACTCCAAGCTTAAATCATATCCTTGAGTGCATTCAAGTTAGAGTTCAACAACCACATTCAAATTCCATTGTGTTGTAAAGTTTCGAGAAAGCTGAAAGGAATGTGTTCTAAAAGTTTTACTTTTATATGTCAATTATTATGAATTGAATGTGCAAACATTTTGTTCCTTGATTATGATATTCGTCTTTTGGAAGTGTTAAGGAAGAGACGTTTGGTCCCTAACCGTAGAGCTCTAAAAGATAATGGTTTACATAAATCAAAAGTTATTCACAATAATGGTAATTAACATGGAACATTAATTACCGAGATAAGATTGTCGTGTTGGTCATCGATTGTTGTAGCTCTACAAATAATTGACGACACGGGTATATAAAAGAGGAAAAATTACTTTTATATATTGAATAGACCTAACAAGTAAAACATTATGGAATTGTGTTTCGTGTCATTAATGTTTTATTGTGTCTTGGATCCTAAGATACGAGACTTATATCTTTTCACTCAAGAAGTGTTTAATTTGATTATTGTCAAAAGCTACCAATGAGTGTAGTGATAACGACAATAGTTGGTTGAACATGACTTGTGCTAGAAAAGATAACTAGTCAAACGATTATCATTGCCCCTCTTAATTGAGTGATGATATTAGTGGGTCCCTTGCTAAAGTAAAATTATAATGTGCACAATGTGACTTGAGTTAAGTCACATAGTTATAATTAGCTTAAAGAGATCAAGAAATGAATATAATACAAAGGTGACACATTTCTACTTTGTATATATTCTTAATATCATGAGGTAAGGGACGGATACAAGTGGTGTACTTACATCACTAAATGGATCATGTTTTGGTTCGGGTTGAACAAAGACATCTATGCTAATTTGGTGACTATAATGTGTAGCTAGATATCACTTATAGTCTGAGATATTAAGTGTTTAATATCACTGCCAATTTGGCTAGATCCTCCTATATGTCACACCACAAAACTGGGAAACAAGAGGTTTGATTTTAAGTTCATATGATGTGTCAGGTTTCATGTGAAAATAAGACACATGTGGTGAATGAATAAAATCAATATGTCATAAGAATTGACATAATTAGAATCATAATAAATTCATATGAGGTATATATATTATGGGGTGTAAAAATTTAATATTACATAAGATAATATATTACATAAGATGTGAATTTGCTAAAAACCCAAAAGATCAAATTTTGTTGGAAATAAATCAAAAATTTGACAAAGGCAAATCGGGGTCAAACACGGTGAACCGTTCAAGGTTCGGTCGACCGGGGTATCTTCGGATCAGTTAACCGAATAGGGAATGGGTAAGAGCAATTGGTTGACCGAAATTGTCTGGAGTGCCTGGACAATTGGGTTCAGTTAACCGAGTGTGCACGGTCAACCGTGAAGTAGTATTATGGGTAGACCGAAGGTGACACGGTCATCCGATGACTATGTCCCAGGAGCGATTCTGGTGGGTCAACGGTCGACCGAGTAAAAGACGTGGTTCGTCCGAATTCTTCCAGGGAATTATTCTCATACAGATTCGGTCGACCGTCTAGCTCACGGTGCACCGAACACGTGTTATAACCGAACGGTTCGGTTGACCAAGTTATACTCGGTCCACCGAACAATAACGATTCTGCCTGAATTATTAAGAGATTAATTAGATCATGGGTGGATTAATTCCAGATTTAATTAAAACGTTTTTTTTGTGGGTCATTATATGGAAATTAGAGATTAATTTAGGAGAGAATAAACAAGGGATCATGGCTAAAGAATAGCTCTTGATAAGGATGTTTTGGGAGACTATAAAAGGACCCATACTCCTACTTGTTTAATACTAATGCAAAATTCTTTTTCTCATTAATCTCTCCCTAATCACCACGAAAATCTCTTAGTAAATTTAAGTTTTAGAGATAAGAATCTCAGGAGCTTAAAGAAGGGTAATTAGCTAGATTCTAAACCTTGTTAGAGATTGATTGACTAGCTCCTTTCTCTGTAATCTTGTTTAGAGTTTGGTGAACACTCAGAGGCAAATCCGTGGACGAATCAACGGGCAACGCGACTCCGAATCTTCAAAAAGGTTTTAGAGAACCTTTAGGTATGATTCTATCTTTGTGGTTTATTTTAATAAATGTAGGATTGCATGATATTAGAATAAACACAAAGTTATGTACATAAAAATTGTTGAAAATATGAAATCAATCTTGTATGTTATATTAATTTTTTTTTAAATATATACATACATGGGAACACGAAATCCTACAGAAGCACCCTCTCGGGTTGTGAGAGGAGATCCGAGCAAGGCGAGGGTGTTCGCAAGGCTCCGATTGTAAGAGGGTTTATCTTCGACCCGGAACGAAGATAATAGTGAATTATCGAGTAGGGATCGGAGGATCGATCGGAACTTGAGGAGAGGACTATATCACGGTGGTGTGATCGAACTCTATAAATCTCGGGAGTCATCTTGTGGTTTGCATTCTTTCCCTTATTATTTTAATTGTGCAATTGTTCAAGAAAATTAGGAGATAATCTATTCACCCGCTCTAGATTAGTGACCGATTAACTTACAAATAGGTGATAACATCTCTAACATTTTGTAAATCAGGTTTTATTATTTCAAGTCCATTTTGTACAACTAAGTTTAAAACATGATAAACACATCTAATATGAAAAATAATTTCATCTAAGGGCGGATTACATAATCTTACAAGTATTTGTTTGAATATTCATGCAATACGTCTCTTATTTGGATATATATAATCATAGTAGTATGTGGGTGCAAAATCGGTGCATAAAATATAATATTTTTATGAAAACCCGTGAATTATCTAAAAACGAGTCGTTACGTAGCAAAATGGAAAGCCAAATTCCGAGGTCCAAATATCACTTGTTAATGCTATCGTATAAGGCATTGATGCAAATGTATTAATTAAGTCTATTTTCCCTTTATCATATTTTGTATTTGCAGCAACCCATAATGTGCGTCGGAAAAATGGTTGAAATTGTGGATTATGGTAACTAAATGTCTTTCTAAGATTTGGAGATTCAACTTAGCTAAACGGTAATTCATCTCTAATTATATAATCAACAATTACATCTCTAGTTTTAATTGGATCGTCTTTCCTAGTTTTCGATGTCCCAGAACTATAGTCTAAAATAGATTGTTGTGAAGTAGACGCTCCAACATTCCTAAGTTTACATTTTTCTTGAAATAGAGGTGGAGATAATTTTATTGAAATGACTCCCATCAAATAAGCAATCTAACAACCTCTTCTACCTTAATAGTTTTAGGTAGTGGTTGAATGTTGAGGTATGGTGTTTCAAAATTTCCGAGAATCCCAATTATCCAAACACGTGCCTCCAAATTCCCACAGATTTTACCGAATTTGGGTTTCTTAGGAATAATGATTCTCATATTTTAAAGGGAATAGTTAAAGCTGCGAAATTGAGATTCTCCGCAGGTGCACAGATTTCAACAAGTTAGGTTATGTTGTTAACCTTTGTTTTCGACTTTATTACACAAACTACTAAAGGTGGGAGGTGGGCTGGGACGGTCCCAGTGGTGAGCTCGGTCGATCGGGCTCGATTGAGTTCAGGTCTTATCGGTCGGATTTGCATATATTCATATACTCGTAACTTATAAAGTTTCAATTAAAAACACTACCAAATTCGGATTTCATCAAAATAATCGGTTCATCGATTCCATTTTCTCACCAACTACCCCATCTACCCATCACAACAGATAGTGAAATTTTATTAAGTAAAATAAATTTACAAATTACATACAATGATATAATTTCTAATGTATTAAGTATTACAATTATAGATAGTTTATTCGTCTTCGTCGCTGCTCTCATTGATTTTCATGTTCTGCATCCTCTCTTCTGCATCCAACCAATCCTTTAAGCAAACACTTGTCTCTAGTGATTTAGCGAATGTGTTGCGCCTCTTGTCGGTCAAATCCCATTTACCTGGGCTAAATGCAGCCTCAGACGCCACAGTTGACACCGGGGGAGTTAAAAATCGCGTGCTAATAAAAAAACTATTGGAAATCTAGCATAGTTAGATTTCCACCTGTTTAAAACTTCAAAAGATTTGCTATCTGCAGTAGTTAAATACATATTGATATTTAAATATGCAGTTAATTCGTTATGTGATTCATTTTGTTCTAATCTTAATTTTTTATTTAACCAATTCCATTGAAAGTTTTCATCATCATCATCATCATCATCATCATCTTCATCTAAAAGTATGTATTGTTGGGATGATGATAAACTAGCAATGTTTGAGCCCATTTGATTAACATTATTTAATCGTTCATATAAAATAAAATATCTTTTAAGGTGAGTTTTAATATGTTTTAAGTAATCTTCACAACCTTCATAATTCATGTTTTGAAAAATAGTTTCTAAGTAAATTTGTAAACTAGTTATTCTAAATCTATGATCCATGACAAAAGTTAAACGAACAATTAATGGTGGAGGTTTCCAATACTTATTAATTTTTTAATGATAGTTTTGTGTGTGATTTCGAATTGTTTCTTCTGTGTATGCAATTTTGATCGTATTACTATGGTTTTCATGTGGTGTATGTATTTGAATTTTTAACGTAACAATAATTGATTTATTGTCAAATGAATGAATGAATGAGTCACAAAACTATCTAAAAAGAACTCGGACACCCAAGCGTCGAGTTCTATATACTCGAACTCGGCAATACCAACGTCGAGTTCTATTTTACAGAACTTGACAATATAAGAGTTGAGTCCTATTTAACAGAACTCGACAACTTCATTGTCGTGTCCTATTAGGCTTCCATATTGGCTTCCCACTCCTCAGGGGTGCAGAAAATTTTCTAAGTGTTGGAACTATGAACAAATCAGCATCTTAAACACCAACTTGTGTTATGAGGAACTCAACATCTTAAGCGTCGAGTTGTGTTATGAAGAACTCGGCATCCTTGACGTCATGTTCTTCATATGAATTTTTTCTACAAAACTTGGCGTTTCGAACATTGAGGTTTGTATACACTAAAAAACAAGACACACCCGTCTCCACGTGACGCCACTTGGTGGCAGCGGGTCTAGTTTGAAAAATATTTTGGGAAGAGGTTTTTGATTGATCGTTTTAATTTACCGCAAGTGCACATCGGTGAAGACGCGGCAAGTACGGATCGTACCTCGAGGAATTGTGTGTGTCGTTGTTCCGACCACACTCGAATGGAGAGAAAAGGAGATGGAGATGATTATACTAAACTAACTAAACTAGACTAAGAATGAATTATCAAGATAACTAAAATCCTTTGGAGTGAAAGTGTCTAGAGGGGTCTGTGTGTGAGTGGGTGTTCCATGCAATCAGGCACAAGTGCAGTGTGTGACATACAAGTAGAAGCTAGTGTAGAATCTAAGTATAAGATACACAAGGCTACATGGAAACCATGAACATGCATATTTCACATAAAGTTTAGGTTGACTTTAGATTATCAAGCATGCAATAAGTACCTAGTGTTTTCATTAGAGCATCAATTAATCCTACCTACAACCTACATTAATTTCATGAAATCAAATTACATTGTTTAATACCATTTTAATCATTACATGAATCACAATGTAATTCAAAATTAATTTGTAATTTAATAGATCTGATAAATGTCGAAAGATGTTGACGTAGCTCAGGCTGCTACTGGTAGGATCGAAATTGAGTTTGATGGTGTGACAATGTTTGAATTATATGAAATGAGTTTAGTACATTGTAATACGACCTCTAACAATGCAATACAACTACCTTGAAAGTGATGTAATTGGATTACCTTCACAATTGGATTACACAGTGATTACAAAATTCAATTCCCTCAACCAAACAGTGAAATGTAATCCAGCATGTAATATGATTACATTACACTATTGAATATAGCGAACCAAGCATGAAGAAAGTGGGTCATCATACGGATAACAATGTCCATGGATCACCATGAATAGCCAAACTATCATTAAGGAGAAAGCTAAAATTGTAACATGGGATATGATGCATTGCATACATTGCATCATATGTCTTTCATTTAGATTACTTTTATATCAATAAATGCTACTAAGGTATGTGTTTAGTCTTATTTACAGAATACAGGGACCTGAATTCAAATTACCCACATCTCGAGCATAAACGCGTACAAAAGACTCGTTTCTATCATAAAGACCAAGTTCAAGTTTATCGGGTTTCAAATGGAAATGTATCCAAGCATAAAAGCATTCAAGACCTAATTACGAAAAGAACAAGGACTTAAGCACAAAAGTAGCCGGGGACTTAATTGCAAAAAGTCAAGGACCTAATTGCAAATCACGAGTAGCTTTTATTATTATGGAGAAAATATAAAGAAAAATCAATGTGGATCTCCAAATATATGAAGAAATTAATTCGGATCTCCAAAGATATGCAAGAATCAATCCAGACGCGCAAATGACATTGAAATCATACCATAAACACACAGGAAAATCCGGGTCGATTCGGAGCCAAAAAGGTGGCGAATCCGCCGCACCTCAAGAGCAAATTGCGGCGAATAATTGCGGCGAATCCGCCGCACCAAATTAGATTAATGCTCTAAAAATTTTACCGGTTGCGTGTTGACGCGTGTACTTTCTTATTTCATGCTTAGGTCCCTTGTATCGGCTATAAATAGCCCCGAGAACGATGTTGTGAGGAGTTCTTCCTTTTGTTCCATAATTTAGCAATAAAATTCTGTTTCTTTTATTTTATGTTTTTAATTTTCTTTTCTTAGTTTCTCTAGGACCCCTTCTCCCTCCCTCCATCTATGAGTTTCTAACTCTTTCCAAAGGGTGGGGGTGACAGATTTAGGGTGATGAGAAGAGAAGATGTTATTATTTTAATTTCGTATTAGTATGTTTTGATTACTTGAGTTTATGTTAAATCATTTATCATGTAATGCTTTATAACTAATATGATTTATTATAAGTTTCAGAATTCTCTAATCTAAACCCGATATCTAAACCTCCACCCAACGGAATTCACCATCTTTGTTCTTGTTTTAGTTTTATTTGTTCATGTTTCTTGCTTTAGATAATTAAAACCCAAAAATCTCAAAACCAACCTTATTATTGTTCTCTCTCTCTAATCGAAAATCAAAAAATAACAATATCTCTCCCTCCTTGTGTTCGACCCGTATTTGCCACGTCTTCATTGACACCGTGCACTTGCGGTATAAATAAAATTCACATCAAGTTTTTGGCGAGCATTGCATACATTGCATCATATGTCTTTCATTTAGATTACTTTTATATCAATAAATGCTACTAAGGTATGTGTTTAGTCTTATTTACAGAATACAGGGACCTGAATGCAAATTACCCACATCCCGAGCATAAACGCGTACAAAAGACTCGTTTCTATCATAAAGACCAAGTTCAAGTTTATCGGGTTTCAAATGGAAATGTATCCAAGCATAAAAGCATTCAAGACCTAATTACGAAAAGAACAAGGACTTAAGCACAAAAGTAGCCGGGGACTTAATTGCAAAAAGTCAAGGACCTAATTGCAAATCACGAGTAGCTTTTATTATTATGGAGAAAATATAAAGAAAAATCAATGTGGATCTCCAAATATATGAAGAAATTAATTCGGATCTCCAAAGATATGCAAGAATCAATCCAGACGCGCAAATGACATTGAAATCATACCATAAACACACAGGAAAAATCCGAGTCGATTCGGAGCCAAAAAGGTGGCGATTCCGCCGCACCTCAAGAGCAAATTGCGGCGAATCCGCCGCACCAAATTAGATTAATGCTCTAAAAATTTTACCGGTTGCGTGTTGACGCGTGTACTTTCTTATTTCATGCTTAGGTCCCTTGTATCGGCTATAAATAGCCCCGAGAACGATGTTGTGAGGAGTTCTTCCTTTTGTTCCATAATTTAGCAATAAAATTCTGTTTCTTTTATTTTATGTTTTTAATTTTCTTTTCTTAGTTTCTCTAGGACCCCTTCTCCCTCCCTCCATCTATGAGTTTCTAACTCTTTCCAAAGGGTGGGGGTGACAGATTTAGGGTGATGAGAAGAGAAGATGTTATTATTTTAATTTCGTATTAGTATGTTTTGATTACTTGAGTTTATGTTAAATCATTTATCATGTAATGCTTTATAACTAATATGATTTATTATAAGTTTCAGAATTCTCTAATCTAAACCCGATATCTAAACCTCCACCCAACGGAATTCACCATCTTTGTTCTTGTTTTAGTTTTATTTGTTCATGTTTCTTGCTTTAGATAATTAAAACCCAAAAATCTCAAAACCAACCTTATTATTGTTCTCTCTCTCTCTAATCGAAAATCCAAAAATAACAATATCTCTCCCTCCTTGTGTTCGACCCGTATTTGCCACGTCTTCATTGACACCGTGCACTTGCGGTATAAATAAAATTCACATCAGGATATTAAAGTGTTAAGTTGAAATAACAAAGATTAATTAGAGAATGTAAAATAAAGTAATCAAAGCTTTCTCTATTATTTCTTCATTTTGCTCCCATTTTGCAGAGAAAATCAAAAATTCAATTTGTACAAGCAACTTTCCCACGGTTTTTCTTCTCTTTTATCCATTTAGTACGTTTGAAATTGTGCCCAAACAATAGAAACTCCGCTTGCTCTCCATTTCCCTTGTTTAAATGCACCACTAAATTTCTAATAAATAAATATATTTTATATTAACTATATTTCAATTTTACATTAAACCTCTTTGACCACATGACTAACATCTATTATTTTTTATTTATTTTTCAGTTCAACTTATCAATAACACCACCACGAACTCGAAGTCCAGCATCAGCCTCTTAAACACATCCCTTGTCAAATAAAAGAAGCTCCTTCAAATTCCTGCATTTCTTGTTGCAACATCTATGCCTCCAGACCTCCAACTTAAATTTCTATGCACATGCAAATTTTGTTGTTGAGAATATGTTAAGTATGCACACGTAAATTTTGTTGTCGGGAATATGTTGAGTATTGACTTAAATTTTATTGCTATTGAGTTTTATATTTGTGTTATATATTTATGGATAATGTTTTATAGTGTCGAAACCAACGCGTGAATTATATTCAAGCTTACGTGTAATTTTTTTATCAACATTACGATGAATGAAAATATGAAATACTTCTACAAAAACAGGTTGAAGTTATAATTTGTACAAATGTGTTAGGTGTAAATAGCATTGGGCCTTTTGCTACAATACACCTCTCGGGTGTCCAAATTGGTGATATACACCTGAGTTTTTGGTATTGTCTCATATACACCTACAAGTCGACCATATTTGCGCATATGCACCTCTGCCATTAGTAGACCTCACTCTATCACTGTTACTGTCCAATGGTGTTAGACAATTTGAAAATTAAACCT
Organism: Triglochin maritima; assembly: GCA_963682175.1. Lineage (NCBI taxonomy): Eukaryota > Viridiplantae > Streptophyta > Magnoliopsida > Alismatales > Juncaginaceae > Triglochin > Triglochin maritima. The sequence goes on from OY821770.1 coordinate 20,236,644, forward strand.
CGTAAAATCCAAATTTCCTTAACTGTAAAAACAAAAAACCCCTCGGACAAATCTGGACAAGTTTGGACAAATCTCCGTCCAGAAACATGTCCAGAAACTCCGTCCAGATATGTCCAGAAACTCCATCCAGAAACTCTATTCAGACTTTTGTCCAAACTTGTCCAGACTTCTGTCCAGATTTTTAGGATCTATGACTCTCTAATCGATAGATAAATGCGGAATTAAAAATAATTATCAAAGCATTAAGGAGAGACAATTGCAAACCACAAATTCGTCGACACCGGAGTTTAGAGAGGTTCGGCACCCACACCCGGGTCCTAGTCCTCCTCGCAACCCTCGCTCGATCCCCCGAGCCTCGCTTACGGTTCCACTAACCGATCTCCGTTCCGGGCCGAGATCAACGTCGTTTACAACACCGAGCCTCGCGAACAACCTCGCCTCGCTCGTGTCTCCTCTCACAACCCGAGAGGGAGCTTCCTCTAAGCTTTACAACTTGGTGATTCTTGAATAAGGAATTGGAATCACAATCTAACTAACACTCTACACATGAGCACACTTAGATATTGATATGAAATGGATATGCAAGTGGTGAAGTTTAAGCTTGAGTGTTGTGGATTGAGAGCTTGATGATGGAGAGGATTGACTTTGAGTATTGGATAGATAGGAAGTGTTCAAGATTACCAAACCCAACAAATGAGGTCCTATTTATAAGCCTTCAAGCTCAACTAGCCGTTTGGGAGTTGGTGGGGAAATGAACCAATAGGAATGCAAGATGTGACTTAAGCTCGGGCAAAAATCGTGGCATATTCGGCCGATCGTTATCCAAACGGTAGTCCGAAGAATTGGTCTGAATTAAGAACTTGGTTGACCGATTATGTATCGGATCACCGTTCACGAACCTCCAGTAGCTTTTATCTATTTAGCCCTAATTAAGTTCGGTTCACCGAAGTCTATTCGGTTCACCGTTCTATGGTGGACAATAGAATTGGTTGGGCTCTGATCTACTCAAGTTCGGTTGACCGTGTACACTTCGGTAGACCGAATTTAGCGCGGGTTTTCTGTTGACATTGAGTGGGAAATTGGTTTAACGATAACGGTCATGTGCCACGTGTAAATAGTCGTTGGGATCCTAAAGCCAATAAGGAATCGGTTGACTCAATGGGACAAGTCAATTGGGCTCTAGGGACTCAATTTGAAAGCGACCGTTTGAGTAAAATCCAAAATCGGTCCAGGGCTATTCGGTCGACCGAAGGTGGTTTGGTCTTCCGTTGGGGGCAATTCCAGAGAACACCTAAGTTTTACTGGTGGGAAGTATTCGGGTATCCGAATGGTGTTCGGTGGACCGAACTAGATAGGATTCGGTTAACTGATATCGGTTCGATTTACCGATGAATGACAGGACAAAATCCTAGTGCTCAAGTTTACATAAAACCTTATGGACTCAATAAATACAAAGTTACATGTCTTGGTCCAAAGCTTTGATTACAAGTCTTGAGTCTTGAAGTCTTTGTCCCAATGCTCATTTCCTTGATTGTCTTGATCAACCTATTAAGATGATTGCAAATATACAAATATATATGCAATGCATGTAATCATGTTTGCTCACTTTGATTGATTAGGTAGATTGATTAAGATTAGTTTAATTAATCATCAAAATTAATATTGATTAAGGTCAAAAAACCAACACAGATCTCGTCCATATTTGTCCAGAAACTCTGTCCAGATTCCTCCAGAAAACTCTGGCCAGATCTTGTCTAGATTTCTGTCTAGAATTGTCCAGACTTCGTCCTGAATTCGTCCAGACTTCGTCCTGAATTCGTCCAGACTTCTCCAGATTTGTCCACACTTCATCCTGATTTGTCCATATTTGTCCAGACTTCTGTCCAGATTTGTCCGCACTTCGTCTAGACTTGTTGATTGAATCAGTTTAATGACCGCAAGTGCACGATCGCGTTGAAGCGGTGGCAAGCACAGGTCGATCCACAAGGAGCGTACGAGAGTCGGGTTTGTGATACTCGAGTGGGAAAAGAAAATGAGAGATGCGATCAAAATCAAACTAAACAAGTAAGAAATCAGAAAACATACAATACAGCTAAACCCCTCGGGGGGGGGGGGGGGGGGGGGGGTAGAGAAAGAACATGTAAATGAAAATGTGTAGTGTTCAAATGTGCTCATCAAAACATGACATGCATGAAATCCACAAAACTCAACTCCAACTTTGCCTTAACTTGAAATAAGATAAAACATTATCATTAAAACATACAAAATAATAATTGAAATGAAGCAAATATGTTCACATACATAATGACTCAAATCCAACTATGTCTCCACATGAAATAAGATTTATCACAATCATTAAAACATACAAGATATTAATTTGGATAAAGCCAACATTAGCACATGCATGTACATGCCTTGTTCCACTCTTCCACTTCATCTTTATCCTAACCTCATCATTCCCCATAAAATAGGCCCACTAATTTAAACATGTGATAAGCTTCATTCAAGAGCATTAGCACATCAAAGATAAGAGTGAAATCTCATTAGATGGTTATGGAAATCATGTAAGGCTCAAATGATTAAAATTAACACAAGTAATCCATCACATGACCAAATCACATTCTTCTCCACCCCCCAATGGGGATGAACTACTCTCTACTCATCTCTACACTAAAGAAAACATAAAAATAACATGAACCCAAAATAGAAATGAAGCAAACAACAATATAAAAGAAATTGCATCAAAGTAAAGACACTAAAGTAAAGAACAAGAACAAAACTAGATTAAGAAACAAAAATACAAAGTTTGCTCCTCTCCAACCCCCTTATTACACTACTAAAATAGGAAACTAAAACCTACTCTAATGGGGGGAAGATGAATAAGGTGTGGAGAGGAGGGATTACAATGGTATTTATACAAGAAATAAGGGTTTGGATGGATCTGAGAGCAATCCGACGACTGTCATAACTTTCTCTATACTCTGGTGCACCACATTAATCAAGTACGAGCTACGGGGGAAATTATGGCTTAATTCGAGCAAAATGATCCGCCAGTGGTGGATCCAAATCCACCACTGGCAGATCATTTGCGCTCGATCGGTCCCAAATTCTTCCAGGAGCTTAAAAGTTGTATTTTGCACGTTGTGTGAAGCCCTGGTTATCTGTCTTGAACCGATTTGAGTTTAATTGGCGAAATATTTATTTGGTTCAAGTCATGTGTCATAATACTTTGCATTTCACAATCAGGTCCCTCCGGATTTTCATTTGAGTCCTTCCTGATTTGTGATCTAGTCCCTGTGCATTACAAATGAGTCCAGAAGTCTTCAATTCAGTCCATTCTTATTGCATTCAAGTCCTTTTTGTTCCATTTTCTCTTCTTTATTACCTAACTCCTGAAACATTACAACAACAATTTGAGTAACACAATATTGTGGTAAAATAAAGGATATATATCATGAATATAGAGAGAAAGAGGGATGAGAGAGAGTTAGAGTGAAAGAGTGGAGAGGGGAAAAAAAGAGATTCAAGAGAGAATGAAAGTTAAAGGGTGAAGAGTGTTAGACCATTTGATTTTTCATGGGTTTTATGTTTTTTCAATTAAGGACATTTGAATTTTATGAGGTTTAATTTGCAAATTGTCTAACACCGTTGGGCGGTAACGGTGACGAAGTGGGGTTCACTAACGACAGAGGTGCATATGCGCAAATATGATCGACTTGTAGGTGTATATGTCGTAATACCGAAAACCCAGGAGTATATCGGCAATTTGGACACCTAAGAGGTGTACTGTAGTAAAAAGGCCAATAGCATTTGAAAAGGTGTTGGAGAAGAAGTGTTTGCAAATAATCACAAAAGTGGAAGGAAAGAGATTGTTTGTCTCCGTGATGAATTTAGACCCGATAATTTCAAATTCAAAATTCGATTGAAATTTAAGAGCTATTTCCTAAGGAAAAGTAGTTCCCTACACTACTTCCTACCCCATATGACACACAACATGACGTGGACAATCCAACTAGGACAAAGAAAATAAAATCACCAACTCTACTAAAACCACCTCCACCTAAAATATAACTTTTATAAAAACCACCGCAGACCACTCATCTCCTCTCTCCCATTTATAGGGTTTCTTTTTTCATCGTCCCATCTATTTTCTTCTCCAAAAGCTGATTCAGAACATGGTAAAACAACCTCTTCTTGCCGGATTCAGAACCATCCTGGTCGACAACCTCAACAACTCCTCCCCTCTCACCATCGACCGACCCAAGCAACTTGCTGGAAAATTTTGTTCCAACCACCAATTCTACAGAGTTTTTACTCTTCTTTGCCTTAGGTCTACCAAAAGCAGGGTTTTTTTGGCATTTCTTTGGACTTTTGATGGTAAAAGTGAGATTTTTATGGGTTGATTTTGTGGAAATGAGGCTTTGGGTTTCTTTCGTAAAATGGGTTCGACTCGTTTTTCTGATTCTTGGGTTTTTGTGGCTTTAATTCAATAGCAGTGTAACTTTAAATTCTGTTTAGCCATCTATCAATTAGGGTTAGTCTGCTACAAAAAAATTAGAAACATATGTCAACCATGCTATTTAATCTAATTGGAAGAATAGATGGTAGGTTGGGTTAAATTTAGTTGCGATAGGGGTGACTTTAATTCGATAGCAGGGTAACTTGGAGTAAATAGAATGGATTAAATGATTGTTTGTTGGGGTAACCTTAACCGTAAGAATGGGTGGCTTGAATTCAATAGCAGGGTAACTTGAGTAGATTTGATGTTATATTGGGGTAAATTTAGTTGCAATAGAGGGTAAATTGAATTCAATAGCAGGGTAACTTGGTTAAATAGAAGGAATTCAATTATGGTCCGTGGGGGTAACCATGATTAATAGATGGGGTAAGTTAAGTTCAATAGCAGGTAGAGTAAGTTACCCATCCTTTTAAATCAAATTACTCACTTCACAATTATATTTACCTCAACCTATCATCCCTTCTACCAATTGGATTTATCAATTATGGTTACTTTGCTATTGAATTCAACTTACCCATACTATTAATTATGGTTACCCTGTTACTGAATTCAATTTACCCTGTCGACCTATGTTTCTCATTTTATATAAACCATCAAAACTTACTCCTATTAAATCAAACACTAGCTTCAAATGTTTTTCATTTAAATGGATCACCGTCTAACTTAACTTAATGAAGAGCAAAGACTGCCCCCATTAATGTTAGGCTAAAGGTACTGTTAAAACGAAAAGAACATCGTACCTAAACATATTGAAAGGGGTATTGTCGGTCATCTATGAACAAGAGAGTAAACACAACTACAATCTAACTCTGGTTCAGATTTAATGGGATATAAGCTAGAATTATGTTATTTTTTTATGTTTTGTTGTCGTTATTTTGAACCATTCATGTGTTATTTCCCTAGTATTTGGTTGGTGATGTTACCTATTTTTTAGGTAATAGAACTTCTAGAACTTATTTGGAATCATTCGTCTGTAATATGTACTATGTTATGGAGGAACATATGTCGACCCTGCTATGGAGTAAATATATGGTATAACTTTAATTGATAAATCTAGTCGGTAGAGGATATGATAGGTTGTGGTAAATCTAGTTGGTAGAATGGATGGTAGGTTGTGGCAAATCTACTTTCGAGATGATGTAATTTAATAGGACATGTAACTTGGTGTATATAGAATGGATTAAATGTTGGTTCGTGGGGGTAACCATAATCGATAGACGGAGTAAGTTGAATTCAATAGCAGGGTAACCATAATTGATAGACAATGTAAGTCGAATTCAATAGCAGGGTAACCTTAATTGAATTAAATTTATTTCCTTCTATTTAATCCAATTTACTCTACTCATGAATACAACTTATCCCCTCTACCAATTAAGGTTACCTCCCACAGATCATTATTTAATCAGTTCTGTTTACTCCAAGTTACTCGTCCTATTACATCAAATTATCCTCGTTCACAACTAGATTTACCTCAACTAACTTATGAAATTACCCTATGTGTTGTATGAAATCACATTCACATGTACGTGAATTTTCCCCTCTATGTATTGGTGTTTGAGGTTTAATTGTACATTTTTACCAATTAAGAATACCAAAAGTGAAATCATGCGTAACTTAAACAAGAAATAACAAAGAAAAAAAAGAAGTGAACAAATATAATTGTATTGTAGACAAAAATGTAATTTTTAGCTGGATTTGAAATAAATTCAAAATTCAAATATAAAAGGTAATGATTTTCTGCAAAAGTGCTGCAAAAACAATACCCTATGCTGCAAAAGTACAACAAAAAACAACAAAGTCAAACAAAAGTAATGATTTTCTCTCAATTTTCTCTATTCAAAATATTTCAAAAAAAAAGTACAACAGAAAACCAACGATTTAACATATACCACACCTGTTAAACCACCAACAAAACTTCCATGTGACGTGACTTGCCAAGTCATCATCCTTCATATCCATTTCCGAAAACTTTATTTACCGTGCATTGAATTTCCAAATACAATATTACCAAAAAATAAATGAAAATATTAATTATCCCCAGACCTCAAACAAACCACACCCCCTCTACCGACTAGATTTACCAATACCCTATCCGACGACTCCCACTCCAGCTCCGCTTCCGACGACAGTCCACATCGTGTTTTGACTCTGCCTCCGGTAAACACTTCCGTTGCCACCAAAATCGGACCTTCTGATGGCTCCGCTACCCCAAACCCCACTTCTGAACAAGCAAAACAAGATGACATCGTAACCTCCACCAACATCCAAGACGACAAATACTGTTTCTCCAAAGAATATCCCAACAGAGCCGGGTACATTTTCCAAAATAAGTTTGCATGTTGTTTTGTTTCTAAATCATACACAAACTTTACTATTTATCTAGTACTACTTTTGAATCAAACATGCATTTTCATTTGATGTCTACTAACTACTAAGATGGTACTTGTGTCCAAACTCTACTTATCAATTCTTACGTCTTGTAAAAAAATTGTTTTCCAAGAAAAAAACCCTAGCCTAGGTGACCCAAGCCCCAAATATGGCTTGGGAAAGGCTTTACATTTTACAAAATTGCAGACTTAGGCCCAATGAATTAAGGCAGACTTGAGCTTGGATAATTTAAACCTTACCTAAACTTGGCTCACGCGCTAAAGGTGTCTTTATCTCAAAAAATATATCAAAAAAAATGCTTTTAGAATGCCAATAAAGGTTATGGTTTCCATTCTGAACCGACTTTTTCCCTGTAAAAAATGTACGACGAATTGTCAAAATAATACAAAAACACTGTCTTTTTGTTGGTCCAGGCACATATCGGGCGAACAAAAGGAAGAGCACGCAGACGTGTGCTATTGTCCCCACTCCTCCATCCAAGAGGCCCATCGAGCGCATTTGGACCGATGACGAGGAGCTTGTTCTTCTCCATAACTTGCTTAAATACAAGGAGACTAATTATGGTGCTTTACCACGTGTTGTCTCCGAGTACGCCGAACTTGGAGAAAAGCTTGGGAGATTTTCAGTTGAACAATTGTCTTCTAAAATTCGCTCTTTGAAAAAGAAACATGTATGTTGGGCTGCAGGAGAAGATCACAAAACGATGTCTAAGCACTACAAAGGCTTATTCATACTGACAGACAAAGTCTGGGGAAAGCCTGCTGGAGAGCATAATGGTCAGGCTGAAAAGGCAAAAAGCAAAAATGTGGGGAAGGTGAACAAAAACATTGAGAATGAGAATGGAAATTGCTCCGATCAACCCATTTTTTTGCATCACTTTATTAAAATAGTTGAGCAGAAGAGTGGGATTTCGCCATCGTTCTTGCAAATTGTATTGGGAATGAAATTTGATGAATTGGCGGATCTAGACGAAAAGGTGAAATCGTACTTTCGTGTTGACGCGAAATGTGGTAAAATATTCAAGGATCTAGAATTTGAAATTACATTGCATGCCACAGCCAATGCAAAGCAGCAGGTTTGAATCTTACAATTCATCCATTTGCAGTTTGCTTTTATAGTTTGGGAAAACCTGATGGAGGCGGATGTAATAAAGTGTTTGTTTTCTCACATATTTACATGTTTATTTTATTAATTCTAACTTATGAGCATTTTGTAGTTATTATGACTATGTTTGCCATCAAAAGTGCTAGAGTTTATGCATTTATAGAAAGACCGTAATTGTAATTCAGTTACAATGATTAGAGAGTAGTGATATATGTTCATTTTTCTCTTTCTCGTTGTTTATGATTATTATTAAATATTTTGACCCATGATTGTCATTCTTCTTGAGAAAGTTCTTTAATGATCTATGATGTGGTGGTAAATTCGAGGCATTGATTCTGGAAAAACAAGTTTTCAACGTTATAATGGTTAACAAGAATTTTTTTTTCGTGCTAGAAACCATTACTATGTGAGTTTTCCCTAATATTCATGTGCTTGTATGTGTCATAGATGGGTTGAAGAGATTTCAATATCATTTAGAACTAGGAAGTACAAATATCGTGCATTTTCAATAAGATGATTTGCCTTACAGGCTCACAACATGCTTATGGAAGCATTTGAAGGGAATGTGTTGTAAAAGTTTTACTTTTAAATGTCAATTATTATGAATTTAATGAGAAATCATTTTGTTCCTTTTTATGTTATTCGTCTTTTAGAAGTGTTAAGGAAGAGACTCTTGGTCCTTAACCGTAGAGCTCTAAAAGATATTGGTTTACATAAAACAAAAGATATTCGCAATCATGGTAATTAACATGGGACATTAATTACCGAGTTAAGATTGTCGTGTTGGTCATAGATCATTGTAGCTCTACAAGTGAGTGACAACACGGGTACGCAAAAGAGGAAAATACTACTTTTGTATACCGAATTGACCTAATAAGTAAAATATTATAGGAATGTGTTTCTGTGTGATTAATATTTTGCTGTGTCCTTCGTCCTTTGATATGAGACTTATATCTGATCGCTTAAGGAGTGCTTAATTAGACTAGTGTCTTCAGTTATCAATGAGTGTAGTGCAAAGGCATTAGTTGGTTAAGTATGACTTTTGTTGGAGAAGATAGTTAGTCAAAAGATTATCATTGCCCCTCTTAATTGAGTGATGATATTAGTGGGCCTCTTGATAAAGCCAAGTTATAATGTGCACAATGTGATTTTAGTTAAGTCACATATTTATAACTAGCTTAAAAAGATCAAGAAATGAATACTAATACAAAGATGACACAATACCACTTTGTGTGTATTCTTAATATCACGAGGCAAGGGACTGACACAAGTGATGCACTCCATCACTAAATGGATCGGGTTTTGGTTCGAGTGAAATTAAGACATCTAACTAATTGGGAGCTATAATGTGTAGCTAGATACCACTTATAACTTGTGATATTAAGTTCTTAATATCACTGTCAACTTAGTCTAGATCCTCCCTATGTCACACCGCAAAAACCGGGAAACAAGAAGCTTGATTTTTGGTTCATATGATGTGTCGGGTTTCTTATAGAAAATATGACACATGTGGTGAACAAGTAAAATCAATTATGTTGTGATATATAACATAATTAGAATCATGATAAATTCATATGAAATGCATATATTATTGGGTGCGATAATTTATTATTGCATAGGATAATATATTGCATAAGTTGTGAATTTGCTAAAACCCCCAAAAGTTCAAATTTTGTTGGAAATAAATCCAAAATTTGAAAAGGCTAAATCGGGTAAACGTTCGGTAATCCGTTATGGTTCGGTCGACCGAAGGATCTGTGGATCAGTCAACTCAACGTGGAACGGATAGTCATAGTTGATTGACCGAACTTGACCAAAGTGCCTGGAACTCTGGTACGGTGTACCGAACCAGAAACGGTCGACCGAACAATGTCTAGATTCTGATATTTTCGGTTAACCGAAAGACATTCGGTTATAGACAAGAATTCGTCCGATCGGTTAAGGAGAATTTTTCTCCTTAAGAATCGGTCATCCGTCTAATACTCGGTAAAACAATCGTGACATATTCGGTTAACCGAGTGTAACTCGGTAAACCGAACCGCGATCGATTTTCTGCCTTTGATAATTAAGAGATTAATTTGATCAATGGTTGGATTAGCTCCAAACTTGGTCAAACGTTTTGTGGATGCATGTAATGCATTATGGAATTAGTTTGTAAGAGAAAATGTCAAGAAAAGATGGATTAAGGATAGCCATGATTGAGATTAAGATTGGAGCCTATAAATAGGTCCTTATTCTCCTTAATTAAGTTAGATGTTTTTCTAATTATTTTCTCTCCTAATTCACCACAAAAAGCCACGAAAATTCTCTTAGTTTTCTAAGTCTTTGGAAGAAGAAATCTCAGAGATTAAGGAAGGGGTTTGTAGCTAGATTCTAAGCTAGTTTGAAGATTGATTGGCTAGCTCCTTTCTCTCCAACCTTGTTTAGGGTTTCGGTGAACACTCGGAGGCATCCGGCGCAACGAGAAGCGACGATCGTCTTCCTCAACGTCTCTGGAACATCAAGAAGTTTTAGAGAACTTCTAGGTATGAATTTCGGAGTCCCTTGTGTTTGTTTTAATTAGTTTTTGAAACTAGTTATTAAAACAAACCGATGCATGCATGAAATAAATCGTAGAAAATTGTAATTGATCCTTATTATGCATAAAATTTCGAAAAATATATATGCACAATTAAACATGAAATCCTACAACATTACCATGTTGCACTCTTTTTTTCTTATAAGAACGGCAACACAGGTTTTGCCAGGCTAAACTTCTTTTCCTCAAAACTATTTAATTATTTTTGCCCAAAACAACTTTACTGATATAACTAATGTAATAGTTGTATTCTATTGATGTTATTTTTTTACCCTTTTTTGGACATGCAGTTTGTTTTCAATTAGAACTTTACTTTGGAGAATTCCAGTTCAAGAAAATGAAAGGCTACAAGTGTTGATCGATTTGGTTTATATATATATATATAACAAACCCACATTTTTTTCATTCTGAAGTTTAGTTTTTCGCTTCTCATTTTTGGACACCTCAAACAATTTTTGGGGTCCAGTCAGAATGGTTTTGAGGAAACATGGTTTCAGTCAAGCAAAACTGTTAACCATTAGAAACGAGGGTCAGCAAATACTTAAGAGTGAGTTTAGTTAAACTATGTCAGAATGTATAGGAAGTAGGAAATTTGAGAGCAATAGAAGAAAATGTTTCTAGTATGAACATGATATGTGTCGTTAAGCTAAAGGGTAGGAGTGAACCTACTTATACTTTTGTTTTATTTATAGATTGTCATTCATGGTATGCCTCCCTTGCCTCTGGGATTGGGTCTGTTCACTTGGGATCATAATATCATATTTTTATTTTTATGAAATTTTGATGACCAATTATGTGGTTCGTGTTGAGCTAGAGACTTGCTCAGTTGTTTTTTAATATTCAGTGCGAGTTTTAGGACTCCATGGAAGGAGACATTCACATTGGAAACCATTGTTTGTGGATTTTCATTTTTAGCATACCCAACTAGTGGGAAAGCACACAAATATTTGTTAAGAATAAATATTTAAGTTAGGGATTTTAGGATGTAATTGGTTTATCAAACACTATAAGTGAAGAAAATGGACACTTAAATGACATTTTGGTGATTAAGTTGCATAATAACCTTTACAGTCCTATAACTGGACTTTCATAACTTAAAGATCATTTTTTTAAATGTTTCAGAACATAAAAATTGTTCTTAATGGCTGGCTGGTAATAATTGTTTTGAATCTCATTCATTGTTGTTATGCTCCTTCATATAAGCACCATCATTCATGTACTATGCCTTAGATGTTCACTTTATTGGATTAATCTAAGGATTAAGATGATGTTTGCCCAAAGCACTGACACGTGGCACACTCTCATTGGCTGCGCATTAGGGTTTAGGGTGGGGCCATCTATATAAGGAGGGGAGTCTCCCATTGGATGGATGATTCTTGTGTGCAAACCCTAGCCGCCACCTCTCCCTCTCTCTCCCATTCGTCCCTCCACATCCACCAAGCCAATCCGTGGACTCTTGGGTTGTGGACTCGTGCTTCTTCTCCAAGAGAGTAGAAGACCGACCGGTGCTCCAGAGGATTCCGTGAGGTGATCGCCGATCCATTCCGCTGCCACAGGTTCTCTCCACCAAAGGTAATTTCGAACCTGTAGATTCAATCGTAGATTGCTTACACACTTGCTCTAACTCTTTTAAGTGATGCATAAGGGCAAATGCCTCTGCTATCTTTTGGCTGAACAGAGCAAGATAATTGACTATTTCAGATTATTTCTCTATATCCCTGTCAAATCTTACATGTCTTCTTTGATTTTTTCTATATCTCCATTTAAGAATCTATTTGAGTATCTAACTCTGTCTTCCATTTTACTCATATTTCATCAATACTTGCTGTATTGACGATAACCTTCATCAACCCTAGTATTGTACAGTTCCATCTGGTTCTATAACACCGTAAGACATCCCTCCAAGGTGTATCTGTTGATATTCAAGATAACCTCATTTGCAGGCATTTATATATTTGGTGGCTAAGTAGTAGTGAAGTGAATTAGTATTTTAATGTTTTGGAGTGTCGACGTAAATAACCAAATCAAGTTGTGTATGACAATGTAGATTTTTTTCTCAGTACAGACCTCAAACAAACCAATTTCTGTGTTTGTTTTCTTCTTAGTCATTTTGTCGTAAAATTATACTTTCCTTTGAGATCTTTGGTGTCGGTTTGAGGATACAGATTCAAAGTTGGTTTGAGGCATGTTTAACAGGTGCAACCCGTCAAGTGTAACAGTTCTCAGTTACTTAACAATCCTGGTGTAGTGTCCTCAAGTAGAGTAGTTTTAAATGCAAATGGCTAAAAATTAAGACTGTTTTATCATTTTGTTACGACAGGGGAAAATGGATACAGCAGCAACTCAGCAAGTACGATCCACAAAGCAATTGCTGTAGATCCAACATATGCAGACACATTCTACAAACTTGTTTTTGATTTTTTTGAAGGTTCACATATGCAAACTTTTGTATGGCCTATTATACCGTGGTCATTTTTGGTGTTTGACTGGCCCTTGCTTCTCTTTTCTTGAAAACTAATGTAAGTCCAATCTCAGTTTCCCAAGTAATGTCTCTACTGTTCTTTTCTAGAAAACTCATGTAAGTCGGATTTCAGATCTAAAATATTCTTTCAAAATATTTTATTATTTTTGAAAAATACCTAAAATATTCTTTCAAAAATCTATGTAAACATTCTTATCTTATTCATTTTGTTCACATCAAATCTTTTAGTTTTTTTATTTTAAGCTCTTCAATCTTTAATTATTTCGTTGAAATTTTAATTTAGTAGTGTTTTTAATTAAATTTTGGTAAGTTTTAGTTTCCAAAAAAAAACCGACTTGCAAACCACTGACACGTCCCCAACCCTACCCTTTGTTCTGCCTCTCAGCCAGAGGTTTCATTTTTTAAAATTTTGCAAATAAGATCATATACTTGTTGGAAAATGTCAAAATCTTCGATACATTGGTTAAGCATATGTGGCCTTTTTTAGTGTTATGCAGAAAAATGTTAGAATTTTCGATACATTGGTTAAGCACTTAAGATAGTGACAACGTTTTTGGAATTTCATAAATACACCCACCAAGTTATTAAAAATGTTAAAGTTTTGAGTCTTCTACGGTTAAACCCTTGGTACTATTGGAGAATGTCAAAAGTGAGATAATTATTTGTGATGAATATTTTAGGTTGTGTTTAAGATTGGAATTTTGTGAATTTTAATATTTTGAGTAAAATACTTTATGTTGATATTAAACATTATATTAAGTAAAGGCTAGAGGACTTTTTTGGTATTTTACAAATAAGTACTTGATTATTAGAAATCGTTAAAATTCTAGGTATTTTATGCTTATAAACCTTGTAGTCGTTGAAGAGTATTAAAAAGTGGGATGATTTTTTGTGATGATTTGTTTTGGTAGTGTTTACGATGAAAATTTTGTGTTTATAACCCTTACAATTTTGTGCATGTGAATTTTAATATTTTAAGTAAAACTAATTTAAATTGATATTAAATATTATATTGCATTATTTTGTTAGTTGTATCAATTTTATTTTTATTATTGAGAATAAGAATAAATATTATTTATCGTATACAGTAGTAATATATCGTGCAACGTACGGATTTTAGTGTAGTATCAATATATATAAATCTTTCGTATGTGCAATTAAATTAGTAGTTATAAACTAGTTAATAAATTATTTTTAGTTTTGACATTATTTCTGAATTATTGTTTGACTGCAAATCTCTATTATATTAGGTTGCATGCTGCCATTATTTTAAAAATGAATTTGCGTCAACCAGGAATATCTTTTACAAAACATTGGTGTTAGTCTTCGTAATGGCATTGCAGTAATCTTATTATTACAGAGAAACCAACAAGTTGGATTTGATTTTTTTTATAGTTTTGATGGGTTTTTTTCTTCCTTTTCAGCGGTCCACAACATTGTTTAAGCATACATGCTCCAAATAAGCAAGTCGTGGCTCGTATGACTTGTATCCAACTATGTGAAACCTTCCCACCCAAATTGGAGGGCCGCAAAAAGACACGGAAACTTAACACTCATTTCAAAAACCACAACTAAAAGAGATATCATGCTTAGGATCATAATCATAAGTTAGGTACCCAATAATCTACAACTTTTTCATGTTTATTAGACACCACATCAAACCTCCTAGAAAGCAATCCTAACAGATAATTTTGTTGGACCCTGTTGTTGAAATAGAGGTGGAGATAATTTTGTTGAAATGACTCCCATCAAATAATCAATCTAACAACCTCTTCTACCTTAATAGTTTTAGGTAGTGGTTGAATGTTGAGGTTTGGTGTTTCAAATTTTGCCGAATCTGGGTTCGGTTCCAAAGCCGAACTTGTACAAACCCCGAGCCGGTTGAGACCGAGAGATGGTAAGATCTAAACTTGCAATTCAACACTTACAATGTTTTTAAATTGTGTTTGATGTTTGTTCAACATTTAAATTGTTTGTAGGTGCATCAAATTTACGAGTTCCACGAAGAACTCCATAAAATCCACGAGGCGATCAAAGATCATAAGACAAACTCTTCAATAACTGCAAAGTGGAATGAAAAAATAAGGATTTGCTCATGTGCTTTGGTTTTGAGGAACCCACACTACGGTTGAGTCAAGATGACGTCGTAGAAGAAAATGATACTATTATTTCACACACACAAGACAATGGGGATGATGGTCTGACTTAAGATACAAAAGAGGCAGGAAATGTGACACGAGGTGGGGGACGCGGTCGGGGAAGAGGACGTACTGAGGCGTGTCCTAAAAACAAGAAGAGATTGAGGGGTCACTTAGGTTAGATTGAGTAAACCAATTGAATGAAATGTGACTTTTTTATTGATTGCTATAATATTGAATGAAATTACTCTTTTGATGATAGTTTCGTGTGTGATTTTGAATTGTTTCTTCTGTGTATGAAATTTTGATTGTATTACTATGGTTTTCATGTGGTGTATGTCTTTGAATTTTTTTACGTAACAGTAATTGACTTATTGTCGGATGAATGAATGAGTCACAAAATTGTCTCAAAAGAACTCGGACACACAAGACTACACGGAAACCACGAACATGCATATTTCACATAAAGTTTAGGTTGACTTTAGATTATCAAGCATGCAATAAGTACCTAGTGTTGTCATTAGATCATCAATTAATCCTACCTACAACCTACACCATTCATGTTAATGTGCATCAAACGTAGATTCATACATTCCAAGCTAATTACATACAAAGATAAATTATTACACGGAACAAGATAAACTATAGATCTAGCATGAGACAAGTACCTAGTGTGATTATTATCTCATCTAATACAAGTTTAACATTGCTACAAGCATATATCTACATTAACTTAAGCACATGGAAATGACGCAAATAAGAGAACTCATCACCACACTCACATAGTCTACATAGTCTTCGTATTGGCATTGCAGTAATCTTATTATTACAGAGAAACCAAAAAGTTGGATTTGAATTTTTTAGTTTTGATGGGTTTTTTTCTTCCTTTTCAGCGGTCCACAAACCACTGTTTAAGCATACATGTTCCAAATAAGCAAGTCGTGGCTCGTATGACTTGTATCCAACTATGTGAAACCTTCCCACCCAAATTGGAGGGCTGCAAAAGAGGCATGAAAAAGTTAACACTCATTTCAAAAACCACAACTAAAAGAGATATCACGCTTAGGATCATAATCATAAGTTAGGTACCCAATAATCTACAACTTTGTCATGTTAATGCTATCGTATAAGGCATTGATGCAAATGTATTAATTAAGTCTATTTTCCCTTTATCATATTTTGTATTTCCAACAACCCCTAATGTGCGTCGGAAAAATGGTTGAAATTGTGGATTATGGTAACTAAATGTCTTTCTAAGATTTGGAGATTCAACTTAGCTAAACGGTAATTCATCTGTAATTATATAATCAACAATTACATCTCTAGTTTTAATTGGATCGTCTTTCCTAGTTTTCGATGTTCCAGAACTATAGTCTAAAATAGAGTGTTGTGAAGTAGATGCTCCAACATTCCTAAGTTTACATTTTTCTAGAAATAGAGGTGGAGATAATTTTGTTGAAATGACTCCCATCAAATAAGCAATCTAACAACCTCTTCTACCTTAATAGTTTTAGGTAGTGATTGAATGTTGAGGTTTGGTGTTTCAAATTTTCCGGGAATCCCAATTATCCAAATACGTGCCTCCAAATTCCCACGGATTTTGCCGAATTTGGGTTTCTTAGGAATACTGATTCTCATATTTTAAAGTGATGAGTTAATGCTGGGAAATCGAGATTCTCCACAGGTGCACGGATTTCAACAAATTAGGTTATGTTGTTAACCTTTGCTTTCGACATTATTACACAAACTACTAAAGGTGGGAGGTGGGCCGGGTCGGGCCCAGTGGTGGGCTCGTTCGATCGGGTCGGATCGGGCTCGATTGAGTTCAGGTCTTATCGGTCGGATTACATATATTCATATACCCGTAACTTATAAACTTTCAATTAAAAACACTACCAAATTCGGATTTCATCAAAATAATCGGTTCATCGATTCCATTTCCTCACCAGCTACCCCATCTACTCATCACAACTGATAGTGAAATTTTATTAAGTACAATAAATTTACAAATTACATACAATGATACAATTTATAATGTATTAATTATTACAATTATAGATAGTTTATTCGTCTTCATCGTTGCTCTCATTGATTTTCATGTTCTGCATTCTCTCTTCTGCATCCAACCAATCTTTCAAGCAAACACTTGTCTCTAGTGATTTAGCGAATGTGTTGCGCCTCTTGTCGGTCAAATCCCATTTACCTGGGCTAAATGCAGCCTCAGTCGCCATAGTTGACACCGAGGGAGTTAGTAAATCGTGTGCTAATAAAATACTATTGGAAATCTAGCATAGTTAGATTTCCACCAGTTTAAAACATCAAAAGATATGCAATCTGCAGTACTTAAATACATAATCATATTTAAATATGTAGTTAATTCGTTATGTGATTCATTTTGTTCTAATCTTAATTTTTTTTATTTAACCAATTCCATTGAAAGTTTTCATCATCATCATCATCATCATCATCATCATCATCATCATCTTCATCTAAAAGTATGTATTGTTGGGATGATGATGAACTAGCAATGTTTGAGCCCATTTGATTAACATTATTTAATCCTTCATATAAAATAAAATATCTTTTAAGTTGAGTTTTAATATGTTTTAAGTAATCTTCACAACCTTCATAATTCATGTTTTGAAAAATAGTTTCTAAGTAAAATTTTAAACTAGTTATTCTAAATCTATGATCCATGACAAAAGCTAAACGAAAAATTAATGGTGGAGGTTTCCAATATTTATTAAAACTTAGCCTCCATTACATTAACAATTTCATCTAAGGGTGGATTACATAATCTTACAAGTAATTCTACTGTTGCAGAGTTATTAATAGCATTGTCAAAAGAAATTGCACAAATTTTATTTGTTATTGAATATTCATGCAATACATCTCTTATCTGGATATATATAATTATAGTAGTATGTGGGTGCAAAATCGGTGCATAAAATATAATATTTTTATGTAAAACCCATGAATTATCTAAAAAAACGAGTAGTTACGCAGCAAAATGGAAAGCCAGATTCTGAGGTCCAAATATCACTTGTTAATGCTATCGTATAAGACATTGATGTAAATGAATTAATTAAGTCTGTTTCACTTTATAATATTTTGTATTTGCAGCAACCCCTAATGTGCGTCGGAAAAATGGTTGAAATTGTGAATTATGGTAACTAAATGTCTTTCTAAGATTTGGAGATTCAACTTAGCTAAACAGTAATTCATCTCTAATTATATAATAAACAATTACATCTAAAGCTTTAATTGGATCGCTTTTCCTAGTTTTCGATGTTCCAGAACTATAGTCTAAAATAGATTGTTGTGAATTGGATGCTCCAACACTTTTTTGCATGTCTGGTCAGATTAGTAGCTCCTTGACTACCAATTGTATTAAGTTTAACACCACATATTTTACATATAGCTCATTGTTTCCTATTTTTATCTTGTGATAAGTCAAAATCATTCCAAACATTACTAGTTCTTCTTCTAGTACTTTTGCTTCTATTTGATGCACTTATAATAGGTGGATTACTATCCCCCTCAGGTTCAGGTGATGAATTAATTGATGGGTCAAATGCCATTGAAATTATAAAGTAGGCGAACAAAAATCAAAATTTTCTAACCAACGAGAAATTCATCATTATTAACTCAAACAAACTAATTGTACTAAATAAACTAAAAGGGTAAAGAAATGCAAACGAGAAAACGAGAAATAACGGAGGAAGTCCACTTGAAAATCACAAATACACTTGAAAAGAGAAATGCAAATGGAACCTCCCACCCCCAAGATCAACGATAACGGAGGAAGTCCACTTGAAAATCACAAATACACGCATTCTTGGAGGTGTGGACCAGCCTATGCGCATAGAAGGGAAGGGGGAAACATTAGGAATAAAGGAAGTGTGGAAGTGGGTGCTGAAACCAGGGAGGAAGGTCACTTGGGTGGATGTGGTTTGGCACAAACATGACATTCCCAAACACGCTATCACAGCTTGGCGTGCAATGAGGGGGCGCCTCTTAACAAAAAAACTTATGAATTTAAGAGGAGCAAAGTATGACCCGGTGTGTAGCCTTTGTGAGAGGGAGGAAGAGGACATGGACCATCTCTTCTGGAGGTGTTCGTATATTAGAGGGGTGTGGACAGCACTACTCCTCCTCATGAAGCTGGGAACTAGGATTGCAAGATCGCTCGAAGCTGAAGCCACACGCCTCTCACACGCGAGAGGAACCCGGATTGCCAAGGTGGTGCGAAGGTGGGCTCTTAGTGCCATGATTCATGAGTGCTGGCTGGAACGAAACCGACGGATTTTCGAGGGAGAGAAGAAAGAGCCAGGAGATATCGTGGTGGTAATCAAAGACATGATTGGGTGTCTTTGGGATAAAATAAAGAAGCTTGCGGATAAAGATAGGGAGGAGCAGAATTTTCAGATCATGTGGTGCTAGGTTGGGGTATACTCGGACATGATTTTAACTATATAGTTTGAGTGATGCAATACTTGTAGTGTGTGTGGCTGGTTATGCATGTTGGCATGCCCACGGTCTTCAAATTTTGTAACCTTGTTTCTTTCATTTAATAAATTTAGAGGCCAAGCCTCCCTTTTGCTTTGCAAAAAGAAAAGAAAACGAGAAATGAAGAAGTTGTGTCAGCGTGTCGCGAAATCGGGCAGTAGCTTTAAGATTTTGCTTAAACTCAACGTCTCCACCCACTTGCAACACAATGAGAACACTTAGTGAAAGATTAAGAAGATTGGAATTTGGAAGAGAAGAAAAATTGGTGTGAAGAAATGAAAGTAATGGGGGGTTTATATTGATTTTTGTAATGGCATTTTCGAAATTAATGGATGGTATTTTCGTAATTTTAAAAAAAACTAAAAATAAATAAATAACAAACGGCTCTAAAAGTCGTTGGATGAAACGGGCCAAGCCTAAAGCCCGACCCGTTAATTTTCTCCAGACCCGGCGGTCCGCGGGCCCGACCGATACCCACCTCGGCAAACTACCACTGGTTTTTGACTATCGTACCCTCATCAAATGTTAGTCTTCGAACCCATATTCACGCACTTATTTCAAAAGCAATTCCCAAGTTCTTCTACTTTCCTCTTCCTCGCCTTACGCACGTATCCCCCATCTCTCATTCCGTCGTTGTTTCCGTCATCCAACACCTACTTCATGACCAGCCTTGTCTTGTACCTCTCCTGGCACGACGTTAAGGTCGATCTTAGTTGTCTCTATTCTTGTTGTCTCAACTATTGATGATTTCATTTTCCATTCATAAATTTATGCCGTTGAATTTTAGTTCAACGCATGTCTATTTGGTTTAGAAGCTTGAACTTATTTAAAATACCTAGGTTTTTTAAATTAATGTTGCTTCATGTTATTTTTTCCGCTCGACAATTGTGGTTAATTACTTCGATACTAATGGTTGATCTTTTGTTTGTCGCATGTCAACTAGGGTTAGAACTTTGATGTTATGTTAAATACGTAAGGTTTTGAAAATACTGTTGCTTGATCTGTTGTTTTTTGCATGTGAAAATTGGTTAAACAACTAAGTATTGGTTGATCTTATTTTTTGGAATCTCAACTTCGGTTAGGATCTTCCTCTTATCATAAATACTTAGGTTGTGTTTAGGCCACACCCTCACTTTTTCCAATGATAAGGACAAACCTGGATTTGGATTGTGTTGTTGTTTCTTTAGTTGAAGACTATTGCATAGGTGTCATTTCGTTAACTTACAATTTAGTTTAAATATTTGCTAATTGGGTTCTCATGCTGAATTTATTTTTCTTCAATATCCAGATATGGACACATATAGGATTATGCAACTGTTGCATGAAGATGAGGAGGCAAACAACTTAGTTCTAAGAACCATGAGTACTCTAGAGGAGTACATGATAGAGATATTTGTAAAAGGCCGATTCACAGAACCCCCATGCTGGTAACTAGAAAATGGTTGATATGTTAATCGAGCATTGGAGGGTTTGTTACGGTTGTAGAATGCATAAGGCGTTAAATAATGTCATATCTTTAAATATTTCTTTCTTGATTCCTAGTAGATTATTGATTTATATTTTGTTGATTGTAGATTTAAATTGGTAATCATAAAAATCGTTGAGTTTAGGTTTGATTATTATGATTGAAATCATATTTGTTGTTGTTAAAACCATTTATTTTGATTTGTTTTAAGCATTTTTTCCATATTTTTGTTGTTTTATGAAATATATAATGTTGGTCGATTGTGATCTTACATATATAATGTTATGAATAATGTACAATAATGGAAGTGCGACTCTGTCCCACTTATATCACAGTTGTGGAGCTCGACATATTTCCACATTGGGAGACCGAGTAAGAATAGACCGTTAATGTACCCGTGGATGAGAGGGCACCATTAGGATCCTGTTGGAGATGACCACGATCATTCAAGGGAAGTGTCAAGACGTTAAAATTTGATTTTTATCAAAATGAGCTCGACGCATGAAGTCAACCAGGTCACCTGGGATCCTTATGAACATTTGGATCATAACAAGTTTCCACCACTATGTATTGAAGGTTCGGAGATATGGACGAGCCGTACATGACTTATAAATTTTGGTGAAGTGGTTATGCATTGTCCAGACAGTGATGAGGCAGTTCGGTCTACAACAACACATTCTAGAGTAGATGAAGTGACATGTTGTGAAATCGGCTAAAGGGAGAGAAGACATTAATTCGGTCGACCGGTTAAGGAACGGTCGACCACCTAATACTAAGACTTAGGTACACTTAAGTGATCGGTCGAACACCAAATAGGGTTCGGGTTTAGTGTTTTCCGGTCTAAGTTTGGGTGATCTATTGAAGTCCAAATTATGTGAAATTTCGTGTGTGACTTCTATAGGAATCTAGTGTGTGTGTGACTCAAAGAAATACAAAATACATGTCTTCAAAATTGTAATTGATCCTTATTATGCATAAAATTTCGAAAAATATATATGCACAATTAAACATGAAATCCTACAACATTACCATGTTGCACTCTTTTTTTCTTATAAGAACGGCAACACAGGTTTTGCCAGGCTAAACTTCTTTTCCTCAAAACTATTTAATTATTTTTGCCCAAAACAACTTTACTGATATAACTAATGTAATAGTTGTATTCTATTGATGTTATTTTTTTACCCTTTTTTGGACATGCAGTTTGTTTTCAATTAGAACTTTACTTTGGAGAATTCCAGTTCAAGAAAATGAAAGGCTACAAGTGTTGATCGATTTGGTTTATATATATATATATAACAAACCCACATTTTTTTCATTCTGAAGTTTAGTTTTTCGCTTCTCATTTTTGGACACCTCAAACAATTTTTGGGGTCCAGTCAGAATGGTTTTGAGGAAACATGGTTTCAGTCAAGCAAAACTGTTAACCATTAGAAACGAGGGTCAGCAAATACTTAAGAGTGAGTTTAGTTAAACTATGTCAGAATGTATAGGAAGTAGGAAATTTGAGAGCAATAGAAGAAAATGTTTCTAGTATGAACATGATATGTGTCGTTAAGCTAAAGGGTAGGAGTGAACCTACTTATACTTTTGTTTTATTTATAGATTGTCATTCATGGTATGCCTCCCTTGCCTCTGGGATTGGGTCTGTTCACTTGGGATCATAATATCATATTTTTATTTTTATGAAATTTTGATGACCAATTATGTGGTTCGTGTTGAGCTAGAGACTTGCTCAGTTGTTTTTTAATATTCAGTGCGAGTTTTAGGACTCCATGGAAGGAGACATTCACATTGGAAACCATTGTTTGTGGATTTTCATTTTTAGCATACCCAACTAGTGGGAAAGCACACAAATATTTGTTAAGAATAAATATTTAAGTTAGGGATTTTAGGATGTAATTGGTTTATCAAACACTATAAGTGAAGAAAATGGACACTTAAATGACATTTTGGTGATTAAGTTGCATAATAACCTTTACAGTCCTATAACTGGACTTTCATAACTTAAAGATCATTTTTTTAAATGTTTCAGAACATAAAAATTGTTCTTAATGGCTGGCTGGTAATAATTGTTTTGAATCTCATTCATTGTTGTTATGCTCCTTCATATAAGCACCATCATTCATGTACTATGCCTTAGATGTTCACTTTATTGGATTAATCTAAGGATTAAGATGATGTTTGCCCAAAGCACTGACACGTGGCACACTCTCATTGGCTGCGCATTAGGGTTTAGGGTGGGGCCATCTATATAAGGAGGGGAGTCTCCCATTGGATGGATGATTCTTGTGTGCAAACCCTAGCCGCCACCTCTCCCTCTCTCTCCCATTCGTCCCTCCACATCCACCAAGCCAATCCGTGGACTCTTGGGTTGTGGACTCGTGCTTCTTCTCCAAGAGAGTAGAAGACCGACCGGTGCTCCAGAGGATTCCGTGAGGTGATCGCCGATCCATTCCGCTGCCACAGGTTCTCTCCACCAAAGGTAATTTCGAACCTGTAGATTCAATCGTAGATTGCTTACACACTTGCTCTAACTCTTTTAAGTGATGCATAAGGGCAAATGCCTCTGCTATCTTTTGGCTGAACAGAGCAAGATAATTGACTATTTCAGATTATTTCTCTATATCCCTGTCAAATCTTACATGTCTTCTTTGATTTTTTCTATATCTCCATTTAAGAATCTATTTGAGTATCTAACTCTGTCTTCCATTTTACTCATATTTCATCAATACTTGCTGTATTGACGATAACCTTCATCAACCCTAGTATTGTACAGTTCCATCTGGTTCTATAACACCGTAAGACATCCCTCCAAGGTGTATCTGTTGATATTCAAGATAACCTCATTTGCAGGCATTTATATATTTGGTGGCTAAGTAGTAGTGAAGTGAATTAGTATTTTAATGTTTTGGAGTGTCGACGTAAATAACCAAATCAAGTTGTGTATGACAATGTAGATTTTTTTCTCAGTACAGACCTCAAACAAACCAATTTCTGTGTTTGTTTTCTTCTTAGTCATTTTGTCGTAAAATTATACTTTCCTTTGAGATCTTTGGTGTCGGTTTGAGGATACAGATTCAAAGTTGGTTTGAGGCATGTTTAACAGGTGCAACCCGTCAAGTGTAACAGTTCTCAGTTACTTAACAATCCTGGTGTAGTGTCCTCAAGTAGAGTAGTTTTAAATGCAAATGGCTAAAAATTAAGACTGTTTTATCATTTTGTTACGACAGGGGAAAATGGATACAGCAGCAACTCAGCAAGTACGATCCACAAAGCAATTGCTGTAGATCCAACATATGCAGACACATTCTACAAACTTGTTTTTGATTTTTTTGAAGGTTCACATATGCAAACTTTTGTATGGCCTATTATACCGTGGTCATTTTTGGTGTTTGACTGGCCCTTGCTTCTCTTTTCTTGAAAACTAATGTAAGTCCAATCTCAGTTTCCCAAGTAATGTCTCTACTGTTCTTTTCTAGAAAACTCATGTAAGTCGGATTTCAGATCTAAAATATTCTTTCAAAATATTTTATTATTTTTGAAAAATACCTAAAATATTCTTTCAAAAATCTATGTAAACATTCTTATCTTATTCATTTTGTTCACATCAAATCTTTTAGTTTTTTTATTTTAAGCTCTTCAATCTTTAATTATTTCGTTGAAATTTTAATTTAGTAGTGTTTTTAATTAAATTTTGGTAAGTTTTAGTTTCCAAAAAAAAACCGACTTGCAAACCACTGACACGTCCCCAACCCTACCCTTTGTTCTGCCTCTCAGCCAGAGGTTTCATTTTTTAAAATTTTGCAAATAAGATCATATACTTGTTGGAAAATGTCAAAATCTTCGATACATTGGTTAAGCATATGTGGCCTTTTTTAGTGTTATGCAGAAAAATGTTAGAATTTTCGATACATTGGTTAAGCACTTAAGATAGTGACAACGTTTTTGGAATTTCATAAATACACCCACCAAGTTATTAAAAATGTTAAAGTTTTGAGTCTTCTACGGTTAAACCCTTGGTACTATTGGAGAATGTCAAAAGTGAGATAATTATTTGTGATGAATATTTTAGGTTGTGTTTAAGATTGGAATTTTGTGAATTTTAATATTTTGAGTAAAATACTTTATGTTGATATTAAACATTATATTAAGTAAAGGCTAGAGGACTTTTTTGGTATTTTACAAATAAGTACTTGATTATTAGAAATCGTTAAAATTCTAGGTATTTTATGCTTATAAACCTTGTAGTCGTTGAAGAGTATTAAAAAGTGGGATGATTTTTTGTGATGATTTGTTTTGGTAGTGTTTACGATGAAAATTTTGTGTTTATAACCCTTACAATTTTGTGCATGTGAATTTTAATATTTTAAGTAAAACTAATTTAAATTGATATTAAATATTATATTGCATTATTTTGTTAGTTGTATCAATTTTATTTTTATTATTGAGAATAAGAATAAATATTATTTATCGTATACAGTAGTAATATATCGTGCAACGTACGGATTTTAGTGTAGTATCAATATATATAAATCTTTCGTATGTGCAATTAAATTAGTAGTTATAAACTAGTTAATAAATTATTTTTAGTTTTGACATTATTTCTGAATTATTGTTTGACTGCAAATCTCTATTATATTAGGTTGCATGCTGCCATTATTTTAAAAATGAATTTGCGTCAACCAGGAATATCTTTTACAAAACATTGGTGTTAGTCTTCGTAATGGCATTGCAGTAATCTTATTATTACAGAGAAACCAACAAGTTGGATTTGATTTTTTTTATAGTTTTGATGGGTTTTTTTCTTCCTTTTCAGCGGTCCACAACATTGTTTAAGCATACATGCTCCAAATAAGCAAGTCGTGGCTCGTATGACTTGTATCCAACTATGTGAAACCTTCCCACCCAAATTGGAGGGCCGCAAAAAGACACGGAAACTTAACACTCATTTCAAAAACCACAACTAAAAGAGATATCATGCTTAGGATCATAATCATAAGTTAGGTACCCAATAATCTACAACTTTTTCATGTTTATTAGACACCACATCAAACCTCCTAGAAAGCAATCCTAACAGATAATTTTGTTGGACCCTGTTGTTGAAATAGAGGTGGAGATAATTTTGTTGAAATGACTCCCATCAAATAATCAATCTAACAACCTCTTCTACCTTAATAGTTTTAGGTAGTGGTTGAATGTTGAGGTTTGGTGTTTCAAATTTTGCCGAATCTGGGTTCGGTTCCAAAGCCGAACTTGTACAAACCCCGAGCCGGTTGAGACCGAGAGATGGTAAGATCTAAACTTGCAATTCAACACTTACAATGTTTTTAAATTGTGTTTGATGTTTGTTCAACATTTAAATTGTTTGTAGGTGCATCAAATTTACGAGTTCCACGAAGAACTCCATAAAATCCACGAGGCGATCAAAGATCATAAGACAAACTCTTCAATAACTGCAAAGTGGAATGAAAAAATAAGGATTTGCTCATGTGCTTTGGTTTTGAGGAACCCACACTACGGTTGAGTCAAGATGACGTCGTAGAAGAAAATGATACTATTATTTCACACACACAAGACAATGGGGATGATGGTCTGACTTAAGATACAAAAGAGGCAGGAAATGTGACACGAGGTGGGGGACGCGGTCGGGGAAGAGGACGTACTGAGGCGTGTCCTAAAAACAAGAAGAGATTGAGGGGTCACTTAGGTTAGATTGAGTAAACCAATTGAATGAAATGTGACTTTTTTATTGATTGCTATAATATTGAATGAAATTACTCTTTTGATGATAGTTTCGTGTGTGATTTTGAATTGTTTCTTCTGTGTATGAAATTTTGATTGTATTACTATGGTTTTCATGTGGTGTATGTCTTTGAATTTTTTTACGTAACAGTAATTGACTTATTGTCGGATGAATGAATGAGTCACAAAATTGTCTCAAAAGAACTCGGACACACAAGACTACACGGAAACCACGAACATGCATATTTCACATAAAGTTTAGGTTGACTTTAGATTATCAAGCATGCAATAAGTACCTAGTGTTGTCATTAGATCATCAATTAATCCTACCTACAACCTACACCATTCATGTTAATGTGCATCAAACGTAGATTCATACATTCCAAGCTAATTACATACAAAGATAAATTATTACACGGAACAAGATAAACTATAGATCTAGCATGAGACAAGTACCTAGTGTGATTATTATCTCATCTAATACAAGTTTAACATTGCTACAAGCATATATCTACATTAACTTAAGCACATGGAAATGACGCAAATAAGAGAACTCATCACCACACTCACATAGTCTACATAGTCTTCGTATTGGCATTGCAGTAATCTTATTATTACAGAGAAACCAAAAAGTTGGATTTGAATTTTTTAGTTTTGATGGGTTTTTTTCTTCCTTTTCAGCGGTCCACAAACCACTGTTTAAGCATACATGTTCCAAATAAGCAAGTCGTGGCTCGTATGACTTGTATCCAACTATGTGAAACCTTCCCACCCAAATTGGAGGGCTGCAAAAGAGGCATGAAAAAGTTAACACTCATTTCAAAAACCACAACTAAAAGAGATATCACGCTTAGGATCATAATCATAAGTTAGGTACCCAATAATCTACAACTTTGTCATGTTAATGCTATCGTATAAGGCATTGATGCAAATGTATTAATTAAGTCTATTTTCCCTTTATCATATTTTGTATTTCCAACAACCCCTAATGTGCGTCGGAAAAATGGTTGAAATTGTGGATTATGGTAACTAAATGTCTTTCTAAGATTTGGAGATTCAACTTAGCTAAACGGTAATTCATCTGTAATTATATAATCAACAATTACATCTCTAGTTTTAATTGGATCGTCTTTCCTAGTTTTCGATGTTCCAGAACTATAGTCTAAAATAGAGTGTTGTGAAGTAGATGCTCCAACATTCCTAAGTTTACATTTTTCTAGAAATTGAGGTGGAGATAATTTTGTTGAAATGACTCCCATCAAATAAGCAATCTAACAACCTCTTCTACCTTAATAGTTTTAGGTAGTGATTGAATGTTGAGGTTTGGTGTTTCAAATTTTCCGGGAATCCCAATTATCCAAATACGTGCCTCCAAATTCCCACGGATTTTGCCGAATTTGGGTTTCTTAGGAATACTGATTCTCATATTTTAAAGTGATGAGTTAATGCTGGGAAATCGAGATTCTCCACAGGTGCACGGATTTCAACAAATTAGGTTATGTTGTTAACCTTTGCTTTCGACATTATTACACAAACTACTAAAGGTGGGAGGTGGGCCGGGTCGGGCCCAGTGGTGGGCTCGTTCGATCGGGTCGGATCGGGCTCGATTGAGTTCAGGTCTTATCGGTCGGATTACATATATTCATATACCCGTAACTTATAAACTTTCAATTAAAAACACTACCAAATTCGGATTTCATCAAAATAATCGGTTCATCGATTCCATTTCCTCACCAGCTACCCCATCTACTCATCACAACTGATAGTGAAATTTTATTAAGTACAATAAATTTACAAATTACATACAATGATACAATTTATAATGTATTAATTATTACAATTATAGATAGTTTATTCGTCTTCATCGTTGCTCTCATTGATTTTCATGTTCTGCATTCTCTCTTCTGCATCCAACCAATCTTTCAAGCAAACACTTGTCTCTAGTGATTTAGCGAATGTGTTGCGCCTCTTGTCGGTCAAATCCCATTTACCTGGGCTAAATGCAGCCTCAGTCGCCATAGTTGACACCGAGGGAGTTAGTAAATCGTGTGCTAATAAAATACTATTGGAAATCTAGCATAGTTAGATTTCCACCAGTTTAAAACATCAAAAGATATGCAATCTGCAGTACTTAAATACATAATCATATTTAAATATGTAGTTAATTCGTTATGTGATTCATTTTGTTCTAATCTTAATTTTTTTTATTTAACCAATTCCATTGAAAGTTTTCATCATCATCATCATCATCATCATCATCATCATCATCATCTTCATCTAAAAGTATGTATTGTTGGGATGATGATGAACTAGCAATGTTTGAGCCCATTTGATTAACATTATTTAATCCTTCATATAAAATAAAATATCTTTTAAGTTGAGTTTTAATATGTTTTAAGTAATCTTCACAACCTTCATAATTCATGTTTTGAAAAATAGTTTCTAAGTAAAATTTTAAACTAGTTATTCTAAATCTATGATCCATGACAAAAGCTAAACGAAAAATTAATGGTGGAGGTTTCCAATATTTATTAAAACTTAGCCTCCATTACATTAACAATTTCATCTAAGGGTGGATTACATAATCTTACAAGTAATTCTACTGTTGCAGAGTTATTAATAGCATTGTCAAAAGAAATTGCACAAATTTTATTTGTTATTGAATATTCATGCAATACATCTCTTATCTGGATATATATAATTATAGTAGTATGTGGGTGCAAAATCGGTGCATAAAATATAATATTTTTATGTAAAACCCATGAATTATCTAAAAAAACGAGTAGTTACGCAGCAAAATGGAAAGCCAGATTCTGAGGTCCAAATATCACTTGTTAATGCTATCGTATAAGACATTGATGTAAATGAATTAATTAAGTCTGTTTCACTTTATAATATTTTGTATTTGCAGCAACCCCTAATGTGCGTCGGAAAAATGGTTGAAATTGTGAATTATGGTAACTAAATGTCTTTCTAAGATTTGGAGATTCAACTTAGCTAAACAGTAATTCATCTCTAATTATATAATAAACAATTACATCTAAAGCTTTAATTGGATCGCTTTTCCTAGTTTTCGATGTTCCAGAACTATAGTCTAAAATAGATTGTTGTGAATTGGATGCTCCAACACTTTTTTGCATGTCTGGTCAGATTAGTAGCTCCTTGACTACCAATTGTATTAAGTTTAACACCACATATTTTACATATAGCTCATTGTTTCCTATTTTTATCTTGTGATAAGTCAAAATCATTCCAAACATTACTAGTTCTTCTTCTAGTACTTTTGCTTCTATTTGATGCACTTATAATAGGTGGATTACTATCCCCCTCAGGTTCAGGTGATGAATTAATTGATGGGTCAAATGCCATTGAAATTATAAAGTAGGCGAACAAAAATCAAAATTTTCTAACCAACGAGAAATTCATCATTATTAACTCAAACAAACTAATTGTACTAAATAAACTAAAAGGGTAAAGAAATGCAAACGAGAAAACGAGAAATAACGGAGGAAGTCCACTTGAAAATCACAAATACACTTGAAAAGAGAAATGCAAATGGAACCTCCCACCCCCAAGATCAACGATAACGGAGGAAGTCCACTTGAAAATCACAAATACACGCATTCTTGGAGGTGTGGACCAGCCTATGCGCATAGAAGGGAAGGGGGAAACATTAGGAATAAAGGAAGTGTGGAAGTGGGTGCTGAAACCAGGGAGGAAGGTCACTTGGGTGGATGTGGTTTGGCACAAACATGACATTCCCAAACACGCTATCACAGCTTGGCGTGCAATGAGGGGGCGCCTCTTAACAAAAAAACTTATGAATTTAAGAGGAGCAAAGTATGACCCGGTGTGTAGCCTTTGTGAGAGGGAGGAAGAGGACATGGACCATCTCTTCTGGAGGTGTTCGTATATTAGAGGGGTGTGGACAGCACTACTCCTCCTCATGAAGCTGGGAACTAGGATTGCAAGATCGCTCGAAGCTGAAGCCACACGCCTCTCACACGCGAGAGGAACCCGGATTGCCAAGGTGGTGCGAAGGTGGGCTCTTAGTGCCATGATTCATGAGTGCTGGCTGGAACGAAACCGACGGATTTTCGAGGGAGAGAAGAAAGAGCCAGGAGATATCGTGGTGGTAATCAAAGACATGATTGGGTGTCTTTGGGATAAAATAAAGAAGCTTGCGGATAAAGATAGGGAGGAGCAGAATTTTCAGATCATGTGGTGCTAGGTTGGGGTATACTCGGACATGATTTTAACTATATAGTTTGAGTGATGCAATACTTGTAGTGTGTGTGGCTGGTTATGCATGTTGGCATGCCCACGGTCTTCAAATTTTGTAACCTTGTTTCTTTCATTTAATAAATTTAGAGGCCAAGCCTCCCTTTTGCTTTGCAAAAAGAAAAGAAAACGAGAAATGAAGAAGTTGTGTCAGCGTGTCGCGAAATCGGGCAGTAGCTTTAAGATTTTGCTTAAACTCAACGTCTCCACCCACTTGCAACACAATGAGAACACTTAGTGAAAGATTAAGAAGATTGGAATTTGGAAGAGAAGAAAAATTGGTGTGAAGAAATGAAAGTAATGGGGGGTTTATATTGATTTTTGTAATGGCATTTTCGAAATTAATGGATGGTATTTTCGTAATTTTAAAAAAAACTAAAAATAAATAAATAACAAACGGCTCTAAAAGTCGTTGGATGAAACGGGCCAAGCCTAAAGCCCGACCCGTTAATTTTCTCCAGACCCGGCGGTCCGCGGGCCCGACCGATACCCACCTCGGCAAACTACCACTGGTTTTTGACTATCGTACCCTCATCAAATGTTAGTCTTCGAACCCATATTCACGCACTTATTTCAAAAGCAATTCCCAAGTTCTTCTACTTTCCTCTTCCTCGCCTTACGCACGTATCCCCCATCTCTCATTCCGTCGTTGTTTCCGTCATCCAACACCTACTTCATGACCAGCCTTGTCTTGTACCTCTCCTGGCACGACGTTAAGGTCGATCTTAGTTGTCTCTATTCTTGTTGTCTCAACTATTGATGATTTCATTTTCCATTCATAAATTTATGCCGTTGAATTTTAGTTCAACGCATGTCTATTTGGTTTAGAAGCTTGAACTTATTTAAAATACCTAGGTTTTTTAAATTAATGTTGCTTCATGTTATTTTTTCCGCTCGACAATTGTGGTTAATTACTTCGATACTAATGGTTGATCTTTTGTTTGTCGCATGTCAACTAGGGTTAGAACTTTGATGTTATGTTAAATACGTAAGGTTTTGAAAATACTGTTGCTTGATCTGTTGTTTTTTGCATGTGAAAATTGGTTAAACAACTAAGTATTGGTTGATCTTATTTTTTGGAATCTCAACTTCGGTTAGGATCTTCCTCTTATCATAAATACTTAGGTTGTGTTTAGGCCACACCCTCACTTTTTCCAATGATAAGGACAAACCTGGATTTGGATTGTGTTGTTGTTTCTTTAGTTGAAGACTATTGCATAGGTGTCATTTCGTTAACTTACAATTTAGTTTAAATATTTGCTAATTGGGTTCTCATGCTGAATTTATTTTTCTTCAATATCCAGATATGGACACATATAGGATTATGCAACTGTTGCATGAAGATGAGGAGGCAAACAACTTAGTTCTAAGAACCATGAGTACTCTAGAGGAGTACATGATAGAGATATTTGTAAAAGGCCGATTCACAGAACCCCCATGCTGGTAACTAGAAAATGGTTGATATGTTAATCGAGCATTGGAGGGTTTGTTACGGTTGTAGAATGCATAAGGCGTTAAATAATGTCATATCTTTAAATATTTCTTTCTTGATTCCTAGTAGATTATTGATTTATATTTTGTTGATTGTAGATTTAAATTGGTAATCATAAAAATCGTTGAGTTTAGGTTTGATTATTATGATTGAAATCATATTTGTTGTTGTTAAAACCATTTATTTTGATTTGTTTTAAGCATTTTTTCCATATTTTTGTTGTTTTATGAAATATATAATGTTGGTCGATTGTGATCTTACATATATAATGTTATGAATAATGTACAATAATGGAAGTGCGACTCTGTCCCACTTATATCACAGTTGTGGAGCTCGACATATTTCCACATTGGGAGACCGAGTAAGAATAGACCGTTAATGTACCCGTGGATGAGAGGGCACCATTAGGATCCTGTTGGAGATGACCACGATCATTCAAGGGAAGTGTCAAGACGTTAAAATTTGATTTTTATCAAAATGAGCTCGACGCATGAAGTCAACCAGGTCACCTGGGATCCTTATGAACATTTGGATCATAACAAGTTTCCACCACTATGTATTGAAGGTTCGGAGATATGGACGAGCCGTACATGACTTATAAATTTTGGTGAAGTGGTTATGCATTGTCCAGACAGTGATGAGGCAGTTCGGTCTACAACAACACATTCTAGAGTAGATGAAGTGACATGTTGTGAAATCGGCTAAAGGGAGAGAAGACATTAATTCGGTCGACCGGTTAAGGAACGGTCGACCACCTAATACTAAGACTTAGGTACACTTAAGTGATCGGTCGAACACCAAATAGGGTTCGGGTTTAGTGTTTTCCGGTCTAAGTTTGGGTGATCTATTGAAGTCCAAATTATGTGAAATTTCGTGTGTGACTTCTATAGGAATCTAGTGTGTGTGTGACTCAAAGAAATACAAAATACATGTCTTCAAAATTGTAATTGATCCTTATTATGCATAAAATTTCGAAAAATATATATGCACAATTAAACATGAAATCCTACAACATTACCATGTTGCACTCTTTTTTTCTTATAAGAACGGCAACACAGGTTTTGCCAGGCTAAACTTCTTTTCCTCAAAACTATTTAATTATTTTTGCCCAAAACAACTTTACTGATATAACTAATGTAATAGTTGTATTCTATTGATGTTATTTTTTTACCCTTTTTTGGACATGCAGTTTGTTTTCAATTAGAACTTTACTTTGGAGAATTCCAGTTCAAGAAAATGAAAGGCTACAAGTGTTGATCGATTTGGTTTATATATATATATATAACAAACCCACATTTTTTTCATTCTGAAGTTTAGTTTTTCGCTTCTCATTTTTGGACACCTCAAACAATTTTTGGGGTCCAGTCAGAATGGTTTTGAGGAAACATGGTTTCAGTCAAGCAAAACTGTTAACCATTAGAAACGAGGGTCAGCAAATACTTAAGAGTGAGTTTAGTTAAACTATGTCAGAATGTATAGGAAGTAGGAAATTTGAGAGCAATAGAAGAAAATGTTTCTAGTATGAACATGATATGTGTCGTTAAGCTAAAGGGTAGGAGTGAACCTACTTATACTTTTGTTTTATTTATAGATTGTCATTCATGGTATGCCTCCCTTGCCTCTGGGATTGGGTCTGTTCACTTGGGATCATAATATCATATTTTTATTTTTATGAAATTTTGATGACCAATTATGTGGTTCGTGTTGAGCTAGAGACTTGCTCAGTTGTTTTTTAATATTCAGTGCGAGTTTTAGGACTCCATGGAAGGAGACATTCACATTGGAAACCATTGTTTGTGGATTTTCATTTTTAGCATACCCAACTAGTGGGAAAGCACACAAATATTTGTTAAGAATAAATATTTAAGTTAGGGATTTTAGGATGTAATTGGTTTATCAAACACTATAAGTGAAGAAAATGGACACTTAAATGACATTTTGGTGATTAAGTTGCATAATAACCTTTACAGTCCTATAACTGGACTTTCATAACTTAAAGATCATTTTTTTAAATGTTTCAGAACATAAAAATTGTTCTTAATGGCTGGCTGGTAATAATTGTTTTGAATCTCATTCATTGTTGTTATGCTCCTTCATATAAGCACCATCATTCATGTACTATGCCTTAGATGTTCACTTTATTGGATTAATCTAAGGATTAAGATGATGTTTGCCCAAAGCACTGACACGTGGCACACTCTCATTGGCTGCGCATTAGGGTTTAGGGTGGGGCCATCTATATAAGGAGGGGAGTCTCCCATTGGATGGATGATTCTTGTGTGCAAACCCTAGCCGCCACCTCTCCCTCTCTCTCCCATTCGTCCCTCCACATCCACCAAGCCAATCCGTGGACTCTTGGGTTGTGGACTCGTGCTTCTTCTCCAAGAGAGTAGAAGACCGACCGGTGCTCCAGAGGATTCCGTGAGGTGATCGCCGATCCATTCCGCTGCCACAGGTTCTCTCCACCAAAGGTAATTTCGAACCTGTAGATTCAATCGTAGATTGCTTACACACTTGCTCTAACTCTTTTAAGTGATGCATAAGGGCAAATGCCTCTGCTATCTTTTGGCTGAACAGAGCAAGATAATTGACTATTTCAGATTATTTCTCTATATCCCTGTCAAATCTTACATGTCTTCTTTGATTTTTTCTATATCTCCATTTAAGAATCTATTTGAGTATCTAACTCTGTCTTCCATTTTACTCATATTTCATCAATACTTGCTGTATTGACGATAACCTTCATCAACCCTAGTATTGTACAGTTCCATCTGGTTCTATAACACCGTAAGACATCCCTCCAAGGTGTATCTGTTGATATTCAAGATAACCTCATTTGCAGGCATTTATATATTTGGTGGCTAAGTAGTAGTGAAGTGAATTAGTATTTTAATGTTTTGGAGTGTCGACGTAAATAACCAAATCAAGTTGTGTATGACAATGTAGATTTTTTTCTCAGTACAGACCTCAAACAAACCAATTTCTGTGTTTGTTTTCTTCTTAGTCATTTTGTCGTAAAATTATACTTTCCTTTGAGATCTTTGGTGTCGGTTTGAGGATACAGATTCAAAGTTGGTTTGAGGCATGTTTAACAGGTGCAACCCGTCAAGTGTAACAGTTCTCAGTTACTTAACAATCCTGGTGTAGTGTCCTCAAGTAGAGTAGTTTTAAATGCAAATGGCTAAAAATTAAGACTGTTTTATCATTTTGTTACGACAGGGGAAAATGGATACAGCAGCAACTCAGCAAGTACGATCCACAAAGCAATTGCTGTAGATCCAACATATGCAGACACATTCTACAAACTTGTTTTTGATTTTTTTGAAGGTTCACATATGCAAACTTTTGTATGGCCTATTATACCGTGGTCATTTTTGGTGTTTGACTGGCCCTTGCTTCTCTTTTCTTGAAAACTAATGTAAGTCCAATCTCAGTTTCCCAAGTAATGTCTCTACTGTTCTTTTCTAGAAAACTCATGTAAGTCGGATTTCAGATCTAAAATATTCTTTCAAAATATTTTATTATTTTTGAAAAATACCTAAAATATTCTTTCAAAAATCTATGTAAACATTCTTATCTTATTCATTTTGTTCACATCAAATCTTTTAGTTTTTTTATTTTAAGCTCTTCAATCTTTAATTATTTCGTTGAAATTTTAATTTAGTAGTGTTTTTAATTAAATTTTGGTAAGTTTTAGTTTCCAAAAAAAAACCGACTTGCAAACCACTGACACGTCCCCAACCCTACCCTTTGTTCTGCCTCTCAGCCAGAGGTTTCATTTTTTAAAATTTTGCAAATAAGATCATATACTTGTTGGAAAATGTCAAAATCTTCGATACATTGGTTAAGCATATGTGGCCTTTTTTAGTGTTATGCAGAAAAATGTTAGAATTTTCGATACATTGGTTAAGCACTTAAGATAGTGACAACGTTTTTGGAATTTCATAAATACACCCACCAAGTTATTAAAAATGTTAAAGTTTTGAGTCTTCTACGGTTAAACCCTTGGTACTATTGGAGAATGTCAAAAGTGAGATAATTATTTGTGATGAATATTTTAGGTTGTGTTTAAGATTGGAATTTTGTGAATTTTAATATTTTGAGTAAAATACTTTATGTTGATATTAAACATTATATTAAGTAAAGGCTAGAGGACTTTTTTGGTATTTTACAAATAAGTACTTGATTATTAGAAATCGTTAAAATTCTAGGTATTTTATGCTTATAAACCTTGTAGTCGTTGAAGAGTATTAAAAAGTGGGATGATTTTTTGTGATGATTTGTTTTGGTAGTGTTTACGATGAAAATTTTGTGTTTATAACCCTTACAATTTTGTGCATGTGAATTTTAATATTTTAAGTAAAACTAATTTAAATTGATATTAAATATTATATTGCATTATTTTGTTAGTTGTATCAATTTTATTTTTATTATTGAGAATAAGAATAAATATTATTTATCGTATACAGTAGTAATATATCGTGCAACGTACGGATTTTAGTGTAGTATCAATATATATAAATCTTTCGTATGTGCAATTAAATTAGTAGTTATAAACTAGTTAATAAATTATTTTTAGTTTTGACATTATTTCTGAATTATTGTTTGACTGCAAATCTCTATTATATTAGGTTGCATGCTGCCATTATTTTAAAAATGAATTTGCGTCAACCAGGAATATCTTTTACAAAACATTGGTGTTAGTCTTCGTAATGGCATTGCAGTAATCTTATTATTACAGAGAAACCAACAAGTTGGATTTGATTTTTTTTATAGTTTTGATGGGTTTTTTTCTTCCTTTTCAGCGGTCCACAACATTGTTTAAGCATACATGCTCCAAATAAGCAAGTCGTGGCTCGTATGACTTGTATCCAACTATGTGAAACCTTCCCACCCAAATTGGAGGGCCGCAAAAAGACACGGAAACTTAACACTCATTTCAAAAACCACAACTAAAAGAGATATCATGCTTAGGATCATAATCATAAGTTAGGTACCCAATAATCTACAACTTTTTCATGTTTATTAGACACCACATCAAACCTCCTAGAAAGCAATCCTAACAGATAATTTTGTTGGACCCTGTTGTTGAAATAGAGGTGGAGATAATTTTGTTGAAATGACTCCCATCAAATAATCAATCTAACAACCTCTTCTACCTTAATAGTTTTAGGTAGTGGTTGAATGTTGAGGTTTGGTGTTTCAAATTTTGCCGAATCTGGGTTCGGTTCCAAAGCCGAACTTGTACAAACCCCGAGCCGGTTGAGACCGAGAGATGGTAAGATCTAAACTTGCAATTCAACACTTACAATGTTTTTAAATTGTGTTTGATGTTTGTTCAACATTTAAATTGTTTGTAGGTGCATCAAATTTACGAGTTCCACGAAGAACTCCATAAAATCCACGAGGCGATCAAAGATCATAAGACAAACTCTTCAATAACTGCAAAGTGGAATGAAAAAATAAGGATTTGCTCATGTGCTTTGGTTTTGAGGAACCCACACTACGGTTGAGTCAAGATGACGTCGTAGAAGAAAATGATACTATTATTTCACACACACAAGACAATGGGGATGATGGTCTGACTTAAGATACAAAAGAGGCAGGAAATGTGACACGAGGTGGGGGACGCGGTCGGGGAAGAGGACGTACTGAGGCGTGTCCTA
The DNA here is from genome assembly GCA_963682175.1 of Triglochin maritima. Lineage (NCBI taxonomy): Eukaryota > Viridiplantae > Streptophyta > Magnoliopsida > Alismatales > Juncaginaceae > Triglochin > Triglochin maritima. The sequence continues at coordinate 20,275,008 of OY821770.1, forward strand.
AAAACAAGAAGAGATTGAGGGGTCACTTAGGTTAGATTGAGTAAACCAATTGAATGAAATGTGACTTTTTTATTGATTGCTATAATATTGAATGAAATTACTCTTTTGATGATAGTTTCGTGTGTGATTTTGAATTGTTTCTTCTGTGTATGAAATTTTGATTGTATTACTATGGTTTTCATGTGGTGTATGTCTTTGAATTTTTTTACGTAACAGTAATTGACTTATTGTCGGATGAATGAATGAGTCACAAAATTGTCTCAAAAGAACTCGGACACACAAGACTACACGGAAACCACGAACATGCATATTTCACATAAAGTTTAGGTTGACTTTAGATTATCAAGCATGCAATAAGTACCTAGTGTTGTCATTAGATCATCAATTAATCCTACCTACAACCTACACCATTCATGTTAATGTGCATCAAACGTAGATTCATACATTCCAAGCTAATTACATACAAAGATAAATTATTACACGGAACAAGATAAACTATAGATCTAGCATGAGACAAGTACCTAGTGTGATTATTATCTCATCTAATACAAGTTTAACATTGCTACAAGCATATATCTACATTAACTTAAGCACATGGAAATGACGCAAATAAGAGAACTCATCACCACACTCACATAGTCTACATAGTCTTCGTATTGGCATTGCAGTAATCTTATTATTACAGAGAAACCAAAAAGTTGGATTTGAATTTTTTAGTTTTGATGGGTTTTTTTCTTCCTTTTCAGCGGTCCACAAACCACTGTTTAAGCATACATGTTCCAAATAAGCAAGTCGTGGCTCGTATGACTTGTATCCAACTATGTGAAACCTTCCCACCCAAATTGGAGGGCTGCAAAAGAGGCATGAAAAAGTTAACACTCATTTCAAAAACCACAACTAAAAGAGATATCACGCTTAGGATCATAATCATAAGTTAGGTACCCAATAATCTACAACTTTGTCATGTTAATGCTATCGTATAAGGCATTGATGCAAATGTATTAATTAAGTCTATTTTCCCTTTATCATATTTTGTATTTCCAACAACCCCTAATGTGCGTCGGAAAAATGGTTGAAATTGTGGATTATGGTAACTAAATGTCTTTCTAAGATTTGGAGATTCAACTTAGCTAAACGGTAATTCATCTGTAATTATATAATCAACAATTACATCTCTAGTTTTAATTGGATCGTCTTTCCTAGTTTTCGATGTTCCAGAACTATAGTCTAAAATAGAGTGTTGTGAAGTAGATGCTCCAACATTCCTAAGTTTACATTTTTCTAGAAATAGAGGTGGAGATAATTTTGTTGAAATGACTCCCATCAAATAAGCAATCTAACAACCTCTTCTACCTTAATAGTTTTAGGTAGTGATTGAATGTTGAGGTTTGGTGTTTCAAATTTTCCGGGAATCCCAATTATCCAAATACGTGCCTCCAAATTCCCACGGATTTTGCCGAATTTGGGTTTCTTAGGAATACTGATTCTCATATTTTAAAGTGATGAGTTAATGCTGGGAAATCGAGATTCTCCACAGGTGCACGGATTTCAACAAATTAGGTTATGTTGTTAACCTTTGCTTTCGACATTATTACACAAACTACTAAAGGTGGGAGGTGGGCCGGGTCGGGCCCAGTGGTGGGCTCGTTCGATCGGGTCGGATCGGGCTCGATTGAGTTCAGGTCTTATCGGTCGGATTACATATATTCATATACCCGTAACTTATAAACTTTCAATTAAAAACACTACCAAATTCGGATTTCATCAAAATAATCGGTTCATCGATTCCATTTCCTCACCAGCTACCCCATCTACTCATCACAACTGATAGTGAAATTTTATTAAGTACAATAAATTTACAAATTACATACAATGATACAATTTATAATGTATTAATTATTACAATTATAGATAGTTTATTCGTCTTCATCGTTGCTCTCATTGATTTTCATGTTCTGCATTCTCTCTTCTGCATCCAACCAATCTTTCAAGCAAACACTTGTCTCTAGTGATTTAGCGAATGTGTTGCGCCTCTTGTCGGTCAAATCCCATTTACCTGGGCTAAATGCAGCCTCAGTCGCCATAGTTGACACCGAGGGAGTTAGTAAATCGTGTGCTAATAAAATACTATTGGAAATCTAGCATAGTTAGATTTCCACCAGTTTAAAACATCAAAAGATATGCAATCTGCAGTACTTAAATACATAATCATATTTAAATATGTAGTTAATTCGTTATGTGATTCATTTTGTTCTAATCTTAATTTTTTTTATTTAACCAATTCCATTGAAAGTTTTCATCATCATCATCATCATCATCATCATCATCATCTTCATCTAAAAGTATGTATTGTTGGGATGATGATGAACTAGCAATGTTTGAGCCCATTTGATTAACATTATTTAATCCTTCATATAAAATAAAATATCTTTTAAGTTGAGTTTTAATATGTTTTAAGTAATCTTCACAACCTTCATAATTCATGTTTTGAAAAATAGTTTCTAAGTAAAATTTTAAACTAGTTATTCTAAATCTATGATCCATGACAAAAGCTAAACGAAAAATTAATGGTGGAGGTTTCCAATATTTATTAAAACTTAGCCTCCATTACATTAACAATTTCATCTAAGGGTGGATTACATAATCTTACAAGTAATTCTACTGTTGCAGAGTTATTAATAGCATTGTCAAAAGAAATTGCACAAATTTTATTTGTTATTGAATATTCATGCAATACATCTCTTATCTGGATATATATAATTATAGTAGTATGTGGGTGCAAAATCGGTGCATAAAATATAATATTTTTATGTAAAACCCATGAATTATCTAAAAAAACGAGTAGTTACGCAGCAAAATGGAAAGCCAGATTCTGAGGTCCAAATATCACTTGTTAATGCTATCGTATAAGACATTGATGTAAATGAATTAATTAAGTCTGTTTCACTTTATAATATTTTGTATTTGCAGCAACCCCTAATGTGCGTCGGAAAAATGGTTGAAATTGTGAATTATGGTAACTAAATGTCTTTCTAAGATTTGGAGATTCAACTTAGCTAAACAGTAATTCATCTCTAATTATATAATAAACAATTACATCTAAAGCTTTAATTGGATCGCTTTTCCTAGTTTTCGATGTTCCAGAACTATAGTCTAAAATAGATTGTTGTGAATTGGATGCTCCAACACTTTTTTGCATGTCTGGTCAGATTAGTAGCTCCTTGACTACCAATTGTATTAAGTTTAACACCACATATTTTACATATAGCTCATTGTTTCCTATTTTTATCTTGTGATAAGTCAAAATCATTCCAAACATTACTAGTTCTTCTTCTAGTACTTTTGCTTCTATTTGATGCACTTATAATAGGTGGATTACTATCCCCCTCAGGTTCAGGTGATGAATTAATTGATGGGTCAAATGCCATTGAAATTATAAAGTAGGCGAACAAAAATCAAAATTTTCTAACCAACGAGAAATTCATCATTATTAACTCAAACAAACTAATTGTACTAAATAAACTAAAAGGGTAAAGAAATGCAAACGAGAAAACGAGAAATAACGGAGGAAGTCCACTTGAAAATCACAAATACACTTGAAAAGAGAAATGCAAATGGAACCTCCCACCCCCAAGATCAACGATAACGGAGGAAGTCCACTTGAAAATCACAAATACACGCATTCTTGGAGGTGTGGACCAGCCTATGCGCATAGAAGGGAAGGGGGAAACATTAGGAATAAAGGAAGTGTGGAAGTGGGTGCTGAAACCAGGGAGGAAGGTCACTTGGGTGGATGTGGTTTGGCACAAACATGACATTCCCAAACACGCTATCACAGCTTGGCGTGCAATGAGGGGGCGCCTCTTAACAAAAAAACTTATGAATTTAAGAGGAGCAAAGTATGACCCGGTGTGTAGCCTTTGTGAGAGGGAGGAAGAGGACATGGACCATCTCTTCTGGAGGTGTTCGTATATTAGAGGGGTGTGGACAGCACTACTCCTCCTCATGAAGCTGGGAACTAGGATTGCAAGATCGCTCGAAGCTGAAGCCACACGCCTCTCACACGCGAGAGGAACCCGGATTGCCAAGGTGGTGCGAAGGTGGGCTCTTAGTGCCATGATTCATGAGTGCTGGCTGGAACGAAACCGACGGATTTTCGAGGGAGAGAAGAAAGAGCCAGGAGATATCGTGGTGGTAATCAAAGACATGATTGGGTGTCTTTGGGATAAAATAAAGAAGCTTGCGGATAAAGATAGGGAGGAGCAGAATTTTCAGATCATGTGGTGCTAGGTTGGGGTATACTCGGACATGATTTTAACTATATAGTTTGAGTGATGCAATACTTGTAGTGTGTGTGGCTGGTTATGCATGTTGGCATGCCCACGGTCTTCAAATTTTGTAACCTTGTTTCTTTCATTTAATAAATTTAGAGGCCAAGCCTCCCTTTTGCTTTGCAAAAAGAAAAGAAAACGAGAAATGAAGAAGTTGTGTCAGCGTGTCGCGAAATCGGGCAGTAGCTTTAAGATTTTGCTTAAACTCAACGTCTCCACCCACTTGCAACACAATGAGAACACTTAGTGAAAGATTAAGAAGATTGGAATTTGGAAGAGAAGAAAAATTGGTGTGAAGAAATGAAAGTAATGGGGGGTTTATATTGATTTTTGTAATGGCATTTTCGAAATTAATGGATGGTATTTTCGTAATTTTAAAAAAAAACTAAAAATAAATAAATAACAAACGGCTCTAAAAGTCGTTGGATGAAACGGGCCAAGCCTAAAGCCCGACCCGTTAATTTTCTCCAGACCCGGCGGTCCGCGGGCCCGACCGATACCCACCTCGGCAAACTACCACTGGTTTTTGACTATCGTACCCTCATCAAATGTTAGTCTTCGAACCCATATTCACGCACTTATTTCAAAAGCAATTCCCAAGTTCTTCTACTTTCCTCTTCCTCGCCTTACGCACGTATCCCCCATCTCTCATTCCGTCGTTGTTTCCGTCATCCAACACCTACTTCATGACCAGCCTTGTCTTGTACCTCTCCTGGCACGACGTTAAGGTCGATCTTAGTTGTCTCTATTCTTGTTGTCTCAACTATTGATGATTTCATTTTCCATTCATAAATTTATGCCGTTGAATTTTAGTTCAACGCATGTCTATTTGGTTTAGAAGCTTGAACTTATTTAAAATACCTAGGTTTTTTAAATTAATGTTGCTTCATGTTATTTTTTCCGCTCGACAATTGTGGTTAATTACTTCGATACTAATGGTTGATCTTTTGTTTGTCGCATGTCAACTAGGGTTAGAACTTTGATGTTATGTTAAATACGTAAGGTTTTGAAAATACTGTTGCTTGATCTGTTGTTTTTTGCATGTGAAAATTGGTTAAACAACTAAGTATTGGTTGATCTTATTTTTTGGAATCTCAACTTCGGTTAGGATCTTCCTCTTATCATAAATACTTAGGTTGTGTTTAGGCCACACCCTCACTTTTTCCAATGATAAGGACAAACCTGGATTTGGATTGTGTTGTTGTTTCTTTAGTTGAAGACTATTGCATAGGTGTCATTTCGTTAACTTACAATTTAGTTTAAATATTTGCTAATTGGGTTCTCATGCTGAATTTATTTTTCTTCAATATCCAGATATGGACACATATAGGATTATGCAACTGTTGCATGAAGATGAGGAGGCAAACAACTTAGTTCTAAGAACCATGAGTACTCTAGAGGAGTACATGATAGAGATATTTGTAAAAGGCCGATTCACAGAACCCCCATGCTGGTAACTAGAAAATGGTTGATATGTTAATCGAGCATTGGAGGGTTTGTTACGGTTGTAGAATGCATAAGGCGTTAAATAATGTCATATCTTTAAATATTTCTTTCTTGATTCCTAGTAGATTATTGATTTATATTTTGTTGATTGTAGATTTAAATTGGTAATCATAAAAATCGTTGAGTTTAGGTTTGATTATTATGATTGAAATCATATTTGTTGTTGTTAAAACCATTTATTTTGATTTGTTTTAAGCATTTTTTCCATATTTTTGTTGTTTTATGAAATATATAATGTTGGTCGATTGTGATCTTACATATATAATGTTATGAATAATGTACAATAATGGAAGTGCGACTCTGTCCCACTTATATCACAGTTGTGGAGCTCGACATATTTCCACATTGGGAGACCGAGTAAGAATAGACCGTTAATGTACCCGTGGATGAGAGGGCACCATTAGGATCCTGTTGGAGATGACCACGATCATTCAAGGGAAGTGTCAAGACGTTAAAATTTGATTTTTATCAAAATGAGCTCGACGCATGAAGTCAACCAGGTCACCTGGGATCCTTATGAACATTTGGATCATAACAAGTTTCCACCACTATGTATTGAAGGTTCGGAGATATGGACGAGCCGTACATGACTTATAAATTTTGGTGAAGTGGTTATGCATTGTCCAGACAGTGATGAGGCAGTTCGGTCTACAACAACACATTCTAGAGTAGATGAAGTGACATGTTGTGAAATCGGCTAAAGGGAGAGAAGACATTAATTCGGTCGACCGGTTAAGGAACGGTCGACCACCTAATACTAAGACTTAGGTACACTTAAGTGATCGGTCGAACACCAAATAGGGTTCGGGTTTAGTGTTTTCCGGTCTAAGTTTGGGTGATCTATTGAAGTCCAAATTATGTGAAATTTCGTGTGTGACTTCTATAGGAATCTAGTGTGTGTGTGACTCAAAGAAATACAAAATACATGTCTTCAAAAGAGCTTGATTACATGTCTTGACTTGATTTCATTTCTTCCTTGAGTCTTGATCACCTGTAGAGGTTAGCACAAAGAAATATATATGCAATGCAATATGAGTGCTACTCTACATGATCATAATTAAGATTAGGCTGATTAAATCATCAAAAATAGATTAAGGCCAAAAGGCCAACAAAGACTACATGGAAACCATGAACATGCATATTTCACATAAAGTTTAGGTTGACTTTAGATTATCAAGCATGCAATAAGTACCTAGTGTTGTCATTAGAGCATCAATTAATCCTACCTACAACCTACATCATTCATGTTAATGTGCATCAATCATGCATCCATACATGTCAAGCTAATTACATACAAATAAGAGAAACTATAGATAAACTATAGATCTAGCATGAGACAATTACCTAGTGTGACTATTATCCCATCTAATATAAGTTTGAGAATGCTACAAGCATATATCTACATTAACTTAAGCACATGGAAATGACACAAATAAGAGAACCCATCACCACACATCACATATGAAGGGAATGTGTTCTAAAAGTTTTACTTTTAAATGTCAATTATTATGAATTTAATGAGAAATCATTTGGTTCCTTGTTTATTATGTTATTCGTCTTTTAGAAGTGTTAAGGAAGAGGCTCTTGGTCCTTAACCGTAGAGCTCTAAAAGATATTGGTTTACATAAAACAAAAGATATTCGCAATCATGGTAATTAACATGGGACATTAATTACCGAGTTAAGATTGTCGTGTTGGTCATAGATCATTGTAGCTCTACAAGTGAGTGACAACACGGGTACGCAAAAGAGGAAAATACTACTTTTGTATACCGAATTGACCTAATAAGTAAAATATTATAGGAATGTGTTTCTGTGTGATTAATATTTTGCTGTGTCATTCGTCCTTTGATATGAGACTTATATCCAATCGCTTAAGGAGTGCTTAATTAAACTAGTGTCTTAAGTTATCAATGAGTGTAGTGCAAAGGCATTAGTTGGTTAAGTATGACTTTTGTTGGAGAAGATAGTTAGTCAAAAGATTATCATTGCCCCTCTTAATTGAGTGATGATATTAGTGGGCCCCTTGATAAAGCCAAGTTATAATGTGCACAATATGATTTGAGTTAAGTCACATATTTATAACTAGCTTAAAAAGATCAAGAAATGAATACTAATACAAAGATGACACAATACCACTTTGTGTGTATTCTTAATATCACGAGGCAAGGGACGGACACAAGTGATGCACTCCATCACTAAATGGATCGGGTTTTGGTTCGAGTGGAATTAAGACATCTAACTAATTCGGAGCTATAATGTGTAGCTAGATACCATTTATAGCTTGTGATATTAAGTTCTTAATATCACTGACAACTTAGTCTAGATCCTCCTATAGGTCACACCGTAAAAACCGGGAAACAAGAAGCTTAATTTTTGGTTCATAAGATGTGTTGGGTTTCTTATAGAAAATATGACACATGTGGTGAACAAGTAAAATCAATTATGTTGTGATATATAACATAATTAGAATCGTGATAAATTCATATGAGATGCATATATTATGGGGTGCAATAAATTATTGTTGCATAGGATAATATATTGCATAAGTTGTGAATTTGCTAAAACCCCCTAAAGTTCAAATTTCGTTGGAAATAAATCCAAAATTTGAAAAGGCAAAATCGGGTAAAAGTTCGGTAATCCGTTTATGGTTCGGTCGACTGAAGGTTCTGTGGATCGGTCAACCGAACGTGGAACGGATGGTCATAGTTAATTGACCGAACTTGACTAAAGTGCCTGGAGTTCTGGTATGGTATACCGAACCAGAAACGGTCGACCGAACAATGTCCAGTTCCGATATTTTCGGTTAACTGAATTACACTCGGTTTTAGACGAGAATTCGTCCGATCGGTTAAGGAGAATTTTTCTCCTTAAGAATTGGTTATCCGTCTAGTGCACGGTAATACGAACGTGACATATTCGCTTAACCGAATATGTCTCGGTAAACCGAAGCCCGATCGATTTTCTGCCTTTGATAATTAAGAGATTAAATTAATTAATGGTTGGATTAGCTCCAAACTTGGTCAAACATTTTGTGGATGCATGTAATGCATTATGGAATTAGTTTGTGAGAGAAAATGTCAAGAGAACATGGCTTAAGAATAGCCATGATTGAGAGTAAGATTGGAGCCTATAAATAAGTCATTATTCTCCTTAATTATGTTAGATGTTTTTTTCTAATTATTTTCTCTCCTAATTCACCACAAAAGGCCACGAAAATTCTCTTAGTTTTCTAAGTCTTTGGAAGGAGAAATCTCAGAGATTAAGGAAGGAGTTTGTAGCTAGATTCTAAGCTAGTTTGGAGATTGATTGGCTAGCTCCTTTCTCTCCAACCTTGTTTAGGGTTTTGGTGAACACTCAGAGGCATCCGGCGCAACGAGAAGCGACGATTGTCATCGTCAACGTCTCCGGATCATCAAGAAGTTTTAGAGAACTTCTAGGTATGAATTTCAGAGTCCCTTGTGTTTGTTTTAATAAAGTTTTTGAAACTAGTTGTTGAAACAAACTGATGCATGCATGAAATAAATCATAGAAAATTGTAATTGATCCTTATTGTGCATAAAAAATTCGAAAATATATATGTGCAATTAAACTAGAAATCCTACAACATAGTCTACATCACCTCCACCCCAAATGAGATGAATCTACTCTCTACTCATAAGAACAATCATAAAAAGCAAGAAATATACACTAAACATGGCAATAATATCAAAGTACTAAATCAACCAACAAAATGTAAAAATGCTTTGATTGAAAGAAAGCTAAAGAAGAGAGAAATTCATATCTAACATAAGATTAATAAAAATGTGAGATTACAACCTTCATCTACCCACGTTCCTTTGCAGTCAAATTGGGTAAACTAAACCTATTCTAATGGAGGAAGGTGGAGAGAAAGGGAAAGGTAGGAGAAACATTGTTATTTATAGAAGAAAGAGTGATGTAGATGAATCTAGAAGCAATCTGACGACTGTAATCGACTTTTCTATAGTTTTAATGGTAATAGATTTGGATCCGCCATTGGTAGATGTTTTGTCTCCGATCCATCCCGAATTATCCCTGAAGCTTAAGTTTTCTATTTTGCACGTCGGGTGCACTTTAGGTCCGCTAGTTCGAGCACATTTCTCAATAATTTCTCAAATACTTCTCAAGATCATGATAGTGAGGGATTTTTGCATCAGAAATGTTTTCCTTATGCTCAGGTCCCTCTGGGTTTCATTTCGTTTCTTTCTGAATTGCAGATTGGTCTTGAGAATGACAAACAAGTCTAAGACGCTTCAATAAGGTCGTTTCTTGTTGCATTTAGGTCCTTTTTTGTTCATTTTTCCTCTCTATTACCTAAAACCTGAAACACATCAAAAGAACACTCGAATAACACAAAATTAAGATAAAATAACGGATATATATCATGAATGTAATGTATGATATGCTACTAATCAATTTACTATGATTGTTTTTGCTAAAAATAATATTATTTCTATTTTTTTCCTATTATATATAAGTAGGTTTTACTTTTAGTTAATTATAATACGTAGGTTATTTAGTTATTTATAATAACATACGTAGAAACAAATCATATAAGAAATGTTACGAAATGTGTATTGTTTCTTATTTAAACATGTAAACAAGATTCATATTAGGACAATTCCAAGCATCGACGTGACTACATGACATAACTTATTAATTAGTCGTGTATAAACAAGTCGGGTTGTGTATACACGATAATAAATGGGTTGGATATGGTTCAAGTTCAACAACATGGTTATTAAATGGGTCTGATATGGACTGTAATATATGACTTACATATACGACACAATTACTACACGACACGATCATCAGTTCTACCTAAAATTTATGTTTTGATTCATACCGTAGCCAAACCATTATTTCCAAAACTCACACCAAAATGCAATTTTTCTTAAACCTCAATCGCAAAACCAAGATTCCCAAACGAACTTGGACCCTAAGTTCGCTTCACAATTAGTTGCTTCATATCCATAAACCTAATAGGTGAACATTATAAAATCCTATCTTAGTGGTCAACATCTTTGATGTTTGGGGAATTGACTTCATGGGTCATTTCCCCGTGTCCCATGGTCACACTTACATCCTTGTGGCGGTTGATTATGTGTCAAAGTGGGTTGAAGCAATCCCTACTCGCACTAACGATCGCAAGGTTGTGATCAAGTTTCTCAAAGAATACATCTTTGTGAGGTTTGGGACACCTCGTTGTATCATAAGTGATCGGGGGACACACTTTGTGAACCGATCCCTTGAGGCAGTGTTAAGGAAATATTCCATCACGCACAAGTTGGCCACACCTTATCATCCTCAAACCTATGGCCAGGTGGAAATTTCCAGCCATCAACTCAAGCAAATTCTTGAGAAAACGGTTAATGCTTCAAGGAAAGATTGGTTGGTCAAGCTTAATGATGCATTGTGGGCTTTCTGCACTGCATTTAAAACCGACCTTGGCATGTCGCCCTACCGGTTAGTTTATTACAAAGCTTGCCATCTTCCGGTAGAGCTTGAGCACCGGGCATTATGGGCAATCAAACATCTTAACATGAGTCTTGATGTTTCCGGTCCCAATCTCAATTTAGACCTCAACGAGTTGGAGGTGTTGAGAAATGAAGCATATGAGAATGCCAAGATCTGCAAGTCCCGCACTAAAAAATCTCACGACCGCTTGGTCCGAATCAAAACCTCCGAGGTTGGACAAAAGGTCTTGTTGTATAATTCTCGCCTCCACTTGTTTCCGGGGAAACTTCGGAGTCGGTTGTCAGGACCCTTTATTGTTTTAACTGTCTCCCCTCATGGGGCGGTTGAGATTCAGAATCCAAGGAATGGGGACATGTTCAAAGTTAATGGACAACGCCTCAAACCGTACTTGGAGGGGACCACGACAGAGGTCGAGGAGGAAGTCGTGTCTTTACACGAACTCCCCATGGATTTGGTCACTTGATGTGATCCATCCCTTCATTTGTTTGTACATATCTTTGTTAAAAAGGTGAAAAATGAAGAAAAGAGAAAAATTAAAGTGCCTTTTGGATATTTTCCCTTTTCTTTGTTAAAAACGCATGATGCCTTGCCCTACTCATTCTCCACCACACGAAAAAACGCATCTTCCTCTTTGGTTCCGCCACCACCCAAATTCCACCCCCAGATCTCGCCAACAAACTGCCAATCAGCGGTTTCTCACCGCCAATCGGCGGTCTGTTGTTGCTTGTTCTCATTTGTCTTCATCGGGTTGTGCGATTTTGGGTCTTCTGTTGGTTGCGTTGGTGGAGTTCCTGTTTTCTACTGGAGTCGACGTGCGGTGGTCTCCAACCCTATCGCGCCTTGTTCGTTTTCGTCGTCACGTGCTCCTCCATTAAAACTCGCCAAGGTAGGTGCAGGTATGGTCAGCCACCATTTAATTCCAGAACTTAATTTAGCCTCCCTGATTCGTGAATTCGGAGAACCCTTCTACGATCGAAGCGTAGCCAAAGGGTGGTACCATTTTTTGTATGACGGCGACGAAACCATGTACGTAGAGCCTCTCGTACATGAGTTCTTTACTAAACTCGAGTGTGACCAGACCAGACCACTCGAGTTTAGTGTCACTCTCAGAGGGGTGAAGCACACCGTGACACCCCAATTTATCTCCGACGCGACTAGGATCCCCTTGGTCGATGATCTCGCGCCCACCCACGACATTAATTTTTACCGATCTATGCTTGGTCGTGGGCAACCTATATCATCGCATGGGGGAGTACCTAATGCACACATTTACTCCAATGTGCACATTCTAGCCAGGTGGGTGTGTAGGAATGTGTTGGGCCAAGAGAGGACCTCCACATTCTTCACACCTAGTTTGCGAATCGTGTATAGTCTTATGGATGGTTCACCTCACTGCATTTGTCGAACGTTGTTCGACGTTTTGGTGAACGCTAAGCTGAAAGAAATACATTGTTTGCCTACTCTGGTTACCAAATTATGTGGCATGTTGGACATCCCACGATTTGAGCGCATGCTAAGGTGCCAAGGCACCGACCTCGAGGTAGCGAAGATGACCCCGTCATTTCGCCATTGCCTTCCTGAGGCATGAGTGCCTGATTACATGGAGGATGATGTTAGAGCCAGTTCCTCAAGCTCTTTTGTGAGCTCAAGAATGCTCTTTAACACCGACATTTTTGAGATGGCGGTCGAGCAGCAAAACGTCATCTTAGCCAAACAAAACTGGAAGATTTATAGGAAATTGTCGGCTCTTGAGCGAGGTACCACTTCGGGCACCTCTAGCCGCCGCCATTAGTCTGATACACCCTATCCATGCATTAGCACCATTTTGCCATACATTGAGGAGAATGCATGGATTAGGTGTGTGTGTGTGGGGGGGGGGTGTTTTGACGTTTGTACATAGTTTGTGTGTCTTTTTGTTTTTATTTCGTTTTCTTTTGGTTGTACTGCTAGGGTCATGTTAGTGTGCTGCATTTAATATTGATATATCTGCTTGCCATGATCCTTGGGTGACTTGTCTTCTTTTGCTTGCCTAGTGCTTTAAAATTTTCACATTTCATTCAAAATCTTCACGTGTTTGGAAAGAAAATGTTTTGTGGGTTTTGCGTGTGATTAGCATGTGGAAAACCATTGAGAGGCAAAGTAAGCTCCCAAAATTGTCTTGAACATGATGCATTAAGATATCTAGTTTACTGGCCTTAGGTTTTATCGAGTCGTTAGGATGCACCCCGGTTTTCCCTCGGTGGGCGAGTAATCATAGAGTTTCAGTACTCAAACATTTAAAGAAGTCCGCCCTGAATCTAGTGAGTCAATAATTTGTATCTCTTAGTATAAGGAAGTTTGTTGTAGTCAAGGGTCCTTAAACTCTTTTTGTTAAACTGTAAGTGCAGGGGTTTTGGTTCCCATGTAGATAAATGAATAAGTGATGTTCTCTCTTCTCACATGACTCCTATCACTCGAGAAATTAGGTTTGAGGGGACTTAGTGCCTGGTGCTCTCGAGTCATCTGACATGGTATGCACCGACCGAACTCCCGTCACAGGTGGTAAGGATCGTCGTATGTGGAGATTTGGGGGAAGGTGTACGTGATAGTGTAAGTCCTCACAGGCAATGATGCACGAAACCCGACCCTGGGAGAATCAAACACCAACCAATATAATGCTCCAAAGAAAAAGAAAAAAAAAGAAAAAGAAAAAAGAGAGTCAAATAAGAACCTTAATGTGCTTTACACAATGTATCACTTTCAGAAGTTAAGGTTGCCCATGTCTTTCACTTAAGCCCTTAATTAACTTTCACGAATGATTCATTAGGCTACGTGTGTGGACTGATTACATATATAGAGTCGGCCCGTAGCATGACCGCGTCCAATGATCGACAAAAATGAGCCATCGAGTCGTGTAGCTAGGTTGAATAATGCATCTTTGTTCGGATTTTGTGGGTGTTTCCGTTGAAAACCCTCAGGAGACAACACTCCTCCTCCTTGGCGACAAGGAGGTTTAACGGCTTGTTGCACGTGCTAAGTGCAACCGTGATTCCTACGAAAGTGAGTTAGGATTTCTTGTTTTTCGTATGCTTTTCTCTTTCTTTGTTTTGCTTGAGACTGACAAAAGTTAGGTGTGGAGGTATTTGATTGTCATCATTTCATGCTTACATTTGTATCTTACAATTTGGAATTTGAAAGGGTTTCTATTTCTGGGGTTTTGGGGGGGAAACCTGATTTGACTACTTCAGTTCCCTCCTTTTTGCAACAATGCTTCCTGAAATAAATATTTTTTAGATTTTTTTTACAAGTAAGTTGGAAATTGGAAATGAATAAATAAATAAATAAAATTGTTATATGTTAATATTTTTTGTGATTGAATAAGGTCTACGTTGTCGGAGTGTTTGCGATGAAAATATTTGGTATTGGACAAAATATGGATATTTCTGTTTAAAAAAAAGTGTTTGGATACAACTTTGAAATATTATATTTTCTTTTATGTCGTTGCAAAATCAAAATGATACATTGATATCATTACTTTTTTTGAAGTCACTCCATTAGCCTAATTCCTTAACGTCATTACCATCTTGAGATCATTTCCTCCCTTTTCTTCCACTTTCTTCTTCCTTCTATCATCTTTCCCTTCCCTCCACCCCACTTATGGTCTATCCTTGTAAGGGATGGCAAACGAACAAAAATGAAGAAATTATCATCAACAAAAAATACGCAAATAATTAAGAACAAAACTGGTGGGGAGGGGGTGGGAAATAGAATGATTCCAACCTTGAAAACTTTACAAAAGAAAGGGATTTCACAAACACTGGAAAATGAAGAAATTTTCATATACAAAAATAGGAAACAATCACATCTGTAACACAATTCTCACACTTCTAGACTCAATTCTTGGAAACCAATCACACACTAAAATGAACTGAACTGGAACTGGAAAATGGATTTAGGAAATACGAATGGGAAACACTACAACCTCTGATTTTCTCCACTCTGTAATGAAACGTTGTGTCATGTCATAATGACTACCAATGGATGCTAAAAGCTCTTGTTTAATAATTGGACATATCGCGTCACCTTTTAATTTAAAAATTGATGTGATATGTCGTTTTTGTTGTATTTTTTGTGAAGTTTCGTTTCTTAATAATAAACCATACCACATTGGTTTTTAATTTAAAATCCGACGTGATATTTTTTTATTGTATTTTTTTCGACGTTCCATACCACGTCGAAAATTAGGTTAAAATCCGACGTGATATTTCATTTTTATGGGATTTTTTCGACGTTCTGTTTCTTAATAATAACTCATTCCAAGTTGGAATTTAGATTAAAATCCGATGTAATATGTCATTAAACGGGTCTTAGTACAACCTCAGTTGATCGGGTCCTTAATCTTGGAGGGAACATAAGGTATGGAACTTATCCTATACATTGAGGGAGAAGGGGTTGAAGACGTTGCTGTGGCGGCCAAAGGTGCTCATGATGGTATGCATCTTGGGTGTTTGTACAAGCGAGAGAGTGAGAGCACAAATTTGGATTTAAGAGTAATAATACTTTTACCTTTTGTTTTCTGCAAGAAGAAAAGTTGTGGATTCTGGTAAAATCTAGCTTCAGTAACCACGACTCAACATCATCAATTCCACCGATGTTAGATATTGTCGTGTTTTTCCGGTTCAACTTTTCGATACCATCTTCTGATTTCTCTGGATAGCTCTAAGGTCCTGCTTGGTTCGTCGTAATTGGATTCCATGTAATTAGATTACATTCCAAGTAATTTAATTTCATGTAATCAAATTACATCGTTTAATAACATTTTAATTAGTACATGAATCACAATGTAATTCAAAATTAATTTGTAATTTAATAGATCCAATAAATGTCGAAAGATGTTTACGTAGCTCAGGCATGCTACTGGTAGGATCGAAATTGAGTTTGATGGTGTGACAATGTTTGAATTATATGAAATGAGTTTAGTACATTGCAATACGACCTCTAACAATGCAATACAACTACCTTGAAAGTGATGTAATTGGATTACCTTCACAATTGGATTACACAGTGATTACAACATTCAATTCCCGCAACCAAACAGTGAAATGTAATCCAGCATGTAATCTGATTACATTACACTATTGAATATAGCGAACCAAGCATGACGAAAGTGGGTCATCATACGGATAACAATGTCCATGTTTTCGTCATTTGAAAGAAACTATGTGTATATACGTATATAGTTGACAAATGAGATTCTATAAGGAAAATTTCACCATTTATGCTCCAAATTACCCAACCTCTGGAAAAAATTTCGCATTTTGGCT
Source organism: Triglochin maritima (assembly GCA_963682175.1). Taxonomy (NCBI): domain Eukaryota; kingdom Viridiplantae; phylum Streptophyta; class Magnoliopsida; order Alismatales; family Juncaginaceae; genus Triglochin; species Triglochin maritima. The sequence goes on from OY821770.1 coordinate 20,291,646, forward strand.
CTCGCTCATAAATATGCTTATGTTTCGTTTTACCCAAAATACCCCTATCTTTAAAAACACCAAAAAACTTCTCTCTGTCACCCATTTTTCTCTTCCTTTCACGCAATCATTCCCTGTCATGGTCAACCCCAGATGTATTTTGAGGGGGGTTGTTTTTGCATGCGTCAGAAAGTGATTTTCAGGGTTTTTTGTGTTAGGATTGACTCATACGCCTTATGCCCACTCTGACGGGTCGATCGGGGGTCTCGCTCCCCGGTGAGCGAGAGGCGCCCCGTGGAAGTTCAACACAATGTATTTTTGGGCTTGGGGATTCATTAGGAATTTTAACAGTTTGGATACCAAAAATGGACGTCTTCTGTGTTTCCAACGAAGCTCGATATACGTTCGATAGAAATGCGATTGTTGTGCTCGCTTAGCTCGCGAGTTCGATAGGATTAGACTGAGTGTTTTGTGGAGTGGATTGAATCGATGGAAGTTGGATTTATCTTCTGGGTTTCCAACGAAGCTCGATGAGCTCAATATGAGGTTCGCTGGAGCTCGATAGAATGTGCTCGATTTTTGAGGGCATCGTATGAGGAACAAAATTCGAATCGTTTGGGTGTGGAGAATTGTCAACTAGATAGATTCGATGCCTTCGATATGTGCGCGATATGACCTCGATAATTTAGATTTTTTGAAAAAAACACGACTTTTCACCGCACAATTTTTAGGGCGTCTTATGACGAACGGAATTCAAATCATTTCGGTGTGGAGAACTGTAAACTCAATGGGTTTGATGCACTCAATATGTGTGCGATATGACCTCGATAATTTAGATTTTTTCGAAAAAACACGATTGTTTACCGCTCAGTTTTTGAGGGCATCTTATAACGAACGAAATACGAATCGTTTCGGTGTGGAGAACTTTAAACTTCATGAACTCAATGTGTGCGCGAGATGTCCTCAATACTGTAGATTTTTGGAAAGTTGTGTTTTTCCAACACGATTTTAAGACGTTTTATAATCAACATTTACATCTCTAGCTTTAATTGGATCGTCTTTCCTAGTTTTCGATGTTTCGGAACTAGAGTCTAAAATAGGTTGTTGTGAAGTAGACGCTCCAACATTCCTAAGTTTACATTTTTTGCATGTCTGGTCAGATGTGTAGTGACTACCTGTTGTAGTAAGTTCAACACCATATATTTTACATACAACTCATTCTTTCCTATTTCTATCTTGTGATAAGTCAAAATCATTCCAAACACAACAGGTACTTTTGCTTCTATTTGATGCACTTATAATAGGTGGATTACTATCCCCTCGGGTTCAGGTGATGAATTAATTGATGGGTCAAATGCCCTTGAAATTAAAAAGTAGGAGAACAAAAATCAAAATGTTCTAACCAACGAGAAATTCATGATAATTAACTCAAATAAACTAATTATACTAAATAAACTAAAAGCGTAAAGAAATGCAAACAAGAAGACGAGAAATGAATAAGTTGTGTCTGCGTGTCGCGAAATTTTACCCTCGACGTCTCGTTAAGAAATGGTTGATCTTTACCCTCAACTTCTTCCAAATTTGCTCAAACTCGACGTCTCGACCCACTTGCAACACAATGAGAACACTTAGTGAAAGACTAAGAAGATTGGAATTTGGAAGAGAAGAAAGATTGGAATTTCTTCAGGCCCGGCGGTCTATGGGCCTGGCCGGTACCCACCTCGACAAACTACCACTAGTTTTTTACTACCGTACTCTCATCAAATGTTAGTCTTCCAACCCATATTCACGCACTTATTTCAAAAGCAATTCCCAATTTCTTCTACTATCCTCTTCCTCCCCTCTGGCACGTATCCCCCATCTCTCATTCCGTTGTTGTTGTTTCCTTCATCCAACACGTACCTCATGACCAGCCATGTCTTGTACCCCTCCTGGCACGACGTTAAGGTCGATCTTAGTCATCTCTATTCTTGTTGTCTCAACTGTTGATGATTTCATTTTCCATTCATAAATTTATGCCGCTAAATTTAAGTTCAACGCATCTCTATTTGGTTTAGAAGCTTGATCTGATGTAAAATACCTAGGTTTTTGAAATTAATGTTGCTTCATGTTATTTTTTCCGCTCGACAATTGTGGTTAATTACTTCGATACTAATGGTTGATCTTTTGTTTGTCGCATGTCAACTAGGGTTAGAACCTTGATGTTATGTTGAATACGTAAGGTTTTGAAAACACTGTTGCTTGATCTGTTTTTTTTTCATGTGAAATTTGGTTAAACAACTAAGTATTGGCTGATCTTATTTTTGGGAATCTCAACTTAGGTTAGGTCTTCATCTTGTCATAAATACTTAGGTTGTGTTTAGGCCACACCGTCATTGTTTCCAATGATAATGACAAACTTGGATTTGGATTGTGTTGTTGTTTCTTTGGCTGAAGCCTATTGCATAGGTGTCATTTCGTTAACTTACAATTCAGTTTAAATATTTGCTAATTGGGTTCTCATGCTGAATTTATTTTTCTTCAATATCCAGATATGGACACATATAGGATTATGGAACTGTTGCATGAAGATGAGGAGGAAAACAACTTAGTTCTAAGAACCAGGAGTACTGTAGAGAAGTACATGATAGTGATATTTGTCAAAGGTCGATTCATAGAGCCCCCATGTCTGGTAACCAGAAAATGGTTGATATGTTAACCAAGCATTGGAGGGTTTGTGATGGTTGTAGAATGCATAAGGCGTTAAATAATGTCATATCTTTAAATATTTATTTCTTGATTCCTAGTAGATTATTGATTTAGATTTTGTTGATTGTAGATTTAAATTGGTAATCATAAAAATCGTTGAGTTTAGGTTTGATTATTATGATTGAAATCATATTTGTTGTTAAAACCAATTATTCTGATTTGTTTTAAGCATTTTTTCCCATATTTTTGTTGTTTTATGAAATATATAATGTTGGTCGATTGTGATCTTACATATGATAAAGTTATGAATAATTTGTTGTTGTTTTTAACAATTTTTTTAAGGTGTTGAGTAAAGAATGTATGTGGTTGTTAATAGAAAATTAAATGGGTTGGAATTGAGAAATTTGTGTGTTAAATATGTTATGATTTGAATAAATTTTGTTATTTAGATATTTGGAGTTTGGAAGTGTTGTTTGTATTGTTGTTAGTGTTTTTTACAATGTAGGTTTAAAATTTTCAAATATGAAAATATAGGGAGGTTTTATCAAAATCAACAGGATTATGGTACGGTTGAGTCGACTGGTCATCCAAGATCAACGCGAATCTGAAATGAGATAGACGAGCACTCCAGAAGAAGGGTAAGGTGTTGGAAATGCAGCGGAATATGACATAACCGAAAGCAATGCAATGAACCTATTTAGCGAAATTGTTTTAACAATTTGTATCTTACAATTTTGTAAGAATTTGGATAAATGTAAGACTTGAAAGCTTTTTATATTTGATTAAATGTAGGTCTTGAATTAATGTAATGTATTCTGTTATGACTTGAACTTTTTATGACTGCAATTTTTTATGACTTCAATTTTTTGCAACACTTGAATGTTTTTTAAGATTTGATTAAATGCAAGACTTGAATTAATGTAATGTATTTTGTTATGACTACAATGTTTTGCAACACTTGAATGTTTTTTTAATTTTTGACATGTTATGTACACATGGAGTTTGACGGATCCAGTACCGATTTAGTTAGAGGCAGTTACACTCCATAGGATCCGGTAGATAGATCAGTGTTGGTTCTGCAGACCACCACAAGTCTAACTTTTTTAAAGATTTTATAAGCATTTTACTACTTTCAAATTAAATATTTGTATGTGCGTGTTAATATTCTAACATGTATTTTAATTTTGGCAGAATGATCCAGAGGGCGTAAATTGCATTGAGCATGGATCCGAGCTCTACACTTGTCCGGTCACTGATGAGAGAATGTGGTTTTGGCTAGATATGGCAGGGTTGACACAGTCACTCAGTTAGGTCATGTTCAGTTGGACCATTCCTTGTTGGGGGCAACGGTGGAACGTTGGAGACCTAAGACTCATTCATTTCACATGCGACATAGTGAGATTAATTGTACATTGTGTGATAACTCTTTGATTATGGGCTTGCGTGTAGGCGGTTTATCGATATGTGAGTCCCAAGAGTACGCGTGGTCAGATGTCTCCATTGATTTATTGGGTCAATGTCTGGAGGACATGGGCAATAAGGGTTTGGTAACTCTGGGTTGGTTGAAATATCAGTTTCAAGAGTTGCTAGAAGATGCTGATGACGCAACATTACATGGCACACCAGAGTGTTCATTATGTTCCAGCTTGGATGCAGTATTTTATCTAATAAGAACGACATAGTGATTCACTTGATGTAACTGTCATTGCTCAAAGATTTGGTCGTCGTATCAGAGTACAACAACGGAAGTGTGACTCTGTCCCACTTATATCACAGTTGTGGAGCTGGGAATATTTCCACATTCGGAGACCGAGTAAGAGTATACCGTTAATGTACCCATGGGCGAGAGGGCACCATTAGGATCCTGTTGGAGATGACCACGATCATTCAAGGGAAGTCCAAGACGTTAAAACTTGATTTTTATCAAAATGAGCTCGACGCATGAAGTCAACCAGGTCACCTGGGATCCTTATGAACATTTGGATCTTAACAAGTTTCCACCACTATGTATAGAAGGTTCGGAGATATGGACGAGCCGTACATGACTTATAAATTTTGGCGAAGTGGTTATGCATTGTCCAGACAGTGATGAGGCAGTTCGGTCTACAACAACACATTCCAGAGTAGATGGAGTGACATGTTGTGAAATCGGTTAAGGGGAGATCATACATGAATTGGTTTGTCGAAAAACACTAATTCATTCAGCACTAGTCTCATAGAAGAGATCATCTACAGTTTTAGGGATCACTCCTAAGTGCAACACCTGAAGAGAGCAGACAGTTGTATATGGAATGGTACTGGAACATCACGGTACGTTGGATTGTTCACCACAGTTCGGTTCCAAAGCCAAACTTGTACAAACCCCGAGCCGGTAGAGACCGAGAGATGGTAAGATCTAAACTTGCAATTCAACACTTACAATGTTTTTAAATTGTGTTTGATGTTTGTTCAACATTTAAATTGTCTGTAGGTGCATCAAATTTACGTGTTCCACGAAAAACTCCATAAAATCCACGAGGCGATCAAAGATCATAACACAAACTCTTCAATGACTGCAAAGTTGAAGGAAAAAATAAGGATTGGCTCATGTGCTTTGGTGTTGAGGAACCCACACTACGGTAGAGTCAAGATGACGTCGTAGAAGAAGATGATACTGTGTGTTTCACACACACACAAGACAATGGGGATGATGGTCTGACTCAAGATACAAAAGAGGCAGGAAATGTGGCACGAGGTGGGGGACGCGGTCGGGGGAGAGGACATGCTTAGGCGTGTCCTAAAAAGATGAAAAGATTGAGGGGTCACTTAGGTTAGATTGAGTAAACCAATTGGTTGTAATGTGACTTTTTTATTGATCGCTATAATATTGAATGAAATTACTCTTTTAATGATAGTTTCGTGTGTTTTCAAATTGTTTCTTCTGTGTATGCAATTTTGATCGTATTACTATGGTTTTCATGTGGTGTATGACATTGAATTTTTTACGTAACAATAATTGACTTATTGTCGAATGAATGAGTGAATGAATGAATGAGTCACAAAACTGTCTCAAAAGAACTCGGACACACAAGAGTACACGGAAACCATGAACATGCATATTTCACATAAAGTTTAGGTTGACTTTAGATTATCAAGAATGCAATAAGTACCTAGTGTTTTCATTAGATCATCAATTAATCCTACCTACAACCTACATCATTCATGTTAATGTGCATCAAACGTAGATCCATACATTTCAAGCTAATTACATACAAAGATAAATCATCACACGGAACAAGATAAACTATAGATCTGGCATGAGACAAGTACCTAGTGTGACTATTATCCCATCTAATACAAGTTTAAGATTGCTACAAGCATATATCTACATTAACTTAAGCACATGGAAATGACACAAACAAGAGAACCCATCACCACACATCACATACTCTACATCACCTCCACCCCAAATGAGGTGAATCTACTCTCTACTCATGAGAACAAGCATAGAAAGCAAGAAATATACACTAGACATGGCAATAATAGCAAAGTACTAAATCAACCAACAAAATGTAAAAATGATTGGATTGAAAGAAAGCTAAATAAGAGAGAAATTCATGTCTAACATTAGATTAATAAAAGAGTGAGATTACAACCTTCATCCACCCACGTTCCTTTGCAGTCAAATTGGGTAAACTAAACCTATTCTAATGGAGGAAGGTGGAGAGAAGGGAAAGGTAGGAGAAACATTGTTATTTATAGAAGAAAGAGTGATGTGGATGAATCTAGAAGCAATCTGATGATTGTAATAGACTTTTCTATGGTTTGGTGCACTCAAATAAACAATGTTGAGCTACAAGAGAAATTGGAGGTGATTTTGATCAAAATGATCTGCTAGTGGCGGATTTGGATCCGTCATTGGCAGATCTTTTGTCTCTGATCCATCCCGAATTCTCCCCGAAGCTTAAGTTTTCTATTTTGCACGTCGGGTGCACTTTAGGTCCGCTAGTTCGAGCACATTTCTCAATAATTTCTCAAATACTTCTCAAGATCATGATAGTGAGGGATTTTTGCATCAGAAATGTGTTCCTTATGCTCAGGTCCCTCTGGGTTTCATTTCGGTTCTTTCTGAATTGCAGATGGGTCTTGAGAATGACAAACAAGTCTAAGACGCTTCAATAAGGTCGTTTCTTGTTGCATTTAGGTCCTTTTTTGTTCATTTTTCCTCTCTATTACCTAAAACCTGAAACACATCAAAAGAACACTCGAATAACACAAAATTAAGATAAAATAACGGATATATATCATGAATGTAATGTATGATATGCTACTAATCAATTTACTATGAATTTTTTTGCTAAAAATAATATTATTTCTATTTTTTCCTATTATATACTAGTAGGTTTTACTTTTAGTTAATTATAATACCTAGGTTATTTAGCTATTTATAATAACATACGTAGAAACAAATCATATAAGAAATGTTACGATATGTGTATTGTTTCTTATTTAAACATGTAAACAAGATTCATGTTAGGACAATTCCAAGCATCTACGTGATTACATGACATAACTTATTAATTAGTCGTGTATAAACAAGTCGGGTTGTGTATACACGATAATAAATGGGTTGGATATGGTTTGAGTTCAACAACATGGTTATTAAATGCGTCTGATATGGACTGTAATATATGACTTACATATACGACACAATTACTACACGACACGATCAATCGTTCTACCTAAAATTTATGTTTTGCTTCATACCGTAGCCAAACCATTATTTCCAAAACTCACAGCAAAATGCCATTTTTCGTAAACCTCAATCGCAAAACCAAGATTCCCAAACGAACTTGGACCCTAAGTCCGCTTCACAATTAGTTGCTCCATATCCATAAACCTAATAGGTGAACATTATAATATGGCTTGCAACGCTAAATTTCGATTTGCTCATGGTGACACAAAACCGATACTGAACTGGATAAAGGAATTTTACGAGTCCGACTTCTGTAACCGTCAAAAAAACGTGTTATTTGTTGCATTTGATGACCTCTTAGTGTAAGTCCTCAATCCTTCAACCTATTTGAATATTTTGAAAGCACTCTCACATGAACTCAAACAAACTCTATGCACTAAACGTCATGTATTTTGCGAGTTTGAATATAAACTAAAATCAAAAGTTCAGAACCAGATCTCAAGGGAGTACATCTACAAACTCCATAATGATGCATCGAGAAAGATTCTAATGTTATTAATCTATGGAGTTGCATCATTCAGATTCTATTCAACCCATAGCATTAATCAAAGAAACATGCTGCAACAAAAATCAGATGTGGAAGGACAAAACATGCGATAGAAGTTGTTTTTCCATGTTTTTGTCGTATTCATGTCCCGAGTCAGTACTTGTGCTTTTTAGACCATGGTAGATGAAATTACAAAGAGAACGAAGTAAATTGTGGACAATTATTTGGTAAATGCTAACAGGGCGTGTAATAAATGTTATCACAAACAAGAAAAAAGACAGGATTTTCAGGTGTAACCACACCCTATTGTCTGCAAAAGATTGATATAAATAAGTTTCAAGTATTTCTTCCATGATTACCATCGACAAGCAGAACTTTGATGCTGGTTTTTTTTCTAGAGCTCAAGTGATTATACATATAAATTTACAAAGGACTTCGGGGGCAATCACAAAACAGGACCTAAATATACCTTCCTCTTTAGCATGTGCCTCTTTAAACCGTTGGGTCTCTTCTTCAATTTGTTCCCCCGTCAGATTCTCATCATCTGCAGTCTACGACTTAAAGCAGACATAAGTGCCTTCAAGTTTCTGCAGATAGGACTCCATATCATGATAAAGATGATAAATTCCCCCCCAAACACACACACACACACACAAGGGTCTTGATTAAGTGCTTACAACCATCAAACATTTTGATAACCACGAAACAGAAATTTCTTTCACTAAAATCACTTACATACACAGGTATAATACAACATCCGGAAAGAAAAGATATATTATGCTACGACTATTGTTGTGATGGTTAAGTTCAAACTTACTAAAATCACACCCAGAAAGGAGAGTCTCCACGCATGGTTAACTTACAAAAGACATTTCTACTTGTTCACAAAACAGGAGATTCAATAAGAATCTTCATTACCTGCAGAGCTCCTCAAAACATGATTCTGACTTTTTCCTCAAAACTTGAACTACTAATTATAGTTCATGGAGCCTCTTCCTTCAGATAAATCAGGATCACCTCTGGAACCACAGCCAATAACTCCATCAAAAATCGTATCTTGTAAATACTCTCTCCCTGGCAGATAATTGTGAGAGCTCCAACTTTTTGCTTGGACCTTGTTGAACCTGCAGAGCTCCTCAAAACTGCCTGCTTCAGTTTTTGAAATTTTCTTCTTCTTACGACGAGACCTACCGTCACTGGTATCAGCAACAATAGTAGAATGGATCACTGCTAATGGTTCTTGTCCTCGCTCCTTTGTATGTATGGCAATATTGTTAATGGAATTTTTAATGGATGGATCTTTCCACTTTGATTTTCCCTTTCTATGGCGTAAAACTTCATCCTTGACAGACTGATCCATGCTAATGGTTTCAGGACGATTTCCAGAACTGACTAATTGAACGGCATCACCATTCTTTTGCATGTGCAATTCTTCCTTCAGGTCGACTGCCTTCTCGGGATTCATGTTAGTGTCATGCGGGGAGGAGATGATAACTTCATTATTGATAGCTTCAACGTCGTATAGGCCTGTTTTGTCTGAGCTTTTCTCAGTGGGCTTTCGCGTTCTAATGTTAGCATCACAGGGAAATTTGACTTCCACTAGTGGATCTTCACAAGTAACATTTTGAGTGGTGTTTGTTATGGTTTTTGCTGCCTTATTTTTACTACAAAGAACTTCAGATTCTTTCTCCAGCATTGGTTTCTCTGAAATACAGCGCACTTTGTCATCTTTGTCATGCCTCTTCTTTTTCTTCTTTTCATGAACCGAGCCCTTAATTTTAGTAACTACAGGATGGTCAGGAAATACAGTAGCAGCAGCAACATTTTCACCTGGAATATTGCCCATCGTTATTTTAGCATGGATTGATTTTTTCTTTTTTTTTTCAGTAGCAAGGATTGAAATTGAATGACATCACTAATTGGTATTGTGAAATCTTACCTTTGGAACCAGAAGGATAGGCCTGTACCTTTTCATACATTTGTTTTGAAACTTCTTCGGGAACAACTGAATAATCTAATTTTGGGTTAGGATTTTCAGCCATCCTTCCAGATGCTTGGTTACAAACCACTTTAATAATTTCATTTGCATCCGCAAACAAGCACACTACAAACTTTAGTGAAAAATTCAATAAAGAGATATTCAAACAAAAATGGGGAAAAAATAGACATGGTGCTTACCATTTTGCATTAGACATGCATCAACCATTTTTTCATCTTTAACTAAAGGAGTGGTAGTTGGATGAACGCTTGGATCATTTGTACGTACTGGGATTCTTTCCTGCTGCATGTGCGTGTCACGACCAATTGGAGAGTCAGCAGAGATTCCAGCTTCTGGTTCTTTATGTGCACAAGCCAAAGTAGCATCCACATGAAGACATGGAGACCTTTACATCCATAAAAAGCCTTCGCAACCAGCATAAGCTCAGATAAACGATAAAATCGTTTGTCATGCTTCATCTGAAAACAGCAAATCAAAAGACGTTACACATTACACCAACAGGTACCTACCATTATTTCCCAAAATCATACCTTTATTGCAGAAACCTTAATTTCACCGATATACGGAAAAGACAGGGCATGTTCAATCATAAATTTCCCTGCAAACATTTGAAATAGTAAAAGAAATGATGAGGATTGCAAATTTTAGTCAGACATGGCCAACAAATCGGCATAAGTTACTAACAACCCTAAAGCCATCGCATGTTTCCATATATGTAGAAGACAACATCAACAACAAAACGATCAAAACTTCATTTGGGGATTAATTCCATAAGAAGAAAGACATTTCATTTTAGACTTGGCCTTCACAAAACAAGCATAACAACAGAGAATAAAAAAACCTAAATGTCAAACAACAACTTCCTTCACCAGATGACGATTCCGACGGCAAACTCTGAGAAACAAAAAAGGCAGACTCGAAACCCTAATGGAAAGGGAAAAAAGAGGGGGAGTGGAGATTACGCTTGAGGTCGCGGACGGTGTCGTGATGGTGGACGACCATGACGAGGTTGGTGCCGACGTTGGTCTCCATGAAGACGGCCAAGTCCATGGCCTCGGCGGTGGTAGTTGTAATATCTTGAATTTTTTAGTTGAGGTAATAATCAAATATCTTAATGGACTAATTAAGATTGTTGGATGATTGCGTGGTTTTAGGAGAAGATGGAATTTTGAGAAGAATATTGAGAAGAAAAGATGGAGATTTTGAGGCAAGTACTGATTCGTTATTCTTCAGTTTCATATCATGTCTGTCTCTCTTGATATTCGTAGTTTCATGCATGCTGAGTATCGATGTTGATTTCATTGATATGCATATTATTGCATGGTGGTGTTTCGGTTGACATGTCATGTGACTGTATGTATATTTCTGGCTGAGCCACTTAGGAAAGAGCTGCCTAACGGACAACGTGGAGCCACCCGAGAGAGGAAAGGGCTGCCTGTCGTTAGTGTGAAGCTACCATGTGTGCGTCTGACAGATTGATAGATTTCAGAAGCACAGGATGTGGTCGAATCTGAATGAGGTTCCAGATTGTTATGCATGTATTTTATTTGTGATGCATGTCTCTTGATTGTGCTTATTGACTGAATGTCATATTCTGTATTATTTTCCACATGATTATGATTCTGATTGATTGATGGTTGGTACTTGCGGGCTGTCGAGCTCACAAATTGTTGATTATATTTTTCAGATTAATTATGGACCTATCAGATGGATTTAAATATCAGAGTGCGCAGCGGTCAGGATCGTGGATCGTATCTTAACGCACCGGGTTCGGACGGGTGATCAGTTGTCCGGGCTCGGGGCGTTACAGTAGTGGTGGTGGAAGGAGGCGTTTCCGCCATCGACAGCGAAAGGGTTTCTGTTTCTGGGGTTTTGGGGGGAAACCTGACTTGACTACTTCAGTTCCCTCCTTTTTGCAACAATGCTTGCTGAAATAAATATTTTTTAGATATTTTTTACAAGTAAGTTGGAAATTGGAAATGCATAAATAAATAAAATTGTTATATGTCTACATTTTTTTATTGAATAAGGTGTACGTTGTCGGAGAGTTTGCAATGAAAATATTTGGTATTGGACAAAATATGGAAATTTCTGTTTAAAAAAAAGGTGCTTGGATACAACTTTGAAATAATATATTTTCTTTTATGTCATCTGTATAGCAGTTTTTAAATCTGTCGTTGCAAAATCAAAATGATCCATTGATATCATTACTTTTTTTGAAGTCACTCCATTAGCCTAATTCCTTAACGTCGTTAGCATCTTGGGATCATTGCCTCCCTTTTCTTCCACTTTCTTCTTCCTTCTATCATCTTTTCCTTCCCTCCACCCCACTTCTCGTCTATCCTTTTAGGTGATGGCAAACGAAGAAAATTAAGAAATTATCATCAACAAAAAATAGGCAAATAATTAAGAACAAAACTGGTGGGGAGGGGGCGAGAAAGAGAATGATTCCAACCTTGAAAACATTCCAAGTACAAAAGAAAGGGATTTCACAGACACTTGAAAATGAAGAATTTTCATATACAAAATTGGACATATCACGTCACCTTTTAATTTAAAAATTGATGTGATATGTCGTTTTTATTGTATTTTCGCGAAGTTTTGTTTCTTAATGATAAACCATACCACATTGGTTTTTAATTTAAAATCCGACGTGATATATCTTTTTTATTGTATTTTTCTCGACGTTCCATACGACGTCGAAAATTAAGTTAAAATCCGACGTGATATTTCATTTTTATTGGATTTTTTCGACGTTCTGTTTCTTAACAATAAGTCATTCCAAGTTGGAGTTTAGGTTAAAATCCGATGTGATATGTCCTTAAACGGGTGTTAGTACAACCTCAGTTGATCGGTCCTGAATCTTGGAGGGAACATAAGGTATGGAACTAATCTTGTACATTGAGGGAGAAGGGGTTGAAGATGTTGTTGTGGCAGCCAAAGGTGCTCAGGATGATACGCATCTCGGGTGTTTGTACAAGCGAGAGAGTGAGAGCTCAAATTTGGATTTAAGAGTAATAATACTTTTACGTTATGACGAACGAAATTCAAATCATTTCGGTGTGGGGAACTGTAAACTCGATGGGTTCGATGCACTCGATATGTGTGTGATATGACCTCGATAATTTAGATTTTTTGAGGGCGTCTTATGACGAACGAAATTCGAATCGTTTCAGTGTGGAGAACTGTAAACTCGATGAACTTGATGTGTGTGCGAGATGTCCTTGATAATTTAGATTTTTGGAAAGTTGTGTTTTTTCAACACACGATTTTAGGGCATTTTATAATGAGCAGAATTCGAATCGTTTGGGTGTGGAGAACTATAAACTTGATGCACTCGCTATGTGCGCGATATGAACTATTCACTACACGATTTTTAAGGCTAAAAGAGAGAGAGAGAGAAAGAGAAGGATTGGACAAATGTTTTAGATGTAAATAGCATTGGGCTTTTTGCTACAATACACCTCTCAGGTGTCCAAATTGGCGATATACACCAGGGTTTTCGGTATTGCCTCATATACACCTATAAGTCGACCATATTTGCACATATGCACCTCTGCCGTTAGTGGACCCCACCCCGTCACCATTACCGTCCAACGGTGTTAGACAATTTGCAAATTAAACCTCATAATATCTAAATTTCCGTAACTGTAAAAACAAAAAACATCTCGGACAAATCCGAATAAGTCTGGACAAATCTCCGTCCAGAAACTTGTCCAGAAACTCCGCATAGATAGCAAAATACCAAAACAAAGACAATCATTTCAATTACAAAAAATTCAACAACAAATACAACAATTTCCAAGTAGCAAAATACAACCAATATCACCATTTCGCACTTCCTAAATTTCAACACACCAAAAAATCCAAGTTTAACACAATAAGTAGTTTAACATTTTAACATAAAACCAAAAGTAGTGTAATAATAACCAAATAAGTTTAACACAACTAAAAATCTATCCTAAGTGACCTCTCAATCTCTTCTTCCTTTTAGGACATGCTTGAGCATGTCCTCTCCCCATGCTCCGTCCCCCTCCTCGTGCTGCATTCTCTGTATGAGTCTGATCGTCAGCGTCTTCTTGAGTGTGTGGATCTTCTTCTTCAACGACGCGATCCTAACTCAAATGTATTGTCGGTTCTTCAGCACCAAAACACATCAGTCAAGCCTTCATTTTTTCCTTTAATTTTGCAACCATCGAAGAGCATGTCTTGTGATCTCTGATTGCCTCGTGAATTTGATGGAGTTCTTCGTGGAACTCATAAACCCCGTGCACTTACAGAAACACCTTCGCATATATGATATCTTGCGTCTCCACAAGGACTTCATTAGCAGAAACACCTTCAGGTTCATATTCTACAGCGAATGGTGTGTAGGATCTACTAGCCACTAATCTTAGTCTAAAGGGGGGGGGTGAATAGACTAACTAAGGTTGTTTAACAAACTCTGGCAAATTAAAAGCTAAGACAATTAATATGAAGGAGAGAACAACAAACCACAACACCGGATGTATAGAGGTTTGAATCCAACCACCGGATCCTAGTCATCTCTTACGAATTGTTCTTACTCGAGAAACTTCGCGTCCTCCACTAATCTGATCTCTGTTGCGGGCACAGATCACGCCTTTACACCACAAGCTTTGTCAACACCATCGCCTAGCTTGGACCACCTTCTCACAATCCGAGAAGAGCTTCACTCCGGAAGCTTAGTACAACTCTTGAAGACTTTACTTCAGCAACTAATCTTGAGCACTTGAAATTAATGATGCAATCAAGGATGATGATTTCAAGTGAGAAGATGTGAGCACAAGTGTTTAGAGCAAATATGAGAGTAGTAATGAGATTTGAGCTTAGAGAAAGATTGGTTGACCTTAGATGAGTGTTCTCAGCTCTATTTATAAGCTATAAACTAGTTCTAGCCGTTGGGATTGAAATGGTAAAACGTTGTGCAAGAAAACACAAGTCAGGAAGTGACAGACACATTTCAGGACCCGAACGGTTGACCGGATCATGTTAATCTATCGACCGGAATGCAAAAGTAAATGGTTCGGTCGAGCAAAGATGCAAACGGTCGGTCCAATTGGGCTAGAACTTAAGTGATCGGTCGAATGGACTGGATCATTAATTTGACCGAAAAAGACCAGTAAGACTTGACCTGGAAAAGATGCATGTATCGGTCGACCGTGAAGAGAGTTTCAGACGACCGTTTGATGTGTTGGATTTCAGACAGGATAAAGCCAAATGCAATCGATCGAACAGAATGAATTGAGGGTTCGACCGAAAACACCCAGTAAAATTGGGTCTGGGAAGTTTTCGAGATTCGGTCGACCGTTAAGCAAAGTTCGGTCGATCGAAAGACCAAATCCAAAAGAGGGGTTAGGTGAGAAATGTGTATATGACCATTGGAGTATACGACAAGTATAACTGTCATATTTAATACGAATACGGAAATGCAATCGGTCAAACAAAAGCTAAGTTTCGGTCGATCGAAAGTCTCACTAACCAGGACACGTGTCGACAACTGATAGGCTGGAGGATTTGTATTGGCTGAACTAATTCCTATCATTTGACAGGTGAAATGGTCGAACATAATGGGTATGTCGGTCGACCGATTTCAGACAGGCAAAACAGATTGAAGGAACGATCGAACTGGAAATGTATATCGGTCGACTATTTTGGACAAAATAAGCTTTCTGGGACAGTCTGTTGAAATCCGGTCGAACGAAATGGTTCTACCGGTCGACTGTTTGAGTGCAGAAATCTTGTTCTAGGTTTCTAATGAGTTTCGATGATTTCCTATTGAAGTCTAAAAATAATTGGAATGTTATGTGAGACTTCTATAGGTTTTCTAAGTGTCATGCAATGCAATGAATCAAAGATTTCAAGTGCCAAGTTACATTTGTAACCTAAATACATAGAATTTAAACCTAACTACCCTTCTCCATCTCTCAATTCAACTCAAACTTGGTTCCTGAAACGTTAGATAATACAAGTATATACAAACAATGATCTTTAATTGATACATGTGTGTTATTGATATGTTGATTAATCATCAAAACGGATTAACGATTATTAGCCAAAAAGCCAAAATGGTGTACTGTAATCCCCTAATTCCTCAGTGTCATCATCTTCAACGTTATGCATCTCTTACATGCATTCTAGTCGACTAAAATGAATTGGGTCAATGACAAACCAAGCCCAATGGAGGGATATGAGGTAAACGGTCCAACCCTACCAGCAAACTCATCATGACTGTAATGCATGGGTTCAAATTGCGACAGACCTTGGACTTTTGCCACCTATGGAAGATTGTCTGGGTGGACCAGCAGGGTATCTTGAACCTGTTGAGGTAATCTCTTCCCATAAAAAAACAACTTTTCTGCAGTGTGGTTTGAGGTGAAACATTAGAGTACAAAAACACTGAACTGTCACGAGAAAATAACTTTTGTCAATTGTTGTCTGGATGGGTAGCTGTTATGGTATCACGGCGTGGGGTTGGAGTTACCTTACCTGTACCCATCCAATTAATCAAATTCGGATCTCCAAAGATATGCCATAATTGATTTATATGCGTGGAGTCACCTACAACATACCAAAAACACACCCGCAAAAGCACAAATTAATCTGGACCATCCATACGGCGATTCCGCCGCATCTGACGGTCAATGTGCGGCGGAATCGCCGCATGGGTTGCGATCCGTGCCCCCTATTTTCGTCCAATTGTGTAATAACACGTGTCCTTCCTAATGCATACTTAGGGTTTCTTGTATCGGCTATAAAGAGCCCCGAAATATTGTTGTAAAGGGGACTTTTGTATTTCCATTCTATAAGCAATAAAATTCTGCCCTTTTATTTATCCATTATCTTTGTCTTTTGTAAGCTTAGTTTTAGATTAATGTTTCATGTTCTTAATTCCAGTAGAGTAATTTAGTTGTTCTCTATTCTTCTCTTAGAATAATTTGTTGCATGCTTAGAATAATTGCATTTGTTTTCGTAGATCGTAGTTTAGTATAATACTTCTTTTTTTCGTAGTCTCTCGATGATCTCCATGACCCCTTCTCCTCATCTTCTCCCCATGGGTTTCTAAAACCTTCCAAAGGGTGGGGGGACGGATTTAGGGTTAGAGAAGAGAGATCGTTTTTATTTTAATTTCTTGTTAGTGTTTTGATCATATGAGTTTTTGTTAAATTAATTATCATATGATGCTTAATATCTCACTTGATTTATAATAATTTTCGTGATCTCTAATCTAAATCAAAGATTCATAACTCCCACCCGTTGGACTCATCCTTATTTGTTTCTTCTTAGTTTTTGTTTTTGTTGTTCTTGCTTTAGAAAAATTAAAAATCCAAAAATCTCAAACCAACCCTATTTCTCTCTTTCTTTCCTTAATAAAAAAAATCACAAAAATATAAGAATCTCTCCCTACTTGTGTTCGACCCGTACTTGTCGCGTCTTCATCAACGCCGTGTACTTGCGGTATAAATAAAAATCTCATCAAGTTTTTGGCGTCGTTGCAGGGGAGGCGACGAGAATTTCAAGTTTTTTTGTGATTTTTGTTTGTTTTGTTTGGATCTTGGTTTTTCGCGATCTAACGTTTTCTCTGTTCTTTTCAGGAAGTATTAGAGACGACGCAAAAATACGGACGCAATCCAAGCTGACCAAGCGGCGAAATCGCCGTGCCAGAAGTGTAGTTTGCGGCGGTACGCCGCACAGGTTGGACATCTGGGTGTGAAAGTTTTCTGGGACGTGACTCATCTCTGGGTGGACGTGTAGAGCACTGGAAATTTTCGAGAGCGGGCGGCGAACCCGACTGTGTGTGCGTAGGTAACCTTTGTTGCCTTTTCCTCGTAATTTCCATTTTCGGAAAATTTCCTTTTTGGTAGAATTGCATGTGTAGGGCAAACTTCCATAATTGGCACTAATTCAACTTGTGGCCTAAAGGTTTGCAAAATTAGAAAGGCCTTAGTGCATGCATCATTTAGAGATTTTCTCGCATTATGCATGCTAAATTTTGCAAATCAATTCATTGTTGAAGAGTGCTGGAGGCAAGGTACGTGCGCGGTTTTTATTGATTGCATTTAAGCATATAATTTAGTTGCATACAACCTTGCAATTGTCCCCCACTAAAGACCAATGTTTGACTATCTTTGCTAGATTTAAGTTAAACTATCTTAAGGGCAACTCCGTAGGAAAAGATACGGTGGGGATTTCATCACCCTTCCGTGGCCCACAAATAACAATCCCAAAGTGTCACCCAAGCCTTAATTTAAAATCAATTAGACATTGACCCCTAAGGATTCAGACTCAATTAAGGAGAAGATTGGTTTGACTTGCTATGACTTGAAGCTGATCGAATTTAATTTGGTGTCTAGAAAGTGTTTTTGTGTTGACGTAAGTCTTCCAAGCGAAGTGGTTGTCTAATTGGCACCGACTCTGTCGGAAGCGCCCCCACTAGCTATACACGGCCTGACCAATTTGGTTTGATTAGTGAGGGAGGTGAATCAAGCGAACCAATTCGACTCAACCAGTTAGGAGTCGTCTAGATTTAAGCTACACTAGGTCAAGGATTGTTTGAACCGTGCTTGTTTAGGAAACTTCTGACCAACCCTCTCATCTATCTTTTAGAGTTAAGTTTCCCTTCTCATCTGAGTCTTCTTTCTCTTCACACCTCAATTCTCTAGATTAGGATTCCTTTCTCATATTTCCCCCTTCAATTGTTTGTTTCCATTTTTTTTGAAAAAAAATTTATTACAAAAAAAAAAATAAAAAAAACAAATTGATTCTTGAATTTGAATTTTAAATTTCGAATTTGAATTCAAAAATTAATTCAAACTGGTGCACTCAGATTTGGGTTCGGGACTTGAGCAATCGACTCTCACGAGTTCATCTAGATTCCAGTCTAGAGCTTAGCCCCAATCCACCTGTTGCACCACCTCACCCGAATCCAATGGGTGAGAATGTAGTGGACCCACCTGTTGCACCACCTATGACTCTGAGGGATCGGTGCTACCCAACGATGGCTGCTCAGCCATCGTGCATCGTTATGCCCACCATACCGGGTCGCGACTTCGAACTAAAGGCACAATACCTGAGTATGTTGCCCAAGTTCACCTCTAAGGAAGACTCATATCTCTTCCTTAGAGAATTTGAGGAAATCTGCTCCCTTATGCAATACCAGCATATCCCTGAGGAGGCAGCGCGTCTTAAATTCGTGCCTCTAGCACTGAAAGACGACGCTAAGAAATGACTATATAGTCTAGCTGAAAGATCTATTAGGAGTTGGGCTGAGTTTGTTCAAGTGTTCTTAAAGAAATATTTCCTCAACCATAAGACTATTAGGATTAGAAATGAAATTTGTGCATTCGTTCAATCTGAGAGCGAGCCGTTCTATTCCTATTTGGAAAGATTTAAGCACCTGCGACCCAATGCCCTCATCATGGAATTCCAAGATGGCAATTGTGCCAAATTATCTATGAAGGATTGACACCTACATCTAGAGTTATGCTAGAATCTGTAAGCCAAGGAAGCTTTATGTCCAAAAATGAGAATGATGCTTGGACTTTTCTTGAAGACTTAGCTGATAATAGTATGCAATGGGACACAGCTAGGGCACCGACCAACCCGAGTATTGGATCTAGAATAGCAAATCAATCCAGATCAGGTGTCTTAGCTGTAGATGCTTCTATAGCTGCTGAAGCAAAATTAGCCACCTTTATGCGTAGGATGGAAACTCTAGAGCTTCAAACCCGACCCCTAGTGAATCAAATCTCTTCTATTTCTTGCGCTAGGTGTGGTCAAACTGGTCATGTTTTGGAGGAGTGTGCACACATTTCTTCGGACATGGAACAAGTTAATGCTGCTTTTAATCGTCCTAGGAACGACCCTTATTCGTCAACCTATAATCCAGGTTGGCGCAACCATCCCAATTTTTCATGGAGCCAAGGGAATTCAAATCATGCACCCATGCCCCAGCAAGGCCAACCACCTAGATAGCAAATGTACTCAAACAACAACAATAATAGTGATGTCTGATTAACTGATTTGGAAAGCTTAATGAAAACATTTGTTCAAACAACTACTCAATCTTTTCAAAAGCTAGAGACTCAAGTAAGTCAATTAGCACAAGTTGTAGGTGAAAGAGAAAGAGGAAGATTCCCAAGCCAACCCGAGGTGAACCCAAGAATTAACAATCCACATAATCAACATGTGCCATATCAACTACATCAACATATGCCATATCAACCACCTCAACCATTTAATCCTCAATCATTCAATCCTCAACAAATTAGGCCTCCACCTAATGTACCACATAATGCACCACCTCCTAATGTGAACAATAATAACAGACCAGTTCAGTTGGTTCAAGAAGAAGAGCAAAATCAACACATTAATGCTATACTTACATTAA
Organism: Triglochin maritima; assembly: GCA_963682175.1. Taxonomy (NCBI): domain Eukaryota; kingdom Viridiplantae; phylum Streptophyta; class Magnoliopsida; order Alismatales; family Juncaginaceae; genus Triglochin; species Triglochin maritima. Next base: position 20,311,942 of record OY821770.1, read on the forward strand.
GATCTGGAAAATCTGTTAATAACAAAGTCACTCACCCTCTGGTTAATGAGCCTAATAATTTTGTCATACCTGAACCATCTAATGAGCCACCAATTCAATCTGAGGAACCAATTGAAATTGAGCCAACTGAACCTGAAAGAGTATTCATTCCCAAAGCACCATTCCCAAATAGACTTAATAAGAATCATACAAATCAAATGGAGAAAATGTTGGAAGTTTTTAAGCAAGTAAAAGTAAACATCACTTTATTAGAAGTTATTCAACAAATTCCACCTTATGCAAGATTCTTAAAAGACTTATGCACCAAGAAAAGGAAAACACAAGTACCAAAAAGAGCATTCTTAACTGCAAATATAAGTTCTGTGTTAACCCAACCCACACAAATCAAATATAAAGACCCTGGTTGTCCACCTTAATCAATAGGGCCTTGCTGGATTTGGGTGCTAGTGTTAATCTGCTTCCTTACTCTGTATATAAAGAATTGGACATAGGAGACCTTAAACAGACTAGGACCATACTCCAATTGCCTGATAGATCTGTTAAGATTCCTAGAGGTGTGGTTGATGATGTTCTGATCAAAGTGGGTGAATTCATATTTCCTGTGGACTTTGTTGTCTTGGACACGGAGCCTGTTGCTAACCCTAGCAATCAAATTCCTGTGATCTTAGGAAGACCGTTTTTAGCCACTTCCAATGCCCTAATCAACTGTAGGAATGGATTGATAAAATTGTCATTTGGAAATTTGACTGCTGAGCTAAATATTTTTAACTTAGGGAAGCAACCTGGAATTTTCTCTGATGAATCGAGTGAATTGAATTACATTCAAGATTGTAGTGAGGCTGATTTGATTTCGGATTACTTAAATTTCACCCAATTGGATGAAGTTGATTTTCAAAAGAACCTGAGTGGTGAGGCCACAATTTGTGACCAAATCCATCATATAGGTTCGAATCGATCCTCAACCGATTGGTCAACCTTAGGTGGACTTTTAGCCGAACCAAGACCTCAAGCCAAACCCTCACTACAAGAACCACCATCACTAGAGTTGAAGCCTCTCCCTACTACACTTAAGTATGCCTTTTTAGGACCCTCATCCACCCTCCCAGTTATCATAACATCGGATTTGACCCCCAATCAAGAGAAGGAATTGTTGAGAGTCCTCAGTATGAATAAAGAAGCTATTGGATGGACCATGACCGACATCAAGGGGATTAGCCCATCTATAGTCCAACATAGGATCCATTTGGAGGATAATACTCAACCCCGTAGGGATCCGCAAAGGCGGCTTAATCCGGTCCTAACTGAGGCGGTCAAAAGGAAATACTCAAATGGTTGGACAATGGAATTATATACCCTATATCCGATAGTGCTTGGGTTAGTCCTGTTCAGGTTGTGAAGGGAATGTGTTCTAAAAGTTTTACTTTTAAATGTCAATTATTATGAATTGAATGAGAAATCATTTTGTTCCTTGTTTATGTTATTCGTCTTTTGGAAGTGTTAAGGAAGAGGCTCTTGGTCCTTAACCGTAGAGCTCTAAAAGATATAGGTTTGCATAAAACAAAAGATATTCACAATCATGGTAATTAGCATGGGACATTAATTACCGAGTTAAGATTGTCATGTTGGTCATAGATCATTGTAGCTCTACAAGTGAGTGACAACACGGGTACACAAAAGAGGAAAATAGTACTTTTGCATACCGAATTGACCTAACAAGTAAAATATTATAGGAATGTGTTTCTAATATTTTACTGTGTCCTTGGTCCTTTGATATGAGACTTATATCTGATCGCTTAAGGAGTTCTTAATTAGACTAGTGTCTTGAGCTATCTATAAGTGTAGTGTAAAGGCATTAGTTGGTTAAGTATAACTTACGTTGGAGAAGATAGTTAGTCAAAAGATTATCATTGCCCCTCTTAATTGAGTGATGATATTAGTGGGCCCCTTGATAAAGCAAAGTTATAATGTGCACAATTTGATTTGAGTTAAGTCACATATTTATAACTAGCTTAAAGAGATCAAGAAATGAATACTAATACAAAGATGACACAATACTACTTTGTGTGTATTCTTAATATCATGAGGCAAGGGACGGACACAAGTGGTGCACTCCATCACTAAATGGATCGGGTTTTGGTTCGAGTGGAATTAAGACATCTAACTAATTGGGAGCTATAATGTGTAGCTAGATACCGCTTATAGCTTGTGATATTAAGCTCTTAATATCACTGCCAACTTAGTTTAGATCCTCCCATAGGTCACACCACAAAACTGGGAAACAAGAAATGGGGATTTTGAGTTCATAAGATGTGTCGGGTTTCATGTAGAAAATATGACACATGGGGTGAACAAGCAAAATCAAAATTATGTTGTGATTGATAACATAATTAGAATCTAAATTAAATTCATATGTGATGTAAATATTATGGGGTGTAATGATTTATCGTTACATAGGATAATATGTTACATAAGTTGTGAATTTACTACTAATCCCGAAATGTCAAATTTTGTAGGGGTTAAACCGAAATTTGACAAGTCTGCAGAACAGTGCTCCAACGGTCGACCGGTTAGCAGTAAACGGTCGACCAATCGGGCACGGTCGACCGGACATGTCTCGACCGATAACAGGGAATTTTCATCTGTTCGAACGGTCGACTGAATGTAATCGGTCGGTCGACCGAACATAGCGATGGAATAATTCCTGTTATGAACGGTCGACCGAGTTATTGAACGGTCGACCGAAACCAGGTCCGAGCGGTCGACCGAACCTCCAAACGGTCGACCGGTCCAGACGGTTAATGCAGAATTAATTTAAGAATTAATTAGATCATGCATGGAATTGGTCCATAATTGATTTAATTTGTGGCTAATATTATTTATTATTAAATAATGGATGGTTAGATGGAAATTTGCATGAAATCATGGGCAAGAGGTTGCACATGAATAGGTAATTTGGAGAGAACTTATAAATACAAGTTTATCTCATTACCTCCTTAATTTTTCATTCATTATTTTCTTATGCAAAATTCTCTCTCCATAATTCTCCACGAAAATTCCTTAATTCTTAAGTTTAGTTTTAGTTCTTAAGAGATCATCTTCTCAAGGGAATTAAAGATGGGTTAGTAATTGGATTCTAAACCCTATCAGAGATTGAGAGACTAGCTTCCCTCTCTCCGATCTTGTTTAGAGTTTGGTGAATACTCGGAGGCATCCGGCGCAGCGAGAAGCATCCCCAACGTCTCCGAATCCTCAAGAAGTTTTAGAGAACTTTTAGGTATGAATTTCGGAGCCCATATTTGTTTTAATAAAGTTTTGAAACTAGATATTGAAACAAATCGATGCATGCATGAAATAAATCATAGAAAATTGTAAATTGATCCTTATTGTGCATAAAAAATCGAAAAATATACATGCATAATTAAACATGAAATCCTACAGTGGTATCAGAGCTTAGGGTTCAATTTTCTCATGATTTAAGGCTGTAAATGAATTTAGTTTACCATCTAGGATTTAAACAATTCGATTTACCGGTTTTTTCGGTCTATGGATGTTTGTTGATGTAATTCTCCATAATAATTCGTTCTGAATGTTTTAAGTGTTTAAAACATGCCATGTAATTATTAGAGTTAAGATTTAGACATTTGTCTAACTTGCAATAATTTTGTTTTAAGTATAAACGATTATTTTGTAAGAGAATCAACAAAATCGAAAAACTGCGATTCATCTTTCCATTGGAAATTGGATGGACAGCGGTTCATAATTAATTTTTGAACTATGGATGCATGGAAAACATTTTTAATGGATTTCAAAATGTTTTTCAAAGAATTGTTCGGGATTCTAGATGCTTGATAAACTAGGTTGGATAGTTTATGGCGATACTGCGTGCATGGATGCTCGAGTTGTTTTTGCAGGAATTGTGAGTTTATATGTTCCAAATCAGCGCCTATGAATGTTTATAATTGTTATAATACAGGGGCTTATGTATGTAAAATCCAAATTCTCTATTTCCATCTTTTAGATAATAGCATATGCATATGAGAGGTTTTGATGCAGGAGCCATTGGATCCTTGATATTTGGCCCGTTGGATCATGCCCAAATTAATTCATTCCCAAAGACCAACTCCATCCGAAATTTGGATGCCAAGTCAGCAAGGGGCAATACCAAGTCAGCAAGGAAGCTTCCTTGCAACCGACTACCCAAATCAGCAAAGAAGTTTCCTTGCACTAACCGAATATGCATGATATGGAAGTTTCCTTGCACCAATTTGGCTTATGGAAACTTGCTAATTAGGCTTATGGAAGGATTTGGTTTATGGAAACTTGCTCCCATCCGAATAGCCAACACAACAAGGAAGTTTCCTTCCATCCAACCTACCAATGCAGCAAGAAATCTCCCCTCCCCAATCCGCATGATATTTTATTGCATTATTAATATTTCCAATTAGGTTTATGGAAGCTTTTGATTATAGAATAGTTGCTATTAAGACCAAAATTCAGTAGTTACTTATTTCCTTTGTTGTTAATTGATTAATTTAGATGTAAATCATAGGAGTTGCCTTGTTGGTTAACTTCCTAATTCCTATACCGATTTAAAGCTATAAAGACCTGGCTTGTAGGTCAAGAAGAAAACCAATTTTCGTTTGAATTAATATACAAAAAAAATCAGAGATAGTTCTATCTCAACTTGGTGTTTTTCTCTTCAATTTCTTTGTAGTCTTGGTGACATACGCTTGTAGAGTCCATCACAACTCTACCCGGCGTCAGTTGGTACCAGAGCCAAAAGAATCCTCCCTTTTCGTTGTTTCTTCATCAGCATTGATGGCTGGTGGACGTGGTGGTCGTGGTCGTCGTGGGCCTACTCCAGCTGAGGAAGTCCCGTACCATGGTCGTAGCAACGAAGACGCTGAGTTGATTGAGGGTCTACAAAGACAAATTGCTGATTTAACCCAACGTCTTGCCGCGCAAGACCTAAACCATCGAGAGACTGAAGATCCAGGCTCCGACACAAGCTCAAATCTCCACAACATGTTCCATGATCGTGGTACTGGTCAAGGACATCGGGGTTGGGGTGATCGGCATGGAGACCTCGGTTTCAAGATGGAGCTGCCAGAATTTTCTGGTACGTTGCATGCTGATGCCTTCGTGGACTGGCTGAATGAAGTCGAACGAGTATTCGACTACAAGGAGGTCCCGGAGCATATGAAGGTTAAGCTAATCGCCGTCCGACTCAAGGGAAGAGCTTCTGCGTGGTGGGAGCAAATGAGACGCACACGCGAGAGGCAAGGCAAGGCCAAGCTGACCGAATGGTGCAAGATGAAGAAGAAGATGAAGGAGCACTTCCTTCCTTTCGGATATACTCAATCCCTGTTTCAGAGGCTTCATGCATTGAGACAAGGAGCAAGATCAGTAGATGACTACACGGAGGAGTTCTATCAATTGGTGGCTCGGAATGATCTATCGGAATCGGAGGAACAATCGGTGGCGCGATACTTGGGGGGGTTACGACCATCCCTACAAGATACCCTCAGCCTCCACTCATTATGGACGGTTTCTGAGGCCTATCAGCGAGCCCTCGCAGCGGAGAAGCAGCAAAGAAGGCGAGTCACCACCAGCCATGAGCAGCAGCAGCCCAACCGAACTTCTAGACCTTCAGAGGTGCGCCCTCAGCAAGTGCCGTTCCAGGGCGGACCTAAGACGGGCGTGAAGTGTTTTAGGTGTGGAGAGGAGGGACACATCGCCTCCAGCTGTGGGAGAACCACCAGCAAAGGTGGCAAGAACCTCCTGATTGAGGATAATCTTGGGAGCGAGGACGAGGTTGATGGTGAACCCGTGTTTGATGAATATGAGGACGAAGATGGGATGTTGTATGGGGATGGACCAGAAACTCTACTCATCCGCAAGAGTCTTCTAACATCTAAAGGTAGGTCAGGAGATGAGTGGTTGAGACAATATAATTTTTGTACCACTTGCACGGTCGCGGATAAGGTGTGCAAGATGATCATCGATAGTGGCAGTTCTGAGAACGTGGTGTCCGAAGAGGTAGTCCAGAAGTTGCAGCTGAAGACCGATTCTCATCCCAAACCATACAAATCATCTTGGCTGAGCAAGGAGACAGAATTAAAGGTGCACAAGAGGTGCTTCGTGTCCTTTTCCATCTGCAAGAAGTACTTTGACATTGCTTGGCATGATGTGGTGGCTATGGATGCTTGTCACCTACTGCTGGGACAACCTTGGCAGTATGTTCGAAGCATCGTTCACGATGGACGAATGAACACCTATTCACTCAGCATAAAAGGAAAGAAGATTGTCTTGGCACCCCACCAAGACGAAACTCCCTCAAATCTGGCAACCCCTCCCAACAACTTCCTGGCCCTATCCAATTTTCTGGCAGAAATGAAGCACGAAGAAGTGATCTTTGCATGGCTGCCCCGGGATGAAGGCAAGGTTGGCTCAAACTCAGACATACCTAAGGAGGTCCAGCAACTTCTGCAAGAACTCTCCAACCAGATTTCCAAAGAGCTCACCCATGGCTTACCACCTCTGAGACATACCCAACACCTAATTGATCTTATCCTAGAGTCGCCATCCCCAAAACCATGCCCAGAAATGCCCTCGCCTTCGCCGGCTTCCGCCAGACCCAAGATACGGCCACCGCCATCGCCGGACGACGAGATATCTGCATCTTTGTTTCCTACGAGAGAATACAACAAGCTCAAGGAGTGTAAGCATCTGAGGCCGTACTTCAGCAACGAAGTGGAAGTTGAGGCAAACTCGAGGACGAGTTCTTTCCAACCCGGGGTGACTGATGCAGGAGCCATTGGATCCTTGATATTTGGCCCGTTGGATCATGCCCAAATTAATTCATTCCCAAAGACCAACTCCATCCGAAATTTGGATGCCAAGTCAGCAAGGGGCAATACCAAGTCAGCAAGGAAGCTTCCTTGCAACCGACTACCCAAATCAGCAAAGAAGTTTCCTTGCACTAACCGAATATGCATGATATGGAAGTTTCCTTGCACCAATTTGGCTTATGGAAACTTGCTAATTAGGCTTATGGAAGGATTTGGTTTATGGAAACTTGCTCCCATCCGAATAGCCAACACAACAAGGAAGTTTCCTTCCATCCAACCTACCAATGCAGCAAGAAATCTCCCCTCCCCAATCCGCATGATATTTTATTGCATTATTAATATTTCCAATTAGGTTTATGGAAGCTTTTGATTATAGAATAGTTGCTATTAAGACCAAAATTCAGTAGTTACTTATTTCCTTTGTTGTTAATTGATTAATTTAGATGTAAATCATAGGAGTTGCCTTGTTGGTTAACTTCCTAATTCCTATACCGATTTAAAGCTATAAAGACCTGGCTTGTAGGTCAAGAAGAAAACCAATTTTCGTTTGAATTAATATACAAAAAAAATCAGAGATAGTTCTATCTCAACTTGGTGTTTTTCTCTTCAATTTCTTTGTAGTCTTGGTGACATACGCTTGTAGAGTCCATCACAACTCTACCCGGCGTCAGGTTTTACATAGGACTTGCACTAGTCGGTTTTTATCGAATGTGAGGAGCATGTTTATTTTCTGTAAAATCTACATCTCCGGTGCAAGAGGAAGTCGCCGCTGTAGCGCATCGATCGAGGATCGAGGATCGGGGATCGAGGATCAAGGATCGAAGGGAACATATAAACTCACACGATGTGGATTGTGTGAATGTTTAATTTCTGTTTTTAATTTCTGCTGTGCATGTGATGAATGTGGTGAATTATAGGATGTGTATGGATATTAATATGCATGATAACCTAAAATTCCAAATCACATGTAAATATATGAAATTGTCCAACAAAAATTAAGAATAATTTCCTTCTTATTTCATCCACTAGCAGCCATTGATTGAGGGATACTCTGCTCGCCCTTAGCGGGAGATAGCTTCCTCCATCTTTGGGAATAGTGGGAGATATAATGGTTGTCTGTTGTTGTGCCACGATTAAATGTATGAGGTGTGTTTCACCCTAGTGAACCCCAAGTATGTTTAGTTGTGAATACAATGGATAAACGTATCTCGTATCAAATGAAAATAAGTTTTCTTAACATTACCTAGAGCCCTCGCTCGGTTTTGGGGAAAAGTTTTTCTTACGAGGATAGGTCGCATTCCCTCATAATTAAAACGACAAGAATCACAAGAGTTTGAAGATGCTAATATTTCTAAAATTCAAAAAGGTTGTTATTAGAAAATGTTTTTCTTACCTTGATGTTGTAATGTATTCGAGCCCTTAGCTAGTCTATATAACAATTAATGGGATCTTGGATTGTTGCATTTATGGGCAAACTTTTTATTTGCAACATTTACATTTGTATGTATGTATTTTAAAACATAAAATTGACATTAAAATCCTGTATAATTTATTTTGTAGAAATGTCTAATATCCAACCAATTGTGCGATCTATGATCGAAAAGAATCCTTTGCAAAATGATGGCTCAAACTTCATGAAATGGCAACTCAATCTTAATATCGTGTTGAGGTTTGAAAAACTATCTCATATTTTGGATGGTGAAATCCCAAAATTGAATGAGAAGACAACCGGTAATGAGAAAGAGGCGATAGCCAAGTGGGAAGACCAAGAGAACCAAGTTCACGGTCTAATGTTGGCATCCATGGGTGACTCGCTTCAAGCGAAATACTTGGATTCAAAACCCAAGAAGACCATGCAAGCTTTAACAAAGATGTTCATGGATAGTGCCCGAAAGGAGCGCTATAAGACCACCATCGCACTCACAAGGTGCCATATGGCGGAGGGAACATCGGTGTCCATGCATTTTCTCACGATGCAAGGATACCTTGAGAAATTGTCGAAGCTCTCTTCTCCAATGCCCAAGGACATTGCCGAAGATCTGATTCTTGGCTCTCTAGCCCCGTCCTTCAAGGACTTTGTGATGCACTATCATATGCGTGAAAAAGGGGTGAGTCTTGAGGAGCTTCACAACGCTCTCAAAACGACAGAAGTTGACATGGGCAAGGGTCGGGACAATCACGTCCTAGCCGTCCATGAGAGGAGCAAAAAGATCAACAAAGGTAAAAACAAATTTACCAAAGATATGTCAATCAAGAGCAAGGGAGTAGGAGGTGCTCATTGGAGTGCCTCAAGGGGGAAATCTTTCAAATCTCCAACTCCCAACACGGAGTGCTTTCACTGCGGTGAAAAGGGACACATCCGACCTAATTGCCCCAAATACAAGGAAGACCTTGAAAATGGGATGATTGAACGTAGGCGCCCAATAAACGCCATAGGTATGTTTGTTATTGAGATAAATTTAATCACATCTATCCTTGATTTGGTAATGGGTTACCGGATCTTGTGCTCACATAATTTTCATGTGCAGCTATTGAAGGATATGAAGGAACTCGTGAAGAACGAGATGATATTGAAGATTGGAAATAGTACAAGCATCACTGCGATTGTACAAAATTTTATGGAACTTCAATAGTCTAGTGATTTAAATTTATGCTTTGAAGAATGTTTATTATGTGCCTTCGATTAGCAAGAACATTTCTGTATCAAGTTTTAGATATGGATAAATTTTAATTCTTGATTGTCTATATCGAAGAATGGAATTCTCTATGCAAATACATTCGTATGGAATGACTTCTATTTGCTTGAAATAAATAATAAACAAACAATTACAAAAGGAACTAAGATAACTCACGTGAATGATACAATCTTGTAGCACTATCGGATTGGTCAAATAAATGACCAAGAGACCTTTCAAGAAGAAAGGAACGAAAACGAATAACTAATTGGATATGATACATTCTAATGTATGTGGTCCGATAAGTACAAGTGCAAGGGACGTTTAAGGTACTTCATTTTGTTCACGGACAACTATAGTCATTATGGCTATATTTGTCTAATGGGAAGCAAAAGTGAATTCTTTGACAAGTTCAAGGAATTCGAGGATGAAGTAGTGAACCAACTCAACAAGAATATCGAGTCTCTATGAAAGGTTCGTAGGGGTGAGTGCTTAGGATACCTAATTTGACTTATTCCTAAAGTAGGAACATGATATTGCTCGACATGGTTCGATCAATAATAAGTCAATCTAAATTGCCTATTTACTTTTGGAATTATGCACTACAAATAATGACAAACTCACTAAATAATGTTCCATCCAAATCCGTGGAGAAAATGTCTTGTGAGCTCAACTTTCTCAAGATTTGGGGTTGTGAGGTATACATCAAGAAATTGATGTCAACCAAGCTTCAACCAAAAGCGGATAAGTGCTTCTTTATAGGTTGTCCTCGTATGATAAGAGGATACTACTTTTAGTGTATCACCTCCAATCAAAAGATTGTAGAGAGAGATATGGTTTTTCTGGAATCTCTGGAAAAGAGAGAAAAGTAGAGGGAGTAGAGTTGAGCTTGAGGAAACTCAAGATACTCTACAAGATCATGATGTGAATGTTGCATTCAAAATCATGAAGGCCCAACCGAGATTCATTTGGTTAGTGGGAGCATGAGCGAGAGATCCTTACAAGAAATTGTGAGAAAATCTCAATCATCCTCACCTAGTGTGCGTTCGAGAGTCGAACATGAACCTATTCCTCAAGAAATTGTGGAAGAAGTTCGAGAGACACGAGAATAACAAAAAGAACTAAGAAGGTCAATGAGGAAAAGGAAGAAACCCAATAAGTATGTGGGACTTCATGAGATCATGGTACTAGATACCAAAGATCCCTCGACCTTCCGAGAAGCAATGGAAAAGACTCCAAACTATGGTTAAAAGCCATGGAATCCGAAGTAGAATCCATGTATGATAATCAAGTATGAAACTTGATTAGCCTTCCTCAAGATAAAATATCATTTGGTATAAATGAGCTTTTAGGAGGAAGATAGACATGGATAGTAACTTGACAACCTACAAAGCAAGGCTTGTAGCAAAAGTTATACCCAAATTCAAGAAATTGACTTTGATGAAATTTTTGAGAAGTTGCCATATTAAAATCTATTCGGATTATGCTCACTATTACTGCATTTCACAATTGTGGGATATGGAAAATGGATATCAAAATGACGTTCCTTAAACAGGAACTTGGAGGAGGATATGTACATGGTACAACTTCAAGGTTTTGATGATCCAAATAATAGCGAGAAGAAATGCAAGTTTCGATAATCCATTTATAGATTGAAACAAGCATCAAACGCTTTGACGAAGAGATGAAGAAGATTCACTTCATTCAAAGTAAAGGAAAACCTTGTTGATACAAGGAGATTAGTGGGAGCCATGTAGTACTTCTGATCTTATATATCGATGACATATTGCTCATGAGCAATCATATACCTTAGCATTAGCAAACGAGAAATTTCATTAAAATCAGCATTTCAATGAAAAGAAAAGGATGAGGCTCAACACATCTTGAGAATCAAGATACATTGAGATACATCCCGTAGACTCATTGGCTTCAGTCAACGTGCATACATTGACAAGATCTTTGAAATGTTCAGGGTGAACAATTCCGATATGGACAATATGCCAATAAGTATGAGTATAGGTGTGAAACTCAAGAAGTCTCAATGTGTTCAATCACACAAAGACTTGGAGTACATGAAGGTATCCCTTATGCTTCGGCAAAAGGAAGGACCATGTACACGATGACTTGCACAAGACTCAATATCTCGTATGCTCTAAACGTGACAAGAGGTCACCAATCCAACGCAAGTCATAATCATAGGATTGCGGTCAAGAATATTCTGAACTACCTTAACCAGACTAAAGATAAGATTCTTGTTTATGGAAGACAAAGGAGAAAATAGCCGAGGGATGTTTTGATGCAATTCTTATAGGAATTCTAGACAATAAGTGGTTGGAGTGATGATGCGTCATCATTATCGAAGGTGGAGGTATGAGCTAGTGTAGTTAGGAGTAATATCACTACAGCTAACTCAACCACCAACGAAAGACAAAATAAATAAATAGGTGGACACAACAGTGGCACATCTGATCCATTCAACAAACCTTCATACCAAGCTAAGAGACGAAATATATTTCGAGTCCATGGATCCGAGGATCCATGTGGATTGGCTTGATAGGTGATTTGGGAAGATTACCCTAGTTATTAATGTTTTATACATTGAGAATGTATGTGAAAGAAAACTTTGATAACAAGTGGGAGATTGAAGGGAATGTGTTCTAAAAGTTTTACTTTTAAATGTCAATTATTATGAATTGAATGAGAAATCATTTTGTTCCTTGTTTATGTTATTCGTCTTTTGGAAGTGTTAAGGAAGAGGCTCTTGGTCCTTAACCGTAGAACTCTAAAAGATATTGGTTTACATAAAACAAAAGATATTCGCAATCATGGTAATTAGCATGGGACATTAACTACCGAGTTAAGATTGTCGTGTTGGTCATAGATCAGTGTAGCTCTACAAGTGAGTGACAACACGGGTACACAAAAGAGGAAAATAGTACTTTTGCATACCGAATTGACCTAACAAGTAAAATATTATAGGAATGTGTTTCTGTGTCATTAATATTTTACTGTGTCCTTGGTCCTTTGATATGAGACTTATATCCGATCGCTTAAGGAGTTCTTAATTAGACTAGTGTCTTGAGCTATCTATAAGTGTAGTGTAAAGGCATTAGTTGGTTAAGTATAACTTACGTTGGAGAAGATAGTTAGTCAAAAGATTATCATTGCCCCTCTTAATTGAGTGATGATATTAGTGGGCCCCTTGATAAAAGCAAAGTTATAATGTGTACAATGTGATTTGAGTTAAGTCACATATTTATAACTAGCTTAAAGAGATCAAGAAATGAATACTAATACAAAGATGACACAATACTACTTTGTGTGTATTCTTAATATCATGAGGCAATGGACGGACACAAGTGGTGCACTCCATCACTAAATGGACCGGGTTTTGGTTCGAGTGGAATTAAGACATCTAACTAATTGGAAGCTATAATGTGTAGCAAGATACCACTTATAGCTTGTGGTATTAAGCTCTTAATATCACTGCCAACTTAGTTTAGATCCTCCCATAGGTCACACCACAAAACTGGGAAACAAGAAATGAGGATTTTGAGTTCATAAGATGTGTCGGGTTTCATGTAGAAAATATGACACATGGGGTGAAGAAGCAAAATCAAAATTATGTTGTGATTGATAACATAATTAGAATCTAAATTAAATTCATATGTGATGTAAATATTATGGGGTGTAATGATTTATCGTTACATAGGATAATATGTTACATAAGTTGTGAATTTACTACTAATCCCGAAATGTCAAATTTTGTAGGGGTTAAACCGAAATTTGACAAGTCTGCAAAACAGTGCTCCAACGGTCGATCGGTTAGCAGTAAACGGTCGACCGATCGGGCACGGTCGACCGGACATGTCTCGACCGATAACTGGGAATTTTCATCTGTTCGAACGGTCGACTGAATGTAATCGGTCGGTCGACTGAACATAGCGATGGAATAATTCCTGTTACGAACGGTCGACCGAGTTATTGAACGGTCGACCGAAACTAGGTTCGAGCGGTCGACCGAACCTCCAAACGGTCGACCGGTCCAGACGGTTAATGCAGAATTAATTTAAGAATTAATTAGATCATGCATGGAATTGGTCCATAATTGATTTAATTCGTGGCTAATATTTTTTATTATTAAATAATGGATGGTTAGATGGAATTTTGCATGAAATCATGGGCAAGAGGTTGCACATGAATATGTAATTTGGAGAGAACTTATAAATACAAGTTTATCTCATTACCTCCTTAATTTTTCATTCATTATTTTCTTATGCAAAATTCTCTCTCCATAATTCTCCACGAAAATTCCTTAATTCTTAAGTTTAGTTTTAGTTCTTAAGAGATCATCTTCTCAAAGGAATTAAAGAGGGGTTAGTAATTGGATTCTAAACCCTATCGGAGATTGAGAGACTAGCTTCCCTCTCTCCGATCTTGCTTAGCGTTTGGTGAATACTCGGAGGCATCTGGCGCAGCGAGAAGCATCCCCAACGTCTCCGAATCTTCAAGAAGTTTTAGAGAACTTCTAGGTATGAATTTCGGAGCCCATATTTGTTTTAATAAAGTTTTGAAACTAGATATTGAAACAAATCGATGCATGCATGAAATAAATCATAGAAAATTGTAAATTGATCCTTATTGTGCATAAAAATTCGAAAAATATACATGCATAATTAAACATGAAATCATACAGGTTGTCCCTAAGAAATCGGGAATTACTGTAGTTGAGAATGAGCTTAATGAGTTAGTCCCGACCCGTATCCAAACCAGTTGGAGGATTTGCATGGACTATAAGAAACTGAATTCTGCAACCCGTAAGGACCACTTCCCTCTTCCTTTCATAGATCAAATGCTAGAACGGTTGCCCGGATATGAGTATTATTGTTTTCTTGATGGATATTCCGGCTATAACCAAATTCCTATCGCTCCTGAGGATCAGGAGAAGACTACCTTCACGTGCCCATTCGGCACGTTTGCTTTCCGTCGCATGCCCTTTGGCTTGTTTAATGCTCCTGCCACATTTCAAAGATGTATGGTTAGCATCTTCTCTGATATGGTGGATAATTTCATGGAAATTTTCATGGACGATTTCTCTGTCTTTGGTCCCACTTTTGCCAATTGTTTAAACCATTTGGAATTAGTACTAGTAAGGTGTAAGGAGAAGAACTTGACCTTAAATTGGGAAAAATGTCATTTCATGGTTAAGAATGGAATAGTACTTGGTCACATTGTGTCTAAGGATGGCATTCAAGTGGATAAAGACAAGGTGGATTTGATTAAGCATCTCCCCCACCAACAAATGTCAAAGAGATTCGTTCATTTTTAGGGCATGCCGGATTCTATCGAATGTTTATCAAGGACTTTAGTAAGGTGGCTAGACCATTGACTGAATTATTAGCGAAGGACTCTAAGTTTGAATTTTCGGATAAATGTTTGGAGTCCTTTAACCACCTTACGAGGGAATTGACGTCGACACCCATTATTCATTCACCCGATTGGACCCAACCCTTTGAGATAAGGTGTGATGCATCGAATTACGCCATAGGAGCGGTGTTGGGTCAGAAAATTGAAATGAAACCTCACGTGATATATTATGCTAGTAAAACATTGAATGATGCCCAATTGAACTATACGGTAACCGAGAAAGAATTTCTAGCAGTCATTTTTGCCTTGGAAAAATTTCGACAATATTTGATAGGCACACCTGTGATTATTTACACGGATCATGCGGCCATAAGACATTTAGTGAACAAAAACGATGCCAAGCCGCGTTTATTGCGTTGGATCTTACTACTGCAAGAATTTGATGTCGAAATCCGTGATAAAAAGGGTTGTGAAAATGTAGTCGCCGATCACTTGTCTAGAATTCTTCTTATCCCAGTGAATAACACACCAGTGAATGAGAACTTTCCGGATGAATAGATTATGGTTGTGTCTGGCGAACCATGGTTCGCCGATATAGTCAATTTCTTAGTAACTGGTGTGACCCCGACTGAATGGTCTAAGAACGATCAAGCCAAATTTAGGTCCCTAGTGAAGAATTTTTATTGGGATGACCCATATCTCTTCAAGTATTGTTCGGATCAAATCATTAGGAGATGTGTTCCCGAGCAGGAGTTTGCAAGTGTTCTATCTTTTTGTCATGACCAAGCATGTGGAGGACATTTTGGAGCTAAGAAAACCGCAGCCAAAGTTTTACAGTGTGGATTTTATTGGCCCACCCTATTTAAGGATGCATTTCCATTTTGTAATTCTTGCTCTAGATGTCAAATGCTAGGAAAACTCTCTCTTAGAGACATGATGCCTTTGCACCCTGTTCTCATAGTTGATATCTTCGATGTTTGGGGCATCGATTTTATGGGCTCATTTCCAATGTCTTTTGGGAAGGAGTATATCTTGCTAGCTGTGGACTATGTGCCAAGTGGGTTGAGGCTATCCCCACAAAATCCAATGACAACAAAGTTGTAAAATTTCTGAAGGAGAATATTTTCTCCCGATTCGGTACTCCACGTACCATTATCAGTGACCGGGGTACTCATTTTTGTAATCGATCATTTGAAGCTTTGATGAGAAAATATTCCATAACTCATAAGTTAGCTACCCCGTATCACCCTCAAACAAGTGGACAAGTTGAGGTGTCCAAAGACAAATCAAGCAAATTCTGGAAAAGACGGTTAATGCCTCACATAAGGATTGGTCTGTAAGAATTAATGATGCGTTGTTGGCCTATCAGACTGCTTTCAAGACCAATTTAGGAATGTCCCCTTACCGGTTAGTCTATGGAAAAGCGTGCCACTTACCGGTCGAATTGGAGCATAGAGCCCTTTGGGCTATTAAGCAACTGAATATGGATTTAGAGGCAGCCGGTAATGCTCGAAAATTGGATTTAGTTGAGCTTGAGGAAATAAGAAATGAGGCTTATGAGAATGCTAAAATTTATAAGGAAAAAACCAAGGTTTTTCATGATAAATCCATCGTTAGGAAATCTTTTTCTCCTAGACAGTTGGTCCTTCTCCATAACTCTCGCCTTCATCTCTTTTCTGGCAAACTCAAGAGTCGTTGGACCGGCCCTTTCATGATCAAAACCATTTTCCCTCACGGAGCGGTCAAGATCAGTAATCCGGAGAACGGTGAAAACTTTAAAGTTAACGGACATCGATTGAAGCCCTACTTAAATCGTCCCTCCAATGTTGCAGAGGAAGTCGTGTTTTTACACGTAATTCCTCATTTTGATTAAGTTTTAGTTTATTTTTCAAAAAAAACAAAAAGAAAAAAAAGAAAAAAATGGTACATGACTTATTTTGGAAAACGGTGGAAGTACATGACTTATTTTTCTAAATCTAACGTATACCACTTTAGCAGCATTTTGTCACCATGGTGTTTCCCGAGAAGAACTACCACCCGTTGCTTGTTAGTGATCAATATGGCACCCACTTTTACGACAAAATCATAGCACGGAGTTGGAGCTACTTGGTCCATAATAACAATGATGTCTACTGCCCTAGCTTAGTGGAGGAGTTCTATAGCAGTATCACTAACATAGACCTGGACAGTGGGTACATTTTACTGAATTGGAGAAACAAAGTCTGGGCGATTGACCTCCACATCATCTCCAACTTGACTGACATACCACAAGGGGCCTCCACTTTGCCTTCCGAGGAACTCAGTTTCTATCGATCACTCATGGGACCAGATTGTGTGCTTAGCCGTGATCGGGGTATCAAGGGCACATCCATGTACCTGAATGTCTTTACAGCATGTAGGTGGGCATGCGAAAATATCACGAGTAATACCCACAACATTTCTTTTCGCACCGTTGAGATGGGCATCATTCACTCCCTGATGACCCGTGATCGCACTTACTATATGTGCCGACGGCTTTTGACCACCATTGGAGAAGGCCACCAACGCAGCTCCCAACCTCTGCCATGCCTTGTCACCATTATCTGCAAGCACTTCATGTCTTATGAGTCTTTCTGGGTGTACGAAGCCGACATGCTCCCTTGTACGGTGGAACGAGAGACATCCTCCTATCGTGGCACCATAGCGGACCTGTGGACACCTCCAGAAATGGAGGATGCTATGTAATCAAGTGAGTCGTCTGAAGACTCTGCAACATTCTGGGCTCAGTCAACCCCAGAAAACTCTGACGTGCATAGGTCCCGAATGTGGGGCGGGATGAAGCGCCTCAATAGCAAACTGAACAAAGCACTCTCCGACCGTGGAGAGTCGTCATCCCGAAGGTCGTAACTTTATTATTTCTTACATTTCCTATATTATTTAATTTTGCATACATTGAGGACAATGCATGAGATAGGTGTAGGGGGTGACTAGTTATCTACCTATCTGTTTTGTTTTTATTTCTAAAAAAATAAAAAAAATCAATGTTTCATGACATAGCTTAAGATTGAACTACCAAAACCCGAGTACAAATTGCATTGAGTTTTTGTTCCTTATTATATAGTTCTGCTTGTAGAAACTATGACATAAATCTAAGTTCCAAAGAAATAACTCATTACCCTTTAAGAAATGTATGCACTTAAATTGGATGAATCAAATCTTTGAAGTGGTTGATAAAAAGCAGAGGTTGAGGAAAATATATCGGGAAGTGTGGACTTCTGATAGCAATTAAGCCTTGAGGAAAATAAAAGGGAAATAAAAGTGAGAAAAGCACATCTTGCAAAATGATTACCAAAGCCCAAGCCTTCGAGTCACTGGTCCGTAGGGGTATCTTGAAACCCGGTAACTTGAGTCTGCCAACTCGGGATTATCGACCAAACTCGCTACACGAATGCAAAAGGGTAAAAGTGTCAAATAAAGCAAATATGTTGAATCTCGGGGAATTATTACTCAAGGCCCAAAGTTAAAAGAATGATCCATGCCATGGTTGATCCAAATGATACTTCACCACCAGAGGAGGCGTGCAAAATAATTTAAGTGATAACATGTGTAGAAGGGTTAGTGGTGTGAATGTTGGAGGAACAAAGACCAAGTCAGAATTTTTATGAGTTAGATTTATATAATGAGCATGCAAGAATTCTAAGTGAGATGTATAAGGTTGAGGTGGAGATATTGAGAGTTATTAATGAAACATTGAATTAAGACTTTGTGGGTGTGTCAACTGAAAACCCTCACGAGACAAAACTCGTCCTCCAAGGAAACTTAAGGGTTTAAAGGCTTGTTGCACATGCTAAGTGCAACCGTGATTCCTACGAAAGTGAGTTAGGATTTCTGTGCTTTCATACTTATATTTTTCATGTTTTTTTGCTCGAGACTACCAAAATCTAGGTGTAGGGGTATTTGATGCATTGCATACATTGCATCATATGTCTTTCATTTAGATTGTTTTTATATAAATAAATGCTACTAAGGTATTGTTTTGAGCAATTGTGCAGAATTCAGGAGTTACAATGCAATTTACCAATATTCGAGCTAAAACGCTTGCAATGGACTCAGATGGATCACAAAGACCAATTAGCTAGAGATTCAAGCTCAAGTTGAAGTCCAATTGATTGCATAAGAAGTCAGGGACCTGATCGCAAATTAGAAGGACTAAAAAGTTATTTTGGAGGAGTATTCAAGAAGAAATCAAATTCGGATCTCCAAAGATATGCCATAATTGATTTATATGCGTGGAGGTCGCCTACAACATACCAAAAACACACCCGCAAAAACACAAATTAATCTGGACCATCCATGCGGCGATTCCGCCGCATTTTACTGTCAATGTGCGGCGGAATCGCCGCATGGGTTGCGATCCGTGCCTCCTATTTTCGTCCAATTGTGTAATAACACGTGTCCTTCCTGATGCATACTTATGGTTTCTTGTATCGGCTATAAAGAGCCCCGAAATATTGTTGTAAAGGGGACTTTTGTATTTCCATTCTATAAGCAATAAAATTCCGCCCTTTTATTTCTCCATTGTCTTTGTCTTTTGTAAGCTTAGTTTTAGATTAATGTTTCATGTTCTTAATTCCAGTAGAGTAATTTAGTTGTTCTCTATTCTTCTCTTAGAATAATTGCATTTGTTTTCGTAGATCATAGTTTAGTATAATACTTCTTTTTTTTCGTAGTCTCTCGATGATCTCCATGACCCCTTCTCCTCATCTTCTCCCCATGGGTTTCTAAAACCTTCCAAAGGGTGGGGGGGACGGATTTAGGGTTAGAGAAGAGAGATCGTTTTTATTTTAATTTCTTGTTAGTGTTTTGATCATATGAGTTTTTGTTAAATCAATTATTATATGATGCTTAATATCTCACTTGATTTATAATAATTTTTGTGATCTCTAATTTAAATCAAAGATCCATAACTCCCACCCGCTGGACTCATCCTTATTTGTTTCTTCTTAGTTTTTGTTTTTGTTGTTCTTGCTTTAGAAAAATTAAAAATCCAAAAATCTCACACCAACCTTATTTCTCTCTTTCTTTCCTTAATAAAAAAAATTCACAAAAATATAAGAATCTCTCCCTCCTTGTGTTCGACCCGTACTTGCCGCGTCTTCATCAACGTCGTGCGCTTGCGGTATAAATAAAAATCTCATCACCCCTCGAGAGAGGGGGTAGAGAAAGAACATTTAGATCAAACTAAAACAACTTTTAATTTTACGAGGTTTATTCTGCAAATTGTCTAATACTGTTGGACGTTAACAGTGACGAAATGGGTCAACTAACGGCAGAGATGCATATGCGCAAATATGGTCGACTTGTAGCCTTGTAGGTGTATATGTCGTAGTACCGACAAACCAGGAGTATATCGTCAATTTGGACACCTAAGAGGTGTACTGTAGTAAAAGGGCCAATAGCATTTGAAAAAGCATTGGAGAAGTGTTTTCAAATAATCACAAAAGTGGAAGGAGAGAGATTGTTTGTCTACGTGATGAATTTAGACCCAATAATTTCAAATTCAAAATTCGATTGAAATTTAAGAGCTATTTCCTAAAACGTTATTTACCGTCCATTGAATTTCCAAATACAATATTACCAAAAAATAAATGAAAATATTAATTATCCCCAGACCTCAAACAAACCACCCACCCTCTACCGACTAGATTTACCAATACCCTATCCGACGACTCCCACTCCAGCTCCGCTTCTGACTCCAGCTCCACTTCCGACGACAGTCCACATCGTGTTTTGACTCTGCCTCCGGTAAACACTTCTGTTGCCACCAAAACCGGACCTTCTGATGGCTCCACTACCCCAAACCCCACTTCTGAACAAGCAAAACAAGATGACATCGTCACCGCCACCAACATCCAAGACGACAATACTGTTTCTCCAAAGAATATCCCAACAGAGCCGGGTACATTTTCCAAAATAAGTTTGTTTTGTTTCTAAATCATACACAAACTTTACTATTTATCTAGTACTACTTTTGAATCAAACATGCATTTTCATTTGATGTCTACTAACTACTAAGATGGTACTTGTGTCCAAACTCTACTTATCAATTCTTACGTCTTGTAAATAAAAAACAATTCGAAGAAAAAAACCCTAGACTAGGTGACCCAAGCCCCAAATATAGCTTGGTAAAGGCTTTACATTTTTCAAAATTGCAGACTTAGGCCCAATGAATTAAGGCAGACTTGAGCTTGGATAATTTAAACCTTACCTAAACTTGGCTAACGCGCAAAAGGTGTCTTTATCTCAAAAAATATATCCAAAAAAATGCTTTTAGAATGCCAATAAAGGTTATGCTTTCCATTCTGAACCGACTTTTTGTAGGATTTCATGTTTAATTATACATATATATTTTCGAAATTTTTATGTATAATAAGGATCAATTACAATTTTCTTTGATTTATTTCATGCATGCATCGATTTGTTTTAACATCTAGTTTCAAAACTCTATTAAAACAAACAAGGGCTCCGAAATTCATACCTAGAAGTTCTCAAAAACTTCTTGAAGATTCGGAGACGTTGGGGATGCTTCTCGCCGCGCCGGATGCCTCCGAGTGTTCACCGAAACCCTAAACAAGGTTGGAGAGAAAGGAGCTAGCCAATCGATCTCCAAACAAGCTTAGAATCTAGCTACAAACCCCTTCCTTAGCCTCTGAGATTTCTCCTTCCAAAGACTTAGAAAACTAAGAGAATTTTCGTGGGTTTTAGTAGTGAATTAGGAGAGAAAATAATTTCTGAATTGTGTGTCACAATTAGGGAGAATAAGGACCTATTTATAGGTTCCAATCTTACTCTTAATCATGGCTATTCTTAAGCCACGGTTTTATGACAATTTCTCTCACAAACTAATTCCATAATGCATTATATGCACCCACAAAACGTTTGACCAAATTTGGAGCTAATCCAACCATCGATCAAATTAATCTCTTAATAATCAAAGGCAGAAAATCGACCGTTGTTCGGTTTACCGAGTCCCACTCGGTTAACCGAATTTGTCACGATCGTTTAACCGAGTACGTGACGGATGACCGAATCTTAAGGAGAAAAATTCTCCTTAACCGATCGGACTAATTCTCGTCCAAGACCGAGTGCTATTCGGTTAACCGAAAATATCAGAACTTGACATTGTTCGGTCGACCGTTTCTGGTTCGGTACACCGTACCAAAGTTCCAGGCACTTTGGTCAAGTTCGGTCAATCAATTACGATTATCCGTTCCACGTTCGGTTGACCGATCCATAGATCCTTCGGTCGACCGAACCATAACGGATTACCGAACTTCTACCCGATTTTGCCTATTTCAAATTTTGGATTTATTTCCAACAAAATTTGAACTTAAGGGGGTTTTAGCAAATTCACAACTTATGCAATGTATTATCCTATGCAACAATAAATTATTGCACCCCATAATATATGCATCTCATATGAATTTATCATGACTCTAATTATGTTTATATACAACATAATTGATTTTACTTGTTCACCACATGTGTCATATTTTCTATGAGAAACCCGACACATCATATGAACCAAAAATCAAGCTTCTTGTTTCACGGTTTTTGCGGTGTGACCTATGGGAGGATCTAAACTAAGTTGGCAGTGATATTAAGAGCTTAATATCACAAGCTATAAGCGGTATCTAGCTACACATTATAGCTCCCAATTAGTTAGATGTCTTAATTCCACTCGAACCAAAACCCGATCCATTTAGTGATGGAGTGCACCACTTGTGTCCGTCCATTGCCTCATGATATTAAGAATACACACAAAGTAGTATTGTGTCATCTTTGTGTTAGTATTCATTTCTTGATCTCTTTAAGCTAGTTATAAATATGTGACTTAACTCAAATCACATTGTGCACATTATAACTTTGCTTTATCAAGGGGCCCACTAATATCATCACTCAATTAAGAGGGGCAATGATAATCTTTTGACTAACTATCTTCTCCAACGAAAATTATACTTAACCAACCAATGTCTTTACACTACACTGATCGATAGTTCAAGACACTGATCTAATTAAGTATTCCTTAAGTGATTAGATATAAGTCTCATATCAAAGGACCAAAGACACAGTAAAATATTAATGACACAGAAACACATTTCTATAATATTTTACTTATTAGGTCTATTCAGTATACAAAAGTAATATTTTCCTCTTTTGCATACCCGTGTTGTCACTCACTTGTAGAGCTACAATGATCTATGACCAACACGACAATCTTAACTCGGTAATTAATGTTCCATGTTAATTACCATGATTGCTAATATCTTTTGTTTTATGTAAACCAATATCTTTTAGAGCTCTACGGTTAAGGACCAAGAGCCTCTTCCTTAACAATTCTAAAAGACGAATAACATAAACAAGGAACAAAATGATTTCTCATTCAATTCATAATAATTGACATTTAAAAGTAAAACTTTTAGAACACATTCCCTTCAATCTCCCACTTGTTATTAAAGTTTTCTTTCTCATACATACTCAATGCATAAAACAATAATAACTAGGGTAAACCCCATTACATATCAATCATCAAGCCAATCTACATGGTTCCTCAATCCCATGGACTCGAAATGCATTTCGTTGTTGGCTTGGGATAAGGGTTTTATGAATGGATCAGCTGTGTTGCTGTTGGTGTCCACCCATAACAGATTTATTTTGCCTTCGTCGATGAGGTCACGCGTCACGAAGTACTTACGATCCATGTACTTCACTTTGTGGTGTGATTTGGGATCCTTGATTTGCGAGATAGATGCACTATTGTCGCAAAATAGCTCTATTGGTCCCTCGCTCGAGGGAACTACTCCAAGCTCTTCAAGGAACTTCTTAATCCACACTCCTTCCTTGCTCGCTTCAGCGACAGCCATCACTTCGGAAGCAGTGGTTGAGTCGGCAGTAGTGCTTTGCTTCCAACTACGCCAACTCACAGCTCCACCATTCAGAAGGAAGACGTATCCTGATTGCGACCTTTGATTGACATCATTTCATGCTCATATTTGTATCTTATATCCATTATCTTACACCTAAGCAATGCTACGTGACGAGTTTTATGTTTAGTTTTCAGGAATAAAGAGGTTTGAAGAGAAGAGCCATGAAAGGACCCAAAAGCTGGGAAAAAGGACTGAATGGTGAGATCTAGGGACCAAGATGCAAGGGAGAAGGACCTGAATGTAAGACAGAAGGACCTAAGAGCAAAACAGAATACTCCACACCATCATGGGGAGTATTTTACCAATTCTATTCGGGTCGGAGCTCCAACAAGTCGAGTAACCGCATCAAAGACCAAAAATACCAGAAAGCAAAGCCCACAACAAATTCCAACACGATCCGACAATTTTGGACCGCCAATTGGCGGTCTTGGACCGCTAATTGGCGGTCCATATTGCTCAGGATCTGTCGAAATTTCTCCTGGACTTGTATTAATGTTCGTTTAGGCTATTTTTGGTATTGGTTTAGTCCCACATCGGGGGATTGTCCCCGATTAGCTTTTTCCATGCTTATAAATAGAACTCTTCACCTTCCATTGTAATTACCCATTGCTTGGTGGCATTCTCTCTACTAAGGAGTGAGCCTTGAAGCAAAAACTCAAGGTGGATAAGAATGCTACCTTCAATGTGAGTCATTTTGTTAATAAAATAATTCTTCTAGTTTCTTTAAATCTTGTCTTTTAATTTGTGCATGTTTGTTTAGTCTTTCCTTTCCTTTTATGTTTCTTTAATGCTTCTTGCCTTCTTAGTTAACTTTCATTTCAGTATTATGCTTTCTTTGCTTAGTCTAAATAGTTAGTGTAATGAGTAGTGAGTAGTTCCATCCCCATTTGGGAGGTGGAGAAATATGTGATATAATTATGTAGTGTATTAAGTGTGTGTTATTTTTATCCCTTGAGCTTTATATGATTTCCATAACCATCTAATGGGTCTCCACTCTTATCTTTGATATGCTAATGCTCTTGAATGAAGTTTAGCTTATGCTTTGATTAGTGGACCTATTTTATGGGGAATGATAAGGTTAGGATATGGATGAAGTTAATATTGGAAACACAAGTTGTAGTGTATGAGCTCTTGTTGCCTTTACCTTAGCTAATGTCTTGTATGTTTTAATGATGTAGTCTTATCTTAATTCATGTGGAGGCATAGTAGGGTATAGTCTTTATACTTGAGTTCATGTAGCTTCATTCCAATTATTGTCTTGTATGTTTTAATGATGTAGTCTTATCTTAATTCATGTAGAGGCAAAGTTGGATGTAGTTTTATGATTTCATGCACTACATGTTGTGAGGAGCTTAATGAACACACACACACACTTCTTTATGTTCACATTATTTCTCTACCCCCTTTGGGGTTTAGTTTTCTTGCTTTTCTTCCATTTCCTTTTGCATTCTAGTTTAGCATTGTAGTGTAGTTTAGTGTAACCAATCCTTTTCTCCTTTCTTTACCCCTTGCCTTCGCACAAACCAAGTGTCGACACACCTCCCAGTGGACGACCCGTATTTGCCACTGCTTCAACGCGGCCGTGCACTTGCGGTTAAATATAAAACGAGATCAATCAACCTTCTATCGTCTGGATCACTCATGAAACTCGCATCCGAGTAACCTTCAGCTATCAATTCCCTTTGTCCTCCATAAACAAGAATCTTATCCTTAGTCCGGTTAAGGTACTTCAGGATATTCTTGACCGCAGTCCAACGCTCAGGACCTGCGTTGGATTGGTGACGACTTGTCACACTTAGAGCATACGAGACATCGGGTCTTGTGCAAGTCATCGCGTACATGATTGACCCAATTTCTGAAGCATAAGGGACATCTTTCATGTACTCTAAGTCCTTACGTGATTGCGCACGTTGAGACTTCTTGAGTTGCACACCCATACTCATTGGCACACTGCCCTTTTTGGAGTTGTTCATCTTGAACCTTTCCAAGACCTTGTCAATGTATGCACGTTGACTGAGGCCAATGAGTCTGTGAGATCTATCTTGATATATCTTGATTCCCAAGATGTATTGAGCCTCACCCATGTCTTTCATCGAAAATGCAGATTTCAATGAACTCCTCGTTTGCTCAAGCAAAGGAATATGATTGCCCATAAGCAATATGTCATCGACATATAGGATTAGGAATACTACATGGCTCCCACTAACCTTCTTGTATACACAAGGTTCTTCCTTACTTTGAATGAAGTGAAGCTTTTTCACTTCCTCGTCAAAGCGTTTGTTCCAACTCCTTGATGCTTGCTTCAATCCATAAATGGATCTTTGAAGCTTGCATACCTTTTCACTATTCTTTGGATCTTCAAAACCTTGAGGTTGTACCATGTACACATCCTCCTCCAAGTTCCCATTCAGGAACGCCGTTTTGACATCCATTTGCCATATTTCATAATCGTGAAATGCGGCAATAGCGAGCATGATCCGAATAGACTTGAACATGGCAACCGGTGAAAAAGTTTCATCATAGTCAATTCCTTGAACTTGAGTGAAACCCTTCGCTACAAGCCTTGCTTTGTAGGTTGTCAAGTTCCCATCCATGTCCATCTTCCTCTTAAAAACCCATTTATTATGAATGCCCTTTTTCCCTTGAAGAAGGTCAACCAAGTCCCATACTTGATTATCATACATGGATTCTATTTCGGATTCCATGGCCTTAAGCCATAGTTTGGAGTCTTCCCTTTCCATTGCCTCTTGGAAGGTTAAGGGATCATTGGTATCTAGTACCATGATTTCATGAAGTCCCAGATACAAATCGGGTTTCTTCCTTTCCCTTGTTGACCTTCTAAGTTCTTTTGGTTCTTCTCGTGTCTCTCCAACTTCTTCCACAATTTCTTGAGGAGTGGGTTCACGTTCAACTCTTGAACGTACACTTGGTGGGGATGATTGAGATTCTCTCACAATTTCTTGCGAGGGTCTCTCACTCACGCTCCCACTAACCAAAGGAATCTCGGTTGGGCCTTCATGATCTTGAATGTCATCATTCATTTCATGATCTTGTAGAGTATCTTGAGTTTCCTCAAGCACAACCCTACTCCCACTACTTTTTACTCTTTCTAGAAATTCCTTTTCCAGAAATGTGGCATCCCTCTCTACAATCACTCGATTGGAGGTGATATGCCAAAAGTAGTATCCTCTTGTCTCACGAGGATAACCAATAAAGAAGCACTTATCCGCTTTTGGTTGAAGTTTGGTCGACATCAATCTCTTGACGTAAGCCTCACAACCCCAAATCTTGAGAAAACTGAGCTTAGGTGTTTTACCACTCCATAGCTCATAAGGAGTTTTCTCCACGGATTTGGATGGAACATTATTTAGTGTGTAAGCCGCAGTTTTTAGTGCATAACTCCAAAAGTAAAGAGGTAATTCCGCATGACTCATCATTGACCGAACCATATCGAGCAATGTCCTATTCCTCCTTTCGGATACCCCATTCCACTGAGGTGTACCGGGAGGTGTGAGTTGAGGTACAATACCAAACTCCTTTAGGTATGAGTCAAATTCGGCACTTAAGTACTCACCTCCACGATCCGTTCGTAGAGACTTGATTTTCTTGTCGAGTTGGTTCTCTACTTCATTCTTGAATTCTTTGAACTTGTCAAAAGATTCACTTTTGTTTCTCATTAGATAAACATAGCCATAACGACTATAATCATCCGTGAACGTAATGAAGTACCTGAAACCATCTCGTGCACTAGTACTCATTGGACCACATACATCGGAATGTATCAAATCCAACAAGCCACTCGCCCTTGGGCCTTTCTTCTTGAAAGGCTTTTTGGTCATTTTTCCCATTAGACATGGTTGGCACGTCTCCAATGATTTAAAATCAAGTAGACCAAGAAGGTTAGCTTCTTCCAATTTCTTGATGCGCTTTTCATTTATATGACCAAGACGATAGTGCCACAAGAGAGTATCATTCTCGTGAGTGGTCTTAAGTCTTTTGTTATTGATATTAAAAATTTGTTTATTATCCAATTCAAGCAAATAGAGACCATTCCTTATGAACGCATTTGCATAGAACACACCATTCTTCGATATAGACAAACAAGAATTTGAAATGTTTATATTAAAATTATCCATATCCAGACATGATACAGAAATAATATTCTTGCTAATCGAAGGTACATAATAAACATTCTTTAGACATAAATTTAAACCACTACACAATTGAAGCACCACAGAACCTTGTGCAACCGCAGACACGTTCGCACCATTTCCGACCTTCAATTCTACCTCGTTCCTTACGAGTTCCTTCCTATCCATGAGTAGCTGCACATTAGAAACTATGTGAGCACAAGATCCGGTATCAATTACCCAATCCTGGACAGAGGTGGCTAAATTTATTTCAATAACAAATATACCTTTGGCCTTTTTGGGGCGCCGACGTTCAATCACTCTGTTGTCAAGGTCTTCCTTGTACTTGGGGCAATTTGGCCGGATGTGTCCTTTTTCACCGCAGTGAAAGCACTCCGTATTGGGAGTTGGAGATTTCTGAGATTTCCCCCTCGAGGCACTCGCACGAGCACCTCCTACTCCCTTGCTCTTGATTGAACCACTTTTGGTAGATTTGCCCTTTCCTTTACCAATCTTATGGCCCCTCCCATGGACGGCAAGGACTTGCTTGTCCCTACCCTTGCCCATGTCAACTTCAGCAGTTTTGAGAGCGTTGTGAAGCTCCTCAAGACTCACCCCTTTTTCACGCACGTGATAGTGCATCACAAAGTCCTTAAAGGATGGGGCTAGAGAGCCAAGAATCATATCTTCAGCAATGTCCTCGGGCATTGGTGAAGAGAGCTTTGCCAACTTCTCAAGGTATCCTTGCATCGTGAGAAAATGCATAGATACCGATGTTCCCTCCGCCATATGGCACCTTGTGAGTGCGATGGTGGTCTTATAGCGCTCCTTTCGGGCACTATCCATGAACATCTTTGATAAAGCCTCCATGGTCTTCTTGGGTTTTGAATCCAAGTATTTCGCTTGAAGCGAGTCACCCATGGATGCTAGCATAAGACCGTGAACTTGGTTCTCTTGGTCTTCCCACTTGGCTTTAGCCTCTTTCTCTTCATCGGTTAATCTCTCATTCCACTTTGGGATTGGACCTTCCAAAATGTGAGATAGTTTCTCAAACTTTAACACGATGTTGAGTTTGAGTTGCCAACTAATGAAGTTTGAGCCATCATTCGCTAAAGGGTGTTTTTCTATCATGGATCGTACGATAGGTTGGATGTTCGACATTTTTCTACAAAATAAATCATGTAGGTTTTAATGTCAATTTTATGTTTTAATACACATGCATACATATATCGAATATATAAATATAAATGTTGCAAATTAAAATCTTGCCCATAAATGCAACAATCCAAGATCCTATTAATTGTAATATAGACTAGCTAAGGGCTATCGAATACATTACAATATCAAGGTAAGAAAACATTTTCTAATCACAACCTTTTTGAATTTTAGCAACATTTAGCATCTTCAAACTCTTGTGACTCTTGTCGTTTTAATTATGAGGGAATACGACCTATCCTCGTAAGAAAAACTTTTTCCCAAAACCGAGCGAGGGCTCTAGGTAATGTTAAGAAAACTTATTTTCATTTGATACGAGATACGTTTATCTATTGTATTCACAACTAAACATACTTGGGGTTCACTAGGGTGAAACACACCTCATATATTTAATTGTGGCACAACAACAGACAACCTTTATATCTCCCACTATTCCCAAAGATAGAGGGAGCTATCTCCCGCTAAGGGCGAGCAGAGTATCCCTCGATCAATGGCTGCTAGTGGATGAAATAAGAAGGAAATTTATTCTTAATTTTTGTTGGACAATTTAACATGTGATTTAGAATTTTAGGTTATCATGCATATTATTAATCATACACATCCTAACATTCAACACATTCATCACATGCATATCAAGATAAAAACAGAAATTAAACATTCACACAATCCACATCGTGTGAGTTTATATGTTCCCTTCGATCCTCGATCCTCGATCCCTGATCTTAGATCCTCGATCGATGCGCTACAGCGGCGACTTCCTCTTGCACCGGAGATGTAGATTTTACAGAAAATAAACATGCTCCTCACATTCGATAAAACCGACTAGTGCAAGTCCTAGATAAAAACCTCTCATATGCAAATGCAACTATCTAAAAGACGGAAATAGAGAGAATTTTGGCTTTTACATACACAAGCCCCTGTATAATAATAATTACATACATTTGTAGTGTCTGATTTGGAACATATAAACTCACAATCCTGCAAAGCAACTCAAGCATCAATGCACGCAATTGCTATAAACTACAAAATCTAATTTATCAATCATCCAGAATTCTCAACAATTCTTTGAAAAATATTTTGAAATCCATTAAAAACATTTTTCATGCATCCATAATTCAAAAATTAATTATGAACCGCTGTCCATCCAATTTCCAATGGAAAGATGAATCGCAGTTTTTCGGTTTTGTTGATTCTCTTACAAAATAATCGTTTATACTTAAAACGAAATTATTGCAAGTTAGACTTATGTCTAAATCATAATTCTAATAATTACATGACATGTTTTAAACATTCAAAACATTTAAAACGAATTATTATAAAGAATTATTTCAACAAACATTTAAAGACCGAAAAACCGGTAAAACGAATTGTTTAAATCCTAGATGGTAAACTAAATTTGTTTACAGCCATAAATCATGAGAAAATTGAACCCTAAGCTCTGATACCACTGTAGGATTTCATGTTTAATTATACATATATATTTTCGAAATTTTTATGTATAATAAGGATCAATTACAATTTTCTTTGATTTATTTCATGCATGCATCGGTTTGTTTTAACATCTAGTTTCAAAACTCTATTAAAACAAACAAGGGCTCCGAAATTCATACCTCAAAGTTCTCAAAAACTTCTTGAAGATTCGGAGACGTTGGGGATGCTTCTCGCCGCGCCGGATGCCTCCGAGTGTTCACCGAAACCCTAAACAAGGTTGGAGAGAAAGGAGCTAGCCAATCGATCTCCAAACAAGCTTAGAATCTAGCTACAAACCCCTTCCTTAGCCTCTGAGATTTCTCCTTCCAAAGACTTAGAAAACTAAGAGAATTTTCGTGGGTTTTAGTAGTGAATTAGGAGAGAAAATAATTTCTGAATTGTGTGTCACAATTAGGGAGAATAAGGACCTATTTATAGGTTCCAATCTTACTCTTAATCATGGCTATTCTTAAGCCACGGTTTTATGACAATTTCTCTCACAAACTAATTCCATAATGCATTATATGCACCCACAAAACGTTTGACCAAATTTGGAGCTAATCCAACCATCGATCAAATTAATCTCTTAATAATCAAAGGCAGAAAATCGACCGTTGTTCGGTTTACCGAGTCCCACTCGGTTAACCGAATTTGTCACGATCGTTTAACCGAGTACGTGACGGATGACCGAATCTTAAGGAGAAAAATTCTCCTTAACCGATCGGACTAATTCTCGTCCAAGACCGAGTGCTATTCGGTTAACCGAAAATATCGGAACTTGACATTGTTCGGTCGACCGTTTCTGGTTCGGTATACCGTACCAAAGTTCCAGGCACTTTGGTCAAGTTCGGTCAATCAATTACGATTATCCGTTCCACGTTCGGTTGACCGATCCATAGATCCTTCAGTCGACCGAACCATAACGGATTACCGAACTTCTACCCGATTTTGCCTATTTCAAATTTTGGATTTATTTCCAACAAAATTTGAACTTAAGGGGGTTTTAGCAAATTCACAACTTATGCAATGTATTATCCTATGCAACAATAAATTATTGCACCTCATTATATATGCATCTCATATGAATTTATCATGACTCTAATTATGTTTATATACAACATAATTGATTTTACTTGTTCACCACATGTGTCATATTTTCTATAAGAAACCCGACACATCATATGAACCAAAAATCAAGCTTCTTGTTTCACGGTTTTTGCGGTGTGACCTATGGGAGGATCTAAACTAAGTTGACAGTGATATTAAGAGCTTAATATCACAAGCTATAAGCGGTATCTAGCTACACATTATAGCTCCCAATTAGTTAGATGTCTTAATTCCACTCGAACCAAAACCCGATCCATTTAGTGATGGAGTGCACCACTTGTGTCCGTCCATTGCCTCATGATATTAAGAATACACACAAAGTAGTATTGTGTCATCTTTGTCTTAGTATTCATTTCTTGATCTCTTTAAGCTAGTTATAAATATGTGACTTAACTCAAATCACATTGTGCACATTATAACTTTGCTTTATCAAGGGGCCCACTAATATCATCACTCAATTAAGAGGGGCAATGATAATCTTTTGACTAACTATCTTCTCCAACGAAAGTTATACTTAACCAACCAATGTCTTTACACTACACTGATCGATAGTTCAAGACACTGATCTAATTAAGTATTCCTTAAGTGATTAGATATAAGTCTCATATCAAAGGACCAAAGACACAGTAAAATATTAATGACACAGAAACACATTTCTATAATATTTTACTTATTAGGTCTATTCAGTATACAAAAGTAATATTTTCCTCTTTTGCATACCCGTGTTGTCACTCACTTGTAGAGCTACAATGATCTATGACCAACACGACAATCTTAACTCGGTAATTAATGTTCCATGTTAATTACCATGATTGCGAATATCTTTTGTTTTATGTAAACCAATATCTTTTAGAGCTCTACGGTTAAGGACCAAGAGCCTCTTCCTTAACACTTCTAAAAGACGAATAACATAAACAAGGAACAAAATGATTTCTCATTCAATTCATAATAATTGACATTTAAAAGTAAAACTTTTAGAACACATTCCCTTCACTTTTTCCCAGTAAAAAATGTATGATGAATTGTCGAAATAATACAAAAAACACTGTCTTTTTGTTGGTCCAGGCACATATCGGGCGAACAAAAGGAAGAGCACACAGACGTGTGCTATTGTCCCCACTCCTCCATCCAATAGGCCCATCGAGCGCATTTGGACCGATGACGAGGAGCTTGTTCTTCTCCATAACTTGCTTAAATACAAGGACACTAATTATGGTGCTTTACCACGTGCTGTCTCCGAGTACGCCGAACTTGGAGAAAAGCTTGGGAGATTTTCAGTTGAACAATTGTCTTCTAAAATTCGCTCTTTGAAAAAGAAACATGTATGTTGGGCTGCAGGAGAAGATCACAAAACGATGTCTAAGCACTACAAAGGCTTATTCATACTGACAGACAAAGTCTGGGGGAAGCCTGGTGGAGAGCATAATGGTCAGGGTGAAAAGGCAAAAGGCAAAAATGTGGGGAAGGTGAACAAAAACATTGAGAATGAGAATGGAAATTGCTCCGATCAACTCATTTTTTTGCGTCACTTTATTAAAATAGTTGAGCAGAAGAGTGGGATTTCGCCATCGTTCTTGGAAATTGTATTGGGAATGAAATTTGATGAATTGGCGGATCTAGACGAAAAGGCGAAATCGTACTTTCGTGTTGACGCGAAATGTGGTAAAATATTCAAGGATCTAGAATTTGAAATTACATCGCATGCCACAACCAATGCAAAGCAGCAGGTTTGAATCTTACAATTCATCCATTTGCAGTTTGCTTTTATAGTTTGGGAAAACCTGATGGAGGCGGATGTAATAAAGTGTTTGTTTTCTCACATATTTACAAGTTTATTTTATTAATTCTAACTTATGAGCATTTTGTAGTTATTATGACTATGTTTGCCATCAAAAGTTCTAGAGTTTATGCATTTATAGAAAGACCGTAATTATAATTCAGTTACAATGATTAGAGAGTAGTTATATATGTTCATTTTTCTCTTTCTCGTTGTTTATGATTATTATTAAATATTTTGACCCATGATTGTCATCCTTCTTGAGAAAGTTCTTTAATGATCTATGATGTGGTGGTAAATTCGAGGCATTGATTCTGAAAAAACAAGTTTTCAACGTTATAATGGTTAACAAGAATTTTTTTTCATGGTAGAAACCATTACTATGTGAGTTTTCCCTAATATTCATGTGCTTGTATGTGTCATAGATGGGTTGAAGAGATTTCAATCTCATTTAGAACTAGGAAGTACAAATATCGTGCATTTTCAATAAGATGATTTGCCTTACAGGCTCACAACATGCTTATGGAAGCATTACCATGTTGCACTCTTTTTTTCTTATAAGAACGCCAACACAGGTTTTGCCAGGCTAAACTTCTTTTCCTCAAAACTATTTAATTATTTTTCCCCAAAACAACTTTACTGATATAACTAATGTAATAGTTGTATTCTATTGATGATATTTTTATTTTTTTACCCTTTTTTGGACATGCAGTTTGTTTTCAATTTGAACTTTACTTTGGAGAATTCCAGTTCAAGAATGAAAGGCAACAAGTGTTGATCGATTTGGTTTATATATATATATATATATATATATATATATATATATATATATATATATATATATATATAATAAACCCACATTTTTTTCATTTTGAAGTTTAGTTTTTCGCTTCTCATTTTTGGGCACCTCAAACAATTTTTGGGGTCCAGTCAGAATGGTTTTGAGGAAACATGGTTTCAGTCAAGCAAAACTGTTGACCATTAGAAACGAGGGTCAACAAATTCTTAGTCATTTTATTGTAAAATTATACTTTCCTTTGCGAGATCTTTGGTGTCGGTTTGAGGATACAGATTCAAAGTTGGTTTGAGGCATGTTTAACAGGTGCAACCCGTCATGTGTAACAGTTCTCAGTTACTTAACAATCCTGGTGTAGTGTCCTCAAGTAGAGTAGTTTTAAATGCAAATGGCTGAAAATTAAGACTGTTTTATCATTTTGTTACGACAGGGGAAAATGGATGCAGCAGCAACTCAGCAAGTACGATCCACAAAGCAATTGCTGTAGATCCAACATATGCAGACACATTCTACAAACTTGTTTTTGATTTTTTTGAAGGTTCACATATGCAAACTTTTGTATGGCCTATTATACCGTGGTCATTTTTGGTGTTTGACTGGCCCTTGCTTCTCTTTTCTTGAAAACTAATGTAAGTCCAAGTAATGTCTCTTCTGTTCTTTTTTTTGACTGGGCCTATTTGCTTCTTTTTTCTAGAAAACTCATGTAAGTCGGATTTCAGATCCCTATGTAATATTCCTGGCTTCTTAATGGTTTACCCTAAGTAATTAAATGATAAACATAAAGTTTGTTTAGAATGCTCGCTTTCTCCTTTCTTTTTGCTGCCCTGTTTGTCTTTTTTTATTATCCCTCTTCAATACATCGGTTATGCGTGAGTGTAGACCTGGGAGGTTTGCCGCCAAGTTCGGTAGGCCCAATTATTATTTTATTATTTTTGAAAAATACCTAAAATATTCTTTCAAAAATCTATGTAAACATTCTTATCTTATTCATTTTGTTCACATCAAATCTTTTAAGTTTTTTTATTTTAAGCTCTTCAATCTTTAATTATTTTGTTGAATTTTTAATTTAGTAGTGTTTTTAATTAAATTTTGGTAAGTTTTAGTTTCCAAAAAAAAACCCGACTTGCAAACCACTGACACGTCCCCAACCCTACCCTTTGTTCTGGCTCCCAGCCGGAGGTTTCATTTTTTTAAATTTTGCAAATAAGATCATATACTTATTGGAAAATGTCAAAATCTTCGATACATTGGTCAAGCATATGTGGCCTTTTTTAGTGTTATGCAGAAAAATGTTAGAATTTTCGATACATTGGTTAAGCACTTAAGCTAGTGACAACTTTTTTGGAATTTCATAAATACACCCACCGAGTTATTAAAAATGTTAAAGATTTGAGTCTTCTACGGTTAAACCCTTGGTACTATTGGAGAATGTTAAAAGTGAGATAATTATTTGTGATGAATATTTTAGGTAGTGTTTAAGATTGGAATTTTGTGAATTTTAATATTTTGAGTAAAAGACTTTATGTTGATATTAAACATTATATTAAGTAAATGTTAGAGGACTTTTTTGGTATTTTACAAATAAGTACTTGATTATTAGAAATTGTTAAAATTCTAGGTATTTTATGCTTATAAGCCTTGTAGTCGTTAAAGAGTATTAAATGTGGGATGATTTTTTTGTGATGATTTGTTTTCGTAGTGTTTACGATGAAAAATTTGTGTTTATAACCCTTACAATTTTGTGCATGTGAATTTTAATATTTTAAGTAAAACTAATTTAAATTGATATTAAATATTATATTGCATTATTTTGTTAGTTGTATCAAATTTTTTTAATTATTGAGAATAAGAATAAATATTATTTATCGTATACATTAGTAATATATCGTGAAACATACGGGTTTTAGTGTAGTATCAATATATATAAATCTTTCGCATGTACAATTAAATTAGTAGGTTATAAACTAGTTAATAAATTATTTTTAGTGCTGACAATATTTCTGAATTATTGTTTGACTGCAAATCTCTATTATATTAGGTTGCATGCTGCCATTATTTTAAAAATGAATTTGCGTCAACCAGGAATATCTTTTACAAAATATTGGTGTTAGTCTTCGTATTGGCATTGTAGTAATCTTATTATTACAGAGAAACCAACAAATTGGATTTGATTTTTTTATAGTTTTGATGATTTTTTTTTCTTTTTCAGCGGTCCACAAACCACTGTTTGAGCATCTAGGCTCCAAATAAGCAAGTGTGGCTCGTATTGTTGGCTTTTTGGCCTTAATCCTTGTTTTGATGATTTAATCAACCTAATCTTAATCATAAGTAATGTAGAGTAGCACACATATTGCATTGCATATATATTGCATGTGCTAACCTCTACAGGTGATCAAGACTCATGGAAGGAAGGAAATCAAGTCAAGATTTCTAATACAGCTATATGAAGATTTGTAATCTTGATTTTATTTTGAGTCTTAGGAACATGTGTAAATTGAGCATACAAGAGCTAAAAACTTATCACATTCACACTACGTTCCCTGTAGGAGTCACACACAAAATCTCATATCATTTGGACTCCATTAGATCACCAAAACCTTAGTCGGAAATCACTTTAAACCTAAACCCAGTATTCCTGTGTGAACTGGTCGACCGAACCAGTTCTCAGTTCGACCGGTTTATAACATACTCTCCACAGTGATTTTTCCGAACTCTAGCGGTCGACCGGTTCTACCGTTTCGGTCGACCGATCCCGGATTTTAATATGGTCGTTATCTTTGTCGTATTCCTTCAACGGTCGTATTCGTATAAAACAAAATACACCCCCATATACTTTACCAACGTTCGAACCATCTGCCCTGTCCGGTCGACCGTTTAATCTTGTCAAAAATCCCTGCTATCGGTCGATACTATTTCGTTCAACCGATCAAAATTTCCCTCTACCGAAATGTAAGTTCGGTCGACCGTTTATTTAATAGACTTAATAGTTCGGTCGACCATTCCATATTTCGGTCGACCGTGTCTTTAACGAACCTAAGAGTTCGGTCGACCGTTGCACCTTTCGGTCGACCGTTTCTTGATAGATTTGTAGCCCGATTTTCTACTTTGTGTGCTTTGCACAAAACCCAATCAAATCTTGTCCAAACGGCTAGAAATCTTTAGGAGCTTATAAATAGAGGATTAAACTTAGTTTTACACAGAACTCTCCAACTCCAATTGTCCCAATTCACTAGAGAGAAAACTCCAATCCTCCAAGCTCCAAATTAGCTACCCAAAGCCTAATTTCCAAATCATTCATCACTCAAACATCTAGCAATTGTTGTGCTCAATTAGAGAGTGAATCCCACTCAGTTACATTTGTTGTCAAGAGAGCAAGAGTCTTGGTGAAAGCCCAAGACACAAGTATAGACTTCGGTGAGAGCCCGAAGTGATCCTTCTCGGATTGTGAGAAGAGGATTCCAAGCTCGGCGAAGGTTGTTCGCGAGTTTGACGGTTGTAAGGCTTTGTCTCCCGGCCCGGAACGGGGAGCGGATAGTGAAGTCGTGAGCGGAGCTCGCGGTGTCGAGCGGAGCTTGCAAGAGAGGACTAGGACCCGGGTGGGGTGCCGAACCTCTATAAAATCCCCCGACTTCTTGTGGTTTGCATTCTATTATTCTTTCTACTTGTTTGTTTATTCCGCTGAGCATTTGATTGCTTAATCAAGTAGAGAATTAGGATTAGCCTTAATTGTGGACCCATAACCCACACAATCCTACACGTATGACTTGTATCCAACTATGTGAAATCTTCCCACCCAAATTGGAGGGAGGCAAAAGAGACATGAAATTAACACTCATTGTTTCAAAAACCACAACTAAAAGAGATATCATGCTTAGGATCATAATCATAAGTTAGGTACCCAATAATCTCAATAATCTACAACTTTGTCATGTTTATTAGACACCACATCAAACCTCCTAGAAAGCAATCCTAACAAATAATTTTGTTGGACCCTTTTGTTGAAATAGAGGTGGAGATAATTTTGTTGAAATGACTCCCATCAAATAAGCAATTTAACAACCTCTTCTACCTTAATAGTTTTAGGTAGTGGTTGAATGTTGAGGTTTGGTGTTTCAAATTTTCCAGGAATCCCAATTATCCAAATACATGCCTCCAAATTCCCACGGATTTTTCCGAATTTGGGTTTCTTAGGAATAATGATTCTCGGATTTTAAAAAGAAGAGTTAAAGCTAGGAAGTCAAGATTCTCCACAGGTGCACGGATTTCAACAAATTAGGTTATTTTGTTAACCTTTGTTTTCGACATTATTACACAAACTACTAAAGGTGGGAGGTGGGCCAGGCCGGGCGGGGCCCAATGGTGGGCCCGGTCGATCGGTTCAGATCGGGCTCGATTGAGTTCAGGTCTTATTGGTCGGATTTGCATATATTCATATACCCGTAACTTAAAAAGTTTCAATTAAAAACACTACCAAATTCGGATTTCATCAAAATAATCGGTTCATCGATTCCATTTCCTCACCAACTACCTCATCTACCC
Source organism: Triglochin maritima (assembly GCA_963682175.1). NCBI lineage: Eukaryota > Viridiplantae > Streptophyta > Magnoliopsida > Alismatales > Juncaginaceae > Triglochin > Triglochin maritima. The sequence goes on from OY821770.1 coordinate 20,350,835, forward strand.
ATCACAACCGATAGTAAAATTTTATTAAGTACAATAAATTTACAAATTACATACAATGATACAATTTCTAATGTATTAAGTATTACAATTATGTATGATCGTAAGGGTCTCTATTTCTAATCACTTTTAAGCTAATTACCTACTTGTTTAATCAATCAAGAATAGGCAGCGGAATTAGACAAAAAACAAGCAAGTAAAGCAAACCACAATGATGACACTGAATTTTTATAGAGGTTCGGTCTCCCGCCTACTTCCTCTCTTGCAAGCTACGCTCGATCTCCCTCGAGCTCCGCTCACGTCTTCACTATCAACCTTGTTCAGGGCCGAGATTAAGCCTTTTACAAAACAAACTCAGCGAACACCCTCGCGAGCTTGACTTTCTTCTCTCACAATCCGAGAGGAACACTTCAGGCTTTCACTGAAGTCCTTGCTTCTTTACAACAGAGATGTTGAGTGGAACACACTCTCTAACTTGAGCACACTTAGCTTAGGATGTGGAATTGATACTAAAGTGTGGAATTGTAAGCTTGGAGAGTAGATTTGGGGAATGGGAGACTTGAAGTTTTCTCTTAAGTGTATATGACAAATGAAAGTGTAAGAGTTTCTTTAATTGTGTCATAGGAACACCTATTTATAAGCTCTAAGTGAGTTATAGCTGTTGGGACAAGTTTGGTAAGTGTTTGCGGAAGAAACACAAAACTGAATGAGTTCGGTCCACCGGATCGGGCAGAACGGTCGACCGGATCGGACAGAACGGTCAATCGTTGAGCAATTTTGACCACGGTCTGGTCGACCGGTTAAGGAACGGTCGATCGCGATAGGCTATAACTTGGGTACACTTAAGTTAACAATCGAACACCGTATAGGGTTCGGCCGACTGGAAAAAAAGGCTCTACGGGGTTGACAAACATGATCAAATTCGGTCGACCGAAACAAGGGTCACGGTCGACTGATAACCAGCATGCAGTTTGGGTTTGTCGAGACATCTTAAGTTCGGTCGACCGAACAAGGTCCTCGGTCGACTGATAGGAAAAAATATTTTGGGCTATTTGGAAATAATACGAATACGACCGTTGGTATAATACGACAATTCTAATGGTCCGAAATATGTGTTAACTCGGTCGACCGAAAAGGTTTGGACGGTCGACCAAAACTGGGGAGTAAAACACTAATAGGATAATTGATCACTCGGTCGACCGGACGGTCTGTTTCGGTCGACCGAATGTGGGCAAACAACTCAGGTTAAGTGTTTAGTGTTTTCCGGTCTAAGTTTGGGTGATCTATTGAAGTACAAATTATATGAAATTTTGTGTGTGACTTCTATAAAGAACATAGTGTGTGTTTGAGTAGTTTTTAAGTCAAGTATGCTCAATTACACAAAGTTCCTAAGACTAAAAAAAACAAGATCACATGTCTTCAATATAGCTTTAATACACGTCTTGACTTGATTTCCTTTTTTCCTTGACTCTCGATCACCTGTAGAAGTTAGCACAAAGCAATATATCTGTAATACAATATGTGTGCCACTCTACATTGATTATAATTAAGATTATGTCGATTAAATCATCAAAACATACATTAAGGCCAAAAAGGCCAACAAATTATAGATAGTTTATTCGTCTTCGTCGGCACTCTAATTGATTTTCATGTTTTGCATTCTCTCTTCTACATCCAACCAATCCTTCAAGGAAACACTTCTCTCTAGTGATTTATAAAATGTGTTGCGCCTCTTGTCGGTCAAATCCCATTTACCTGGGCTAAATGCGGCCTCAGACGCCATAGTTGACACCGGAGAAGTTAGTAAATCACGTGCTAATAAAAAACTATTGGATATCTAGCATAGTTAGATTTCCACCAGTTTAAAACATCAAAAGATTTGCAATCTGCAGTAGTTAAATACATATCCATATTTAAATATGCAGTTAATTCATTATGTGATTCATTTGGTTCTAATCTTAATTTTTTTATTTAACCAATTCCATTGAAAGTTTTCATCATCATCATCATCATTTCATCTAAAAGTATGTATTATTGGGATCATGATGAACTAGCAGTGTTTGAGCTCATTTGATTAACATTATTTAATCGTTTATATAAACTAAAATATCTATTAAGGTAAGTTTTAATATGTTTTAAGTAATCTTCACAATCTTCATAATTCATGTTTTCAAAAATAGTTTCTAAGTAAATTTGTAAAGTGATCATTCTAAATATATGATCCATGACAAAAGCTAAACGAAAAATTAATGGTGGAGGTTTCCAATATTTATTAAACTTAGCCTCCATTACATTAATAATTTCTACAAAACTATCATTATTCCTATATTTATTAAATACATTTGTAATTGGAAGTAATTCAGATATAAATGAGTTAGCAATTGTGTATTATGTTCCACTTAATTTGTTAGTGAAGTTGAAAAAAAGTTTCAAAAAATCTAACATAATTTTACAATTTTGCCAATCAAGATTAGTTAAACAAATTCATTTTTTTCATTATAATAAGTTGTATTAAAGATTTACAAGGAAAACATTTCCACATTTCATAAGTAGAGTTCCATCGATGATGGACATCTACTTTAAATTTTGTAGGTCTAATATCATTACTATAGCACAATTTTCTAAATTTTTGATATCTATATGTACTATTACTGCCTAAATAGGTGATAGTATCTCTAACATTTTGTAAATAAAGTTTTATTATTTCAAATCCATTTTGTACAACTAAGTTTAAAACATGATAAACACATCTAATATGAAAAATAATTTCATCTAAGGGTGGATTACATAATCTTACAAGTATTTGTTTGAATATTCATGCAATATATCTCTTATTTCGATATATATAATCATAGTAGTATTTGGGTGCAAAATCGGTGCATAAAATATAATATTTTTATGTAAAACCCATGAATTATCTAAAAAAGAGTAGTTACGTAGCAAAATGGAAAGCCAGATTCCGAGGTCCAAATATCATTTGTTAATGCTATCGTATAAGGCACTGATGCAAATGTATTAATTAAGTCTATTTTCCCTTTATCATATTTTGTATTTGCAGCAACCCCTAATGTGCGTCGGAAAAATGGTTGAAATTGTGGATTATGGTAACTAAATGTCTTTATAAGATTTGGAGATTCAACTTAGCTAAACGGTAATTCATCTCTAATTATATAATCAACAATTACATCTCTAGTTTTAATTGGATCGTCTTTCCTAGTTTTTGATGTTCCAAAACTATAGTCTAAAATAGATTGTTGTGAAGTAGACACTCCAACATTCCTAAGTTTACATTTTTCTTAAAATAGAGGTGGATATAATTTTGTTGAAATGACTCCCATCAAATAAGCAATCTAACAACCTCTTCTACCTTAATAGTTTTAGGTAGTGATTGAATGTTGAGGTTTGGTGTTTAAATTTTCCGGGAATCCCAATTATCCAAATACGTGCCTCCAAATTCCCACGGATTTCGCCGAATTTGGGTTTCTTAGGAATACTGATTCTCGTATTTTAAAGTGATGAGTTAAAGCTGGGAAATCGAGATTCTCCACAGGTGCACGGATTTCAACTCGTTAGGTTATGTTGTTAACCTTTGCTTTCGACATTATTACACAAACTACTAAAGCTGGGAGGTAGGCCGGGCCGGGCCCAGTGGTGGGCTCGGTCGATTGGGTCGGATCGGGCTCGATTGAGTTCAGGTCTTATCGGTCGGATTACATATATTCATATACCCGTAACTTATAAACTTTCAATTAAAAACACTACCAAATTCGGATTTCATCAAAATAATCGGTTCATCGATTCCATTTCCTCATCAGCTACCCCATCTACTCATCACAACTGATAGTGAAATTTTATTAAGTACAATAAATTTACAAATTACATACAATGATACAATTTATAATGTATTAATTATTACAATTATAGATAGTTTATTCGTCTTCGTCGTTGCTCTCATTGATTTTCATGTTCTGCATTCTCTTTTCTGCATCCAACCAATCTTTCAAGCAAACACTTGTCTCTAGTGATTTAGCGAATGTGTTGCGCCTCTTGTCGGTCAAATCCAATTTACCTGGGCTAAATGCAGCCACAACCGCCATAGTTGACACCGGAGGAGTTAGTAAATCGCGTGCTAATAAAATACTATTGGAAATCTAGCATAGTTAGATTTCCACCAGTTTAAAACATTAAAAGATATGCAATCTGCAGTACTTAAATACATAATCATATTTATTAAACTTAGCCTCATTACATTAACAATTTCTACAAAACTATCATTATTCCTATATTTCGTAAGTACTTTAGTAATTGGAAATAATTCAGATATAAATGAGTTAGCAGTTGTGTAATATGTTCCACTTAATGTGTTAGTGAAGTTGAAAAAAAAGTTTCAAAAAATATAACATAATTTTAAATTTCCCAATCAAGATTAGTGAAAAATTTTCATTTTTTCATTATAAGAAGTTGTAATTAAAGATTTATAAGGAAAACAACATTTCATAAGTAGAGTTTCTTCGATGAGAGACATCTAATTTAAATTCTGTAGGTCCAATATCATTACTATAGCACAATTCTCTAAATTCTTGATATCTATATGTAGTATTACTACCTAAATAGGCGATAACATTTGTAACATCTTGTAAATAATGTTTTATTATTTGAAGTCTATTTTGTACAACTAAGTTTAAAACATGATAAACACATCTAATATGAAAAATAATTTCATCTAAGGGTGGATTACATAATCTTACAAGTAATTCTACTGTTGCAGAGTTATTAATAGCATTGTCAAAAGAAATTGCACAATTTTTATTTGTTATTGAATATTCATGCAATACATCTCTTATCTGGATATATATAATCATAGTAGTATGTGGGTGCAAAATCGGTGCATAAAATATAATATTTTTATGTAAAACCCATTAATTATCTAAAAAACGAGTAGTTACGCAGCAAAATGGAAAACCAGATTCTGAGGTCCAAATATCACTTGTTAATGCTATCGTATAATGCATTGATGTAAATGAATTAATTAAGTGTGTTTCACTTTATAATATTTTGTATTTGCAGCAACCCTTAATGTGCGTCGGAAAAATGGTTGAAATTGTGAATTATGGTAACTAAATGTCTTTCTAAGATTTGGAGATTCAACTTAGCTAAACGGTAATTCATCTCTAGCTTTAATTGGATCGTTTTTCCTAGTTTTCGATGTTCAAGAACTATAGTCTAAAATAGATTGTTGTGAATTAGACGCTCCAACACTTTTTTGCATGTGTGGTCAGATTAGTAGCTCCTTGACTACCAATTGTATTAAGTTCAACACCACATATTTTACATATAGCTCATTGTTTCCTATTTTTATCTTATGATAAGTCAAAATCATTCCAAACATTACTAGTTTTTCTTCTAGTACTTTTGCTTCTATTTGATGCACTTATAATAGGTGGATTACTATTCCCCTCAGGTTCAGGTGATGAATTAATTGATGGGTCAAATGCCATTGAAATTATAAAGTAGGCGAACAAAAATCAAAATTTTCTAACCAACGAGAAATTCATCATAATTAACTCAAATAAACTAATTGTACTAAATAAACTAAAAGGGTAAAGAAATGCAAACGAGAAGACGAGAAATGAAGAAGTTGTGTCAGCGTGTCGCGAAATCGAACAGTGGCTTTAAGATTTTGCTCAAACTCAACGTCTCCACCCACTTGCAACACAATGAGAACACTTAGTGAAAGATTAAGAAGATTGGAATTTGGAAGAGAAGAAAAATTGGTGTGAAGAAATGAAAGTAATGGGGGGTTTATATTGATTTTTGTAATGGCATTTTCGAAATTAATGGATGGTATTTTCGTAGTTTTTTAAAAAACTAAAAAATAAATAAATAACCAACGGCTCTAAAAGCCGTTGGATGAAACATGTCAAGCCTAAAGCCCGACCCGGTAATTTTCTCCAGGCCCGACGGTCCGCGAGCCCGAACGGTACCCATCTCGGCAAACTACCACTGGTTTTTGACTACCGTACCCTCATCAAATGTTAGTCTTCCAACCCATATTCACGCACTTATTTCAAAAGCAATTCCCAATTTCTTCTATTTTCCTCTTCCTCGCCTTACGCACGTATCCCCCATCTCTCATTCCGTCGTTGTTTCCATCATCCAACACCTACTTCATGACCAACCTTGTCTTGTACCTCTCCTGGCACGACGTTAAGGTCGGTCTTAGTCGTCTCTATTCTTGTTGTATCAACTATTGATGATTTCATTTTCCATGCCTAAATTTATGCCGTTGAATTTTAGTTCAACACATCTCTATTTGGTTTAGAAACTTGAACTTATGTAAAATACCTAGGTTTTTGAAATTAATGTTGCTTCATGTTATTTTTTTCCTCTCGACAATTGTGGTTAATTACTTCGATACTAATGGTTGATCTTTTGTTGTCGCATGTCCACTAGGGTTAGAACTTTGATGTTATGTTCAATACGTAAGGTTTTGAAAATATTGTTGCTTGATCTGTTGTTTTTTGCATGTGAAATTTGGTTAAACGACTAAGTATTGGTTGATCTTATATTTTGGAATCTCAACTTAGGTTAGGATCTTCCTCTTATCATAAATACTTAGGTTGTGTTTAGGTCACACCCTCACTTTTTCCAATGATAAGGACAAACCTGAATTTGGATTGTGTTGTTGTTTCTTTGGCTGAAGCCTATTGCATAGGTGTCATTTCGTTAACTTACAATTTAGTTTAAATATTTTCTAATTGTGTTCTCATGCTGAATTTATTTTTCTTCAATATCCAGATATGGACACATATAGGATTATGCAACTGTTGCATGAAGATGAGGAAAACAACTTAGTTCTAAGAACCATGAGTACTCTAGAGGAGTACATGATAGTGATATTTGTAAAAGACCGATTCACAGAGCTCCCATGCTGGTAACTAGAAAATGGTCGATATGTTAACCGAGCATTGGAGGGTTTGTTACGGTTGTAGAATGCATAAGACGTTAAATAATGTCATATCTTTAAATATTTCTTTCTTGATTCCTAGTAGATTATTGATTTATATTTTGTTGATTGTAGATTTAAATTGGTAATCATAAAAATCGTTGAGTTTAGGTTTGATTATTATGATTGAAATCATATTTGTTGTTGTTAAAACCAATTATTTTGATTTGTTTTAAGCATTTTTCCATATTTTTGTTGTTTTATGAAATATATAATGTTGGTCGATTGTGATCTTACATATAATAATGTTATGAATAATGTACAACAACGGAAGTGCGACTCTGTCCCACTTATATCACAGTTGTGGAGCTGGGCATATTTCCACATTGGGAGTCCGAGTAAGAATAGACCGTTAATGTACCCGTGGATGAGAGGGCACCATTAGGATCCTGTTGGAGATGACCACGATCATTCAAGGGAAGTGTCAAGACGTTAAAACTTAATTTTTATCAGAATGAGCTCGACGCATCAACTTAACCAGGTCACCTGGGATCCTTATGAACATTTGGATCTTAACCAGTTTCCACCACTATGTATAGAAGGTTCAGAGATATGGACGAGCCGTACATGACTTATAAATTTTGGCAAAGTGGTTATGCATTGTCCAGACAGTGATGAGACAGTTCGGTCTACAACAACACATTCTAGAGTAGATGGAGTGACATGTTGTGAAATCAGCTAAGGGGAGAGCAAACATTAATTCGGTCGACCGGTTAAGTAACAATCGACCGCCTAATGCTAAGACTTAGGTACACTTAAGTGATCAGTCGAACACCGAATATGGTTCGGGTTTAGTGTTTTCCGGTCTAAGTTTGAGTGATCTATTGAAGTCCAAATTATGTGAAATTTCGTGTGTGACTTCTATAGGAAACTAGTGTGTGTTTGAGAAGTTTTTTGCTCAAGTTTACTCAATTACACAAAGTTCCTAAAGACTCAAAGAAATACAAAATACATGTCTTCAAAACAACTTGATTACATGTCTTGACTTGATTTCTTTTCTTCCTTTAGTCTTTATCACCTGTAGAGGTTAGCACAAAGCAATATATATGTAATGCAATATGTGTATTGCTCTACATGATCATAGTTAAGATTAGGTTATTTAAATCATCAAAACATAGATTAAGGACAAAAAGCCAACAAAGACTACATGGAAACCATGAACATGCATATTTCACATAAAGTTTAGGTTGACTTTAGATTATCAAGCATGCAATAAGTACCTAGTGTTGTCATTAGAGCATCAATTAATCCTACCTACAACCTACATCATTCATGTTAACGTGCATCAAACATATATCCATACATGTCAAGCTAATTACATACAAATAATAGATACTATAGATAAACTATAGATCTAGCATGAGACAAGTACCTAGTGTGACTATTATCCCATCTAATACAAGTTTGAGAATGCTACAAGCATATATCTACATTAACTTAAGCACATGGAAATGACACAAATAAGAGAACCATCACCACACATCACATAGTCTACATCACCTCCACCCTAAATGAGATGAATGTGCTCTCTACTCATAAGAACAAACATAGAAAGCAAGAAATATACACTAAACATGGCAATAATATCAAAGTACTAAATCAACCAACAAAATGTAAAAATGCTTGGATTGAAAGAAAGCTAAAGAAGAGAGAAATTCATATCTAACATAAGATTAATCAAAATGTGAGATTACAACTTTCATCCACCCACGTTCCTTTGCAGTCAAATTGGGTAAACTAAACCTATTCTAATGGAGGAAGGTGGAGAGGAAGGGAAAGGTAGGAGAAACATTGTTACTTATAGAAGAAAGAGTGATGTAGATGAATCTAGAAGCAATCTGACGACTGTAATCGATTTTTCTATGGTTTTAATGGTAACAGATTTGTATCCGCCATTGGTAGATGTTTTGTCTCCGATCCATCCCGAATTCTCCCTGAAGCTTAAGTTTTCTTTTTTGCACGTGGGGTGCACTTTAGGTCTGCTAGTTCGAGCACATTTCTCAATAATTTCTCAAATACTTCTCAAAATCATGATAGTGAGGGATTTTGCATCAGAAATGTTTTCCTTATGCTCAGGTCCCTCTAGGTTTCATTTCGGTTCTTCCCTCTAGGTTATTCAGATTTTCCCTTTCTATGGCGTAAAACTTCATCCTTGACAGACTGATCCATGCTAATGGTTTCAGGACGATTTCCAGAACTGACGACTACTTGAACGACATCACCATTCTTTTGCTTCTGCAATTCTTCCTTCTGGTCGACTGCCTTCTCGGGATTCATGTTAGTGTCATGCGGGGAGGAGATGATAAGTTCATGATTGACAGCTTCAACGTGGTATAGGCCTGTTCTGTCTGAGCTTTTCTCAGTGGCCTTTCGCGTTCTAATGTTGGCATCACAAGGAAATTTGACTTCCACTAATGGATCTTCACAAGTAACATTTTGAGTGGTGTTTGTTGTGGTTTTTGCTGCCTTATTTTTACTACAAAGAACTTCAGATTCTTTCTCCAGCATTGGTTTCTCCGAAATATAGCGCACTTTGCCATCTCTGTCACGCCTCTTTTTTTCTTCTTTTCATGAACCGAGCCCTTACTTTTAGTAACTACAGGATGGTCAGGAAATACAGTAGCAGCAGCAACATTTTCACCTGGAATATTGCCCATCGTTATTTTAGCACGGATTGATTTTTTCTTCTTTTATCAGTATCAAGGATTGAAATTGAATGACATCACTAATTGGGATTGTGAAATCTTACCTTTGGAACCAGAAGGATAGGCCTGTACCTTTTCATACATTTGTTTTGAAACTTCTTCAGGAACAACTGTATAATCTAATTTTGGGTTAGAATTTTCAGCTATCCTTCCAGATGCGTGGTTACAAACCACTTTAATAGTTTCATTTGCATCCGCAAACAAGCACACCACAAACTTAAGTTAAAAATTCAATAAATAGATATTCAAATGAAAATGGGGAAAAACAGTCTTGGTGCTTACCATTTTGCATTAGACATGCATCAACCATTTTTTCATCTTTAACTAAAGGAATGGTAGTTGGATGAAAGCTTGGATCATTTGTACGTACTGGGATTCTTTCCTGCTGCGTGTGCGTGTCATGACCAATTGGAGAGTCAGCAGAGATTCCAGCTTCTGGTTCTTTATGTGCACAAGCCAAAGTAGCATCCACATGAAGACATGGAGACCCTTTACATCCATAAAAAGCCTTCGCAACCAGCATAAGCTCCGATAAACGATAAAATCGTTTGTCATGCTTCATCTGAAAACAGCAAATCAAAAGACATTACACATTACACCAACAGGTACCTACCATTATTTCCCAAAATCATACCTTTATTGCAGAAACCTTAATTTCACCGATATACGGAAAAGACAGGGCATGTTCAATCATAAATTTCCCTGCAAGCATTTGAAATAGTAAAAGAAATGATGATGAATGCAAATTTTAGTCAGACATGGCCAACAAATCGACATAAGTTACTAACAACCCTAAAGCCATCGCATGTTTCCATATATGTAGAAGACAACATCAACAACAAAACGATCAAAACTTCATTTGGGGATTAATTCCATAAGAAGAAAGACATTTCATTTTAGACTTGGCCTTCACAAAACAAGCATAACAGCAGAGAATAAAAAAACCTAAATGTCAAACAACAACTTCCTTCACCAGATGACGATTCCGACGGCAAACTCTGAGAAACAAAAAAGGCAGATTCGAAACGCAAACGGAAAGGGAAAAAAAGAGGGGGAGTGGAGATTACGCTTGAGGTCGCGGACGGTGTCGTGATGGTGGACGACCATGACGAGGTTGGTGCCGACGTTGGTCTCCATGAAGACGGCCAAGTCCATGGCCTCGGCGGTGGTAGTGGTGGTGGAAGGAGGCGTTTCCGCCATCGCCGGCTGAGGGACGGGTTGGGAGTGGGAAAGGGTTTCTGTTTCTGGGGTTTGGGGGGGAAACCTGACTTGACTACTTCAGTTCCCTACTTTTTGCAACAATGCTTACTGAAATAAATATTTTTAAAAAAAATTTTACAAGTAAGTTGGAAATTGGAAATGAATAAAAAAATAAATTTGTTATATATTTACATTTTTTTGTGATTGAATAAGGTGTACGTTGTCAGAGAGTTTGCGATGAAAATATTTGGTATCGGACAAAATATGGATATTTCTGTTTTTAAAATAATAATAAAATGTGCTTGGATACAACTAGGGATGCAAATGGTTACCAACTATCCGAGTATTCGATTCAAAAATTTCTATTTAGTTGGTATTTGGTAAGTTCAATGTTACCAATTTAATTTCGGATACGAATTTGGTTTAAAAAAAATACCAATTAGAATTCAGATACAAGGTATTTAAAATTCGAATTATCCGAATTATTCGAATACATGGTCAAATACACAAATTAGTATCCGAAAATTTAGTATTCGAAAATTAATTACAATATATATATTTATTTAATTTCGGATAATATTCGAATATCAATCAGTATTCAAAAAATTTGAAGTTTCAGATTCAAATTCTGATAGTTCTACTGAATTTGGATTCGAATTCGAATTTGGTAATTAAATATGGTATTCGGATTCGAATTCGGATATAGTAGGTATCCGAGTCAAATTATCCGAGTTGCACCCCTAGATACAACTTTGAAATATTATATTTTTTTATATCATCTGTATAGCTATTTCTAAATCTACCGTTACTTTTTGTAGGTCATCCATTAGCCTAATTTCTTAATGTCGTTACCATCTTGAGATCATTGCCTCCCCTTTCTTCCACTTTCTTCTTCCTTCTATCATCTCCCCTTCCCTCCACCCCACTTCTGGTCTATCCTTGTAGGTGATGGCAAACGAAAAAAATGAAGAAACAATCATTAACAAAAATAGGCAAATAATTAAGAACAAAACTGGTGGGGAGGGGGCGGGAAAGAGAATGATTCCAACCTTGAAAACTTTCCAAGTACAAAAGAAAGGGATTTCACAGACAATTGAAAATGAAGAAATTTTCATATACAAAAATAGGAAACAATCCCATTTGGAACACAATTCTCACACTTTTAGACTCACTTCTTGCAAACCAATCACACACTAAAATGAACTGAATTGGAACTGAAAATTGGATTTAGGGAATACGAATGGGAAACACAACAACCTCTGATTTTCTTCCCTCTGTAATGAAATGTTGTGTCATGTCATAATGACTACCAATGGATGCTAAAAACTCTTGTTTAATAATTGGACATATCACGTCACCTTTTAATTAAAAAATTGATGTGATATGTCATTTTTATTGTATTTTTTCGCGAAGTTTCGTTTCTTAATAATAAACCATACCACATTGCCTTTTAATTTAAAATCCGACATGATATATCTTTTTCATTATATTTTTTTCGACGTTCCATACCAAGTCGAAATTTATGTTAAGATCCAACGTGATATTTCATTTTATTGGATTTTTTCGACGTTCTGTTTCTTAACAATAAGTCATTCCAAGTTGGAGTTTAGGTTAAAATCCGATGTGATATGTCCTTAAACGGGTGTTAGTACAACCTCAGTTGATCGGGTCCTGAATCTTGGAGGGAACATAAGGTATGGAACTAATCTTGTACATTGAGGGAGAAGGGGTTGAAGATGTTGCTGTGGCAGCTAAAGGTGCTCAGGATGATACGCATCTCGGGTGTGTGTACAAGTGAGAGAGTGAGAGCTCAAATTTGGATTTAAGAGTAATAATACTTTTACTTTTTGATTTCTGCAAGAAGAAAAGTTGTGGATTCTGGTAAAATCTAGCTTCAGTAACCATGACTCAACATCATCAATCCCACCGATGTTAGATATTGTCGTGTTTTTTCGGTTCAACTTTCCGATACCATCTTCTGATTTCTCTGGATAGCTCTAAGGTCCTGCTTGGTTCGTCGTAATTGGATTCCATGTAATTTAATTTCATGTAATCAAATTACATTGTTTAATAACATTTTAATCATTACATGAATCACAATGTAATTCAAAAATTAATTTGTAATTTAATAGATCCGATAAATGTCGATAGATGTTGACGTAGCTCAGGCTTTCTACTGGTAGGATCGAAATTGAGTTTGATGGTGTGACAATGTTTGAATTATATGAAATGAGTTTAGTACATTGCAATACGACCTCTAACAATGCAATACAACTACCTTGAAAGTGATGTAATTGGATTACCTTCACAATTGGATTGCACAACGATTACAACATTCAATTCCCTCAACCAAACAGTGAAATGTAATCCAACATATAATCTGATTACATTACACTATTGAATATAGCGAACTAAGCATGATGAAAGTGGGTCATGATACGGATAACAATGTCCATGTTTTAGTCATTTGAAAGAAACTATGTGTACATACGTATATAGTTGACAAATGAGATTCTATAAGGAAAATTTGACCATTTATGCTCCAAATTACCCAACATCTGGAAAAAATGTCGCATTTTGGCTCTCTCTCACAAATATGCTTATGTTTCGCGTTTTACCCAAAATAACTCTATCTTTAAAAACACCAAAAAACCTCTCTCTGTCACCCATTTCTCTCTCTTTCACGCAATCATTCCTTGTCATGGTCGACCCCAGATGTTTTTTTGAGAGGGTTGTTTCTGCATGCGTCAGAAAGTGATTTTCAGGGTTTTTTTGTGTTAGGATTGACTCATACACCTTATGCCCACTTTGACGGGTCGATCGGGGGTCTCGCTCCTCGGTGAGCGAGAGGCGCTCAGTGGAAGTTCAACACAATGTATTTTTAGGCTTGGGGATTCATTAGGAATTTTAACAGTTTGGATACCAAAAATGGGCGTCTTCTGTGTTTCCAACGAAGCTCGATATGCGTTCGATAGAAACACGATTGTTGTGCTCGATAAGCTCGCAAGTTCGATAGGATTAGACTGAGTGTTTTGTGGAGTGGATTGAATCGATGGAAGTCGGATTGATCTTCTGGGTTTCCGACGAAGCTCAATGAGCTCAATATGAGGTTCGATGGAGCTCGATAGATTGTGCTCGCTTTTTGAGGGCATCGTATGAGGAACAAAATTTGAATTGTTTGGGTGTGGATAACTGTAAACTCGATGGGTTCGATGCGCTCGTTATGTGCACGATGTGACCTCGATAATTTAGATTTTTTGAAAAACACGACTTTTCATCTCACGATTTTGAGGGCGTCTTATAACGAACGGAATTCAAATCATTTTGGTGTGGAGAACTATAAACTCAATGGGTTCGATGCACTCGATATGTGCGCGATATGACCTCGATAATTTAGATTTTTTGAGAAAAACACGACTTTTCACCGCACGATTTTTGAGGGCGTCTTATGACGAACGAAATTTGAATCGTTTCGGTGTGGAGAACTGTAAACTCGATGTGTGCGCGAGATGTCTTCGATAATTTAGATTGTTGGAAAGTTGTGTTTTTTCAACACACGATTTTTTAGGGTGTTTTATAATGAGCAGAATTCGAATCGTTTGGGTGTGAAGAACTATAAACTCGATGCGCTCAATATGTGCGCGATATGAACGGTTCACTACACGATTTTTGAAGGCTAAAAGAGAGAGAGAGAGAGAGAGAGAGAGAAGGATTGGACAAATGTGTTAGATGTAAATAGCATTGGGCTTTTTGCTACAATACACCTCTCAGGTGTCCAAATTGGCGATATACACTGGGGTTTTCGGTATTGCCTCATATACACCTATAAGTCGACCATATTTGCACATATGCACCTCTGCCGTTAGTGGACCCCACCCCGTTACCGTTACCGTTACCGTTACCGTCCAACGGTGTTAGACAATTTACAAATTAAACCTCGTAAAATCTAAATTTCCTGAACTGTAAAAACAAAAGCCCCTCGGACAAATCTGAACAAGTCTGGACAAATCTCCGTCCAGAAACTCCGTCCAGATAGCAAAATATAAAAACAAAGAAAATCATCCAATTACAAAAAATTCAACAACAAACACAACCATTTCCAAGTAGCAAAATACAACAAATATCACCATTTCACACTTCCTAAATTTCGACGCACCAAAAAATCCAAGTTTAACACAATAAGGAGTTTAACATAAAACCAAAAGTAGTGTAATAACAATCAAATAAGTTTAACACAACTAGAAATCTATCCTAAGTGACCTCTCAATCTCTTATTCCTTTTAGGATGTGCTTGAGCATGTCCTCTCCCCCTACCCCGTCCCCCTCCTCGTGTTGCATTCTCTGTATGAGTGAGACCGTCAGCGTCTTCTTGAGTGTGTGGATCTTCTTCTTCAATGACACGATCCTGACTCAAATCTAATGTCGGTTCTTCAGCACCAAAACACATCAGCCAAGCCTTCATTTTTTTCTTCAATTTTGCAACCATCGAAGAGCATGTCTTGTGATCTCTGATTGCTTCGTGAATTCGATGGAGTTCTTCGTGGAACTCATAAACTCCGTGCACCTACAGAAAACACCTTCGCATATATGACATCCTGCGTCTCCGGAATGACTTCATTAGCAGAAACACCTTCAGGTTCATCTTCTACAACGAATGATGTACTGTAATCCCCTAATTCCTCAGTGTCATCATCTTCAACGCTATGCATCTCTTGCATGCATTCTGGTCGACTAAAATGAATTGGGTCAACAATTGACAAACCAAGCCCAATAGAGGGATATGAGGTAGACGGTCCAGCCCTACCAACAAACTCATCATGACTGTAATGCATGAGTTCAAATTGCGACAGACCATGATAAGGATTTGCACTGCTAGACAGAATGTCACATGCATTTTCTGGCCATTCATTGTCTATTTGCTGGTAGTTCTGCAATTGGAAATATGGAATTTGGTGGTATGCCGGAACTTCGGTTGTAGGATTTAGACTTATATTCAAATCTATTCCGCAGTCTCAACCGGTCGACCTTACTGTACCATACTCTGACGAATGAGTGTTGGTTGTCACCGTAGGGTCGGGCACTTTAGGTTCAGCTTCCACATACACTCCAACTACATACATCTTTTTAAACAAACACATCATTCCATAAACCGACCTATCATTGGTTAATGGAGCGTATGTCCAATCATTGTTTAATGACAATTTTGCCGTCAACTTCACATCAAACATACTGTGTGGATAACAACATTCAGATCTTATGACATCCATTAAATCCCCAAATTTTATGTTCAACGGAACAACTACCAATTTGCGGTCAGATCCTGTATACTC
This sequence comes from Triglochin maritima, assembly GCA_963682175.1. Classification (NCBI taxonomy): domain Eukaryota; kingdom Viridiplantae; phylum Streptophyta; class Magnoliopsida; order Alismatales; family Juncaginaceae; genus Triglochin; species Triglochin maritima. Next base: position 20,367,073 of record OY821770.1, read on the forward strand.
TGCCACATCTCTGTGACATTCTAATTTCCCATTATACATGACCAACAAAGATCCTTCATCATCTTTATCCATTCCTAACATATATTAATTAAATCTGAAAATGTGTTCAAGTGAGATGGTTGTTCTTCTATTACTAATTAATTAAAAAATTGAAAGTACTAAAAAGTTTAAAAATTACCTCAATCGAGTCTAGTAGCAAACGACCGTAAATGTCGAGCAATGAGTGTAGGAGCAAAATCAACTACAATAAACAACATTACGATTAATGTTAGAATTTTTTTTTAAATTCTGACATAACCTCCCCTATATTTTCAAATTTGTAAAATATAAACCTGCACTGTAAAGGAACTAACGATACTACAAATAACATTCTCAACACTTGCCGAGTATCTAAATAACGACATATTTCACAAATTCAAACGACATACATTCAAACAACATACAAATCACGAAATATTTAAAACACATATTTCTCAATTTCAACACATTTTTCCCGTCTCGATATGTGCACGATATGACCTCGATAATTTAGATTTTTTGAAAAAAACACGACTTTTCACCGCACGATTTTTTAGGGTGTCTTATGAGGAACGGAATTCAAATCATCTCGGTGTGGGGAACTGTAAACTCAATGGGTTCGATGCACTCGATATGTGCGCGATATGACCTCGATAATTTAGATTTTTTGAAAAAACACGACTTTTCACTGCACGATTTTTGAGGGAGTCTTATGACGAACGAAATTCAAATCGTTTCGGTGTGGAGAACTGTAAACTTGATGAACTCGATGTGTGCACGAGATGTCCTCGATAATTTAGATTTTTAGAAAGTTGTGTTTTTTCAACACACGATTTTTAGGGCGTTTTATAAAGAACATAATTTGAATCGTTTGGGTGTGGAGAACTATAAACTCGATGCACTCGATATGTGTGCGATATGAACTGGTCACTACACGATTTTTGAAGGCTAAAAGAGAAAGAGAAGGATTGGAAGTGAATTGTTCCACACGGTTTAGGCAAGGATATTTTGGGGAGATGTATAAAGATAGGCATATTTTCCAGAGAGAGTTAAGATATGGACTTTTTTCAGAGGTTGGGTATCTTGGAGCATAAATGGTCAAATTTTCATTCTATAATTAACTTATTTTCTTTAGGGATGTATAAAAGTTGTTAGAATTACGAACTACCTTCTTAAGTATAAAGTTGCATTCTAAGAGATGTATGTAAATGGTTGAAATGGTATGAACAGTTTTAAGAGCTACCTTTTTCTACTCATGCACCTACAAGGTCTATGTTAGCTAGTTTAATTATTTCGTATTTTGTACGGAGGAAGGTTACTTTTCAATGTTAAGAATAAATACAATTTATATGTAAAATAAGTTGATTATTCAATAACAAATACATTTCTTATACTTTCAAAAAGATACACTTCATTTAGTTAAATGAATAAACTTTCAAAGTCATGTCACATTAAGACCATCCTTAACGGGTTGCCTGGCGATCCCGTCCCGATCGTGCACTGGACAACCGGGTTTTCCTGCTCGTCGGGCGTCAAGTAGGTGTGCCTAGTGGCACAACCTGGTTGATCTGGTTTTTGATTTTTTGATTTTGGTTTGTTTTGTTATTTGTTTTAATAATTAGGGTTTTATATTTTGATAAATAGTTAGGATTTAAGTAGTTTTAGTTTATATTTTGATAATAATTAGGGTTAGAGTTTATTATATTTTGATAACTGTTAGATTTTCAAGATCGAAACACATAAATGAGTACATAATTACTAATAAATCTCAAGTCCAAAATAAACATTGTACTTGGCTTTCAGGGGACGCTGCCCCCTTGCCACCCCCGCCACCTCACTGGTTAGGTGGAACGTCACTCGCTCACCGGGGAGCGAGACCCCGATCGACTTGTCAGGGGTGAGTATAAAACGCATGAGATTATTAATGTAAATATAAATGTTTTTCCAAATAAATTATTAATGTTTTTGGTAAATATAAATGATTTTGAAATAGAATAAGAAGTTGAGAAAGAAATTAATGATGTTGAGGAAAGAGAGTGAGATGACCTAGGTCATGATTAATGGGTGAATAGTGAATGAGAAAAATGAGGTTGGGTCATGTTGACATGACATTTAATTTGGAGGATAGAGAGAAGAGAGAGAAGGTGGTCATCCGGGTCGGCTGCGGGTGTTCTAAATGAATAACACGACGTAAATTCAATATTCTTCAAAATTAAAAAGTTTGATAGAATTTGTTATGTTTTACAATGAACATTTTATAACTTTATTTTTCACATTGAACATTTTTCACATTGAACATTTTTCACTTTTTAGACGAAACATTTTTGATGACCTAATTAGAATAAAGTTTATGTTAAAACAAAAACATCGACACAATAATCTAAAAATATATATTATTGAGATGAATTATGACATAACATGGTCAAGCTATGGCAATTATTGTTGTAATGGATCACCATGAATAGCCAAACTACCATTAAGGATAGAATTAAAATTGTATCACGGGATATTAAAGTGTTAAGTTGAAATAACAAAGATTAATTAGAGAATGTAAAATAAAGTAATCACAACTTTCTCTATTATTTCTTCATTTTGCTACCATTTTGCAGAGAAAATCAAAAATTCAATTTGTACAAGCAACTTTCCCACGGTTTTTCTTCTCTTTTATCCGTTCAGAACGTTTGAAATTGAAATTGTGCCCAAACAAGAGAAACTCCGCTTGCTCTCCATTTCTCTTGTTTAAATGCACCACTAAATTTCTAATAAATAAATATATTTTATATTAACTATATTTCAATTTTACATTAAACCTCTTTGACCACATGACTAACATCTATTATTTCTTATTTATTTTTCAGTTCAACTTATCAATAACACCACCACGAACTGGAAGTCCAGCATCAGCACCTTAAACACATCCCTTGTCAAATAAAAGAAGCTCCTTCAAATTCCTGCATTTCTTGTTGCAACATCTATGCCTCCAGACCTCCAACTTAAATTTCTATGCACATGCAAATTTTGTTGTTGAGAATATGTTAACTATGCACACGTAAATTTTGTTGTCGGGAATATGTTGAGTATTGACTTAAATTTTATTGCTATTGAGTTTTATATTTGTGTTATATATTTATGGATAATGTTTTATAGTGTCGAAACGAACGTGTGAATTATATTCAAGCTTACGTGTAAATTTTTTATTTACATTTCAACGAATGAAAATATGAAATATTTATACAAAAACAGGACGAAGTTATAATTTGTACAAATGTGTTAGACGTAAATAGCATTGAGCGTTTTGCTACAATATACCTTTCAGGTGTCCAAATTGGCGATATACACTTGAGTTTTCTGTATTGTTTCATATACACCTACAAGTCGACCATATTTGCGCATATGCACCTCTGCCGTTAGTGGACCCCACTCCGTCACCGTTACCGTCCAACGGTGTTAGACAATTTGCAAATTAGACCTCGTAAAATCCAAATTTCTTTAGCTGTAAAAACAAAAAACCCCTCGGACAAATCTGGACATCTAGACAAATCTCCGTTCAGAAACTTGTCCAGAAACTCCATCCAGAAAGTCCATCCAGATTCATCCAGAAACTCCATCCAGTCTTCTATCCAAACTTGTCCAGACTTCGGTCCAAATTTGTCCAGATCTCGTCCATATTTGTCCAGAACTCCGTTCATATTCCTCCAGAAACTCCGTCCAGATCTCGTCTAGACTTCTGTCCGGAATTGTCCAGACTTCGTCGTGAATTCGTCCAGACTTGTCCAAATTGTCCAGACTCGTTGTATGGTGAGATGTCGGACGGTCGACCGTTTGCTTCTCGGTCTACCGAACATGTTTTCATCGGTCCGTCGTGATCGTAAAGACAGTAAGTTTTTGATCATCCTGGAATCATTGGCTCGGTTTACCGACCTCTACCCGGTCATCCGAATATTTATCCTCAGTAGCTTCGAAATTTCTCTGGAAATCTCTATTCGGTGTACCGAAGGGGTATCAGTCATTCGAATATAGTAATTATTAATTTAATAATTAATTAATTTAGCAATTATCTAAATTTATAATCAATTATCTTTTTAATAAAAAAATATAAAAAATATGAAAAATAACGAGCATCCGACGGAGCCGCCCCGCCCATGGGAGGGCCGTCTGGCTAAGATGCCTCCCCCATGGGAGGGGCGGATCCCGCGAACGCTGGCTATTTTTAGTTATTTATTATTACTTTTTTACTAAAAAGATGTTGGATATTTTACCAGATTCGAGTACACCGGGGCGTCCGTTGGTTCATTACGGACCTCCAAAATATTATTTATTATGATTATGAGAGGAAGATGAAGAGAGATGTGTGATAGGAGGGTTAAATGTCGCGTTATAGGAGTATAAATGAGAGAAGGGCAAAATGGTAATTTGTACGGGTGATGTAAGTAGTTTTCCGGCGATGAATAACAGTTCAGATTGGAAATCGTTAAAATTCTAGGTATTTTATGCTTATAAGTCTTGTAGTCATTAAAGAGTATTAAAAAGTGGGATGATTTTTTTGTGATTATTTGTTTTGATAGTGTTTTCGATGAAAAATTTGTGTTTATAACCCTTACAATTTTGTGCACGTGAATTTTAATATTTTAAGTAAAACTAATTTAAATTGATATTAAATTTTATTGGACATTATTTTGTTAGTTGTATCAATTTTATTTTAATTATTGAGAATAATAATAAGTATTATTTATCATATACAGTAGTAATACATCGTGCAATGTACGAGTTTTAGTGTAGTATCAATATATATAAATCTTTCACATGTGCAATTAAATTAGTAGGTTATAAACTAGTTAATAAATTATTTTTAGTGCTGACATTATTTCTGAATTATTGTTTGACTGCAAATCTCTATTATATTAGGTTTCATGCTGCCATTATTTTAAAAATGAATTTGCGTCAACCAGGAATATCTTTTACAAAACATTGGTGTTAGTCATTGTATTCGCATTGCAGCAACCTTATTATTACAGAAAAACCAACAAGTTGGATTATATTTTTTTTAGTTTTGATGGGTTTTTTTCATCATCATCATTTTCATCTAAAAGTATGTATTATTGGGATCATGATGAACTAGTAATGTTTGAGCTCATTTGATTAACATTATTTAATCGTTCATATAAACTAAAATAACTATTAAGGTTTTAATATGTTTTAAGTTATCTTCACAACCTTCATAATTCATGTTTTCAAAAATAGTTTCTTAGTAAATTTGTAAATTGATCATTCTAAATCTCTGATCCATGACAAAAGCTAAACGAAAAATTAATGGTGGAGGTTTCCAATATTTATTAAACTTAGCCTCCATTACATTAATAATTTCTACAAAACTATCATTATTCCTATATTTATTAAATACATTAGTAATTGGAAGTAATTCAGATATAAATGAGTTAGCAATTGTGTAATATGTTCCACTTAATTTGTTAGTGAAGTTGAAAAAAAAGTTTCAAAAAATCTAACATAATTTTACAATTTTCCCAATCAAGATTAGTTAAACAAATTTATTTTTTTCATTATAATAAGTTGTATTAAATATTTACAAGGAAAACATTTCAACATTTCATAAGTAGAGTTCCATCGATGATGGACATCTAATTTAAATTTTGTAGGTCTAATATCATTACTAGAGCACAATTCTATAAATTCTTGATATCTATATGTACTATTACTACCTAAATAGTGCTGGAATTTTGGCCCTTTAATCTTAATTTTGATGATTAACAAACTAATATTACGCATAACTTCAATCACAACATCACACACATCATATTGTCAAATTGCATAGATATTGTGTATTCCTAACAATGTAGGAGATCAAACCAAGAGACTAATCAACTGCAAGATCAAGGCTCAAGACTTGTAATCAAAGCTCAATGACTTCATATGTAATTTTCCATTTATTTGAGTTATAGGATCAAATGTACACTTGATGCACAAAAGGATAAACCCATCTGTCTCGGTCGACTGTGTCCTTATCAGTCTACCGAACCTGGTTCCCCACGGATAACCGAGTGTATCTCGGTGAACCGTTCCTTATAGAGTCAGTAACCACTTGATCTCCTGGAACCCTTGTTTCGGTGTACCGAACTTTATCCGATCAACCGTCTCCTTAGAGTCAGTAAAAAGTTGATCTCCTGGAATCCTTGTTTCGGTGTACCGAACCTTACCCGGTCGACCGTTTCCCTATTCCCAGTAGCTTCGAAATTTCTCTGGACATCTCTATTCGGTATTCCAAAGATGGATCGGTCATCCGAACTCTCTTGTGTCTTTTGGCCTAAACGACTTCATCTTATTGACCAACGTGGCACAAACTAACTCCACCATACTTATATTTTGTCATTTAGCCACACCCTTGAAACTTCCATACCGGTCTACCGATAAGGCTTCGGATTACGAAAGTGTTGTTGTCTATCAGAACATAACGACTATTTTTCCACGTAATATTTCGACCGTTATCGATAAACCAATTTCCCACTCAATGTCAGCCGAAAACCCGCACATGTATCAGTCAACAGAACTTGCCACGGTCTACCAAACATGATCACCAAGGCGCACCAATTCTTTACTGTCCATTTTGAACGGTGCACCGAAGTGTTCTCGGTCATTCGAAGTTAATTAGCCAATATTAGGAAAAAGTTACTGGAAGTTGGTGAACGGTTATCCGACCTATATTCGGTCAACCGAGTTCTTATTTCTGACCACTTCTTCGGACTACTGTGTGGATAACGGTCGACCGAATCTGTCTCAATTTCTGCCCGAGCTTAAGTCACATCTTGTTTTCCTTTGGTCCAATTCTCACCAACTTACCATAACGGCTCTATTTGTTTTGAGGCTATCTAAGCTTCACTTAAGAGACACATTCACTATAACACTTGCCAAAAATCAATCCTACTCTTGTGCTCTCAATCTTCAAGCCTTCAAAGCTCCACCAACTCTCATACTTCCACTAAATTCACTCCAAGCTTAAATCATATCCTTGAGTGCATTCAAGTTAGAGTTCAACAACCACATTCAAATTCCATTGTGTTGTAACGTTTCGAGGAAGTTGAAAGGAATGTGTTCTAAAAGTTTTACTTTTATATGTCAATTATTATGAATTGAATGTGCAAACATTTTGTTCCTTGATTATGGTATTCGTCTTTTGGAAGTGTTAAGGAAGAGACGTTTGGTCCCTAATCGTAGAGCTCTAAAAGATAATGGTTTACATAAATCAAAAGTTATTCACAATCATGGTAATTAACATGGAACATTAATTACCGAGATAAGATTGTCGTGTTGGTTATCGATTGTTGTAGCTCTACAAATAATTGACGACACGGGTATATAAAAGAGGAAAAATTACTTTTATATATTGAATAGACCTAACAAGTAAAACATTATGGAATTGTGTTTCGTGTCATTAATGTTTTACTATGTTATGGATCCTAAGATACGAGACTTATATCTTTTCACTCAAGAAGTGTTTAATTTGATTATTGTCAAAAGCTACCAATGAGTGTAGTGATAACGACAATAGTTGGTTGAACATGACTTGTGCTGGAAAAGATAGCTAGTCAAATGATTATCATTGCTCCTCTTAATTGAGTGATGATATTAGTGGCCCCTTGATAAAGTAAAATTATAATGTGCACAATGTGACTTGAGTTAAGTTACATAGTTATAATTAGCTTAAAGAGATCAAGAACTGAATATAACACAAAGGTGACATATTTCTACTTTGTATATATTCTTAATATCATGAGGCAAGGGACGGATACAAGTGGTGCACTTACATCACTAAATGGATCATGTTTTGGTTCGGATTGAACAAAGACATCTATGCTAATTTGGTGACTATAATGTGTAGCTAGATACTGCTTATAGTCTGAGATATTAAGTGTTTAATTTCACTTCCAATTTGGCTAGATCCTCCTATATGTCACACCACAAAACTGAGAAACAAGAGGTTTGATTTTAAGTTCATATGATGTGTCGGGTTTCATGTGAAAATAAGATACATGTGGTGAATGAATAAAATCAATATGTCATAAGAATTGACATAATTAGAATCATAATAAATTCATATGAGGTGTATATATTATGAGGTGTAATAATTTAATATTACATAGGATAATATATTATATAAGATGTGAATTTGCTAAAAACCCCAAAAGATCAAATTTTGTTGGAAAAAAATCCAAAATTTGACAAAGGTAAAATCGGGGTCAAACACGGTGAACCATTCATGGTTCGGTCGACCGGGGTATCTTCGGATCGGTTAACCGAATAGGGAACGGGTAAGCGCAATTGGTTGACCGAAATTGTCTGGAGTTCCTGGACAATCGGGTTCGGTTAACCGAGTGTGCACGGTCAACCGAGAAGTAGTATTTTCGGCAGACCGAAGGTGACCCGGTCATTCGATGACTATGTCCCAGGAGCGATTTTGGTGGGTCAACGGTAGACCGAGTAAAAGACGTGGTTCGACCGAATTCTTCCAGGGACCGTGCATGATTCTATCTTTGTGGTTTATTTTAATAAATGTAGGATTGCATGATATTAGAATAAACACAAAGTTATGTACATAAAAATTGTTGAAAATATGAAATCGATCTTGTATGTTATATTAAGTCTATTTTCCCTTTATCATATTTTGTATTTGCAACAACCCCTAATGTGCGTTGGAAAAATGGTTGAAATTGTGAATTATGGTAACTAAATGTCTTTCTAAGATTTGGAGATTCAACTTAGCTAAACGGTAATTCATCTCTAATTATATAATCAACAATTACATCTCCAGCTTTAATTGGATCGTCTTTCCTAGTTTTCGATGTCCCAGAACTATAGTCTAAAATAGATTGTTGTGAAGTAGACGCTCTAACATTCCTAAGTTTACATTTTTCTTGAAATAGAGGTGGAGATAATTTATTGAAATGACTCCCATCAAATAAGCAATCTAACAACCTCTTCTACCTTAGTAGTTTTAGGTAGTGGTTGAATGTTGATGTTTGGTGTTTCAAATTTTCCGGGAATCCCAATTATCCAAATACATGCCTCCAAATTCCCACAGATTTTGATGAATTTGGGTTTCTTAGGAATAATGATTCTCACATTTTAAAGGGAATAGTTAAAGATGGGAAATTGAGATTCTCCGCAGGTGCACAGATTTCAACAAGTTAGGTTATGTTGTTAACCTTTGTTTTCGACTTTATTACACAAACTATTAAAGGTGGGAGGTGGGCTGGGACGGTCCCAGTGGTGAGCTCGGTCGATCGGGCTCGATTGAGTTCAGGTCTTATCGGTCGGATTTGCATATATTCATATACCCGTAACTTATAAAGTTTCAATTAAAAACACTACCAAATTCGGATTTCATCAAAATAATCGGTTCATCGATTCCATTTTCTCACCAACTACCCCATCTACTCATCACAACTGATAGTGAAATTTTATTAAGTAAAATAAATTTACAAATTACATACAATGATATAATTTCTAATGTATTAAGTATTACAATTATAGATAGTTTATTCGTCTTCGTCGCTGCTCTCATTGATTTTCATGTTCTGCATTCTCTCTTCTGCATCCAACCAATCCTTTAAGCAAACACTTGTCTCTAGTGATTTAGCGAATGTGTTGCGCCTCTTGTCGGTCAAATCCCATTTACCTGGGCTAAATGCAGCCTCAGACGCCACAGTTGACACCGGGGGAGTTAAAAATCGCGTGCTAATAAAAAAACTATTGGAAATCTAGCATAGTTAGATTTCCACCTGTTTAAAACTTCAAAAGATTTGCAATCTGCAGTAGTTAAATACATATTCATATTTAAATATGCAGTTAATTCGTTATGTGATTCATTTTGTTCTAATCTTAATTTTTTTTATTTAACCAATTCCATTGAAAGTTTTCATCATCATCATAATCTTCATCTAAAAGTATGTATTGTTGGGATGATGATGAACTAGCAATGTTTGAGCCTATTTGATTAACCTTATTTAATCGTTCATATAAAATAAAATATATTTTAAGGTGAGTTTTAATATGTTTTAAGTAATCTTCACAACCTTCATAATTCATGTTTTGAAAAATAGTTTCAAAATAAAATTGTAAACTAGTTATTCTAAATCTATGATCCATGACAAAAGTTAAACGAAAATTTATTATTTATTATTTTTTTAATTTTTTTACTGATAGTTTTGTGTGTGATTTCGAATTGTTTCTTCTGTGTATGCAATTTTGATCGTATTACTATGGTTTTCATGTGGTGTATGTATTTGAAATTTTTAACGTAACAGTAATTGATTTATTGTCAAATGAATGAATGAATGAATGAATGAGTCACAAAACTATCTAAAAAGAACTCGGACACCCAAGCGTCGAGTTCTATATACTCGAACTCGGTAATACCAACGTCGAGTTCTATTTTACAGAACTCGGCAACATTAGAGTTGAGTCCTATTTAACAGAACTCGACAACTTCATTGTCGTGTCCTATTAGGCTTCCATATTGGCTTCCCACTCCTGAGGGGTGCAGAAAATTTTCTAAGTGTTGGAACTATGAACAAATCAGCATCTTAAACACCAACTTGTGTTATGAGGAACTCAACATCTTAAACGTCGAGTTGTGTTATGAAGAACTCGGCATCCTTGACGTCATGTTCTTCATATGAATTTTTTCTACAAAACTTGGCGTTTCTAACATTGAGTTTTGTATACACTAAAAAACAAGACACACCCGTCTCCACGTGACGCCACTTGGTGGCAGCGGGTCTAGTTCGAAAAATATTTTGGGAAGAGGTTTTTGATTGATCGTTTTAATTTACCGCAAGTGCACATCGGTGAAGACGCGGCAAGTACGGATCGTACCTCGAGGAATTGTGTGTGTCGTTGTTCCTACCACACTCGAATGGAGAGAAAACGAGATGGAGATGATTATACTAAACTAACTAAACTAGACTAAGAATGAATTATCAAGATAACTAAAATCCTTTGGAGTGAAAGTGTCTAAAGGGGTCTGTGTGTGAGTGGGTGTTCCATGCAATCAGGCACAAGTGCAGTGTGTGACATACAAGTAGAAGCTAGTGTAGAATCTAAGTATAAGACACACAAGGCTACATGGAAACCATGAACATGCATATTACACATAAAGTTTAGGTTGACTTTAGATTATCAAGCATGCAATAAGTACCTAGTGTTGTCATTAGAGCATCAATTAATCCTACCTACATCATTCATTTTAATGTGCATCAAACATACATCCATACATGTCAAGCTAATTACATACAAATAAGAGAAACAATAGATAAACTATAGATCTAGCATGAGACAAGTACCTAGTGTGACTATTATCCCATCTAATACAAGTTTGAGAATGCTACAAGCATATATCTACATTAACTTAAGCACATGGAAATGATACAAATAAGAGAACCCATCACCACACTTCACATAGTCTACATCACCTCCACCCCAAATGAGGTGAATCTACTCTCTACTCATAAGAACAAGCATAGAAAGCAAGAAATATACACTAACATGACAATAATAGCAAAGTACCAAATCAACCAACAAAATGTAAAAATGCTTGGATTGAAAGAAAGCTAAAGAAGAGAGAAATTCATATCTAACATAAGATTAATCAAAATGTGAGATTACAACCTTCATCTACCCACGTTCCTTTGCAGTCAAACTGGGTAAACTAAACCTATTCTAATGGAGGAAGGTGGAGATAAAGGGAAAGGTAGGAGAAACATTGTTATTTATAGAAGAAAGAGTGATGTAGATGAATCTAGAAGCAATCTGACGGCTGTAATCGACTTTTCTATGGTTTTAATGGTAATAGATTTGGATCCTCCATTAGTAGATGTTTGGTCTCCGATCCATCCCGAATTCTCCCTGAAGCTTCAGTTTTCTATTTTGCACGTGGGGTGCACTTTAGGTCCGCTAGTTCGAGCACATTTCTCAATAATTTCTCAAATACTTCTCAAGATCATTATAGTGAGGGATTTTTGCATCAGAAATGTTTTCCATATGCTCAGGTCCCTCTGGGATTCATTTCGGTGCTTTCTGAATTGCAGATGGGTCTTGAGAATGACAAACAAGTCTAAGACGCTTCAATAAGGTCGTTTCTTTTTGCATTTAAGTCCTTTTTGTTCATTTTTCCTCTCTATTACCTAAAACCTGAAACACATCAAAAAAACACTTGAATAACACAAATTAAGATAAAATAACGGATATATAGCATGAATGTAATGTATGATATGCTACTAATCTATTTACTATGAATTGTTTTGCTAAAAATAATATTATTTCTATTTTTTCCTATTATATATAAGTAGATTTTACTTTTAGTTAATTATAATACGTAGGTTATTTAGTTATATATAATAACATACGTAGAAACAAATCATATAAGAAATGTTACGAAATGTGTATTGTTTCTTATTTAAACATGTAAACAAGATTCATGTTAGGACCATTCCAAGCATCTACGTGACTACATGACATAACTTATTAATTAGTTGTGTATAGACAAGTCGGTTTGTGTATACACGATAATAAATGGGTTGGATATGGTTCAAGTTCAACAACCTGGTTATTAAATGGGTCTGATATGGACTGTAATATATGACTTACATATACGACACAATTACTACACGACACGATCAATAGTTCTACCTAAAATTTATGTTTTGCTTCATACCGCAACCAAACCATTATTTCCAAAACTCACACCAAAATGCAATTTTTCTTAAACCTCAATCGCAAAACCAAGATTCCCAAACGAACTAGGACCCTAAGTCTGCTTCACAATTAGTTGCTCCATATCCATAAACCTAATAGGTGAACATTATAATATGGCTTGCAACGCTAAATACAAGAAAACCATCGTTCTCCCGGCCCATTTCGATTTGCTCACGGTGACACAAAACCAATACTGAACTGGATAAAGGAATTTTACGAGTCACACTTCTGTAACTGTCAAACAAACGTGTTATTTGTTGCATTTGATGATATCTTAGTTGTAAGTCCTCAATCCTTCAACCTATTTGAATATTTTGAAAGCACTCTCATATGAACTCAAACAAACTCTATGCACTAAGCGTCATGTATTTTGCGAGTTTGAATATAAACTAAAATCAAAAGTTTGAATATCTGAAAGACCGTATTCGTATCAGATCCGTAAAGTCATGGAGCGGATATGATTATTGGTACATCCAATCCGTATAATATCCGATCCGGGATCGAATATTGTTGAGATTTTTATTTATACCGCAAGTGCACGGCCGCGTTGAAGCGGTGGCAAGTACGGGTCGAACACAAGGAGGGAGAGATTCTTATATTTTTGTGATTTTCTTTGATTAAGAAAATCAAAAGAGAAATAGTGTTGGTTTGAGATTTTTGGATTTATATTTTTTTTATCTTTCTAAAGCAACAACAACAAGAACAAAATTTAAGAAGAAATAACTATGGATGAGAGTCCAGTGGGTGGGAGTTATGAATCTTCAAGTTAGATTAGAGATTACGAAAATTATTATAAATCAAGTGAGATATTAAGCATCATATGATAATTGATTTAACAAAAACTCATATGATCAAAACACTAACAAGAAATTAAAATAAAAACGATCTCTCTTCTCTAACCCTAAATCCGTCACCCCCACCCTTTGGAGGGTTTTAGAAACCCATGGGGAGAAGATGAGGAGAAGGGGTCATGGAGATCATCGAGAGAATACGGAAAAAAAGGAAATATTATACTAAACTACGATCTACGAAAGTAAAAGCAATTATTCTAAGCACGCAACAAATTATTCTAAGAGAAAAAATAAAGAACAACTAAATTACTCTACTGGAATTAAGAACAAGAAACATTAATCTAAAACTAAGCTTACGAAAGACAAAGATAATGGAGAATTAAAAGGGCAGAATTTTATTGCTTTAGAATGTAATGCAAAAAGTTCTCTCACAACACAATTTCGGGGCTATTTATAGCCGATAAAAGAAACCCTAAGTATGCATCAGGAATGACACGTGTGATTACATAAGTGGACGAAATTGGGAGGCACGGATCGCAACCCGAGCGGCGATTCCGCCGCATGTTGACCGTTAGATGCGGCGATTCCGCCGCATGGATGGTCCAGATGAATTCGTGCTTTTGTGGGTGTGTTTTTGGTATGTTGTAGGTGGCCTCCACGCATATAAATCAATTATTGCATATCTTTGGAGATCCAAATTTGATTTCTTCTTGAATACTCCTCCAAAATAACTTTTTAGTCCTTCTAATTTGCGATCAGGTCCCTGGCTTCTTATGCAATCAATTGGACTTCAACTTGAGCTTGAACCTCTATCTAATTGGTCTTTGTGATCCATCTAAGTCCATTGCACGCGTTTTAGCTCGAATTTTGGTAAATTGTATTGTAACTCCTGAATTCTGCACAATTGCTCAAAACAATACCTTAGTAGCATTTATTTATATAAAAATAATCTAAATGAAAGACATATGATGCAATGTATGCAATGCATCAAATACCCCTACACTTAGATTTTGCTAGTCTCGAGCAAAACAAAACATGAAAACTAAAAGTACGGAAGCAGGGAAATCCTAACTCACTTTCGTAGGAATCACGGTTGCACTTAGCATGTGCAACAAGGCTTTAAACCCCCAAGTTTCCTTAGAGGACGAGTTTTGTCTCGTGAGGGTTTTCAGTTGACACACCCACAAAGTCTTAATTCAATATTTCATTAATAGCTCTCGATATCTCCACCTCAACCTTATACATCTCACTTAGAATTCTTGCATGCTCATTATACAAATCTAACTTATAAAAAGTTTGACTTGGTCTTTGTTCCTCCAACATTCACACCACTAACCCTTCTACACATGATATCACTTAAATTATTTTGCACGCCTCCTCTAGTGGTGAAGTATCATTTGGATCAACCATGGAATGGATCATTCTTTTAGCTTTGGGCCTTGAGTATTATATATATATTTTTTTCTTTTCTTCCGTGATTCAACACATTTGTTTTTTGACACTTTTACCCTTTTTGCATTCGTGTAGCGAGTTTGGTCGATAATCCCGAGCTGGCAGACTCAAGTTACCAGGTTTCAAGATACCCCTACGGACCAGTGACTCAAAGGCTTGGGCTTTTGTAATCATTTTGCAAAATGTGCTTTCCTCACTTGATTCCTTTATTATTATTTTTTCTTTTATTTTCCTCAAGGCTTAATTGCTATTAGAAGTCCACACTTCCCGGTATATTTTCCTCAACCTCTGCTTTTTATCAACCACTTCAAAGATTTGATTCATCCAATTTAAGTGCATACATGTCTTAAAAGGCAATGAGTTATTTCTTTGGAACTTAGATTTATGTCGTAGTTTCTACAAGCAGAACTATATAATAAGGAACAAAAACTCAATGCAATTTGTACTCGGGTTTTGGTAGTTCGATCTTAAGCTATGTCATGAAACATTGATTTTTTTTTTTTGGAGAATTATTTTTATTTTGTAAGAGATAGATAAAAATAAAACAGATAGGTAGATAACTAGTCACCCCCTACACCTAATTCATGCATTGTCCCCAATGTATGCAAAATTAAATAATATAGGACATGCAAGAAAAATAAAGTTACCACCTTCGGGATGACGACTCTCCATGGTCGGAGAGTGCTTTGTTCAGTTTGCTATTGAGGCGCTTCATCCCGCCCCACATTCGGGACCTATGCTCGTCAGAGTTTTCTGGGGTTGACCGAGCCCAGAATGTTGCGGAGTCTTCAGATGACTCACTTGATTGCATAGCATTCTCCATTTCTGGAGGTGTCCACAGGTCTGCTATAGTGCCACGGTAGGAGGATGTCTCTCGTTCCACCGTACAAGGGAGCATGTCGGCTTCGTACACCCAGAAAGACTCATAAGCCATGAAGTGCTTGCAGATAGTGGTGACAAGGCATGGCAGAGGTTGGGAGTTGCGTTGGTGGCCTTCTGCAATGGTGGTCAGAAGCCGTCGGCACATACAGTAAGTGCGATCACGGGTCATCAGGGAGTGAACGATGCCCATCTCAACGGTGCGAAAAGAGGTGTTGTGGGTATTACTCGTGACATTTTGGCATGCCCACCTACATGCTGTAAAGACATTCCGGTACATGGATGTGCCCTTGATACCCCGATCACGGCTAAGCACACAATCTGGTCCCATGAGTGACCGATAGAAACTGAGTTCCTCGGATGGCAAAGTGGAGGCCCCTTGTGGTATGTCAGTCAAGTTGGAGATGATGTTGAGGTCAATCGCCCAGACTTTGTTTCTCCAATTCAGTAAAATGTACCCACTGTCCAGGTCTATGTTAGTGATACTGCTATAGAACTCCTCCACTAAGCTAGGACAGTACACATCATTGTTATTATGGACCAAGTAGCTCCAACTCCGTGCTATGATTTCGTCGTAAAAGTGGGTGCCATTTTGATCACTAACAAGCAACGGGTGGAAGTTCTTCTCAGGAAACACCATGGTGATAGAATACTGCTAAAGTGGTATACGTTAGATTTAGAAAAATAAGACATGTACTTCCACCGTTTTCCAAAATAAGTCAAGTACCAATTATTATTATTTTCACATTTTTTTTTCGTTTTTTTTCCGTTTTTTTTTAGAAATAAACTAAAACTTAATCAGAATGAGGAATTGCGTGTAAAAACACGACTTCCTCTGCAACATTGGAGGGACGATTTAAGTAGGGCTTCAATCGATGCCCGTTAACTTTAAAGTTTTCACCGTTCTCCGGATTACTGATCTCGACCGCTCCGTGAGGGAAAACAGTTTTCATCATGAAAGGGCCGGTCCAACGACTCTTGAGTTTGCCGGAAAAGAGATGAAGGCGAGAGTTATAGAGAAGGACCAACTGTCCAGGAGAAAAAGATTTCCTAACGATGGATTTATCATGAAAAACCTTGGTCTTTTCCTTATAAATTTTAGCATTCTCATAAGCCTCATTTCTTATTTCCTCAAGCTCAACTAAATCCAATTTTCGAGCATTACCAGCTGCCTCTAAATCCATATTCAGTTGCTTAATAGCCCAAAGGGCTCTATGCTCCAATTCGACCGGTAAGTGGCACACTTTTCCAAAGACTAACCGGTAAGGGGACATTCCTAAATTGGTCTTGAAAGCGGTCTGATAGGCCCACAACGCATCATTAATTTTTACAGACCAATCCTTACGTGAGGCATTAACCGTTTTTTCCAAAATTTGCTTGATTTGTCTATTGGAAACCTCAACTTGTCCACTTGTTTGAGGGTGATACGGGGTAGCTAACTTATGAGTTATGGAATATTTTCTCATCAAAGCTTCAAATGATCGATTACAAAAATGAGTACCCCGGTCACTGATAATGGTACGTGGAGTACCGAATCGGGAGAAAATATTCTCCTTCAGAAATTTGACAACAACTTTGTTGTCATTGGATTTATTGGGGATAGCCTCAACCCACTTGGACACATAGTCCACAGCTAGCAAGATATACTCCTTCCCAAAAGACATTGGAAACGGGCCCATAAAATCGATGCCCCAAACATCGAAGATATCAACTATGAGAATAGGATGCAGAGGCATCATGTCTCTACGAGAGAGTTTTCCTAGCATTTGACATCTAGAGCAAGAATTACAAAATGCAAATGCATCCTTAAATATGGTGGGCCAATAAAATCCACACTGTAAAACTTTAGCCGCGGTTTTCTTAGCTCCAAAATGTCCTCCACATGCTTGGTCATGACAAAAAGATAGAATACTTGCAAATTCCTCCTCAGGAACACATCTCCTAATGATTTGATCCGAACAATATTTGAAAAGATATGGGTCATCCCAATAAAAATTCTTCACTAGGGACCTAAATTTGGCTTGATCGTTCTTAGACCATTCAGTCGGGGTCACACCAGTTACTAAGAAATTGACTATATCGGCGAACCATGGTTCGCCAGACACAACCAAAATTTGTTCATCCGGAAAGTTCTCATTCACTGGTGTGTTATTCACTGGGCTAAGAGGAATTCTAGACAAGTGATCGGCGACTACATTTTCACAACCCTTTTTATCACGGATTTCGACATCAAATTCTTGCAGTAGTAGGATCCAGCGCAATAAACGCGGCTTGGCATCCTTTTTGTTCACTAAATGTCTTATGGCCGCGTGATCCGTGTAAATAATCACATGTGTGCCTATCAAATATTGTCGAAATTTTTCCAAGGCAAAAATGACTGCTAGAAATTCTTTCTCAGTTACCGTGTAGTTCAATTGGGCATCATTCAATGTTTTACTAGCATAATATATCACGTGAGGTTTCTTTTCAATTTTCTGACCCAACACCGCTCCTATGGCGTAATCCGATGCATCACACATTAT
Organism: Triglochin maritima; assembly: GCA_963682175.1. Classification (NCBI taxonomy): domain Eukaryota; kingdom Viridiplantae; phylum Streptophyta; class Magnoliopsida; order Alismatales; family Juncaginaceae; genus Triglochin; species Triglochin maritima. The sequence goes on from OY821770.1 coordinate 20,385,500, forward strand.
TTCAAAGGGTTGGGTCCAATCGGGTGAATGAATAATGGGTGCCGACGTTAATTCCCTCGTAAGGTGGTTAAAGGACTCCAAACATTTATCAGAAAATTCAAACTTAGAGTCCTTCGCTAATAATTCAGTCAATGGTCTAGCCACCTTACTAAAGTCCTTGATAAACCTTCGATAGAATCCGGCATGCCCTAAAAATGAACGAATCTCTTTGACATTTGTTGGTGGAGGGAGATGCTTAATCAAATCCACCTTGGCTTTATCCACTTGAATGCCATCCTTAGACACAATGTGACCAAGCACTATTCCATTCTTAACCATGAAATGACATTTTTCCCAATTTAAGGTCATGTTCTTCTCCTTACACCTTACTAGTACTAATTCCAAATGGTTCAAACAATTGGCAAAAGTGGGACCAAAGACAGAGAAATCATCCATGAAAATTTCCATGAAATTATCCACCATATCAGAGAAGATGCTAACCATACATCTTTGAAATGTGGCAGGAGCATTGCACAAGCCAAAGGGCATGCGATGGAAATCAAACGTGCCGAATGGACACGTGAAGGTAGTTTTCTCCTGATCCTCAGGAGCGATAGGAATTTGGTTATAGCCGGAATATCCATCTAGAAAACAATAATACTCATATCCGGCCAACCGTTCTAACATTTGATCTATGAAAGGAAGAGGGAAGTGGTCCTTACGGGTTGCAGAATTCAGTTTCCTATAGTCAATGCAAATCCTCCAACCGGTTTGGATACGGGTCGGGACTAACTCATTAAGCTCATTCTCAACTACCGTAACTCCAGATTTCTTAGGGACAACCTGAACAGGACTAACCCAAGCACTATTGGATATAGGGTATATAATTCCATTGTCCAACCACTTAAGTATTTCCTTTTTGACCGCCTCAGTTAGGACCGGGTTAAGCCGCCTTTGCGGATCCCTACGGGGTTGAGTATTATCTTCCAAATGGATCCTATGTTGGACTATAGATGGGCTAATCCCCTTGATATCAGCCATGGTCCATCCAATAGCTTCTTTATTCCTACTGAGGACTCTCAACAATTCCTTCTTTTGATTGGGGGTCAAATCCGATGCTATGATAACTGGGAGGGTGGATGAGGGTCCTAAAAATGCATACTTCAATGTAGTAGGGAGAGGCTTCAACTCTAGTGATGGTGGTTCTTGTAGTGAGGGTTTGGATTGAGGTCTTGGTTCAGCTAAAAGTCCACCTAAGGCTGACCAATTGGGTGAAGATCGATTCGAACCTATATAATTGATTTGGTCACAAATTGTGGCCTCACCACTCAGGTTCTTTTGAAAATCAACTTCATCCAATTGGGTGAAATTTAAGTAATCCGAAATCAACTCAACTTCACTACAATCCTGAATGTAATTCAATTCACTCGATTCATCAGAGAAAATTCCAGGTTGCTTCCCTAAGTTAAAAATATTTAGCTCAGCTGTCAAATTCCCAAATGACAATTTCATCAATCCATTCCTACAATTGATTAGGGCATTGGAAGTGGCTAAAAAAGGTCTTCCTAAGATCACAGGAATTTGATTGCTAGGGTTAGCAACAGGCTCCGTGTCTAAGACAACAAAGTCCACAGGAAATATGAATTCACCCACTTTGATCAGAACATCATCAACCACACCTCTAGGAATCTTAACAGATCTATCAGCCAATTGGAGTGTGGTCCTAGTCTGTTTAAGGTCTCCTATATCCAATTCTTTATATACAGAGTAGGGAAGCAGATTAACACTAGCACCCAAATCCAGCAAGGCCCTATTGATTAAGGTGTTACCAATTACACATGAAATAGTCGGACAACCAGGGTCTTTATATTTGATTTGTGTGGGTTGGGTTAACACAGAGCTTATATTTGCAGTTAAGAAGGCTCTTTTTGGTACTTGTGTTTTCCTTTTCTTGGTGCATAAGTCTTTTAAGAATCTTGCATAAGGTGGAATTTGTTGAATAGCTTCTAATAAAGGGATGTTTACCTTTACTTGCTTAAAGACTTCCAACATTTTCTCCATTTGATTTGTATGATTCTTATTAAGTCTATTAGGGAATGGTGCTTTAGGAATGAATACTCTTTCAGGTTCAGTGGGTTCAATTTCAATTGGTTCCTCAGATTGAATTGGTGGCTCATTGGATGGCTCAGGTGTGACAGAATTATTAGGCTCATTAGCCAAGGGGTGAGTGACATTGTTATTAACAGATTTTCCAGGTCTTAATGTAAGTATAGCATTAATGTGTTGATTTTGCTCTTCTTCTTGAACCATATGAACTGATCTGTTGTTATTGTTCACATTAGGAGGTGGTGCATTATGTGGTACATTAGGTGGAGGCCTAATGTGTTGAGGATTGAATGATTGAGGATTAAATGGTTGAGGTGGTTGATATGACATATGTTGATGTGGTTGATATGCCATATGTTGATTATGTGGATTGTTAATTCTTGGGTTCACCTCGGGTTGGCTTGGGAATCTTCCTCTTTCTCTTTCACCTACAACTTGTGCTAATTGACTTACTTGAGTCTCTAGCTTTTGAAAAGATTGAGTAGTTGTTTGAACAAATGTTTTCATTAAGTTTTCCAAATCAGTTAATCGGCCATCACTATTATTGTTGTTGTTGTTTGAGTACATTTGTTGTCTAGATGGTTGGCCTTGCTGAGGAATGGGTGCAGGATTTGAATTTCCTTGGCTCCATGAAAAATTGGGATGGTTGTGCCACCCTGGATTATAGGTTGACGAATAAGGGTCATTCCTAGGACGATTAAATGCACCATTAACTTGTTCCATGTCCGAAGAAATGTGTGCACACTCCTCCAAAACATGACCAGTTTGACCACACCTAGATAAGAAACAGGAGAGATTTGATTTACTAGGGGTCGGGTTTGAAGCTCTAGAGTTTCCATCCTACGCATAAGGGTGGCTAATTTCGCTTCAGCAGCTATAGAAGCATCTACAGCTAAGACACCTGATCTGGATTGATTTGCTATTCTAGATCCAATACTCGGGTTGGTCGGTGCCCTAGCAGTGTCCCATTGCATACTGTTATCAGCCAAGTCTTCAAGAAAAGTCCAAGCATCATTCTCATTTTTGGACATAAAGCTTCCTTGGCTTACAGATTCTAGCATAACTCTAGATGTAGGTGTCAATCCCTCATAGATAATTTGGCACAATTGCCATCTTGGAATTCCATGATGAGGGCATTGGGTCAGAAGGTGCTTAAATCTCTCCAAATATGAATAGAACGGCTCACTCTCAGATTGAACGAATGCACAAATTTCATTCCTAATCCTAATAGTCTTATGGTTGGGGAAATATTTCTTTAAAAACACTTGAACAAACTCAGCCCAACTCCTAATAGATCTTTCGGCTAGACTATATAGCCATTTTTTAGCGTCGTCCTTCAGTGCTAGAGGCACGAATTTAAGACGCACTGCCTCCTCAGGGATATGCTGGTAATGCATAAGGGAGCAGATTTCCTCAAATTCTCTAAGGAAGAGATATGGATCTTCCTTAAAGGTGAACTTGGGCAACATACTCAGGTATTGTGCCTTGAGTTCGAAGTCTCGACCCGGTATGGTGGGCATAACGATGCACGATGGCTGAGCAGCCATCGTTGGGTAGCACCGATCCCTCAGAGTCATAGGTGGTGCAACAGGTGGGTCCACTACATTCTCACCCATTGGATCCGGGTGAGGTGGTGCAACAGGTGAACTCGTGAGAGTCGATTGCTCAAGTCCCGAACCGAAATCTGAGTGCACCGGTTTGAATTAATTTTTGAATTCAAATTTGAAATTTAAATTCCAAATTCAAATTCAAGAATCAATTACTTTTTGATTTTTTTTTTATTTTTTTTTCAAAAAAAAGGAAAAAGAAAAAGAAAAAAAAACAAACAATAGAAGGGGAAAAGATGAGAAAGGAATCCTAATCTAGAGAATTGAGGTGAGAAGAGAAAGAAGACTCAGATGAGAAGGGAAACTTAACTCTAAAAGATAGATGAGAGGGTTGGTCAGAAGTTTCCTAAACAAGCACGGTTCAAACAATCCTAGACCTAGTGTAGCTTAAGTCTAGACGACTCCTAACTGGTTGAGTCGAATTGATTCGCTTGATTCACCTCCCTCACTAATCAAACCAACTTGGCCAGGCCGTGTATAGCTAGTGGGGGCGCTTCCGACAGAGTCGGTGCCAATTAGACAACCACTTCGCTTGGAAGACTTACGTCAACACAAAAACACTTTCTAGACACCAAATTAAATTCGATCAGCTTCAAGTCATAGCAAGTCAAACCAATCTTCTCCTTAATTGAGTCCGAATCCTTAGGGGCCAATGTCTAATTGATTTTAATTTTAAAGCTTGGGTGACACTTTAGGATTGTTATTTGTGGGCCACGGAAGGGTGATGAAATCCCCACCGTATCTTTTCCTACGGAGTTGCCCTTAAGATAGTTTAACTTAAATCTAGCAAAGATAGTCAAACATTGGTCTTTAGTGGGGGACAATTGCAAGGGTTGTATGCAAACTAATTTATATGCTTAAATGCAACCGATAAAAACTACGCACGTACCTTGCCTCCAGCACTCTTCAACAATGATTTGATTTGCAAAATTTAGCATGCATAATGCGAGAAAATCTCTAAATAATGCATGCACTAAGACCTTTCTAATTTTGCAAAATTTTTAGGTCACAAGTTGAATTAGTGTCAATTATGGAAGTTTGCCCTACACATGCAATTCTACCAAGAAGGAAATTTTTCGAAAATAGAAATTTCGAGGAAAAGGCAACAAAGGTTACCTACGCACGCTCAGTCGGGTTCGCCGCCCGCTCTCGACAATTTCCAGCTTCTCTACGCGTCCACCCAGATATGAGTCACGTCTCAGAAAAATTTCACGCCCAGAAGTCCAACCCGTGCAGCGTTTCCGCCGCAAACGACACTGCTGGTGCGGCGATTTTGCCGCTTAGTCACCTTGGATTGCGTCCGAATTTTTGCGTCGTCTCTAATACTTCCTGAAAAGCACAGAGAAAACGTTAGATCGCGAAAAACCAAGATCCAAACAAAACAAACAAAAATCACAAAAAAAAACTTGAAATTCTCGTCGCCTCCCCGGCAACGGCGCCAAAAACTTGTTGAGATTTTTATTTATACCGCAAGTGCACGGCCGCGTTGAAGCGGTGGCAAGTACGGGTCGAACTCAAGGAGGGAGAGATTCTTATATTTTTGTGATTTTCTTTGATTAAGGAAAGCAAAAGAGAAATAGTGTTGGTTTGAGATTTTTGGATTTATATTTTTTTTTCTTTCTAAAGCAAGAACAACAAGAACAAAATTTAAGAAGAAATAACTATGGATGAGAGTCCAGTGGGTGGGAGTAATGAATCTTCAAGTTAGATTAGAGATTACGAAAATTATTATAAATCAAGTGAGATATTAAGCATCATATGATAATTGATTTAACAAAAACTCATATGATCAAAACACTAACAAGAAATTAAAATAAAAATGATCTCTCTTCTCTAACCCTAAATCCGTCACCCCCACTCTTTGGAGGGTTTTAGAAACCCATGGGGAGAAGATGAGGAGAAGGGGTCGTGGAGATCATCGAGAGAATACGGAAAAAAAGGAAATATTATACTAAACTACGATCTACGAAAGTAAAAGCAATTATTCTAAGCACGCAACAAATTATTCTAAGAGAAAAAATAAAGAACAACTAAATTACTCTACTAGAATTAAGAACAAGAAACATTAATCTAAAACTAAGCTTACGAAAGACAAAGATAATGGAGAATTAAAAGGGCAGAATTTTATTGCTTTAGAATGTAATGCAAAAAGTTCTCTCACAACACAATTTCGGGGCTATTTATAGCCGATAAAAGAAACCCTAAGTATGCATCAGGAATGACACGTGTGATTACATAAGTGGACGAAATTGGGAGGCACGGATCGCAACCCGAGCGGCGATTCCGCCGCATGTTGACCGTTAGATGCGGCGATTCCGCCGCATGGATGGTCTAGATGAATTCGTGCTTTTGTGGGTGTGTTTTTGGTATGTTGTAGGTGGCCTCCACGCATATAAATCAATTATTGCATATCTTTGGAGATCCGAATTTGATTTCTTCTTGAATACTCCTCCAAAATAACTTTTTAGTCCTTCTAATTTGCGATCAGGTCCCTGGCTTCTTATGCAATCAATTGGACTTCAACTTGAGCTTGAACCTCTATCTAATTGGTCTTTGTGATCCATCTAAGTCCATTGCACGAGTTTTAGCTCGAATTTTGGTAAATTGTATTGTAACTCCTGAATTCTGCACAATTGCTCAAAACAATAACTTAGTAGCATTTATTTATATAAAAATAATCTAAATGAAAGACATATGATGCAATGTATGCAATGCATCAAATATCCATAGTACAACCTCCGTATTCGTATCTGTATTATATATATAGCTATTCTTTAAATTAATGATATATATATAAGTTAGGTATTTTTTCTATAAATTACCAAACTATATAAACTATTCTAAATTACTAACCTTAAAGTGTCAGTGGATGTCCGAAATTCGAGAATCTGTCTGCGTCCGTATTCGTTTTATCGGAGAATCCATCATCCGTAAAACTGTATTCGTATCCAAAACATGAGAGGTGAATATGGATATTGTTGTATCTGGTCCGAATAATATCCACTTTGGAACTAGATATCCGTATTTGAACATCTGTGTCCATATTTGAAACCAAATAAAGTTATAAAGGTGAAGTCATGTATAAAATTTGTTTAAGTGAAAATGAAAATTGTTAAAAGGTTGAGAATTATGTTTACGAATGCGGATATTATCTGTATCCGCTCCGAATCCGTCAAATATCCGAACGGTTATCTCCATGCATGGTTAACTTACAAAAGACATTTCTACTTGTTCACAAAACAGGAGATTCAATAAGAATCTTCATTACCTGCAGAGCTCCTCAAAACATGATTCTGACTTTTTCCTCAAAACTTGAACTACTAATTATAGTTCATGGAGCCTCTTCCTTCAGATAAATCAGGATCACCTCTGGAACCACAACCAATAACTCCATCAAAAATCGTATCTTGTAAATGCTCTCTCCCTGGCAGATAACCCTCGCCTGCTTCAGTTTTTGAAATTTTCTTCTTCTTACGACGAGACCTACCGTCACTGGTATCAGCAACAATAGTAGAATGGATCACTGGTAATGGTTGTTGTCCTCGCTCCTTTGTATGTATGGCAATATTGTTAAAGGAATTTTTAATGGATGGATCTTTCCACTTTGATTTTCCCTTTCTTTGGCGTATAACTTCATCCTTGATGACTGATCCATGCTAATGGTTTCAGGACGATTTCCAGAACTGACGACTACTTGAACGGCATCACCATTCTTTTGCTTGTGCAATTCTTCCTTCTGGTCGACTACCTCGTCGGGATTCATGTTAGTGTCATGCGGGGAGGAGATGATAAGTTCATGATTGACAGCTTCAACGTCGTATAGGCCTGTTTTGTCTGAGTTTTTCTCAGTGGGCTTTTGCGTTCTAATGTTGGCATCACAGGGAAATTTGACTTTCACTAATGGATCTTCACAAGTAACATTTTGAGTGGTGTTTGTTGTGGTTTTTGCTGCCTTATTTTTACCACAAAGAACTTCAGATTCTTTCTCCAGCATTGGTTTCTCCGAAATACAACGCACTTTGCCATCTCTGTCACGCCTCTTCTTTTTCTTCTTTTCATGAACCGAGCCCTTACTTTTAGTAACTACAGGATGGTCAGGAAATACAGTAGCAGCAGCAACATTTTCACCTGGAATATTGTTAGAACCCTAACCCTAGATTAGGATTAAACTTGGATTAGAGGAGGATTAAGGTGGCTTTGCATGGGGTTGTGTGGGTGCATGGGGAAGTGGAGTTGCAGGTGGTTGCATGGGAAGGTGAAGGGTCGGGGTCACTGTAGCACGAGTTTTAAATAAGGCTCTCTCTCTTCTTCTCCTTCTTTCATCTTCTCTCTCATTTCTTCCTTCCCTTCCTTGCTGGTGCGTGTGGTGGCAAGCAGCTGAGGAGGAGACCGGAGATCGCGCGGCGTGAGGCGTGCGGAGTCGAGCGCGCGGGGAGATCACCGGAGGCGGCGTGCGTGAGCGGAGCTCCGGCGTTTCGTCGTAGGGGTTGAGGTATGCCGCTCCTTAGTGTGGTTTGTTTATTACCCTCATGTGAGGGATGCGTTGGTCGAGTCGGGGGAGGTCGGAGACCTCTCCGGCGACGCGTTTCTTCTAAAATCCTCGGCTGGTGCGAGGTTGAAGACGACCAACGGTCGACCGGATCCTTCGGGCGGTCGACCGTTTTAGCACTGTTTGCCCGACTTTAACCTTCACCGGTCGAACGATGCCTTGGGGGCGGTCGACCGGTAGTATATTATTGCTGGTGAGTTGGGATTTTCTACCTGTTATCGGTCGACCGGTCCTTGTTGTGTTCGACCGGAACTTAAGTGTACCTGTTAGCTTGCATGTTTTGTTCGACCGATCGTTGGTTGTTCGACCGATTATGTGACTTAGAATATTAGGTTGACCCTGTCTGTTGTCGGTCGACCGAGACCCCTGAGTCGGTCGACCGATAGAGTGGAATTTAGTGTTGACCAGACTCCGGATTTTGACCTCGTTCGGTCGACCGGTTTTAGACCATTGTTCGACCGTTGGGGGATTCTGTTATGAGCGCAGCGGTAGACCGTTTTAGGAGTACGGTCGACCGATTCCTTTCTGGAACCGGTCGACCGAATCACCTCTTCCGGTCGACCGTTTGGGCCCAGGACAGAATTCCTGGTTCCCTTTTGAACGCCAACTTTGTCCACGGAAACCCGTGTCCTCGCCTTGGGCGTGAGCCGGGAGGTGACGGTGGGCGCGTGATGCGTGCCTGCCCAGGGACCGCCGTTGGGAAGAGTGTGGGTGTTCGGGGCGCGTCACCTCCATGTATGGACCGTGACCTTGAGTGGATTGTTGGCACCTTGTAGTATAGCAGGCCTGAGGGATCACGGATCCCAGTGTTGATGTTGTGCGGGCACGCAACTGGCGTTGGGTGAGGTGACTACCGGCCCACGGGCTACGGAGGTCGCTGCCCTGCTTTTATAGCGGCGCGGTCGGTGTTCGCGGCTCGAGGAGCCTGATGACCTGGCAGACTTCGGTCTGGTTTTGTCCGATGCTGTGCCGGACTGTTGTGATGGACCACCGATGCTGTGCCGGTGATGCCGCCGAGGTTATGCCGGCGATGGTGATTGTTGAGCCGAGGCTGTTCCGGCTATGTTGTTTTCCTCGGCTGGGCACCTACCGAGATGATGTTGTTATACCTTCCGGGCGACGGCCCCGTTGGTCCCTGTGGCCCCGACCACTGAGATTTACAGATCTGTTTCTATCGGCGCGTAGACGTGACAGAGGCTCCCTGCCGAACCCTTGAGTAGTGTAGCTGCGTGTGGGGGGTGCGATGTTGCGGGCTACTAGACTGCATGTGCCTGCAGTAGGTCTCCTCGGGAGACCCGATGATTGATTGTCGGACTGATGTCCTGTTTTACCCTTCGGGGGAACTGTTTTACTTTCTGTTGATGCCATGACATGCCACTAGTATGATAGGTTCATTATGTGATGCATGCATATAGGTGAGTTGGCATACGGGGTTTCCTTCTGGAAACTCAGGCATCGTTGTTATATATTTTTCAGGACCGCAGTAGGTCCAGTTGGGTGGTGATCGGCGGGGACGCGCATTTTGGAGTTGGATCCTCTTCTCGGGCCGCTGAGGTCGACATGATTACTTTTTATCCTCTGTTGTCGTTTTGCTGTAATCATGTATCTTTTGATAAACTCTGATGTATTTTGGTGCACCACTTTTATGATTTATGAGAAGTAACAGTCCCGCCTTTGATTATTGAGTTGATTGTCTTGATTATTATTTTTTTAAAATTTCCGCTGTTTCGGGATGTTACAACTTGGTATCAGAGCGGTCGATTCCTATGCGGTTCCCAATGAAATCACCCTTGTAGTAATAGGACTCATGCATTTTATCTTTAGCATGCATACATGGCTGAAGTGGTGTTTGTTTCTTCTGTCAGATGGCACCTAGGCGCGTGAGGAGTTCTACACGCGATCGTACTTCCAGTGACGACACATCTGGTGCTCATTGGGACAGGTTGGGTGAGTTTCTGGAGCGTCAGGCAGCTCAGAGCGCCCAGGGCGGAGTGGGAGCTGAGCACGATCGGTTCATGCGTCAGCACCCGCCGACTTTCGATGGCAGGAGGGCCCCAGAGGTCGCAGAGGACTGGATCTTCCGTATGGAGAAGATCTTCCGTGCTATTGGAGTAGCACCTGAGAGGATGGTGGAGCTGGCCACCTATGTGTTTGACGGCGAGGCCGCCAACTGGTGGAGGTCTACGTCCACAGTTCTGTTTGAGGACCGTGTGGATATCAGCTGGGAGGAGTTCTTAGAGGTGTTTCATGAGCAGTACTTCCCCCAGCATGTCAGGGATCAGAAGAGAGAGGAGTTCATGTCGCTGGAGCAGAAGGACATGACACTGACGAGCTACATCAGCAGGTTCAACGCCTTGGAGCGTTACTGCCCAGAGATTTGTGTGACCCCAGAGCAGCGGGCGAGGAAGTTTGTGAAGGGGCTGAGGCAGCCGCTTCGTTCTCGGGTGATCAACAGCATGCCACGGACCCTTGCAGATGCGGTGAAGCATGCTACGATCATCGAGCAGGACCAGAGGGAGTGTAATCAGGAGGCACGGAAGGCGCCAGTGAGCACCGTTAGCAGAGTAGCTGATCGTGGGGCAGGAAGACCGGGCAAGAGACCCAGGTTCGATGGAGGAGGAGCACGTCAGTCAGGGGCGTGCACTTACTGCGGGAGGTTCCATCCAGGGCAGGAGTGCCCCCGTCGGACTGGAGCGTGCATGGGTTGTGGTCAGATGGGACACTTTGTCCGTGACTGTCCTCAGAGGCAGGGCGAGCCGAGCAGGAGGCCAGGACCACCAGTGGTAGGCACAGGCGGAGGCAGCCGGTCAGTTGTTCCACCAGGCCAGAGCAGGAGGACCGGGCGGGTCTTCACTATCCAGGCGGAGGAGGCGAGGGACTCCAACACCGTCGTGGAAGGTACGCTTTCAGTTTCTGGTTCTGTAGCGCGCGTGTTGTTTGATTGTGGCGCCACTCACTCCTTCATTTCGGAGAAGTTTGCTGGCGAGTTGGGTCGGACCCCTGTGCGGCTGACTGATGTTTTGGAGGTCAGCACGCCCATGGGAGAGGTGGGCACTGTGGGGAGCTATTTCCCCGGCACCACAGTTGCTTCGGGAGACCATGATTTTCCGGCAGATCTGGTCTTGTTACCGATGGTGGACTTCGACGTCATACTGGGGATGGACTGGCTGTCACAGTACGACGTGCGAGTCTTTTGCCGTGAGAAGAAGATCCTAATTCCGATGGAGGGCGTGCTAGATGTTCTGATCAGAGGTGCGAGGAGCAGAGGGGGTCGTCTGATTGTGTCTGCGGTTAAGGCACAGAGACTGTTACGGCAGGGATGCAGAGCGTTTGTAGCCACGCTGGTAGTCCCCGATCCTGAGACAAGGAGGCTGGAGGATATAGAGGTAGTGCGGGAATTTCCAGACGTTTTTCCAGCAGAGATTCCAGCGTTACCACCGCACCGAGAGATTGAGTTCAGCATCGAGTTGGTTGCGGGTACGACACCTCAGTCGAAGGCACCCTATCGGATGGCACCTACTGAGTTGACGGAGCTGAAGAAGCAGTTGCAGGAGTTGATGGAGTCCGGGTTCATTCGACCGAGTGTTTCTCCATGGGGAGCGCCTGTGCTCTTCGTGAAGAAGAAGGATGGATCGTTGCGGATGTGCATTGACTACAGGATGTTGAATAAGGTTACCGTTCGGAACCGGTACCCTTTGCCCAGGATTGATGATTTGTTCGATCAGTTGCAGACGGCGAAAGTGTTCTCAAAGAACGATCTGCGTTCGGGCTATCATCAGCTGCGGATCAGGGAGGCGGATGTTCAGAAGACAGCCTTCCGGACGCGGTACGGCCACTATGAGTTCTTAGTGATGCCTTTTGGACTAACGAATGCGCCTGCGGCATTCATGGATCTGATGAATAGGACCTTCCAGCCGTACCTTGACAAATTTGTCGTGGTGTTCGTGGATGACATTTTGGTATACTCGCCTGACAGGGAGCAGCATCGAGAGCACCTGAGGATTGTGCTGGGCATCTTGAGGGAACAGCAACTTTATGCCAAATACAAGAAGTGTGAGTTTTGGTTGGATCAGGTGGCTTTTCTGGGGCATATTGTGTCAGCAGATGGGATCTCAGTGGATCCGGCGAACGTCGAGGCAGTGACTCAGTGGAGAGCCCCGACTAGCATGACTGAGATCAGGAGTTTCGTAGGTCTGGCAGGGTATTATAGGCGGTTTATCCAGGATTTCTCCAAGCTTGCGTCACCGCTGACAGCATTGACGCAGAAGGGCGTCAAGTTCGTTTGGTCCCAGAAGTGCGAGGACAGCTTTCAAGAGCTAAAGAGGCGGTTGACGACAGCACCTATTCTGACGCTACCAAGTGGCAGTGGAGGCTACGTGATCTACAGTGATGCATCAGGAGTAGGCTTGGGTTGTGTCCTGATGCAGCATGGGAAGGTGGTCGCGTACGCTTCGAGGCAGCTGAAGGTGCATGAGAAGAACTACCCTACGCATGATCTGGAGTTGGCGGCGGTAGTTCATGCGTTGAAGACCTGGCGGCACTATCTGTATGGCGAACAGTTCGAGGTCTTCACCGATCATCAGAGTCTGAAGTACTTGTTCTCTCAGAAGGAGCTGAACATGAGGCAGCGCAGATGGCTCGAGTTCCTTAAGGACTACGACTTCACCATTTCCTATCACCCGGGAAAGGCGAATTCGGTTGCGGATGCACTGAGCAGGAAGGTGGAGGTCTCTGTGGCGAGTCTGTGCATCCAGGAGTGGAGGCTACTCGAGGCTCTGTCTGAATGGAGTCCATTCACCGAGGGTTCAGAAGGAGCAGTGGTTGCTGGACTTCGGGTGGAGCCGCAGACTGTCTCACGGTTGGTTCAGGCTCAGCAGGGGGATGATGAGTTAGCTAGTCTGCTGCAGTTAGCTTCCAGAGAGGGATCAGACTTCAGTGTGGGGGTTGATGGTGGTCTGAGGTTCAGGAGTCGGATCTGGGTGCCGAAGGTTGATGGGCTGAGAGATGACATCATGGAGGAGGCACACAGAGCTAGATACACCATTCATCCGGGGAGCACAAAAATGTATAAGGACCTGCAGCGGAACTTCTGGTGGAAGGGCATGAAGAAGGACATTGCAGAGTTTGTGGAGCGATGCTTAGTCTGTCAGCAGGTGAAGATTGAGCATCAGAGGCCGGCAGGACCAATGCAGAGCATTGAGCTTCCTGAGTGGAAGTGGGAGCACGTGACGATGGATTTTGTCACGGGTTTGCCAAAGACGAGGAGATTCCACGACGCGATTTGGGTGATAGTCGATCGACTGACCAAGTCAGCGCATTTCTTAGCGATCAGGACCACGTTGCCGTTGGAGGGTCTAGCTAAGTTGTACGTGGAGGAGATAGTCAGGTTGCATGGAGTGCCGGTGAGCATCATCTCAGATCGAGATCCTCGTTTCACTTCCAGATTTTGGGGGAGTCTGCAGCAGGCTTTGGGGACGCGTCTGAGGTTCAGTACAGCGTTCCATCCGCAGACAGATGGTCAGTCAGAGAGGACGATTCAGACCTTGGAGGATATGCTGAGAGCATGCACGTTGGATTGGGCAGGGCACTGGGATGAGCACCTGCCACTGATAGAGTTCGCCTACAACAACAGCTACCATTCGAGTATTGGGATGGCACCGTACGAGGCGCTGTACGGGAGGCCTTGCAGATCACCGGTATGCTGGAGTGATGTGGGCGAGAGGCAGTTGGTGGGGCCAGAGATTGTGCAGATGTACTCAGAGAAGGTTGATGTGATCAGGAGGAGACTGGCCACAGCACAGAGCAGGCAGAAGAGTTATGCTGATCGACGCAGACGTGAGTTGAGTTTCGAGGTAGGCGACCATGTGTTTCTGAAGCTTTCCCCAGCCAGAGGTGTGATGAGGTTTGGGAAGAAGGGGAAGCTCAGTCCGAGGTATGTTGGACCGTTTGAGATCCTCGACCGGGTTGGAGAGGTTGCCTACCGGATTGCGTTGCCGCCGCAGTTTTCAGGTCTGCATAATGTCTTCCATGTGTCGATGCTGAGGAAGTATGTGGCAGATCCGTCGCACGTCATCGAGATAGCGGTGCCAGAGATTCAGCAGGACTTGTCGCTCGAGGAGAGGCCAGTCGAGATTGTCGATCGCATGGATCATCAGCTCAGGAGGAGGACCATTCCAATGGTAAAGGTCAGGTGGCAGCATCACAGTGAGCGCGAGGCCACTTGGGAGATCGAGGAGGATGTCAGAAGGCAGTATCCAGAGCTTTTCGGTGAGTGTTTGCTTGATTTCGGGACGAAATCCTTTTAAGTTGGGAGGATTGTTAGAACCCTAACCCTAGATTAGGATTAAACTTGGATTAGAGGAGGATTAAGGTGGCTTTGCATGGGGTTGTGTGGGTGCATGGGGAAGTGGAGTTGCAGGTGGTTGCATGGGAAGGTGAAGGGTCGGGGTCACTGTAGCACGAGTTTTAAATAAGGCTCTCTCTCTTCTTCTCCTTCTTTCATCTTCTCTCTCATTTCTTCCTTCCCTTCCTTGCTGGTGCGTGTGGTGGCAAGCAGCTGAGGAGGAGACCGGAGATCGCGCGGCGTGAGGCGTGCGGAGTCGAGCGCGCGGGGAGATCACCGGAGGCGGCGTGCGTGAGCGGAGCTCCGGCGTTTCGTCGTAGGGGTTGAGGTATGCCGCTCCTTAGTGTGGTTTGTTTATTACCCTCATGTGAGGGATGCGTTGGTCGAGTCGGGGGAGGTCGGAGACCTCTCCGGCGACGCGTTTCTTCTAAAATCCTCGGCTGGTGCGAGGTTGAAGATGACCAACGGTCGACCGGATCCTTCGGGCGGTCGACCGTTTTAGCACTGTTTGCCCGACTTTAACCTTCACCGGTCGAACGATGCCTTGGGGGCGGTCGACCGGTAGTATATTATTGCTGGTGAGTTGGGATTTTCTACCTGTTATCGGTCGACCGGTTCTTGTTGTGTTCGACCGGAACTTAAGTGTACCTGTTAGCTTGCATGTTTTGTTCGACCGATCGTTGGTTGTTCGACCGATTATGTGACTTAGAATATTAGGTTGACCCTATCTGTTGTCGGTCGACCGAGACCCCTGAGTCGGTCGACCGATAGAGTGGAATTTAGTGTTGACCAGACTCTGGATTTTGACCTCGTTCGGTCGACCGGTTTTAGACCATTGTTCGACCGTTGGGGGATTCTGTTATGAGCGCAGCGGTAGACCGTTTTAGGAGTACGGTCGACCGATTCCTTTCTGGAACCGGTCGACCGAATCACCTCTTCCGGTCGACCGTTTGGGCCCAGGACAGAATTCCTGGTTCCCTTTTGAACGCCAACTTTGTCCACGGAAACCCGTGTCCTCGCCTTGGGCGTGAGCCGGGAGGTGACGGTGGGCGCGTGATGCGTGCCTGCCCAGGGACCGCCGTTGGGAAGAGTGTGGGTGTTCGGGGCGCGTCACCTCCATGTATGGACCGTGACCTTGAGTGGATTGTTGGCACCTTGTAGTATAGCAGGCCTGAGGGATCACGGATCCCAGTGTTGATGTTGTGTGGGCACGCAACTGGCGTTGGGTGAGGTGACTACCGGCCCACGGGCTACGGAGGTCGCTACCCTGCTTTTATAGCGGCGCGGTTGGTGTTCGCGGCTCGAGGAGCCTGATGACCTGGCAGACTTCGGTCTGGTTTTGTCCGATGCTGTGCCGGACTGTTGTGATGGACCACCGATGCTGTGCCGGTGATGCCGCCGAGGTTATGCCGGCGATGGTGATTGTTGAGCCGAGGCTGTTCCGGCTATGTTGTTTTCCTCGGCTGGGCACCTACCGAGATGATGTTGTTATACCTTCCGGGCGACGGCCCCGTTGGTCCCTGTGGCCCCGACCACTGAGATTTACAGATCTGTTTCTATCGGCGCGTAGACGTGACAGAGGCTCCCTGCCGAACCCTTGAGTAGTGTAGCTGCGTGTGGGGGGTGCGATGTTGCGGGCTACTAGACTGCATGTGCCTGCAGTAGGTCTCCTCGGGAGACCCGATGATTGATTGTCGGACTGATGTCCTGTTTTACCCTTCGGGGGAACTGTTTTACTTTCTGTTGATGCCATGACATGCCACTAGTATGATAGGTTCATTATGTGATGCATGCATATAGGTGAGTTGGCATACGGGGTTTCCTTCTGGAAACTCAGGCATCGTTGTTATATATTTTTCAGGACCGCAGTAGGTCCAGTTGGGTGGTGATCGGCGGGGACGCGCATTTTGGAGTTGGATCCTCTTCTCGGGCCGCTGAGGTCGACATGATTACTTTTTATCCTCTGTTGTCGTTTTGCTGTAATCATGTATCTTTTGATAAACTCTGATGTATTTTGGTGCACCACTTTTATGATTTATGAGAAGTTACAGTTCCGCCTTTGATTATTGAGTTGATTGTCTTGATTATTATTTTTTTAAAATTTCCGCTGTTTCGGGATGTTACAAATATTGCCCATCGTTATTTTAGCACGGATTGATTTTTTCTTCTTTTATCAGTAGCAAGGATTGAAATTGAATGACATCACTAATTGGTATTGTGAAATCTTACCTTTGGAACCAGAAAGATCCTGCTTGGTTCGTCGTAATTGGATTTCATGTAATTAGATTACATTTCAAGTAATTTAATTTCATGTAATCAAATTACATTGTTTAATAACATTTTAATCATTACATGAATCACAATGTAATTCAAAATTAATTTGTAATTTAATAGATCTGATAAATGTCGAAAGATGTTGACGTAGCTCAGGCTGCTACTGGTAGGATCGAATTTGAGTTTGATGGTGTGTCAATGTTTGAATTATATGAAATGAGTTTAGTACTTTGTAATACGACCTCTAACAATGCAATACAACTACCTTGAAAGTGATGTAATTGGATTACCTTCACAATTGGATTACACAGTGATTAAAACATTCAATTCCCTCAACCAAACAGTGAAATGTAATCCAGCATGTAATATGATTACATTACACTATTGAATATAGTGAACCAAGCATGACGAAAGTGGGTCATCATACGGATAACAATGTCCATGTTTTAGTCATTTGAAAGAAACTATGTGTATATACGTATATAGTTGACAAATGAGATTCTATAAGGAAAATTTGACCATTTATGCTCCAAATTACCCAACCTCTGGAAAAAAGGTCACATTTTGGCTCTTGCTCATAAATATGCTTATGTTTCGCGTTTTACCCAAAATAATTCTATCTTTAAAAACACCAAAAAACCTCTCTATGTCACCCATTTCTCTCCCTCTTTCACGCAATCATTCCATGTCATGGTCGACCCCAGATGTATTTTGAGGGGGGTTGTTTCTGCATGCGTCAAAAAGTGATTTTCAGGGTTTTTGTGTTATGATTGACTCATACACCTTATGCCCACTCTGGCGGGTCGATCGGGGGTCTCTCACCCCGGTGAGCGAGAGGCGCTCCGTGGAAGTTCAACACAATGTATTTTTGGGCATGGGGATTCATTAGGAATTTTAACAGTTTGGATACCAAAAACGGACGTCTTCTATGTTTCCAACGAAGCTCGATATACATTCGATAGAAACGTGATTGTTGTGCTCGCTTAGCTCGCGAGTTTGATAGGATTAGATAGAGTGTTTTGTGGAGTGAATTGAATCGATGGAAGTCAGATTGATCTTCTAGGTTTCCTACGAAGCTCGATGAGCTCAATATGAGGTTAGATGGAGCTCGATAGAATGTGCTCAATTTTTGAGGGCATCATATGAGGAACAAAATTCGAATCGTTTGGGTGTAGAGAACTGTAAACTCGATAGGTTTGATGCGTTCGGTATGTGCACGATATGACCTTGATAATTTAGATTTTTTGAAAAAACACGACTTTTCACCGCACAATTTTTAGGGCGTCTTATGACGAACGAAATACGAATCGTTTTGGTGTGGAGAACTGTGAACTTGATGAACTCGATGTGTGCACGAGATGTCCTCGATAATTTAGATTTTTTGAAAGTTGTGTTTTTTCAACACACGATTTTTTAGGACATTTTATAATGAGTAGAATTGGAATCGTTTGGGTATGAAGAACTATAAACTCGATGCGCTCGATATGTGCGCGATATGAACTGTTCACTACACGATTTTTGAAGGCTAAGAGAGAGAGAGAGAGAGAGAGAAAGAAAAGGATTGGATGTGAATTGTTTCACACGGTTTAGGCATGGATATTTTGGGGAGAAGTATAAAGATTGGCATATTTTTCAGAGAGAGTTGAAATATGGATTTTTTTCCAGAGGTTGGGTAACTTAGAGCATAAATGGTGAAATTTTGATTCTATAATTAACTTACTTTCTTTAGGGATGTATAAAAGTTGTTAGAGTTAGGAACTACCTTCTTAAGTATAAAGTTGCATTCTAAGAGATGTATGTAAATGGTTGAAATGGTATGAACAGTCTTAAGAGCTACCTTTTCTACTCAGTGCACATACAATGTCTATGTTAGCTAGTTTAATTATTTCGTATTTTGTACGAAGGAAGGTTACTTTTCAAAGTTAAAATAAATACAATTTATATGTACAATAAATTGATTATTCAATAACAAATACATTGCTTATACTTTCAAAAAGATACACTTCATTTAGTTAAATGAATAAACTTTCAAAGTCATGTCATAAGAATATCCTTAACGGGTCGCATGGTGACCCCATCCCAGTCGTGTGCTAGATGACCGGGTGGTCCAGCGCCCCGGGCGTCAACTAGGTGTGCCTAGTGGCACAACCTGGTTGATCTGGTTTTTGATTTTTTAATTTTTTAATTTTTTAATTTTGGTTTTGGTTTGTTTTGTTATTTGTTTTAATAATTAGGGTTTTATATTTTGATAAATAGTTAGGATTTAAGTAGTTTTAGTTTATATTCTGATAATAATTAGAGTTAAGGTTTATTATATTTTGATAACTGTTAGATTTTCAAGATCGAAACACATAAACCAGTACATAATTGCTAATAAATCTCAAGTCCAAAATAAACATTGTACTTGGCTTTCAGGGGAAGCTGCCCCCTTGCCACCTCACCAGCGAGGTGGAACGTCACTCGCTCACTGGGGAGCGAGACCCCCGACCGACCTGTCGGGGTGGGTATAAAACGTAGGAGATTGTTAATGTAAATATAAATGTTTTTCCAAATAAATTATTATGTTTTTGGTAAATAAAAATGATTTTGAAATAGAATAAAAAGTTGAGAAATAAATTAATGATGTGGAGGAAAGAGAGTGAGATGACCTAAGTCATGGTTAAATGGTGAATAGTGAAGGAGAAAGAGGAGGTTGGGTCATGATGACATGACAGGTAATTTGGAGAAGAGAGAGAATGTGGTCATCCGGGTCATGGTTGTGGGTGCTCTAAATGAATAGCATGACGTAAATTCATTATTCTTCGAAATTAAAAAGGCTGATAGAATTTCTGGTTATGTTTTACAATGAACATGTTATAACTTTATTTTTCACATTGAACATTTTTCACTTTTTAGAAGAAACATTTTTGCTGACCTAATTGGAATAAAGTTTATGTTAAAACAAAAACATCGACTACAATAATCTAAAAATATATATTATTGAGATGAATTATGACATAACATGGTCAAACTATGGCAATTATTGTTGTAATGGATCACCATGAATAGCCAAACTATCATTAAGGAGAAAGCTAAAATTGTAACATGGGATATTAAAGTGTTAAGTTGAAATAACAAAGATTAATTAGAGAATGTAAAATAAAGTAATCACAACTTTCTCTATTATTTCTTCATTTTGCTCCCATTTTGCAAAGAAAATCAAAAATTCAATTTGTACAAGCAACTTTCCCACGGTTTTTCTTCTCTTTTATCCATTTAGTACGTTTGAAATTGTGCCCAAACAAGAGAAACTCCGCTTGCTCTCCATTTCCCTTGTTTAAATGCACCACTAAATTTCTAATAAATAAATATATTTTATATTAACTATATTTCAATTTTACATTAAACCTCTTTGACCACATGACTAACATCTATTATTTTTTATTTATTTTTCAGTTCAGCTTATCAATAACACCACCACGAACTCGAAGTCCAGCATCAGCACCTTAAACACATCCCTTGTCAAATAAAAGAAGCTCCTTCAAATTCCTGCATTTCTTGTTGCAACATCTATGCCTCCAGAGCTCCAACTTAAATTTCTATGCACATGCAAATTTTGTTGTTGAGAATAAGTTAAGTATGCACACGTAAATTTTGTTGTCAGGAATATGTTGAGTATTGACTTAAATTTTATTGCTATTGAGTTTTATATTTGTGTTATATATTTATGGATAATGTTTTATAGTGTCGAAACCAACGTGTGAATTATATTCAAGCTTACGTGTAATTTTTTTATCAACATTACAATGAATGAAAATATGAAATACTTCTACAAAAACAGGTTGAAGTTATAATTTGTACAAATGTGTTAGGTGTAAATAGCATTGGGCCTTTTGCTACAATACACCTCTCGGGTGTCCAAATTGGTGATATACACCTGAGTTTTTGGTATTGTCTCATATACACCTACAAGTCGACCATATTTGCGCATATGCACCTCTACCGTTAGTAGACCCCACTCTGTCACCGTTACCGTCCAATGGTGTTAGACAATTTGGAAATTAAACCTCGTAAAATCCAAATTTCCTTAACAGTAAAAACAGAAAACCCCTCGGACAAGTCTGGACAAATCTCCTTCCAGAAACATGTCCAGAAACTCTGTCCAGATATGTCCAGAAACTCCATCCAGAAACTCCATTTAGACTTTTGTCCAAACTTGTCCAGACTTCTGTCCAGATTGTTAGGATCTATGACCCTCTAATTGATAGATAAATGCGGAATTAAAAATAATTATCAAAGCATTAAGGAAAAGACAATTGCAAACCACAAATTCGTCGACACCGGAGTTTAGAGAGGTTCGGCACCCACACCCGGGTCCTAGTCCTCCTCGCAAGCCTCGCTCGATCCCCCGAGCCTCGCTTACGGTTCCACTAACCGATCTCCGTTCCGGCCCGAGATCAACGTCGTTTACAACACCGAGCCTCGCGAACAACCTCACCTCGCTCGTGTCTCCTCTCACAACCCGAGAGGGAGCTTCCTCTAAGCTTTACAACTTGGTGATTCTTGAATAAGGAATTGGAATCACAATCTAACTAACACTCTACACTTGAGCACACTTGGATATTGATATGGAATTGGATATGCAAGTGGTGAAGTTTAGGCTTGAGTGTTGTGGATTGAGAGCTTGAAGATGGAGAGGATTTGACTTTGAGTATTGGATAGATAGGAAGTGTTCAAGATCTTCAAAACCAACAAATGAGGTCCTATTTATAAGCCTTCAAGCTCAACTAGCCGTTTGGGAGTTGGTGGGGAAATGGACCAATAGGAATGCAAGATGTGACTTAAGCTCGGGCAGAAATCGTGGCATATTCGGTCGATCGTTATCCAAATGGTAGTCCGAAGAATTGGTCTGAATTAAGAACTTGGTTGACCGATTATGTATCAGATCACCGTTCACCAACCTCCAGTAGCTTTTATCTATCTAGCCCTAATTAAGTTCGGTTCACCGTTCTATGGTGGACAATAGAATTGGTTGGGCTCTGATCTACTCAAGTTCGGTTGACCGTGTACACTTCGGTAGACCGAAGTTAGCGCGGGTTTTCTGCTGACATTGAGTGGGAAATTGGTTTAACGATAACGGTCAAGTGCCACGTGTAAATAGTCGTTGGGCTCCTAAAGCCAATAAGGAATCAGTTGACTCAATGGGACAAGTCAATTGGGCTCTAGGGACTCAATTCGAAAGCGACCGTTTGAGCAAAATCCAAAATCGGTCCAGGGCTATTCGGTCGACCGAAGGTGGTTTGGTCTTCCGTTGGGGCAATTCCAGAGAACACCTAAGTTTTACTGGTGGGAAGTATTCGGGTATCCGAATGGTGTTAGGTGGACCGAACTAGATAGGATTCGGTTAACTGATATAGGTTCGATTTACCGATGAATGACGGGACAGAATCCTAGTGCTCATGTTTACATAAAACCTTATGGACTCAATAAATACAAAGTTACATG
Organism: Triglochin maritima; assembly: GCA_963682175.1. Classification (NCBI taxonomy): domain Eukaryota; kingdom Viridiplantae; phylum Streptophyta; class Magnoliopsida; order Alismatales; family Juncaginaceae; genus Triglochin; species Triglochin maritima. The sequence goes on from OY821770.1 coordinate 20,407,842, forward strand.
TCTTGGTCCAAAACTTTGATTACAAGTCTTGAGTCTTGAAGTCTTTGTCCCAATGCTCATTTCCTTGATTGTCTTGATCAACCTATTAAGATGATTGCAAATATACAAATATATATGCAATGCATGTAATCGTGTTTGCTCACTTTGATTGATTAGGTAGATTGATTAAGATTAGTTTAATTAATCATCAAAATTAATATTGATTAAGGTCAAAAAGCCAACACAGATCTCGTCCATATTTGTCCAGAAACTCCGTCCAGATTCCTTCAGAAAACTCTGGCCAGATCTTCTCTAGACTTCTGTCTAGAATTGTCCAGACTTCATCCTGAATTCGTCCAGACTTCTATCTAGAATTGTCCAGACTTCGTCCTGAATTCGTCCAAACTTCTCCAGATTTGTCCACACTTCATCCTGACTTGTCCATACTTGTCTAGACTTCTGTCCAGATTTGTCCGCACTTCGCCGAGACTTGTTGATTGAATCAGTTTAATGACCGCAAGTGCACGATCGCGTTGAAGCGGTGGCAAGCACGGGTCGATCCACAAGGAGCGTGCGAGAGTCGGGTTTGCGATACTCGAGTGGGAAAAGAAAATGAGAGATGCGATCAGAATCAAACTAAAACAAGTAAGAAATCAGAAAACAAACAATACAGCTAAACCCCTCGGGAGGGGGGGGGGGGTAGAGAAAGAACATGTAAATAAAAATGTGTAGTGTTCAAATGTGCTCATCAAAACATGACATGCATGAAATCCACAAAACTCAACTCCAACTTTGCCTCCACATGAAATAAGATAAAACATTATCATTAAAACATACAAAACAATAATTGAAATGAAGCAAATATGTTCACATACATAATGACTCAAATCCAACTATGTCTCCACATGAAATAAGATTTATCACAATCATTAAAACATACAAGATATTAATTTGGATAAAGCCAACATTAGCACATGCATATACATGCCTTGTTCCACTCTTCCACTTCATCCTTATCCTAACCTCATCATTCCCCATAAAATAGGCCCACTAATTTAAACATGTGATAAGCTTCATTCAAGAGCATTAGCACATCAAAGATAAGAGTGAAATCTCATTAGATGGTTATGGAAATCATGTAAGGCTCAAAGGATTAAAATTAACACAACTAATTCATGACATGACCAATTCACATTCTTCTCCACCCCCCAATGGGGATGAACTACTCTCTACTCATCTCTACACTAAAGAAAACATAAAAATAACATGAACCCAAAATAGAAATGAAGCAAACAACAATATAAAAGAAATTGCATCAAAGTAAAGACACTAAAGTAAAGAACAAGAACAAAACTAGATTAAGAAACAAAAATACAAAGTTTGCTCCTCTCCAACCCCCTTATTACACTACTAAAATAGGAAACTAAAACCTACTCTAATGGGGGAAAGATGAAGAAGGTGTGGAGAGGAGGGATTACAATGGTATTTATACAAGAAATAAGGGTTTGGATGGATCTGAGAGCAATCCGACGACTGTCATAACTTTCTCTATACTCTGGTGCACAACATTAATCAAGTACGAGCTACGGGGGAAATTATGGCTTAATTCGAGCAAAATGATCCGCCAGTGGTGAATCCAAATCCACCACTGGCAGATCATTTGCGCTCGATCGGTCCCAAATTCTTCCAGGAGCTTAAAAGTTGTATTTTGCACGTTGTGTGAAGCCCTGGTTATCTGTCTTGAACCGATTTGAGTTTAATTGGCAAAATATTGATTTGGTTCAAGTCATGTGTCATAATACTTTGCATTTCACAATCAGGTCCCTCCGGATTTTCATTTGGGTCCTTCCTAATTTGTGATCTAGTCCTTGTGCATTACAAATGAGTCCAGAAGTCTTCAATTCAGTCCATTCTTATTGCATTCAAGTCCTTTTTGTTCCATTTTCTCTTCTTTATTACCTAACTCCTGAAACATTACAACAACAATTCGAGTAACACAATATTGTGGTAAAATAAAGGATATATAGCATGAATATAGAAAGAAAGAGGGATGAGAGAGAGTTAGAGTGAAAGAGTGGAGAGGGGAAAAAAGAGATTCAAGAGAGAGTGAAAGTTAAAGGGTGAAGAGTGTTAGACCATTTGATTTTTCATGGGTTTTTTGTTTTTTCAATTATGGACATTTGAATTTTATGAGGTTTAATTTGCAAATTGTCTAACACCGTTGGACGGTAACGGTGACGAAGTGGGGTTCACTAACGACAGAGGTGCATATGCGCAAATATGATCGACTTGTAGGTGTATATGTCGTAATACCGAAAACCCAGGAGTATATCGGCAATTTGGACACTTAAGAGGTGTACTGTAGTAAAAAGGCCAATAGCATTTGAAAAGGTGTTGGAGAAGTGTTTGCAAATAATCACAAAAGTGGAAGGAAAGAGATTGCTTGTCTCCGTGATGAATTTAGACCCGATTATTTCAAATTCAAAATTCGATTGAAATTTAAGAGCTATTTCCTAAGGAAAAGTAGTTCCCTACACTACTTCCTACCCCATATGTCACACAACATGACGTGGACAATCCAACTAGGACAAAGAAAATAAAATCACCAACTCTCCTAAAACCACCTCCACCTAAAATATAACTTTTATAAAAACCACCACAGACCACTCATCTCCTCTCTCCCATTTATAGGGTTTCTTTTTCCATCTTTCAATCTATTTTCTTCTCCAAAAGCTGATTCAGATCATGGTAAAACAACCTCTTCTTGCTGGATTCAGAACCGTCCTGGTCGACAACCTCAACAACTCCTCCCCTGTCACCATCGACCGACCCAAGAAACTTGCAGGAAAATTTTGTTCAAACCTCCAATTCTACAGAGTTTTTACTCTTCTTTGCCTTAGGTCTGCCAAAAGCAGGGTTTTTGGCATTTCTTTGGACTTTTGATGGTAAAAGTGAGATTTTTATGGGTTGATTTGGTGGAAATGAGGCTTTGGGTTTCTTTCGTAAAATGGTTCGACTCGTTTTTTCTGATTCTTGGGTTTTTGTGGCTTTAATTCAATAGCAGTGTAACTTTAAATTCTGTTTAGCCATCTATCAATTAGGGTTAGTCTGCTACAAAAAAATTAGAAACATATGTCAACCATGCTATTTAATCTAATTGGAAGAATAGATGGTAGGTTGGGTTAAATTTAGTTGCGATAGGGGTGACTTTAATTCAATAGCAGGGTAACTTGGAGTAAATAGAATGTATTAAATGATTGTTTGTTGGGGTAACTTGGTTAAATAGAAGGAATTCAATTATGGTCGGTGGGGGTAACCATGATTGATAGATGGGGTAAGTCAAGTTCAATAGCAGGTAGAGTAAGTTAACCATCCTTTTAAATCAAATTACTCATTTCAAAATTATATTTACCTCAACCTATCATCCCTTCTACCAATTGGATTTATCAATTAGGGTTACTTTGCTATTGAATTCAACTTACCCATACTATTAATTATGGTTACCCTGTTACTGAATTCAATTTACCCTGTCGACATGTGTTTCTCATTTTATATAAACCGTCAAAACTTACTCCTATTAAATCAAACACTAGCTTCAAATGTTTTTCATGTAAATGGATCACCGTCTAACTTAACTTAATGAAGAGCAAAGACTGCCCCCATTAATGTTAGGCTAAAGGTACTGTTAAAACGAAAAGAACATCGTACCTAAACATATTGAAAGGGGTATTGTCGGTCATCTATGAACAAGAGAGTAAACACAACTACAATCTAACTATGGTTCAGATTTAATGGGATATAAGCTAGAATTATGTTATTTTTTGATGTTTTGTTGTTGTTATTTTGAACCATTCATGTGTTATTTCCCTAGTATTTGGTTGGTGATGTTAACTATTTTTTAGGTAATAGAACTTCTAGAACTTATTTGGAATCATTCGTCTGTAATATGTACTATGTTATGGAGGAAAGTATGTCGACCCTGCTGTGGAGTAAATATATGGTATAACTTTAATTGATAAATCTAGTCGGTAGAGGATATGATAGGTTGTGGTAAATCTAGTTGGTAGAATGGATGGTAGGTTGTGGCAAATCTACTTTCGAGATGATGTATTAATAGGACATGTAACTTGGTGTATATAGAATGGATTAAATGTTGGTTCGTGGGGGTAACCATAATCGATAGATGGAGTAAGTTGAATTCAATAGCAGGGTAACCATAATTGATAGACAATGTAAGTCGAATTCAATAGCAGGGTAACCTTAATTGAATTAAATTTATTTCCTTCTATTTAATCCAATTTACTCTACTCATGAATACAACTTATCCCCTCTACCAATTAAGGTTACCTCCCACAGATCATTATTTAATCAGTTCTGTTTACTCCAAGTTACTCGTCCTATTACATCAAATTATCCTCGTTCACAACTAGATTTACCTCAACCAATTTATGAAATTACCCTATGTGTTGTATGAAATCACATTCACATGTACGTGAATTTTTCCCTCTATGTATTTGTGTTTGAGGTTTAATTGTACATTTTTACCAATTAAGAATACCAAAAGTGAAAGCATGCGTAACTTAAACAAGAAATAACGAAGAAAAAAAGAAGTGAACAAATATAATTGTATTGTAGACAAAAATGTAATTTTTAGCTGGATTTGAAATAAATTCAAAATTCAAATATAAAAGGTAATGATTTTATGCAAAAGTGCTGCAAAAACAATACCCTATTTTGCAAACGTACAATAAAAAACAACAAAGTCAAACAAAAGTAATGATTTTCTCTCAATTTTCTCTATTCAAAATATTTCAAAAAAAATACAACAGAAAACCAACAACTGGACATATACCACACCTATTAAACTACCAACAAAACTTTCATCTGACGTGGTTTGCCAAGTCATCAGCGTGTGGGGATCCGGGTGGAATCCTGGGTATCCATTTCATAAAGCTTTATTTACGGTTCATTGAATTTCCAAATACAATATTACCAAAAAATAAATGAAAATACTAATTATCCCCAGACCTCAAACAAACCACCCACCCTCTAGCATGACGGCGAAAAAACGTTCGCCGTACCCAACCAAACCGGGCCCCTCCCACTCCAAGCGTCCCCGTCCGTTTCCTTATGAAACCCGGCAAGACCACCACCAAACCATCCCGACCGTTGCCCTCCGGCTCCAGATCCGGTTCTTATTCCAGCCCCAAACGAGCTTTGACTCCAGCTCCGATACACACTACTGTTGCCGCCAAAATCCGACCTCCCCCAAATCCCGCTTTCGACGACTCCGACTCCAGCTCCGCTTCCGACGACAGTCCACATCATGTTTTGACTCTGCCTCCGGTAAACACTTCCGTTGCCACCAAAACCGGACCTTCCGATGGCTCCGCTACCCCAAACCCCACTTCTTAACAAGCAAAACAAGATGACATCGTCACTGCCACCAACATCCAAGACGACAATACTGTTTCTCCAAAGAATATCCCAACAGAGCCGGGTACATTTTCCAAAATAAGTTTGCATGTTGTTTTGTTTCTAAATCATACACAAACTTTACTATTTATGTAGTACTACTTTTGAATCAAACATGCATTTTCATTTGATGTCTACTAACTACTAAGATGGTACTTGTGTCCAAACTCTACTTATCAATTCTTACGTCTTGTAAAAAAAATGTTCTTCCAAGAAAAAAACCCTAGGCTAGGTGACCCAAGCCCCAAATATAGCTTGGGAAAGGCTTTACATTTTTCAAAATTGCAGACTTAGGTCCAATGAATTAAGGCAGACTTGAGCTTGGATAATTTAAACCTTACCTAAACTTGGCTCACGCGCAAAAGGTGTGTTTATCTCAAAAAATATATCCAAAAAAATGCTTTTAGAATGCCAATAAAGGTTATGGTTTCAATTCTGAACTGACTTTTTCCCTGTAAAAAATGTACGACGAATTGTCAAAATAATACAAAAACACTGTCTTTTTGTTGGTCCAGGCACATATCGGGCGAACAAAAGGAAGAGCACACAGACGTGTGCTATTGTCCCCACTCCTCCATCCAAGAGGCCCATCGAGCGCATTTGGACCGATGACGAGGAGCTTGTTCTTCTCCATAACTTGCTTAAATACAAGGAGACTAATTATGGTGCTTTACCACGTGCTGTCTCCGAGTACGCTGAACTTGGAGAAAAGCTTGGGAGATTTTCAGTTGAACAATTGTCTTCTAAAATTCGCTGTTTGAAAAAGAAACATGTATGTTGGACTGCAGGAGAAGATCACAAAACGATGTCTAAGCACTACAAAGGCTTATTCATACTGACAGACAAAGTCTGGGGGAAGCCTGGTGGAGAGCATAATGGTCAGGGTGAAAAGGCAAAAAACAAAAATGTGGGGAAGGTGAACAAAAACATTGAGAATGAGAATGGAAATTGCTCCGATCAACCCATTTTTTGCGTCACTTTATTAAAATAGTTGAGCAGAAGAGTGGGATTTCGCCATCGTTCTTGCAAATTGTATTGGGAATGAAATTTGATGAATTGGCGGATCTAGACGAAATGGCGAAATCATACTTTCGTTCTGACGCGGAATGTGGTAAACTATTCAAGGATCTAGAATTTGAAATTACATTGCATGCCACAACCAATGCAAAGCAACAGGTTTGAATCTTACAATTCATCCATTTGCAGTTTGCTTTTATAGTTTGGGAAGACCCGATGGAGGCGGATGTAATAAAGTGTTTGTTTTCTCACATATTTACATGTTTATTTTATTAATTCTAACTTATGAGTATTTTGTAGTTATTATGACTATGTTTGCCATCAAAAGTTCTAGAGTTTATGCATTTATAGAAAGACTGTAATTATAATTCAGTTACAATGATTAGAGAGTAGTGATATATGTTCATTTTTCTCTTTCTCGTTGTTTATGATTATTATTAAATATTTTGATCCATGATTGTCATCCTTCTTGAGAAAGTTCTTTAATGATTTATGATGTGGTGGTAAGTTCGAGGCATTGATTCTGAAAAAACAAGTTTTCAACGTTATAATGGTTAACAAGAATTTTTTTTCGTGCTACAAACCATTACTATGTGACTTTTCCCTAATATTCATGTGCTTTTATGTGTCATAGATGGGTTGAAGAGATTTCAATCTCATTTAGAACTAGGAAGTACAAATATCGTGCATTTTCAATAAGATGATTTGCCTTACAGGCTCACAACATGCTTATGGAAGCATTTGAAGGGGATGTGTTTTAAAAGTTTTACTTTTAAATGTCAATTATTATACTGAATAGACCTAATAAGTAAAACATTATAGAATTGTGTTTTCTGTTTCATTAATGTTTTACTGTGTCTTTGGTCCTTTGATATGAGACTTATATCCGATCACTTAAGAATTGCTTAATTAGACTAGTGTCTTGAGCTATCGATGAGTGTAGTGTAAAGGCATTGGTTGGTTAAGTATGACTTTTGTTGGAGAAGATAGTTAGTCAAAAGATTATCATTGTCCCTCTTAATGAGTGATGATATTAGAGGGCCCCTTGATAAAGCCAAGTTATAATGTGCACAATGTGATTTGAGTTAAGTCACATATTTATAACTAGCTTAAAGAGATCAAGAAATGAATACTAATACAAAGATGACACAATACTACTTTGTGTGTATTCTTAATATCATGAGGCAAGGGACGGACACAAGTGGTGCACTCCATCACTAAATGGATCGGGTTTTGGTTCGAGTGGAATTAAGACATCTAACTAATTGGGAGCTATAATGTGTAGCTAGATGTCGCTTATAGCTTGTGATATTAAGCTCTTAATATCACTGTCAACTTAGTCTAGATCCTCCCATAGGTCACACCGCAAAAACCGGAAAACAAGAAGCTTGATTTTTGGTTCATATGATGTGTCGGGTTTCTTATAGAAAATATGACACATGTGGTGAACAAGTAAAATCAATTATGTTGTATATAACATAATTAGAATTATGATAAATTCATATGAGATGCATATATTATGGGGTGCAATAATTTATTATTGCATAGGATAATATATTGCATAAGTTGTGAATTTGCTAAAACCCCCAAAAATTCAAATTTTGTTGGAAATAAATCCAAAATTTGAAAAGGCTAAATCGGGTAAAAGTTCGGTAATCCGTTATGGTTCGGTCGACCGAAGGATCTGTGGATCGGTCAACCGAACGTGGAACGGACACTTTTGGAGCTCCGACCCGAATAGAATTGCCAAAATACTCCCCATGATGGTGTGAAGTATTCTTGTTTGCACATTGGTCATTTGGGGCTTACATTCAGGTCCTTCGATCTTGCATCTTAGTCCTTGAGTCTCTCAACTTAGTCTTTTTTATGCTTTTAGGTCCTTTTATGCCTCTTCTCTTCAAACCTATTTATTTCTGAAATTCAAACATAAAACTCGTCATGTAGCATTGTTTAGGTGAAATATAATGGATATAAGATACAAATGTAAGCATAAAATGATGTCAATCAGAGCCCAACTAATTCTACTGTCCACTTTGAAACGGTGAACCGAATGGACTTCGGTTAACCGAACTTAATTAGAGCTAAATAGATAAAAGCTACTGGAGGTTGGTGAACGGTGATACGATACATAATCGGTCAACCAAGTTCTTTATTCAGACCATTTCTTTGGACTACCATTTGGATAACGGTCGATCGAATATGCTGCGATTTTTGCCCGAGCTTAAGTTACATCTTGCATTCCTATTGGTCCATTTCCCCACCAACTCCCAAACGGCTAGTTGAGCTTGAAGGCTTATAAATAGGACCTCATTTGTTGGTTTTGAAGATCTTGAACACTTCCTATCTATCCAATACTCAAAGTCAAATCCTCTCCATCTTCAAGCTCTCAATCCACAACACTCAAGCCTAAACTTCACCACTTGCATATCCAATTCCATATCAATATCCAAGTGTGCTCAAGTGTAGAGTGTTAGTTAGATTGTGATTCCAATTCCTTAGTCAAGAATCACCAAGTTGCAAAGCTTCGAGGAAGCTCCCTCTCGGGTTGTGAGAGGAGACACGAGCGAGACGAGGTTGTTCGCGAAGCTCGGTGTTGTAAACGGCGTTGGTCTCAGCCTGGAACGGAGATCGGTTAGTCGAACCGTAAGTGAGGCTCAGGGGATCGAGCGAGGCTTGTGAGGAGGACTAGGACCCGGGTGTAGGTATCGAACCTCTCTAAACTCCGGTGTCGACGAATTTGTGGTTTGCAATTGTCTCTTCCCTAATCCTTCGATAATTATTTTTAATTCTGCATTTATCTATGATTAGAGGGCCATAGATCCTAACAGCAACAATAAGGGAGAAGAGTTTGTCTAAGCTAATCTACGCTACACTATACTACTAAAAAGAAAAATGCAAAGTAAAACAACTAACGATTACTTCGAATCAAAACTAAAAGAATGTAAAACTAAGTTGGAATCAAGAAGAGAAAGACCCCTAGGGGTGGAGTGTGTGCACATGTAAAAAGATGGTGAAGAATGCATTCTATAGGCACAAATGTAGGTAGTGTTTTCATGCATATGAAGTGTCTAAAGGTTATGGCAAAGCCTATCAATCCATTCACTAATCTAGTTGATTAACATTCATATACACAAGCTGGTTATTTCAGAACCTAAACAAGCATGGGAGGTGTCTAAGATGTGTGGCAAAACCCATCAAGTGTAGTATTCTACTCTAAGAAGCAAGCACACATTCACATTTATCAACACACTCACGTCAGCACTTAGCAACTGAAAGTAAAGCTAAAAGAAAAGACAATCTACGTGCCTAAGTCGAGTACATCATGCATGACCGAAACAAGAAAGAATGCCTAGTCTTTTGCTTTGGGTTTTAATGTCCAAGTTGCTTAAAGGGAGATTGATTATTGATCTGGGGCAAACTAAAAGTCAGAACATGCCAAATTGATCCCCAGATTTCTACTTCAGTTATAGAAACACTCCATAGAAATACAAAGGTGAAAAGAGATTACCAGACCGCCAATTGGCGGTCTCAGGCCGCTGATTGGCGGTCTGGGAGTCTCAGATCACGTCCAAACATCACCAGATGCTTCCCCTTCCCCATATGAGTCTCTTGAAACAAATCAAACTACAAAACACAAATTAAATCCACTCGAATCGTCCAAACCAGAGTCTGGACTGACACCTACCAGGCAACGATGCAAAAAACTTGTTTAATCGTTTTAAATACCACAAGTGCACGACCGCGTTGAAGTGGTGGCAAATACGGGTTGATCCTCAGGGAGGTGAGTAGCCTCTGGTTGTTCAGAAATCAAGTGGCAACAAAAGGGGAGAAAAGTTTGTCTATGCTAATCTACACTACACTAAACTACTAAGAAGAAAAATGCAAAGTAAAGCAACTAAAGATTACTTTGAATCAAAACTAAAATAATGTAAAACTAAGCTGGAATCAAGAAGAGAGAGACCCCTAGGGGTGGAGTGTGTGCACACATGTAAAAAGATGGTGAAGAATGCATTCTATAGGTAGTGTTTTCATGCATAGGAAATGTCTAAAGGTTATGGCAAAGCCTATCAATCCATTCACTAATCTAGTTGATTAACATTCATATACACAAGCTGGTTATTTTAGAACCTAAACAAGCATGGGAGGTGTCTAAGATGTGTGGCAAAACCCATCAAGTGTAGTATTCTACTCTAAGAAGCAATCATACATTCACATTTATCAACACAATCCAAATAAAGCCATCCATATCCATTCTCTAATGCATGTATGAACATCATCTCCACCCCCAAAGGGTATGGATCTACTGACTACATATTATTCTAACAATTAAACTAAAGAAGAAAGGAAACAATCTAACTACTTTAGCATACAATCAAAGAAGACTACAAAATTTATAGCATGCATAAAGAAACAACATAAGAACAAAACAATGGAAAAATTATTTTATTAAATGACTCACATCACTAGCAGCATTTTTCTCCACCTTGAGATTTTGCTCCAAGGCTTACTCCAAGTAGAGAGAATGCCACCAAGCGATGGGTGATTACAATAGAAGGTGAAGAGTTCTATTTATAGCCATAGAAAAATATAATCTGGGACAATCCCCTGGTGTGAGACTAAACAAATACCAGAAATAGACTACCTACACACTAATACACGCTCCAGATAAATCTTAGCGGATCTGGACCAAAAGTGACTGCCAATTAGCGGTCTACAGTGTTCGGATCGCTCTAGATATTCTTGTGGGCTTTTCTGGAAGGCTTTTTTTTTGTCTTTGAGGCATCTACTTCGCTTGTTGGAGCTCCGTCCTGAATAGAATTCCCAAAATACTCCCCATGATGGTGTGAAGTATTCTTGTTTGCTCATTGGTACTTTGGGGCTTACATTCAGGTCCTTCGATCTTGCATCTTAGTCCTTGAGTCTCTCAACTCAGTCATTTTTCATGCTTTTAGGTCCTTTTATGCCTTTTCTCTTCAAACCTATTTATTTCTGAAATTCAAACATAATACTCGTCACATAGCATTGTTTTGGTGAAATATAATAGATATAAGATACAAATGTAAGCATGAAATGATGTCAATCAAATACCGACACACCTAACTTTTGCTAGTCCCGAGCAAAACAAAGAAAGAGAAAAACATACGAAAAACAAGAAATACTAACTCACTTTCGTAGGAATCACAGTTGCACTTAGCACGTGCAACAAGTCGTTAAACCTCCTTATCTCGTGAGGGTTTTCAGCGGATATACCCACAAAATCCGAACAAAGATGCATTATTCAACCTAGCTACATGACTCGATGGCTCATTTTGTCGATCAGTGGACGCAGTAATGCTACGAGCTGACTCTATATATGTAATCAGTCCACACACCTAGCCTAATGAATCATTCGTGAAAGTTAATTAAGGACTTAAGTGCAATACATTGACAACCTCAACATCCTCAAGTGATACAAAGTGTAAGGTCCATTAAGGTTCTTATTCATTACTTTTCTTTTTCTTTTCTTTTTTCTTTTTTTCTTTTTATTAGTTGGAGCTTCATTCTCTCAGGATCAGGTTTCGTGCATCATTGCCTATGAGGACTTACACTATCACGTACACCTTCCCCAAATCTCCACATAGGGCAATCCCTACGACCCGTGTAACGGGAGTTCGTTCGGTGCATCCCAAATCAGATGACTCGAAAGCACCAGGCACAAAGTCCCCTCAGACCTACTTTCCCGAGTGATAGGAGCCGTACGAGAAGAGAGAACACCTATTCACTTATTTCTTATCTACACATGAACCAAAACCCCAACACTTAATGTCTCACAACAAGATTTAAAGGGTCCTTGACTACAACAAATTTCCTTATATTAACCGACACGAATTATTGACTCACTAGGTTCAGGGTGGACTTCTTTAAGTGTTTAAGTACTGAAATCCTATAATTACTCGCCCCCGAGGGAAAACCGGGGTGCATCCTAACGACTCGATAAGGCCTAAAGTCGGTATACTAGGTATCCTAATGCATCAAGTTCAAGACAATTTTGGGAGATTTCTTTTTACTTTGCCTCTCAACGATTTTGCACATGCTAAACACACGCAAAACCCACAAAACATTTTCTTACGGAAACACATGAAGATTTTGAAAAAATGTGAAAATTTTAAAGCACTAGGCAAGCAAACGAAGACAAGTCACCCAAGTATCATGACAAGCAGATATATCAATATTAAATGCAGCACACTAACATTACCCTAACAATGCACACAAAAGAAAACAAAATCAAAGGAAAAGACTCGACTATGTACACACATAACCCCCCCCCCCCACACACACACCTACTTCATGCATTGTCCTCAATGGAAGTGAGCATGATAATACATGGATTTAAGCATGATACTACATGGATTTATGCATGAAAAAGGGAAGATCTCACAAACATGAAGCGCAACAGGAAGTTCATGGTTATAGTGATGGACACAAACCCAAATTCCCTCAAAACATGTGAGATGCTGAAGAAGGGAGACAAATATGTGAAAGAAATTGGGCCCAAGTACACAAGGTTTGGAGTCCACAACAATCAATGCTCGCTCATGGAGTCTTTTATTACTCACCTTTTTGTTTTTTTACAAGATATATACATCAACAAAGATATTCTCATAATCATTTAGTCAAGGAACGTCAAATGAGAACATCGAGTTAGTCGTTAATTAATGACTTAAGTGAATGACATGGGCAACTGTAACTTCTGAAAGTGATACATTGTGTAAAGTCGATTAAGGTTCGTATTTCGCTCTTTTTTTCTTTTTCTTCTTTGGTGAATTATATTGGTTGGTGTTTGATTCTCCCAGGGTCGGGTTTCGTGCATCATTGCTTGTGAGGACTTACACTATCACGTACACCTTCCCCCAAATCTCCACAAAGGGTGATCCCTACCACCCGTGTAACGGGAGTTCGGTCGGTGCATCCTAAGTCAGATGACTCGAGAGCACCAGACACTAAGTCCCCTCGGACATAATTTCCCGAGTGATAGGAGCCGTGTGAGAAGAGAGAACACCACTTATTCATTTATCTACATGGGATCCAAAACCCCTACACTTACAGTTTCACAAAAAGAGTTTAAGGGCCCTTGACTACGACAAACTTCCTTATACTAACAGACATGAATTATTTGACTCACTAGGATCAGGGTGGACTACTTTATTTGTTTGAGTACTAAAACCCTATGATTACTCGCCCCCGAGGGAAAAACAGGGTGCATCCTTACGACTCGATAAGACCTAAAGCCAGTAAACTAGATATCCTAATGCATCATCTTCAAGGCAATTTTGGGAGTTTCTTTTTACTTTGCCTCTCAACGGTTTTGCACATGTCAAACATACGCAAAACTCACAAAACATTTTCTTTCACAAACACAAGAAGATTTTGAAAGAAATGTGAAAATTTTAAAGCACTAGGCTAGCAAAAGAAGACAAGTCAGCCAAGGATCATGGCAAGCATATATATCAATATTAAATGCAACACACTAACATGACCCTAGCAGTACAAACTAAAGACAACGAAATCAAAGGAAAATGACTCGACTATGTACACACGTAAAGCACCCCCACACCTACGTAATGCATTGTCCTCAATGAATGTGAGAATGATACTACATGGATTTATGCATGAAAAATGGAAGATATCACCAACATGAAGCGCAATAGGAAATTCATGGTTATAGTGATGGACACAAACCCAAATTCCCTCAAAACCTGTGAGATCCTGAAGAAGGGAGACAAATACATGAAAGAAATTGGGCCCAAGTACATAAGGGTTGGGGCCCACAACAATCAATGCTCGCTCATGGAGTCGTTTATTACTCGTTTTTTGTATTTTTTACAAGATATATACATCAACAAAGATATTCTCATAATCATTTGGTCAAGGAACATCAAATGAGAACATCGAGTTATGAGGACCAGAGACTTGCCGAGATGGGAAAACTTCACTGGTACTCTGAGGTGTCACGAGGGGTGAAAGGTCAAAGCTGAAAGGCTTGAACCCCTCATGATATTGGTTGGGTGTAGGCAACATGAATGAGTGAAGTTGTGTTGCCTCACTAGGGTTTAGTTGCTCATCGAACAAAAGCCTCCAACCAATAGGTGGGTGCATCGGAATGAGTTCCTCAAGCTCATTCGATGGATGCAACAAACCTACATCACTAAGAATGGGGCTTCTCCCCAAGTCATCCAACAAGGACCTCCCACCATCATTTATAGCATCAAGCATAAACTCGGTCCTAGGTGAGTCCTCGTTGGAGTCAATCTGAAGCTCAAAGGGCTCAATAGACCTAGGACACGAGGTGATGACACCTTCAGGAATGGGCATATGCTGAGGTGTGTCCCCCTCACTAATGGTCTCAACTGAATCATGCAACGAACACTCCCGTTGGACATTCATGTTTGATGCCAGCTCACTCTGTTGCATTGCAAAGACAGGCAATGAGTTTTTGTTGGGCCCACAAACATCCTCAATGGGTTACATTGGTGTTAGGGGTGTTTGTTGATTTTGCGGTGCTTTCTCTAATTGGCGGATGAGATTGAGATTTAAAGGTTGGTCCATAGGCTCCTGTTGCCTACCAGAGTTGAACACATGAAACTCGGCACTAATGTTACCGAATGAGAGCTTCATGAGACCATTTCTACAATTAATTAAGGCATTGGAGGTTACCAGAAATGGTCTACCCAAAATCAAAGGTATTTGAGAGTAGGTGTACGCAACAGGATTGGTATCGAGGACAACAAAATCGACTGGAAATATAAAATCTCCAACTTTGATAAGCACGTCCTCGATAATGCCCTTTGGAATACGAATGGATCTTTCCACCAATTGGAGGGTGATCTTAGTTGGTTTCAATTCTCCCAAGTTCAACTGTTGATAAACAGAAAATGGGAGGAGGTTGACCGCTGATCCTAAATCAAGCAATACATTACTCATGCTAGTGTCCCCTATCGTACACTGAATAGTAGGACACCTAGGGTCCTTGTATTTTGTGTAGGTGAGATTGGACAAAAGTGAGCTTACATTTGCAGCCAGGAATGCTTTCTTAGGAACATTGGTCTTCCTCTTGGTTGTGCAGAGATCTTTTAACACTTTCGCATATTGAGGTATTTGTTGGATGACATCCAACAAGGGATGTTAACCTTCACTTGCTTAAACACCTCTAATATCTTGTCCATTGTGTCACTCTGCTTTTTGGTTAACCTACTGGGATAAGGAGCTTTTGGAAGGTAGGTTTTCTGTAGTGCCTGAGAAGGAGGCGTTGGTGTATTACCCTCACCCTCAGCCTCTTCTTTACCACCATTCCCACTGAGGGGCTGCATTGATGGTAGTGGGTGTGGCAAGGAAATGTGATTGTCAACCTGCTTTCCATTCCTTAAGGTTACACTGGAATTGACATGGTGAACAGGTTCCTCCACATGGTTCACTTGCCGCCTCCGAGGGACCACATTCTCATTTTGCATGTGTTGTTCCTGGTACATACGGGGGTTAGCCTCAAGCTGGCTAGGCAGAGACCCTCTCTCTCTTTCATGTACAGACTGAGCCAATTGGCCCATCTGAAACTCTAGAGATTTTTTTGATGGTCTGCTGATTTGAAGTGAGAACTTTACTTGTGGTTGACATAAAAAATTTCGGTGAGTTTTCAAGTCCACGAATCAAGGTCTCAAGCGAATTGAATCGGGTTTCCATATTATTGGAATTTGGGAAACCTGATTGATTGGTGACTTGAGCTTGGGGTGGCTGATAAGATTGTGCATGCATGGGAGGTTGGTGGGGTTGGTTAGGTGGTCGAGAGGAGTTTGAAGGACCACCCGGGGCATTATTTTGGTTCCATGAAAAATTGGGGTGTTCCTCCATCCGGGATTATAAGATGATGAGTATGGGTCATTCCTAGCCGTAACATAGATGGCATTGACATGTTCCATCTCTGGAGGAATGGACGCACACTCGCTTCCTACATCACTTATCCTACCACATGAATGATAGCTGACTGGACCAGATGTGGACATGTGAGGTGCACCTTGTTGGTTTGGATCTCAATCGAATCCATACGGCGCATTAAGGCTGCCATGCGCGCCTCGGTGGCTGTAGTGGTATCGACAACAAATGCGGCACCCGATCTAGTCGAGTTTGCATTCACGATCCTTGCTACTATGCTGGATGATACTGGGGGTTCCCTCGCACTCTCCCACTGCATTGTTTTCTCAGCGAGGTCTTCTAGGAAAGCTCATGCCTCCCTTTCATCATTTCCTAAGAACTCTCCTTGACACATGGACCCAAGGAGCGTTCGGGACGGGATGTGAAGACCCTCGTAGACAGTATGACAAAGGTGCCACAACTCGATGCCATGGTGATGGCATGAGGATAGTAGCTCCTTGAAGCTCTCTAAATATGGATGAAATGTTTCGGTCTCAAGTTCATAGAACGAATTGATTTTGTTCCTCAATTTTTGAGTCTGATGATTTGGAAAGTACTTTTTGAGAAATGCAGATTGAAATTCATCCCAAGTCCTAAAGGCATTCGCCTGGTTGTACAACCACTTCTTGGCATCATCCTTTAGTGCAAAAAGGACGAGCCTAAGATGTATGGAGTCTGTGCTAAGTTGTTGCAGCTTGAACATAGCACAGACCTCCTCAAATTCCCTGAGAAAGATATAGGGGTCACCCTTCCCAGTGAAGTGAGGGAGCATGGAAATAAATTGAGGCTTAACCTTAAAGTGATTCCCATTCTCCTCTGGTAATACGATGCATGAGGGTAGAGCGGTACGGCTCAGGTAGCATCGATTACGTAGAGGTTTGGGAGCCACAACAACACGAACAGGTAGAACAGGTGGGACAGGTGGCTCCAACAACTGCTCCTCCACGCGGTCATGAGAAGTCATTGAACCCAAACTATGAGCGACACGAGAGGAGGGAGGTGTCGAGAAATTGACTACCAAAGCAGGGTTGACAACACGCCTCGTCAAACGGCCGCTCTCGTCTCGTGCCCACACAAGCATGCACAAAGGTGCACACACACAAACCAAAACTGATTTTTTACAAAGAATGTGCGTAGAGGAGAAGATGGAGGGACACAGAAGAAAGAGAATGACTCTGGAGAGAAGGGAAGATAATGGATATAAGATACAAATATAAGCATGAAATGATGTTAATCACCGTAGTACGGTTGGATTCGTGAAGGTCGGAGTTAAAGGGGAACTCTGCGATGGTGGGCATCCGGCCGAAGTATGGTCGACTCGTCGAAGGCCGGTGTCGACGGTGAAGACTGTGGACCGAAACTGGAAGGGAAGCCAGAGTAGAGGCTGGACTCGATGGTGGAGTCGTGGAGTGTGGGGCGCGTAAAGGGATTTCAGTGTGAAGAGGTTTGGGGTGAAGGGATTTCGGTGTTAGGGCTTTTGGAATTTGGGTTTATATTTGGGTTTCAGTACGAATTTGGGTTTTTTGAGTTTTATACCTGACCGAACTGAACCCGAATTTTGAGATTATGGTGGACCGAAGACCGGACCGAAAAAATTCGGTTCGGTTCAGTCCCGTCTGGACCGATCGGTCCGGTTCGGTCCAAAAATTATGTCTGACCCAAATTTTGCTCACCCCTACTTGCAATAATATAAATGATTCAATCAATGAACTTCCGACTTGGCTCCATGGGGCGTATGCAATACAATTACTGATCGACGACAATGGTTTTGTGAATCAAACCAAGTTGGTGATTATAGACAAGAGGACAACACTTCGTTTGGGTTTGATCCCCGGGAAATACCTCTCTGTAAGCTCGATAGTCTTCTTTTCAGTCCATGTACTTGTGTTGCTTCTTTCCTCACTACCCCAATTACTTAAATAGGATGGAAGCAAGTTTTTCTCAGATTGCCTTGTTTGGAACCACCTTCCATTAAATCCAATCAACAAAAGAAAGCTGGCGGGCATAAAGAAGTCATCTTGGTAGCCGGTTAGTATTACGGTCTCACATTAGAAGTTCCTCGGAAGACTATAATTGAGTTGGTAGTGCGTGGAATCGAATAGGAATAGAAAGTGAAAGAGTGGAAGAGCACAAGCCTAGAATAACACCCTTTAACTTGGGATGTGTAGTGATGAAATTGAACCTGTGAATTTTTTACCCAAACAAATAAGCCACCAAGCTGCGCTACAACCCTTGATTTTGGACAATCTCATTGTAGTGATTCCCTATCTATTTTCTACAACTTCCTTTCCTCTATCTATATACAATATCTTTCTCTTACCACTTTTTCTTTTTGTTGGTCTCATACATTTGATGGTTTTATTATTTTACTTTTTGACGAAATAATTTCCCATCCACTCGTACCAAGGAACATATGTTTAGAGTGTTTCCCAATGGGTAGGTCCCGACTTATGGGCCGAGGGCAATATCTGTATTAGGTTACACTTCCTATTTTCATATTAGGACTTCATTACATAACTTCAAGCCAAAAGCCACTATCCAAGATAAGGAAGGAGGGGAGATAACATATGTCATGTAAATCTCAGTCCAAGCTTGAGAAGTCCCAGTAGAGAAAAAGACTGAATACCAGATAAAGATACTTATTGATTGGTCAAAACTTAACAGCTGAAAATACCTATATTCTTGATAACACTTTACAAATCTGATTGGACTACTCTAGATACTACTCCAACTACCAGATTGAGCAACCTGGACAGACGAGTGTAGGTAAATGAAGGACAAGCAAAGAGGTCACGTAGGACGAGCGTTATAGATTAGGCATGCCGTCGAAGTAAGCCAACAACTGATAGCAGCATTGCTTGTTGTACTAATGAATGAGGATGAGAGGTCACAAACGCTAGAAGAAAAGTTGGATCACTTACTATGCTTGTCCCTTTCGTTTGCCAGCAACGTCGTGCTAGTGCACTCTGGAGTTGCTTGTTGGGCACAACAAGCAAGATAGGTCTCTAATACCAACACTGTTGTCCAATCAATCCATGCTTCGATCACTCCATATTTGTTTGTCCTTCGAGTGGAGGTGCTTTGGGCTATGTTTCATAGAGAAATTGATTAACGGAGCGCAAATGAAGCTTGATGATCTTGTAGTGTCTCAAGATTCGGCGCAGGCTTTACTCCCTATCAGCCACGGAGAGTAGCTAACACCTTTCTCCCACCTTTAAATACCTCCCGCTATGTGCGAGCAGCTAACGCTCCTCCCTCTATTTCCATGTCTTGGGAAAGGATCACTATATAGGTTGTTTTAGATTCATATATAGGTTGTACTTTCTTGCGTGCAGGTCACAAAAATACCTTTCCCTTTATTTCATTTGAATGAATCTGGACTGAAATAGGAATGAGATGAAGCAAGAACTCGTTCATCATTCATCTTCGCAAACTCGTCTAAGTGCAACCGTGGTGCTTGCTAGCTTAGCTTGTGTGTGTGTGCATCATCTTGCTCCTTCCCCCAACGAAGGAACTCTACTCCTACTTCCCCAATACAGATGAGAGTTCGCCCATGTAGGAAACCTATCCAGTTGTTTTATGAACTCAAACATGTATGATGGAATCATCAAAGATTTAATCTTTTCAAAGAAGATGTATAAGAATGAAATATCCATCAACAAGAAGAAATAAAAGGATAGAATAAAGTAACTTGAAATCTCACTTATTAGTGTCCCTTATGGAAACATCAACAATTTTTTCAGCAACAAGAAGAAATAAAAGGATAGACTAAAGTAACTTGAAATCTCACTTATTAGTGTCCCTTATCGAAACATCAACAATTTTTTTCAGAAAAATTGGTTATGATATACCTGGTCCATGTATAATATCATGAAAAATGGATATTTTTTTCTTTCTGCTACATAGTATCGGCACTGGGTTTGAAATGCATCTAAAAGTGTGAAATTAGATATTTGCACCATGTCGAAGTAAGGAACGATGGCATATATGTTTGGAAAGTATTCCATTTTAAGATATTTGAAAAGCACTATCTCGTTGAAAGGTTATATACATCTATCATTACTCAACGCATTTCTTTAGATAGACTCTATTTTTCCTTTTTCCAGTCGGTAAATGTTTCTCAAAACATGGGGTGGGAATCAAACCCATGCTTGAATTGAAACTGTGATACTGATGCAAGTTCTTCCCTTCTTAATTCGATAGATTCATATTTTAAAAAGACTGACAATAAGTTATTTCAAAATTAACTATTTGATCCTCTATTAGAGGTGTTGCAAAAATGTTTGCAATAGAGTAAATAGCTCTACAAACGAATGGATCAATTTAAATTCGAAAATGGAAAGATTTGTCCATGTTATACATTTCATAACCACTTTGTGGAAAATGGTTAGATATGAATATGTCAGATACTTGTAACTTGACTGGTGAAAGTCTCTTTCCCTCCAAAGATATATGTTTTTTTACCGATGCATAAAGACAATATTTTGTTGCGAATGAACAAGATATTGACGATTGTCCATATGTACGATTATAATTATTGATAATGGTCTTTTCCAAATAAAAAATGAATCCTTTGCTACAATGAAACCAGAAGTGACGTGGATTATTTAAGAATTGAAGTATATTTGTTTTATAAAAAAATAATATCAATGAACTTCTATGAAACGGTTAAACGGTATTCAGCCATTTGTCTTGATCGTTGGACCTCATTCAGAAATAGGAATCTGTGTTATCAAATGATTTCTTGTGATTATTTCTAGTATGGAATGAGTCCATCATCCACTTTGGTATCTTATTGACCCAAAATGATAATATTGTTCCTGCATATGGATTGCTTCTTTTTCCTCTTTCACCGTCAAAGTGCCTATGGTACGTACCAGTTTATATTTGGTTACTCGAAGCCCATGTGGAGGCACCTACGGCTGGATCCATCATCTTGGTAGGAATTCCTTCAAAATTGGGAACCCATGGGATTTTAAGATTTTCAATACCTATGTTTCCAGTGAGAATGAGCCGAAACGAGTCCGTATAGGGGTGCTGAATCTAGTGGTATTTTAATGGGGATTATATCTATCGTCGTAGGATCCCTATTCAAGATCACTATAGTTCCTCTTCGGGCGGCTGTAGGACAGACATTTGCCTATAGATGGTAGAGTAGGATGGACAATATCACTCAGATTGTGGACAATCTTCTGAATGGCACGCGAGCTGGGTTTAACATGAAACTAATCATTACCTCATAAGGGCTCTCAAGGAATCCACTCAGTAGTACCTATTACGATCTTCTTCCGCCAATATCAAATAGAAAATGTTGTATTTTATGTTTGTTACCTTTTCTTAACTCTCTTCTCTATAGACCGAGGATGCTTTGGTATTAAATTGCAAGCATTATGTAGGATCAAGAAGAGGAAGTACGTCGGCATTTGAAGAGTAACGAAAATCAATATGCAAGGCAAGCTTAGGCAAGCAAACCAAGGTTTCACACCCTACTAGATAGATCACTTAAACCTCTCCCTGCTTCGTCCATCCACACAGCTATTATGCTCGAACACTCGACTGGACATGGGACAACTCGCCTATGAAGCATGCTCTACCTCACTTACCTTGCACTGTGCTTCTCGTCATGCACGTACTCCTGGTCCTCTCACATGCTCCCTAATAGAAAGAAGCATGATCCAGTTCTGGAAAGATTCATCTTAGACCCTAAAATGGGAAAGATAGATTACCGGAAAGACCAAATCACGTTCTTTCTTCTTAATGAGATCGAAGAGGCCAGCCAGTAGTGGCAGCCTACAAAAGAATCTTTCTACTAATCATGATTGCTAAAGAAGAGGCATATGCATATTGGTATAATCAGTCGTATCACTCTTTTTAGTAATTCTAAGTGTTAGATCCTAACCTTGCTTACTGTTCTTAATTGTGTTTAGGGGAGGATTAGTGATGGATTGTGATGGACGGCTGAGATCGAGTGGGAGAAAAGTATATAAAGGTTGGTTTTACTCTCTCCCTCACTCTCTCTCTCTCGCGTTCTCTTCTCTCTCACTCACTCTCTCTCTCTCTCTCTAGACTCGTCTCTCTCTCGGCAGCAAGTGGAGGTCGGCGTCGTGTGGCGATCGGAGAGCTCGAGTGTTGTTGTGGAGTCGCCGGAGGAGCGAGGATCGTTGTTGCGTGAGGTTTCGCGAGGAGGCGCTCGCCGTTGTTTCTTCAAAGGCTTCTTCAAGCCTTAAGGTATGTCAAACTTGCTTTCAAGCTCACCTAGTGTTAGTGTGGGAGTGGGAGCGGTCGACGGTAGGCCGTTTTGGGCTCGTCGGACCTGCACAGCCGTTTCTGAACTATAAACGGTCGACCGGTGTTTTGGTTCGGTCGACCGGTTGTAGTGTATTTTGGGCGAATCCCTCGCACCGGTCGAACGATGCCCTTTTGGGCGGTCGACCAGTTGTGCATTTTTAGCGAGAGAAAACGTCCTGGGTATTTTCGGCCGAACGGGACCCCTTTGCCGGTCGACCGAAAGTACTGTTGTAGGTCGGTTGGGGCGTTGACCATCTAAACGGTCGACCGCCTGTTTGACTCGTTCGACCGACGTTTAAGTTAACTTAATGGCCGGTCGACCGGATGTGTGGTTTCGGTCGACCGTGATGTGAGGACTCTGGGTGAGTTCTACTGGTTGTTTTCGGTCGAACGATAGGGTTCGGTTGTTCGACCGTTTTACTGTTGATTGCGAAAATGGATTTCTACTGGTGCTTTTCGGTCGACCGGGACCCCTTTGTCGGTCGACCGTTTGGCGGGTTTTTCGGTTGGGCCAGTTCTCTGGGTGAGGATCGGTCGACCGGAAGCCATGTTTTGTTCGACCGTTTTACACTGTTTTTGTGTGTGTGTGTGTTGCTATTGATTGGCTAGAAGGCAACGGGTCTCCGGCCCTTTTGGGGCGACGGCACAGACATTCCGGTCCTATAGCGATTAGTGGTGACACGTGGGTTGTGATTTGTGGCCGTGGCTCCGGCGAATGAGGCAAAGCCGTGGCTCCGGCGAATGATGCAAAACCGTGGCTTCGGTAACACTGAGGCAATGAGGGGGTTGTGTGGCCGTGTTTTGGACCGGCGGTGTCGTGTGTGCACGTGTGTTGGTGGGTTGGGGTGAGAGGACCCTTGAGACCCGTGTTGTTGGGCTATGGCCGGGAGAGAGGTCCCGAGAACTTAGCGGGTGTTTCTGTTGTGGTGTTTTACGTTTCTTTGCACATTTCATTTCTGTCCATATATGTGTTAGGGTTTGGCATACTGGGTTTCCTCCTGGAAACTCAGGCATTCATTGTCTGCTTTCAGGCCGAGAGCGACGTTAGGTGGGTGGCGTCGGCGGAGGGAGCGCTCGAGACCTGATCCTGCTTCCCTACATTTTGAGGTGGTTGTGATTACTTGTGTATTTTCTCTGTATATGATCTTTTGATGTAATCACATTCTTTTGTAAACTCGTTCACATATATATATTATATGTTGGTGCACCAGTGTGTGTATTTCTTTCGTAATGTCCTCGTTGATTGTATGATTTAAATTTGAAATTTTCCGCTGTGTTTGAGGACGTTACAACTTGGTATCAGAGCGGTCAGTTTCAGTCTCTTCGTCCAATGGAACCACCCTTAGAGTTGTGTCAATCATGCATGCATTGTTCTCATTCATGTTTTGTGTCTCCTGTGTAGATGGCTCCGAGGCGTGTGAGACCTTCTCCCCGAGACCGTAGCACCAGTGATGAGGTGGGTGAGGGGAGTA
The DNA here is from genome assembly GCA_963682175.1 of Triglochin maritima. Lineage (NCBI taxonomy): Eukaryota > Viridiplantae > Streptophyta > Magnoliopsida > Alismatales > Juncaginaceae > Triglochin > Triglochin maritima. Next base: position 20,432,015 of record OY821770.1, read on the forward strand.
GAGGTGAGGAGCTGAGGATGCTCCAGGGCACGCTGGGTAGATTGGGCGAGATTCTCGAGCGCCAATCCGCCCAGGCTGATCAGGGAGGAGCAGGCGCAGTGTTGGATCGGTTTATGCGTCAGCATCCCCCATCCTTCGATGGTAGCGGCGACCCTGAGGCAGCAGAGGACTGGGTCTTTAAGATCCAGAAGATATTTCGGGCGATTGGGTGTCCTCCTGAGAGGAAGGTGGATCTGGCCACTTACGTGTTGGACGGCGGCGCAGCCAACTGGTGGAGATCCACTTCTGCTGTGGTGTTCGAGGACAGTGAGGAGTTGAGCTGGGAGGAGTTCCTGGTGGAGTTCAACCAGCAGTACTTTCCGCAGCACGCCCGCGACAGGAAGAGAGAGGAGTTCCTGGCTTTAGAGCAGAGGGACATGACTCTGGCTGCCTACATCAGCAAATTTCACGCTTTGGAGCGATACTGTCCAGAGATTTATGTGACGCAGGAGCAGAGGGCTCGGAGGTTTGTGCGCGGTCTGAGGCCGCAGTTCAGGGCCCGTGTTACCACGAGCATGCCACAGATGTATAACCATGCTAGAAATGACCCATACGCATCAACCTATAACTCGGGTTGGCGTAATAATTCCAATTTCTCATCAAGCCAACAAGGTCAACCTCCTAGACAACAACCAAACCTGTATAACCAAAATAATACATCATCTGGGTTTAGTAACAATGGCGATCATGAGGTTAGGTTGACAAGCTTGGAAAATTTGATGAAAACCTTTATACAAACAACCAACCAGACCTTCCAAAGGCTTGAGACACAAGTCAGCCAACTAGCACAAATAGTAGGTGAAAGAGAAAAGGGTCGGTTTCCAAGTCAACCTGAGGTGAACCCTAGATCTAATAACTCATATCAATCCTATCAACCACCTTCAGGAAATAACAACCCTAGACCGGTTCAAATGGTTAATGAGGAAGGACCGTTCCAACAAATAAATGTTGTAGTATCATTACGGTCTGGAAGACAAGTTGATAACAATGTGGTAAATCCTAGAGTGTCCAATCAATCTAGCCATCAAGTACCCACATATGACCTGACCATTGAACCTGACGTCCAATCTGAAACGCCCAACCCACCTACTCAACCTGAACCCATAGCTCAACCTGAACCTGAGCGAGTCTATGTTCCTAATGCTCCATTCCCTAATAGACTCAAAAAGAACTCAAGTGCACAAATAGAGAAAATCTTGGAAGTATTTAAGCAAGCAAGTTAAGCAAGTAACTGCAAACATAAGTTCTATTTTGTCCAACACATCTCCTATAAAATATAAGGATCCTGGGTGTCCCACAATTTCATGTTCAATAGGAGATACTTTTATCAACAAAGCCCTTCTAGACCTTGGTGCTAGTGTTAACCTACTCCCGTACTCTGTCTATGAGCAAATGAACCTTGGTCCACTAAAACCCTCTAGGACAACCCTTCAATTTGCTGATTGCTCTATTAAGAAACCAAGAGGTGTAGTAGATGATGTTTTGATCAAGGTTGGTGACTTCATTTACCCAGTGGATTTTGTCGTACTAGATACCGCACCTGTTGTAAATCCTAATCGACAAATCCTTGTAATTCTAGGCAGACCCTTTTTGGCCACTTCTGAAGCATTGATAAACTGTCGAAATGGGCTCATGCAATTATCTTTTGGGAACTTAAAAGATGAATTTAATATCTTTCATATTGATAGTGAGCCAGAAATAATATGCAATCAGAGTGATGTTGTGATGAAATCGCGTATCTATAAGATTTCTGAATCATCACAAAATCAAAAAGGAAGTAAGAAAAAGGGGAGAAATTCATCTACACACCCACCATCACTCGAGCAAATAAGAGAACCTATTTATGTGATGGGTGTGGAATCTGTGACTCGGGACTCTCATTGCAACATGGGGGAACAATTCAACTGGATACATGCACCAATATGGTGTCATTCAATCCAGTTCTGACTATGGTTGACTTTGAGCAAATTCCATCCTTCCACCGCAGTTCACCAAGGTAATAAGTGCATTTGCTTTATATTTGCATACATTGAGGACAATGCATGATTTAGGTGTGGGGGGATGTTTATGTATATATTTATCTATAGATCTGTCTTTTATTTCTAAAATAATAATAATAATAATAATAATAATAATAATAATAAAATCAATGTTTCATGACATAGCTTAAGATTGAACTGCCAAAACCCGTGTACAAATTGCATTGGTTTTTGTTCCTTATTATATAGTTCTGCTTGTAGAAATTATGACATAAATCTAAGTTCCAAAGAAATAACTCATTGCCCTTTAAGACATGTATGCACTTAAATTGGATGAATCAAATCTTTGAAGTGGTTGATAAAAAGCAGAGGTTGAGGAAAATATACCGGGAAGTGTGGACTTCTAATAGCAATTAAGCCTTGAGGAAAATAAAAATAAAAATAAAGGAATAAAGTGAAGAAAACACATTTTGCAAAATGATTACAAAAGCCCAAGCCTTTGAGTCACTGGTCCGTAGGGGTATCTTGAAACCCGGTAACTTAAGTCTACCAGCTCGGGATTATCGACCAAACTCGCTACACGAATGCAAAAAGGGTAAAAGTGTCAAAAAACAAATGTGTTGAATCACGGAAGAAAAGAAAAAAAATACTCAAGGCCCAAAGCTAAAAGAATGATCCATGCCATGGTTGATCCGAATGATACTTCACCACCAGAGGAGGCGTGCAAAATAATTTAAGTAATAACATGCGTAGAAGGGTTAATGGTGTGAATGTTGGAGGAACAAAGACCAAGTCATATTTTTAATGAGTTAGATTTATATAATGAGCATGCAAGAATTCTCGGTGAGATGTATAAGGTTGAGGTAGGCATATTGAGAACTATTAATGAAATGTTGATTTAGGATTTTGTGGGTATATCCGCTAAAAACCCTCAGGAGACAACACTCCTCCTCCTTGGCAACAAAGAGGTTTAACGGCTTGTTGCACATGCTAAGTCCAACCGTGAGTCCTACGAAAGTGAGTTAGGATTTCCCTGTTTTTATTTTTCGTATTTTCTGTTTTGCTAGGGACTAGCAAAATCTAGGTGTGGGGGTATTTGATGCATTGCATACATTGCATCATATGTCTTTCATTTAGATCACTTTTATATCAATAAATGCTATTAAGGTATGTGTTTAGTCTTATTTACAGAATACAAGGCCCTGAATGCAATTTACCCACATCTCGAGCATAAACGCGTGCAAAAGACTCATTTCTATCATAAAGACCAAGTTCAAGTTTATCAGGTTACAAATGGAAATGTATCCAAGCATAAAAAGCATTCAAGATCTAATTACAAAAAGAACAAAGACTTAAGCACAAAAGTAGCCGGGGACTTAATTGCAAAAAGTCAAGGACCTAATTGCAAATCACGAGTAGCTTTTATTATTATGGAGAAAATCTAAAGAAAAATCAATGTGAATCTCCATATATATAAAGGAATTAATCCGGAGCTCAAAAGAATGGAAAGAATCAATCCAGACGCGCAAATGAGGATCAAATCATACCATAAACACACAGGAAAAATCTGGATCGAATCCGAGCCAAAAAGGTGGCGATTCCGCCGCACCTCATGTACAAATTGCGGCGATTTAGCCGCACAAAAGTCGATCTGTGTGCTCAAATTTTTACCAATGTTGTATTGACACGTGTACTCTCCAATTCTATACTTAGGTCTCTTGTAACAACTATAAATAGACCCGAGAACGATGTTAGAAGGGTCCTTAGTCTTTGGTTGTAGTTTTTATTCTTAATCTTAGTTTTGTATTCTTCTTTTCATTAATAAAATTCTGTCTTTTATTTCTTACTTTTAGTTTTCTTTTGTAATGTCTCAAGGACCCTTCTTCCTCCCTCTATGAGTTTCTAACTCCTTCCAAAGGGTGGAGGTGACGGATTTAGGGTGAAGAGAAGATGAATGAATGTTATTATTTTAATTTCGTGTTAGTATATTTTGATTACTTGAGTTTATGTTAAATCATTTATCATGTAATGCTTTATAACTAATATGATTTATTATAAGTTTCTGAATTATCTAATCTAAACCTTAAATCTAAACCTCCACCCAACGGAATTCACTTCTTTGTTCTTGTTTTAGTTTTAATTGTTCTTGTTTCTTGCTTTAGATAATTAAAAATCAAAAATCTCAAAACCAATTTATTTCTTCTCTCCTTCTTTCCCCCAATCGAAATCACACAAATAACAAGATCTCTCCCTCCTTGTGTTCGACCCGTATTTGCCACGTCTTCATTTACACCGTGCACTTGCAGTATAAATTTAATTCACATCAGTGATGCCACTGTTTAGAACAACACTTTTGGAATCTTCACAGACTGTGTAGAATGAATATCCATTGATATCATAGCCACTGTAACTTATAACAACAAATGTAGACCGTAGGCCAACCACTGTATTGTCTCAAAAATATCATGCTTGTAAGCAACATTTTTGAACCAAGAGATGAAATTTTTATTGTGACTATTTATTACTTGTTGATCACTCCACAAAGGATTTCTTTCCTTTAGAAACTTCATGTGTTCATTTAGGTAAGGTTGAACGTCATTAGAATTGCACAACACATAAAAATATGTTGTCATTAAGTCCTCGCCATTTGGATTTAACATTTTTATCTCACGTGTCCCTTTGTCATCGACACGTTCATCATGACGATTCTTCGGAAGTCCAACACTTTTGGTGTTTGCTAGGTATCTAGTGTAAAACTCGATAACCTCCTTAGCTATGTATCCTTCTACAATACTAGCATCTGGCCTTTGACGATTTTTACAACAACATTTCAACACTTTCATATAACGCTCGAAAGGATACATCCACCTTAAAATAGTTGTCCACACAATTTAAGTTCTCTAACCAAATGAATAACTAGATGAATCATAATGTCGAAAAAAGCAGGTGGAAAGAACATCTCCAACTGACATAATGTCACAACAATTTCATTCTGCAACTTCTCTAACTGCACGGGATCGACCACTTTACTGCAAATCTTATTGAAAAAGGAACATAACTTTATTATTGCATGTCTAACATCTTTCGGTAATATGGATCTCAGTGCTACAGGGTAACAACTGCTGCATTAAAGTGTGACAATTGTGAGACGTCATCCCCACAAGTTTCAACTCCTTCATAACAACATGACTACTGATATTTGAAGAATAACCTTGTGGAACCCTTACATCGTGCAAAACACTGAAAGAGAATTTTTTCTCTCCTTTCTACACAATCTATAACTAGTTGGAGGTAAGTAATTCCGGTCTCATTTCTTCTCTGGTGCCAACATTGCTCGTATACCAAGGTCAACAAGATCAAGTCTTGCATTATATCCATCTTTGGTTTTACCAGGTATGTTCAACAGAGTTCCAACAAGATTGTCACAAACGTTTTTCTCTACGTGCATCACATCAATACAATGTCTAACTTCTAAAGTTTTCCAGTAAGGGAGATCAAAAAATATGGATCTTTTTTTCCAAAGAATTTTGTCATTTGCTCGTTTGTACGGTATTCCAAATTCACATTCAACGTTCATTACACGTTCATACACCTTTTCGATGCTGATTTCAAATGGTGGATTCTGAAACTTCTATTTTCCGTTAAATGCCTTCTTCAACCTACAATAAGGGTGGGAGTTTGGCAGAAATCTCCGATGACCAAGATAGATTGTCTTAAAACCATTAACTAGTTGCAAAGAGCATGTATTCTCTTCGCAAATGGACAAGCTTTTTGACATTTAACTGAATATCCAGACAAATTACCATAACCTGGAAAGTCATTAATCGTGCAGAATATCATTGCCCGCGGTACAAACGACTCCTGACGATAAGAATAAAAAAACTGACTCTCTATCATCCCACAATCTCTTTAGGTCATCAATTACAGGTCTTAAATACACATTGATGTCGTTTCCAGGTCGTTTCAGACCAGAAATCATTAAGGACAACATAATATATTTGCGTTTCATGCATAACCACGGGGGCATATTGTAAATTACAAGCAGAACAAGACAAGAACTGTTAACGCTACTCAAACTACCGAAAGGATTCATTCTGTCCGTACAGAGTCCAAGTCCTACATTCCTGGATTCTTCACCAACCACAGAAAAGTCAAAATCTACTTTTTCCACTAAGGTGAATTTGTAGGATGACGTAGCAACTGATCATTTGGTTTCTCACGGTCAACATGTCATGTTCTTGGAATCCTCCTTACCCACAAACAAACATTTAAGCCTTGGTATTATCGGAAGATACCACAAAATCTAAGCAGGAGGTCCTTCAACTTTCATCTCATTAGCCTCTACATTGTGGTTTTGTCCAATACGTTTCATTTTGTACCGTGAAACATTACACCTGGGACAGGAATGTAAGTTTTCAAACTCACCCTATACAATATACAAATGTTCGGGCATGCATGTATCTTCCTATATTCCATTCCCATCGGACACAACACTTTCTTAGCATCATAAGTTCCATCTGACAACTCATCATCATTTGGAAGCATCTCTTTCAATAGTTTCAACAATGATGTGAAACTGACATCGGTCCAACCATTTCCTGCTTTTAAATTGTACAACTTCAACACCGCTGACAATCTAGTGAATTTGGTACAAGTCTTATACAACGACTTCTTATTGTCACTCAACAAACTACCAAGTAAATCGTGGTTGGACGAAAACTTTTCAGCCATATCCCAAACCATTTCCTCTAAGTGATCTTCCACACTAACATTGTCTACATTATTCTTGGAACAACTAAATGATTCATTTTCGCCGTGCCATATCCACCGTCTGTAACTTGGGTTGAAACCTTTCTCAAATAAATGATGTTTTATTTTCCGAAACGTCAGCACTGACATATTATGACACTTCTTGCACGGACAATACACTATGTCGCTGTCATTCGTTTTTTAATGTTTTTTGGCAACCTCTAAGAGCATATTCACTCCGTTCTCATACTCATTACTCAATCAGTTTGAAAGAATCTACTCTCGATCCATTTCAATCTAAACATTAACAAAAATGAAAGTTATTATTAAAGGAAATAAATACAATTTCAATTTAAAAGAATGTGTTTGTATATGAGAAGATTCGGAGACATTAAGATGAGAAAAGAATGACTCAGACGTGAGGATATGAAGTCCTTAATCTAGTGTAGGAGTAAGGAAGGTTAGAAACCTAACTAAGCAATCAAGGCCAAAGCAAGCCTAAAGTACACTATAGGTGCTTAGTACTAGACAACGCCTAACTTCGAGGTACCACCGAGGACCACTAGTCTGTAGGAAATCAAGAACCTGAAGGTCCCTAAAATCTCAGGGAGACTAGACGGGCAACAATGTTCAAGCCGAAACGGTCATAAACATCGAGGACCACTAGTATGTAGGAAATCAACAACCCGGAGGTTCCTAAAATCTCAGGGAGACTAGATGGGCAACGACGTTCAGACCATAACGGACTTAAACGGTTTCCTCTCCTTAATGCGTCCGAAAATCCTAGGGACCAACGTCTAATTGATTTTATTAAGGCTCTTATATTAAGTGGTTTTTGGGGCAAGGAAAGGGTGATGAAATCCCCCACCTCATCTCCTATAGGTGATTGCCCTAAGTGTTTTTCATACCTTAATCTAACAAACACTCACCTCACTCTTGTTCCAATGCAAGTGCTACTAACTAATGCGTGTTTTCTAATGAATGATGAGTGAAAAAGATTACGTACCTTACGCGAGCAATTTACGACAGAAATTGTAAAATACATAATAAATACGATGAATGGAAATCCTATATAATGAATGACTTAGCAATATTATCTAATCTTTTGCTTTAGGTTATTAAAGGTCAAGTTGCTTAAGGGGGCCAATGAGTTATTAGAAACTAAACATTTAACTAAACAAAATAAGTTTTTTTCAGCATAAATAAACATTTAACTAAACAAAACATAAATAAACACAAATAAATGTAGGAACTCACTATACTAAAGAATTATTCTAATTTGGACACTTTTTATGGAAACCCATAAATAAATTATAACTTGGACACTTTTTAAAATTAGGATGCAAACTTGTGGAGTATGTGTAAAGGGTTATTTAAGTTAAACATGACTAAAACAAGGAACTTCAGCAAGGTATACATGACTAAAATAAGTTGGAAATCGAATCACAAATCGACAAAAGAAATTGTTTCCATATCCAATTTTACAACAAATTTCAACTCCCAACTCCAAATCCTATTTTACACGTCCGAATATCCACTAACATTTTACAACAAATTTCTCAAAATAGATCTACAAATATTATAAACACAAAGTCCGAATATCCACTCACAAAAAAGATCAACTAGATGACAATCTGTGGGAAATTAAATCAAAAGAAGTCTTTAAAATCTCTCAAATCCCAACTCCAAATCCAACCCCAAGTCTCCCCTGCTATTTCCAAACCCTCGAAACTGCAAAACCGACCAACATTGTTCAAAAAAACAAAGTCCAAGAATAAGAAGAAGTATTACCGTAAGAAGAAGTGTTCCCGTGGCAGTGGCGGCGGAGAGGACGCGGTTGAGACTTGAGACGAAGGAGGACCGAAGGACGGGAGGAGGGGTTGGGACGTCGCTACGGTGCCGGAGGCTCTGTCGGAGATCGATCGCAGAGACGGTCGGGTTTGCGGCTAGGGTTCGGTCGGGGTTTTGTCTAGAATAAATGAAAAAACGTAACTTAAGTTAGATTTCTATAAGGCCTATACACGTCGGTCATGCCAACAATCCGACATATATACGTCGATGTCTATAGACTGGAGAATAACCGTTGGAGTATAGACGTCGACTTCCATGGATATTCAAACATCCGACGTCTATACCCCGACCTCTCACCTAATAGACGTTGGTTGTAGAATAGGTTGACGTCTATACCCCGGCCTCTCACACAATAGACCTCGGCCGTATGAACGGACGACGTCTATACCAATACACGTCAGCTATTAATACGGACGACGTCTATTTTGCCGCCAGCTCGACTTCAATAGACCCTCTGAGACTGAGCTGCAGGAAACTCAGCGCCTCTCTAGAGAGGAGTAAGCAAGGCTTGAAACTGGGAAGGCACGTAGGGAGGAGGTAGTTGCACATATCCGACACTTTGAAGAGACTAAATAAATTCGTCCCATGCTACTCTCCATCTGGTACTTCTTACGAGATCTGACAAAGGATGGCAGGGGTGAGGAGGAAGGAGGACAATCGAGTGATAGATTACTAGAATGTCTTATTTTTTGCACAACCATATTAATGGTTGGATAATAACTCATGCTTCATTTGACTTTGTAATATTGGTGTAACCTTTGGGGAAGTCGTTGTGGCCTCATGGCTACTCCTGTTATCTCTTTTTATTAGTCAACAAAACCTTTCAAAAAAAGACAATATACTTGTCCCAGCGCACGCGCAAACTGAATGTTAAATTTGTGTAGATCAAATTTTATCTCGTAAAGTAAATGTGGCAACCCGAAATGTCCATTTTACATTGTCATTAAGTGATTGCGTTCACCAACGTTAATTAACAACGAATGTCCTTTGTAGGCCAGTGTTGTGGATTTTCAGTTTGATAGGTTTGAAAAAACCGGTTGATCCCACTGACATAATCAGTCCGGGACGTGCTTGTCATTATATACTAAAATGGATTAAGTCATTTTTTCTACCTTTAATTATCTGTCCTTTGCTCCTGAAAATAAACTGGACCTAGTACGCTGTACGCACCATAGATCCAGAACCAGAATTTGCATTCATATCAAGATACCGATTTTTTTAAATTAATGTGCTGACAACAATCAGGACACTATGCCTTCTCTATGTTTTTTACTATTGGATATGTCCTCTCTATTTTGTCATTGTCCATTTCCATAAAGCAGTATTGATGAATTTGAAAATATCAATATCTATTCGAACAGCAAATGCAATCACGATTCATTTTGCTTTGTTTGTTGTTCTTTGTCGTCTTTGTCTGTCCTTAGCCCGCTTTACAGTTCACAGCATATATGATTTGTTGTCATCCTATACGTTCATTTCCTGACATTTATTTTCATATAATTTTACTAGTAATTTGCTCTGCACTAGTTATGGTTTCTTAAATGTCATACCCACAAACTCCACTAACCAAAAAAAAAGTAGGACACTCAATTATATTCTGACTTGACCTACATTCTCTTGTAACGGATTTATAGGTGAGGTCAACCTCATTTGAGAGCAAACGAGGTTATCTACTTCCTACCGTTAGATTCCATTTCAACCGTCTGATGAAAAAGCTATATAATCCATAGCAAAATGGAAAACAAATATTCTTTTCTAAGGTTGTGATTGATTTAGAGGAAGTGAAAGAACCATTGGACTCTAGTTTCATGACTTCCCTTCACTTTGAGTGGAAGTGGAAGAAGTCAAGTGTAAAATTATAAGACTATAGAACTCTTGGAACTGAACTTCCAGAATTTCAATAAGTTTTCTTGCAAATCAATCATTAGAATTCGTTTTGAAAATTTAGTTCTCAAACATTCTGTTATTTGCTGCAAACAAATCGCACATAGTTTGTAAAAACAAGAAACAGATGTGCAATTTTCACGTTAGAATTAAATGTCAATAACAAATGTAATTAGAGATCTTGAATCTTTTCAAAAAAATAGGTAACATAATTACTCTATTATTTCTCCTTTTTGTCGACTAATTCTACCTTTTCAAAAAATCCTAGGTCACACTCAATTCCCTTTCCATTACCGACCTACTCATTCTAGAAAAACAAATTTGAAATTATTCCAAATTATGAGTAAGAACCATTCTCGTGTTAAGTATGACGGAATTCAGAAAAATGCAAAAAAAGTCATAATAGTTTTCTTAAGTACCGTTGCATTTTTCAAAAAAAATTACAAAATGTAAATTTGTAACATTTTCATATTTCAAAAAATACATTTGATTGAGTTGTTGCTTGGAGCTTCTTAAAAATAGCAATTCTCTCATGCATTTTAAGTTGAATTTTATGCATTGAGAAAACACATTTAAATCAATTGTATGTTGTAAGGTTTATTTCGAAGAATACTTTTCTAATGCAATTTGATTATGAGTAAGATATATTGTGGTCATGTTAGTATTGTTAAGTCCCTAACCTAGATTAGGGAACTAAGCTTGCTTTGGGGTGTTTGGCTTAGGTTAAGTGGGATTTTGACTTGGGAGGAGGTGGAGGTATGGTGGGGGTGTGTGGAGGATCGGTGAGGCATGGGCTTGCATGCCTTGGTGAGGGGTGGGGCTTATTTAAGGAGAAGCACCCATCTCCTTCCACATTTCCTTCCTCCACTCCATTATCTCACCACATCTCTCTCTCCCTCGTTCCCTCCATTTCTGGAGATCTGAGGAAGCACGACCAGAGGCACAAGGAGGCACGGTTTTGAAGGCAAAGCGCGGCGTGACTGGAGTGGACGTGTACGGCTTCGCACAAGGTGTATGAGGGGTTGTGATAGTTGCCGAAGGCCGAAGGTGTTGCTGGTGACAAATGACATGCAAGTGTCTGTCATGGAACGGACGTCCGGTCATAGTGTAAATATTCGATTTTGCCCAACACCGGTCGAACAATGCCTTCTAGCGGTCGACCGATTATGCATAAATGTTGGGGGGAGAAGACTATGTTGTTTTTGGTCGGACAGGGTCACTTCGTCGCTCGACCGTTAACTTCAGGGATTGTCTTGAGTTCGACCGGTCATGGTTTTGTAAAACGTAGGAAGACTCTGTTATTTTCGGTTGGATAGGACTCCTTCGCCGTTCGACCGTTATCTTATATAGAAGTTTATTGTGGGGCCAAGACCATCCAAACGGTCGACCGCCTAGTGACCATTGTTTGACCGTTTGTAGTGGAATCCGATTTGTGAAGCCTCTGTTTTTTCGATCGGACGGGACCCTTTTTTCTGTTCAACCATTGTTGTGTTTATTTAAATGTTTTCATGGCTTAGACCTTCCAAACGGTCGACTGCCCGTTGACTTTTGTTCGACCGTTTTGCTTGTTCTCGTTCGACCGGTGGTGTGCCTGTTCGAACGCATTGAGGGGAATGGTCGTCCAATATGGCTTTTTCAGTCGACCGTTGGTGCCCAGTTTGTGGATCTTTGATTGTTGCTATGTGTTGTCTTGCTTCCTCGGAAACCCGTGTCCTCACCTTCGTGCATGAGCCGGGAGGTGACGATAGTTGCACTTGCCCAGGCACCGTCGAGCGTACCTATGTTTGTGAGTACGTTGGCACATAGGCTACTATTATGATTATATAATATATGCATTGTGACACTATGTAGTAGATCGGAGAGACCATAATTCCCATTGCATTGTTAGACATGCAACTCTACAGAGCAAGATTACCATTCAAACACTATATGACGGAGATGACCGACCGACGATTGTCTCGGCGGATATGATCGCCCGACTCTGGCACGATCCGACAAGTATGACCGACCAGAGCGACGACTCTGCCGGATGTGGCACAATGACCACGTAATCATGATCTGTATCGATGACTCGGAAGTGTGTGCGACCCTCACCGAACCCTCATGCTAGTGGAGGTGTGTCGCGTACCTTTTGTAAGACCGCACGTTCCTACGGTGGGTGTCCTCGGATACTCGATGATGTTGAGGCTGATGATTGTATGACCCCAGAGTGGTGGAGTGTCTGTTACATCTTTTCATGTTGTCAAGATACTAGTATGATAGGTCATGTATTGTACATTCATATGTACATAGGTGGACTTGGTATACGGGGTTTCCCTATCGAAACTCAGCCATTGTTTCATGTTTGCATTTCATGCCGAGAGCGGCACTGAGCGGGTGGCGACTGAAGACAAGTGCACTCCCGAATCGAATCCCTCCAATCTATTTTGGGGTTGTTATGATTACTTGTATTTTATACTTCTTAGTACCTTTATGTAATCATACTTTTAAAAACTCCTTTGTAATGATGTATTTTTTTGGGATTTATTTGAGTAATGTCCTCGGGTTTCCTCTGGCTTAAATTCATTGATTTTCGTTTAAAGTTTTCGCTATTTTCGGGAACATTACAAGTTTGTACTCTAAGTTTTTAATGTTTTACTCTAATTTGTAATCGTTTGTACAAAAGTCCAAAAGCCAAAATGCAACTTCTAATTATTGTAATAGCAAATTTAGAAAGGTTGTAAAATAGTTAAATTCTAATTGATTGGTGAGTTGTAGTTTCCATTTGTGTATTTGTGAAATTTGCGAACAACATAGAATAAGTTTGTTTTGTCGGTCCTGAAATAGAAGAAAAGGAAAACAAAACTTCCAAAAATGCATGCATCCCTCTGTCGTTTTATAATCTGTTGGATCGCAATCGAATTGTTACACCTCAAATGTTGTTGACCTCAATTGAAAAAAGGAAGGAAAAAATTTCAAAATAAATTTTTTAAAATAATTTGCCAAAATAGACCTCAATTTAAAGTATTTTTCAAACTAGACTCGCTGTCACGACGTGGTGACACGTGGTGGCAGCGGGTTTGTTTTTTAGTGCATAGATAACTCGGCATCACCAGTGTCGAGTTCTCCTTGGAAGAACTCGGCACGGGCGATGCCGAGTTCTCTTAGTTTTTTATTGTCCAACACTTAGCATATTTCACCCGATCTGAGTTGCCAGGAGAACATGAGTCCAATTAGAACTCGACATCTGCGATGCCGAGTTCTATTTGAACTGTTCTCCTGGCAACTCATATCGTGCATGAGATGGTTGGAGGGCCAGGTGAACAGTGTTTTAAATACAACTCGGCATCGCCGAGTTCCGGCGGGCTATAAAAGCAGCCTGACGCCCCCCCCTCTCCCTCACGCTGAGTTCTCACAATTTTAAGGTTAGGGTTTCGATTTTTTTTGTTTTCCACCGTTTTCTTGCCTTTTATGTATTAGGATGATATACATTGTTGTTTTAGGTATGATTGTAGTGTTTTTGTTGGTTTAAGAACCCGTTTTGGTGAAAACTCGATTTTGATTTTGGGTTTTTAGGCCAAACTTTTTATTTCTTGTTTGTTAGTTGATTATTGATTTTAGTTTTGTTGATTGTAGGTCTACCGTAGTAATCTTAAAAATAGTTTAATTTAAGTTTGATTATTGTGATTGAAAATAGATTTTTTTGTTGTTATTTTGGTTTGAATGTATGTTAGTTTGAATGAATGTAAACTTAAAAATGATTTATTTGAGTTTAAATGTATGTGAGTTTGAATGTATGTAGGAATTGAAGTTTGATTTTTGTAGTCTTAAAAATAGAGTAATAATGTATGTGGGTTTTAATGGAAAAAATGTTTTGAAGTTGAGAAATATGTTCGTTAAATATATTGTGATTTGCATGTTGAGAAATACGTCGTTACTTAGATGTTTAGAATGTGAGGATGTTATTTGTAGCATTGTTAGTTTGTTCTACCGTGCAGGTTTAAATTTACGAATTGAAAAATATAGGGGAGGTTCTGTCAAAATTTAAAAAAAATTATGACATGATTCGTAATGTTGTTTATTGTAGTTGATTTTATTGGAGAGATTGCTCGACATTTACAGCCAATTGCTACTACATCGATTGAGGTAATTTCTAAAACATTTGAGTATTTTCAACTTTTTAAGTAGTTAGTAATGAAGAACAACAATCTCACTTGAACACATTGTCAAATTTAATTAATATATGTTAGGTATGGATAAAGATGATGAAGGATCTTTGTTGGTCATGTATAATGGGAAATTAGAATGTAACGGAGATGTGGCAGAATATACAGGATCTGACCACAAATTGGTAGTTGTTCCGTTGAACATAAAATATGAGGATTTAATGGATGTCATAAGATCTGAATGTTGTTATCCACACAGTATGTTTAATGTCAAGTTGACGGAGAAATTGTCATTAAACAATGATTGGACATACGCTCCATTAACCAATGACAGGTCGGTTTATGGAGTGATGCGTTTGTTTAAACAGATGTCTGTGGTTGGAGTGTATGTGGAAGCTGAACCTAAAGTGCCCGACCTTACGCTGTCAACCAACACTCATTCACCGGAGTATGGTACAGTAAGGTCGACCGGTTGGGACTATGGATAGATTTGAATATAAGTCTAAATCCTACAATCGAAGTTTTGGCATACCAGCAAATTCCATTTTTCCAATCGCATAACTTCCAAACAGGCAATGAATGGCCAGAAAATGCGGGTGACATTCCTTCCAGCAGTGCAAATCGTTATCCTGGTCTGTCACAATTTGAACCCATGCATTACAGTCTTGATGATTTTGTTGGAAGGGATGGACCATCTACCTCATATCCCTCCCTTGGGCTTGTTTTGTCAGCTGTTGACCCAATTCATTTTAGTCGACTAGAAGGCCTGGAAGAGATGCATAGCGTTCAAGATGATGACACTGAGGAATTAAAGGATTACAACACACCCTTCGCTGTAGAAGATGACCTGAAAGTGTTTCTGCTAATGAAGTCGTTCTGGAGACGCAGGATGTCATATATGCGAAGGGCCAATCCATAAACTGTGAAGACGACGACATTGTTGATGATGCAGTTGCTAACAACGACATGGTTCAACTCTTAATGAACTTCCCAATATCTTCGAGGGCGACAACTGGATAGAGAATTCTGTAATTGAACACTCATTCTTTGATGCTGCGAACAATTTGGAACGGAGTGATTGGCGTACGGAAGATGGTCGTTCTTTCTGGGATAAACGAATTTTCCCAACGAAAGAAGATTTGGTTCATGCTCTGCAATCATGGCACATTAAAAAGTTTGTTCAGTATTCAGTTGTGGTTTCTTCAACAAAATGGTATACTGTAACATCCCGAAACAGCAGAAATTTTAAATTTTTTCATCAAGACAATAGAAATAAATAATCAAAGACGGGACTGTTACTTCTCATAAAATGTATAAGCGGTGCACCATATTACATCAGAGTTTGTCAAAACGACACATGATTACAATAGAACAACAAAGGGAGATAAAAGTAATCATGTCGACCTCAGTGGTCCGAAAGAAAGGATCCGATCCCAAGATGCGCGCGACCGCTGATCACCACCCAACTGGACCTACTGCGGTCCTGAAAAAGATGCAACAACAATGCCTGAGTTTCCATAAGGAAACCCTGTATGCCAAGCTCACCTATATGCATGCAGTAGTACAAATGACCCTATCATACTAGTAGCATGTCATGTCATCAACAGTAAGGAAACAATTCCCCCGAAGGGTAACACAGGACATGAGTCCGACAATTATCATCGGGTCTCCCAAGGAGACCTACCGTAGGCACATACGGTCTAATGGAACATGACGTGACACTCCCCACACGCGGCTATACTAATCATGGGGTTCGGCAAAGAGCATCCGCCAAGTCCGTGCCATAAGAAACAGATCTATAACTTCGTGGTCGAAACCACACCAACGGAGCCGCCGCTTGGTCGGTCCATCAATCATCATCTTAGTAGGTGCCCATCTGAGGAACATAGCCGGAACATCATCATCGGCCCATCAATCATCATCGCCGGAACATCATCGGTGGCAACACCGGCGCTACAACGGTGGTCCATCAATACATCCAGCACATCATCGGATGGTCCAGACTGAAGTCTGCCAAGTCATCAGGCTCCACAAGCCGCAAACACCAACCGCGCCGCTATAAAAGCAGGGCAGCGACCTCCGTAGCCCCATAGGCCGGTAGTCACCTCACCCAACGACAGTTGCGTGTCCGCAAATGATACATTGGGACTCTACAATGAGTCCAGTGAGTCCAATCAATCCATTATATTAGTCACGATCCATATATGGAGGTGACGCGTCCCGAACGCACAAACTCTTCCACACAGCGGTCCCTGGGCAGGCACGCGTAACGTGCCCACCGTCACCTCCCGGCTCACGCACAAGGTGAGGACACAGGTTTCCGTGGACAGAGTTGGCATCCTAAACGGAACTAGGAATTCAGTCCTGTGCAAAAATGGTCGACCGAAAGAGCCAACTCGGTCGACCGCTTCCTCGAGGGAATCGGTCGACCAAAAGTCTGCAACGGTCAAACTCTTTGTGCAAAACTTAAGTCCAACGGTAGAACAAAGATCTAAAACCAGTCGACCGATACGAAGTCAAAATCCGGAGTCTAGTCAACATCAATTCAAAACTATCGGTCGACCGACTCAGGGGTCTCGGTCGACTAAAAACTACCAGGGCATCCTAGCAATTCTAAGTCATAAACGGCCGAACGCATATAAACAATCGGTCGAACTAACACGCATTTCTACTCAGTACACTTAAGTTCCGGTCGAACGACCACAAGGAACCGGTCGACCGAAAACAAACAGGCAATCCGATCCACCGGCAAAATGCACGACCGGTCGACCGCCACAAGGCATTGTTCGACCGGTGATGGTTAAAATTGCCAAAATACACTACATTCGGTCGACCGCCCGAAGGGACCCAGTCGACCGTTTGTCGTCTTCAACCTCGCATCATCCAAGGATTTACATCGCTCTCGTCGCCGGAGAGGTCTTCGACCTCCCCCGACCGACCAACACGACCCTCCTACGAGGGTGAACCGTAAAACACACTAAAAGCCGACATACCTCAACACGAGACGGAGTGCACCGGAGATTCGCTCCACGATCAAGTCACGCCTCCCACAACCCACGCCGACGCCGCCTCCACCACCTCTGGAACACCCGAAAAAGGAAGAAGAACGGAGGAATGAGTGCTGGAATGGAGAGGAAGAAGAAGAATGGAAGAAAACGTTTTGGGTTATAAAACCAAAACTCATCTCAAAAGTAACCTACTCATCCAACCCATCACCTCTCTCCCATCAACAGTGCACGCCCCCTCTTCCCTTCCCAATGCAAAGCCTCCTCTCTCCTCTTAAACCCTCATTAGCACCCTAAATGAGTTTAGGGACATAACAATCCACCCAACTTAAAAGGATTTCGTCCCGAAATCAAAACAACAACTCACCGAAAGCTCTGGATACTGCCTTCTAACTTCCACCTCGATCTCCCAAGTGGCCTCACGCTCATTGTGATGCTGCCACCGGACCTTCACCATCAGAATGGTCCTCCTCCTGAGTTGATGATCCATGCGATCAACGATCTCGACTGGTCTCTCCTCGAGCGACAAGTCCTGCTGGCTCTCTGGCACTGCTATCTCAATCACATGAGCTGGATCTGCAACATACTTCCTCAACATCGATACATGGAAGACGTTGTGAAGACCCGAAAACTGCTGTGGCAACGCAATCCGGTAGGCAACCTCTCCAACTCGGTCGAGGATCTCGAACGACCCAACATACCTTGGACTGAGCTTCCCTTCTTCCTAAACCTCATCACTCCTCGTGCTGGGGAAATCTTCAGAAACACATGGTCGCCCATCTCGAAGCTCAACACTCGTCTGCGTCGATCAGCATAACTCTTCTGCCTGCTCTGTGTTGTGGCCAGTCTCCTACGGATCACATCTACCTTCTCTGCATACATCTGCATAATCTCTGGCCCCACTAACTGCCTCTCGCCCACGTCAGTCCAGCATACCGGTGACTTGGAAGGCCTCCCGTACAACGCCTCGTACGGTGTCATCCCAATACTCGAATGGTAGCTGTTGTTGTAGGTGAACTCTTTCAGCGGCAGATGCTCATCCTAGTGTCCTGCCCAATCCAGTGTGCATGCCCTCAGCATATCCTCCAAGGTCTGAATTGTCCTCTCTGACTGGCCATCTGTCTGAGGATGGAACGCCGTACTGAATCTCAGACGTGTCCCCAATGCCTGCTGCAGACTCCCCCAAAATCTGGAAGTGAAACGCGGATCTCGATCGGAGATGATGCTCACTGGCACCCCATGCAGCCTGACTATCTCCTCCACGTACAACCTAGCTAGACCCTCCAAAGGCAATGTGGTCCTGATCGCTAAGAAATGCGCTGACTTGGTCAGTCGATCAACTATCACCCAAATCGCGTCGTGGAATCTCCTCGTCTTTTGCAATCCTGTGACGAAATCCATCATCACGTGCTCCCACTTCCACTCAGGAAGCTCAATACACTGCATCGGTCCTGCTGGTCGCTGATGCTCAATCTTCACCTGCTGACAGACTAAGCATCGCTCCACAAACTCCGCGATGTCCCTCTTCATACCCTTCCACCAGAAGTTCTGCTGCAGGTCCTTATACATCTTTGTGCTCCCAGGGTGGATGGTGTATCTTGCTCTGTGTGCCTCCTCCATGATGTCATTTCTCAGCCCATAGACCTTCGGGACCCAGATCCGACTCCTGAACCTCAAACCACCATCAACCCCCACACTGAAGTCTGACTCATTTCTGGAAGCTAACCGTAGCAGACCAGCTAACTCCTCATCCCCATGTTGAGCCTGCACCACACACGACATTGTCTGTGGCTCCACTCGAAGCCCAGCAATCACTGCTCCCCCTAAACCCTCTGTGAATGGCCTCCACTCTGACAACGTCTCGAGTAGCCTCCACTCCTGAATGCACAAACTCGCAACCTAAACCCCCACCTTCCTGCTCAGCGCATCTGCAACCGAATTCGCCTTCCCCGGATGATAGGAAATGGTGAAGTCGTAGTCCTTAATGAACTCAAGTCATCTGCGCTGCCTCATATTCAGCTCCTTCTGTGAGAACAAATACTTCAGGCTCTGATGATCTGTGAAGACCTCGAACTGCTCGCCATAAAGGTAGTGCTGCCAGGTTTTCAACGAGTGAACGACCGCTGCTAACTCCACATCATGAGTAGGGTAGTTCTTCTCGTGCACCTTCAGCTGCCTCGAAGCGTACGCCACCACCTTCCTGTGCTGCATCAGAACACAACCCAAGCCTATCCCTGACGCATCGTTGTAGATCACATAACCTCCACTGCCACTCGGTAGCGTCAGAATCGGTGCCGTCATCAGTCGCCTCTTCAGCTGCTGAAAGCTGTCCTCGCACTTCTGAGACCAAACGAACTTAACGCCCTTCTACGTCAACACTGTCAGCGGCAACGCAAGTCTGGAGAAATCCTGAATGAACCGTCTGTAATACCCTGCTAGTCTTACGAAGCCCCTGATCTTCGTCACGCTCGTCGGGGCTATCAACTGAGTCACTGCCTCGACCTTCGCCGGATCCACTGAAATCCCATCTGCTGACACAATATGTCCCAGAAAAGCCACCTGATCCAACCAATACTCACACTTCGTGTACTTGGCATAGGGCTGCTGATCTCTCAGGATGCCAAGCACAATCCTCAAGTGCTCTCGATGCTGTCAAGCGAGTACGCTAATATGTCGTCCACGAATACAATGACAAATCTATCGAGGTACGGCTGAAAGGTCCTATTCATCAGGTCCATGAATGTTGCAGGTGCATTCGTGAGTCCAAACGGCATCACCAAGAACTTGTAGTGCCCGTACCGCATCCTGAAGGCTGTCTTCTGAACATCTGCCTCTCTGATCCGCAACTGGTGATAACTCGAACGCAAATCAATCTTCGAGAACACTTTCGCTGTCTATAGCTGATCAAACAAGTCATCAATCCTGGGCAAAGGGTACCGGTTCCTGACAGTAACCTTATTCAACATCCTGTAGTCGATGCACATCCGCAACGACCCATCCTTCTTCTTCACGAACAGCATAGGCGCTCCCCATGGTGAAACACTCGGCCGAATAAACCCAGAATCCATCAACTCCTGCAACTGCTTCTTTAGCTCTGTCAACTCAGCAGGTGTCATACGGTACAGAGCCTTCAACTGAGGTGTCGTACCCGCTACCAACTCGATGCCAATCTCGGTCTCTCGGTGCGGCGGTAATGATGGAATCTCTGCAGGAAACACATCTGGGAACTCCTGTACCACCTCGATATCCTCCAGCCTCCTCGTCTCAGGATCAGGAACAACCAGCATGGCCACAAACGCTCTGCATCCCTGCTGTATCAGCTTCTGTGCCTTAACTGCAGACACAATCAGACGACCCCCTCTACTCCTCGTACCTCTGATAAAAACATCTGGCAAGCCCTCCATTGGAATCAGGATCTTATTCTCGCGGCAAAAGACCCGCACGTCGTACTGTGACAGTCAGTCCATCCCCAGTATGACATCGAAGTCCTCCATCGGTAACAAGACCAGATCTGCCGGAAAATCATGGTCTCCCGAAACAACTGTGGTGCCGTGGAAATAGCTCCCCACAATGCCCACCTCACCCATGGGCGTGCTGACCTCCAAAACATCAGTCAGTAGCACAGGGGTCCGACCTAACTCGCCAGCAAACTTCTCCGAAATGAAGGAGTGAGTGGCACCGCAATCAAACAACACACGCGATACTGAACCAGAAACAGAAAGTGTACCTTCCACCACGGTGTTGGAGTCCCTCGCCTCCTCATCCTGAATAGTGAAGACTCGCACGGTCTTCCTGTCCTGCCCTGGTGAAACAACGGATCGACTGCCTCCGCGCTTCCCTGCTACTGGTGGCCCAGACCTCCTGCTAGGCTCGCCCTGCCGAGTCGGGCATTCCCAAATGAAGTGGCCCAACTGCCCGCACCCCATGTAAGCTCCAGTACGCCTGAAGCACTCCTGACCTGGGTAAAACCTCCCACAGAAACTGCAAGACCCAAACTGACGTGCTTCTCCTCCATCAAACCTGGGCATCTTGCCCGGGTTTCCTGCTCCACGACCGACTGGTCGGCTACCGGTGCTCACTGGTGCCTTCCTCGCCTCCTGAAGACACTCCCTCTGGTCCTGCTCAATGATAGTAGTGTGCTTCATTGCATCTGCAAGGGTCCGCGGCATACTGTTGATCACACGAAATCGGAGCGGCTGCCTCAGTCCCTTAACGAACTTCCTCGCCCGCTGCTCTGGGGTCACACAGATTGATTGATCGTTTTATATTTAACCGCAAGTGCACGACCGCGTTGAAGCGGTGGCAAATACGGGTCGTCCACTGGGAGGTGTGTCGACACTTGGTTTATGCGAAGGCGAGAGGTAAAGAAAGGGAGAAAGATGTCTTACACTAATCTAAACTACAAAGCTGAAATGAAATGGAGAAGAAACGATAAAACTAAACCCCAAAGGGGGTAGAGAAATAATGTGAACATAAAGAAGTGTATGTGTGTGTGTTCATTAAGCTCTTCACAACATGTAGTGCATGAAATCATAAAACTACATCCAACTTTCCCTCCACATGAATTAAGATTTCACTACATCATTAAAACATACAAGACAATAGTTGGAATGAAGCTACATGAACTCAAGTATAAAGACTAGACCCTACTATGCCTCCACATGAATTAAGATAAGACTACATCATTAAAACATACAAGACATTAGCTAAGGTAAAGGCAACAAGAGCTCATACACTACAAATTGTGTTTCCAATATTAACTTCATCCATATCCTAACCTTATCATTCCCCATAAAATAGGTCCACTAATCAAAGCATAAGCTAAGCTTCATTCAAAAGCATTAGCATATCAAAGATAAGAGTGGAGACCCATTAGATGGTTATGGAAATCATATAAAGCTCAAGGGATAAAAATAACACACACTTAATACACTACATAATTATATCACATATTTCTCCACCCCCCAAATGGGGATGGAACTACTCACTACTCATTACACTAACTATATTAGCAAAAGAAAACATAATACTGAAATGAAAGTTATACTAATCAAGCAAGAAATATTAAAGAAGCATAAAACAAAACAAACAAGCAAACATGCATATGGAAGGAAATTAAACTAAGAGAGAAACAACACAATTAAAGAAAAACTTCTATTATTAACTCACTCAATTACAAGTAGCTCTTCCTCCACCAGAGTTTTGCTTCAAGGCTTCACTCTTAGTAGGGAAGGTGGCCACCAAAGAGAGAGATAGATACAATGGGAGGTGAAGAGTTCTATTTATAAGCATGGAAAAAGCTAATCCGGGACAATCCCCCGATGTGGGACTAAACCAATACCAAAAATAGACTGAACACACATTAATACAAGTCCAGGAGAAAATTAAGTGGATCTGGGCCAATCCAGACCGCCAATTGGCGGTTCCAGACCGCTAATTGGCGGCCTATATGATCCAGATCCGTCTGGATTTGTTTGTGGGCCTTCCTTGTTGTGTTTCTTGGTCTTGGATGCATCTGGTTGGTTTGTTGGAGCTCCGACCCGAATCGAATTGGAAAAATACTCCCCATGATGGTGTGGAGTTTCCTGGTTTGCTCTTAGGTCCTTTGGTCTTACGATCAGGTCCTTCTCCCTTGCATCTTAGTCCCCAGGTCTTCACAATTAAGTCCTTTTTCCTGCTTTTGGGTCCTTTCATGGCTCTTCTCTTCAAACCTCTTTATTTCTGAAAACTAAACATAAAACTCGTCACGTAGCATTGCTTAGGTGTAAGATAATGGATATAAGATACAAATATAAGCGTGAAATGATGTCAATCACAGATCTCGGGGCAGTAACGCTCCAAAGCGTTGAACCTGCTGATGTAACTCGCCAGAGTCATCTCCTTCTGCTCCAGCGACATGAACTCCTCCCTCTTCCGATCCCTGACGTGCTCGGGGAAGTACTTCTCATGAAACACCTCCAGAAACTCTTCCCAGCTGACGTCCTCACGGTCCTCAAACAAAACCGTGGACGTGGTCCTCCACCAGTTGGCCGCCTCTCCATCAAACACATAGGTGGCAAGATCCACCCTCCTCTCAGGTGCAACTCCAATCGCTTGGAAGATCTTCTCCATCGTGAAGATCCAGTCTTCCGCTACCTTAGGGGCACTCCTG
Organism: Triglochin maritima; assembly: GCA_963682175.1. Taxonomy (NCBI): domain Eukaryota; kingdom Viridiplantae; phylum Streptophyta; class Magnoliopsida; order Alismatales; family Juncaginaceae; genus Triglochin; species Triglochin maritima. The sequence goes on from OY821770.1 coordinate 20,455,818, forward strand.
CCATCAAAACTCGGTGGATGCTGACGCATAAACCGATCATGCTCAGGGCCCACCCCGCCCTGCACATTCTGGGCTGCCTAACGCTCCAGAAACTCGCACAACCTGTCCCAGTTGGCGCCCTCAGTGGCGTCACTGGTATCACGATCACGCGGAGAACTCCTCACGCGTCTAGGAGCCATCTGACAGAAGAAACAATCACAAACTTCAGCCATGAATGCATGATAAAAGATAAAATGCATGTGTCCTATTACTACAAGGTTGATTTCATTGGGAACCGCATAGGAATCGACCGCTCTGATACCAAATTGTAACATCCCGAACCAGCGGAAATTTTAAATTTTTTATTCAAGACAATAGAAATCAATAATCAAAGACGTGATTGTTACTTCTCATAAAATGTATAAGCGGTGCACCATATTACATCAAAGTTTGTCAAAACGATACATGATTACAACAGAACAACAAAGGGAGATAAAAGTAATCATGTCAACCTCAGTGGTCCGAAAGAGAGGATCCGATCACAAGATGCGCGCGCCTGCTGATCACCACCCAACTGGACCTACTGCGGTCCTGAAAAAGATGCAACAACAATGCCTGAGTTTCCATAAGGAAACCCCGTATGCCAAGCTCACCTATATGCATGCAGTAGTACAAATGACCTTATCATACTAGTAACATGTCATGTCATCAACAGTAAGGAAACAGTTCCCCCGAAGGGTAACACAGGACATCAGTCCGACAATCATAATCTGGTCTCCCACGGAGACCTACCGTAGGCACATACGGTCTAACGGAACATGACGTGACATTCCCCACACACGGCTACACTAATCATGGGGTTCGGCAAGGAGCATCAGCCAAGTCCGCGCCATAAGAAACAGATCTGTAATTTCGTGGTCGAAACCACACCAACAGAGTTGTCGCTCGGTCGGTCCATCAATCATCATCTCAGTAGGTGCCCATCTGAGGAACATAGCCGGAACATCATCATCGGCCCATCAATCATCATCGCCGGAACAACATCGGTGGCATCACCGACACTGCAACGGTGGTCGATCAATACGTCTGGCACATCATCGGACGGTCCAGACCGAAGTCTGCGAGGTCATCAGGCTCCACAAGCCGCAAACACCAACCGCGCCGCTATAAAGTAGGGCAGCGACCTCCGTAGACCCGTAGGCCGGTAGTCACCTCACCCAACGACAGTTACGTGCCCGCACAACATACATTGGGATCCACGATCCCTCATGCCTACTACTCTACAATGAGTCCAATCAATCCATCATATTAGTCACGATCCATACATGGAGGTGACGCGTCCCGAACGCCCACACGGCGGTCCCTGGGCAGGCACGTTTAACGCGGCCACCGTCACCTCCCGGCTCACAAAAGGCGAGGACACAGGTTTCCGTGGACAAAGTTGGCATCCTAAACGGAACCAGGAATTCAGTCCTGTGCAAAAACGGTCGACCGAAAGAGGCAACTCAGTCGACTGCTTCCTCGAAGGAATCGGTCGGCCGAAAGTCTGCAACGGTCGAACTCTTTGCGCAAAACTTAAGTCCCAACGGTCGAACAAAGATCTAAAACTGGTCGATCGATACGAGGTCAAAAGCCAGAGTCTGGTCAACCTCAATTCAAAACTATCGGTCGACCGACTAAGGGGTCTTGGTCGACCGAAAACTAACAGGGCATCCTAGCAGTTCTAAGTCATAAACGGTCGAACGCATATAAACAATTGGTTGAACTAACACGCATTTCTACTCAGTACACTTAAGTTACGGTCGAACGACCACAAGGAACTGGTCGACCGAAAACAAACAGGCAATCCGATCCACCAGCAAAATGCACGACCGGTCGACCGCCACAAGACATCGTTCGACCGGTGGTGGTTAAAATCGGAAAAATACACTACATTCGGTCGACCGCTCGAAGGGACCCGGTCGACCGTTGGTCGTCTTCAACCTCGCGCCCGCCGAGGATTTACGTCGTTCTCGTCGCCAGAGAGGTCTCTGACCTCCCCCGACCGACCAACACGACCCTCCCACGAGGGTGAACCATAAAACACACTAAAAGCTGACATACCTCAACACAAGACGGAGCGCACCGGAGATTCGCTCTACGATCAAGCCGCGCCTCGCACAACTCGCGCCGACGCTGCCTCCACCACCTCTGGAACACCCGAAAAAGGAAGAAGAACGGAGGAATGAGTGCTGGAATGGAGATGAAGAAGAAGAATGGAAGAAAACATTTTGGGTTATAAAACCAAAACTCAGCTCAACAGTAAGCTACTCATCCAACCCATCACCTCTCTCCCATCAACAGTGCACGCCCCCTCTTCCCTTCCCCATGCAAAGCCCCCTCTCTCTTCCTAAACCCTCATTAGCACCCTAAATGGGTTTAGGGACATAACATATATTGTTCCTTGTATTCGTCGTGATGAAGATAACTTCAAATGGCATCTACATGTGTGTGTCCCAAAAAGCTGCAGATATTTTCAAGTTAAAACATTCGACGCCGAGCACACTTGTTCCAATCCGATATTGCTAGACGACAACAAACAATGCAGTGCTAATTTTGTATGCGACTTGATAATGTAATGTGTTAGAACTAAGTTCACAATTACTCCTGCTGAAATAATGGAAAGGGTGATGACCAAATACTCACTTGAAATCAGGTACGCTAAAGCATGGCATGCTAGGCAAAAAACGTTGAACCGAATTTATGGTGCCAAAGAAGACAATTTTAAAGATCTGCGAAGGTTCCTCACAGTTCGCTGTCAGAACAATGAAGGATCTGTTCTCGGAATAGAGTCTATCCAGGTAAATTCAGACGAGGAGATGTTTAAGCGTGTGTTTTGGGCGTTCAGGCCTTCAATTATTGGGTTTCAATATTGCAGACTCGTTGTCAGTGTGGATGGAACGCACCTCTATAGCAAATATAGAGGTTTATTACTAATTGTTGCGGACACGGATGCAAACAACAGAATTTTTCCTTTGGCATTTGCTATTGTAGAGCGAGAAGACAGAGTCGTGAACGTGGTTCCTTCAATTGCTGGCAAGTAGAGTTACGAGGCGACCCGATTTGTGTATTATCACCGACACATTTTTGGAAATAAACGCTTCTGTGCGTGCCGCATTTCCACCTTTGGAGGGGCATGTACATCGATTCTGTCTTCGACGCATGAAAGCAAATCTTGCTAAACATCGAAATTGCAAGGAAAGATTGGGACAAATCAAGTTTTACGAAGCCGGTAAAACTCATTCATTTATGAAATTTGAAGAGTTAATGAAGGCTATTGCAGAGGAACATAAACCGGTATACGAGTGGATTCAGCATCAAGGTCCTTGGAAAAGATGGACTTGTTGTCACGACGGGGGTCGACGTTTCGGATGTATGACAACAAACATGTCAGAAAGCTTCAACAATGTCTTACGAGGGGCACGCGGTATGCCAATTACAACCGTGATTTTGATGACCTTTCTCTGTTTGAACAATTTCTTTGTTAAAAGAAGGGACGTCGCTGAGTCGTGGAATGAAACGTATGTACCGAAAATCCACACCGTGGTGACGGCAAACAACAATCTCGCCAGAACACATACAGTAACTCGGTACCACCAGCTTATGTACCAGGTCGAAGCCAATGACCAGAAAATATACCTTGTGAAATTTGAAGGAGTTATTACTTGCACTTGTGGATACATAATTGCAATGCACGTCTCATGTTCACATGTACTAGCAGTTTGCAGTGGCAGACATGCAAATGTCAACACTTCACATTTGGTGTCCCCGTATTATGAGGTTCAAATGTACAGGGAGGCGTACAAACCGATATTTATCCCAATTCCAGATGTTAGGTATTCGCCAGATCGAGGCAACATCACAATGAAGCCTCCCCAAACCAAAAGACCTCCCGGTCGGCCTAAATCAACGCGAATCCGAAACGAGATGGACGAATACTCTGGAAGAAGGGTAAGGTGTGGGAGATGCGGCAGTATAAGGGATAACCGAAAGCGATGCAAGGAACCTATATAACAAAATAGTTTGAATATTTTGTATGTAACTATTTTGTGAGACTTGAATGAATGTAAGACTTGAATGCTTGTTAAGACATGATTGAATGTAAAATATGAATTAATATAATGTATTTTGTTATGACTTGAATGAATGTAAGACTTGAATCCTTTTTAAGAGTTGATTAATTGTAAGACTTGAGTTTAATATTTGCAACAATTCAATGTTTTCTAACATTTAATGTGTTACGTACAGATGGAGTTTGGTGGTTCCAGTACTGGTTCGATTAGAGGTAGGTACGCTTCACAGGGTTCGGTAGACAGATCAGTGCTGGTTTTGCAGGCCAACCACAAGTCTGACTTGTTCAAAGATTTTGTAAGCATTTTACGTCTTCAAGTTAAATATTTCCACGTGGGTTTCAATATTCTGACATTTCTCTAAATTTATGCAGAAGGAGGTTGATGGTGTAAAATGCGTTGAGCATGGATCGAAGCTCAACGAGTGGCAGATCACTGATGAGAGGATGTTGTTTCTGCTAGATATGGCAGGGTTTGACACAGTCACTCGGTTGGGCCGAGTACAGTTGGACCATACCTTGCTGGGGGCGATGGTCGAGCGTTGGAGACCAGAGACTCATTCATTTCACCTGCGAGATGGTGAGATCACGTGCACCTTACGTGACATCTTTTTGATTACCAGCTTGCGCGTAGATCGTTTGTCGGTTTGTGAGTCTCAGGAGTACATTTGGTTAGAGGTCTGCATGAATTTATTGGGTCAGATCCCCGATGACTTGGGTCGTAAGGGTTCCGTAACTCTGGGTTGGTTGCAAGCTCAATTTCAGCAGTTGCCTTTTGATGCTGACGAGGAGACAGTTACATGACACACCAGAGCCTTTATTCTGTTCCAGCTGGGACGCAACATTTTGGCAGATAAGAGTGACACGATGGTTCACTTGAAGTACCTATCTTTGCTCGGAGATTTGGCCGTCGCATCGAAGTACAGTTGGGGTAGTACGGCTCTGGCCCACTTATATCACATGTTAGATGAAGCTTCACTAATTTCGACCAAACATCTGTGTGGTTTTCTTACGTTCCTACAGTTGTGGTGCTGGGAACATCTACACATTGGGAGACCTTTGAAGACCATACCATTATTATACTCGGAGGACGATAGGGCACTATTAGGTGCCCGTTGGAGACGACCTAGAACATTCAAGGGTAGTGCGAAGACGACGACACTTGATTTTTATGGGAATGAGCTGGACGTGCAAGAATTCGATCAAGTGATGTGGGACCCTTATGCACATTTGGATCTTAGTCAGTTACCACCACTATGTACGGAAGGTTCAGAGATCTGGACGAGCCATACATGGCTTATAAATTTTGGTGAGGTGATTATGCATTGTCCAGACCGAGTGATGAGACAGTTCGTTCTACAGCAGCACATTCCAGAGCCGATGGAGAGACATGTAGTGAAATCGGCTCAGGGGAGGGGGACGGTAATTGGTTGGCGGAAAATTACTGATTCATTCTGGATTAGTCACATATAAGAGATGATCTACAGTTTGAACGACCACTTCTAGGTGTCACTCTTGAAGAGAGCACACGGCTGTATATGGAATGGTACTAGCGCATCACCGTACGTTGGATTGTTTATCAGACCTTGGCTCTGACTCATACCTTATACAGACCTCGAGCGGGTAGAGAGCGAGAGATGGTAAGACTTAAACATTTATGTAAACAATTACCACATTTACAAATTATGTTTAGTGTTTGATGAACTGTTTAATTATCTGTAGGTGCATGGAGTTTATGAGTTCCACGAAGAACTCCATCAAATTCATGAGGCGATCAGAGATCACAAGACAAGCTCTTCGATGGTTGGAAAATTGAAGGAAAAAAATGAAGGATTTGCTCATGTGTTTTGGTGCTGAAGAACCCACATTACATTTGAGTCAGGATCGCGTCGTTGAAGAAGAAGATCCAAACACTCAAGAAGACACTAGCGATCTGACTCAGGATACAGAGAATGCAGCACGAGGAGGCGGACGCGGCTGGGGGAGAGGGCGTGCTTAAGCACGTCCTAAAAGGAAGAAGAGATTGAGAGGTCACTTATGATAGATATTTAGTTGTGTTAAACTTATTTGGTTGTTATTACACTACTTTAGGTTTTATGTTAAAATGTTAAACTCGTTCTTGTGGTTGTTTGTTGTTTAAAACGTTTGTTGTTTTGGTTTTATCGTAGTTGTTTGTGTTTTGTGGTTTAATTGTGTTTTGGTAATTGGAATGATTGTCTTTGTTATCAAACAGGAAATGAAATTGTCATTGTTGTCTTTGTTGTGTTTGTTGTCAAACAGGAAAAGAAATTGTCGAGTTCTTAAATTAAATGAACTTGGACTCTCTCTTCAAGAGAACTCGGCACTGATGATGTCGAGTTCTCTTGATGTGAACTCCGCATCACAAGTGTCGAGTTCACACCAATAGAACTTGGCATCCTCAGTGCCGAGTTCTCTTTGAAACACTGTTCTCCTGGCTCTCCAACCGTCTCATACACGATCTAAGTTGCCAGGAGGACATTGTTCAAAATAGAACTCGGTATCGCCAATTCCGAGTTATATCTGAAACATTGTTATCCTGGCAACTCACGTCGAGTGGAATATGACAAGTGTTGGGCAATAAAAAACCAAAGAGAATTTGGCACTGGTGATGCCGAATTCTTCCAAGGAGAATTTGGCACATGGTGGCAACGAGTCTAGTTTCAAAAATACTTTTAATTGAGGTCTATTTTTGCAAAAAAAAAATTAAGAAATTTTCCTTGAAAAAACACCTACTGTAATGAAACCAAGGTAACCAACAAATAGAGAGAATTCAACATTTCAAAGTCGGACACAAACTTCAACGGGAAAATTCCAAGTATGATTTTCTTTAGTTGCAAAGCACTTTAAATTATCTTCTTTTTGTTAAAATTAAGTAATAAAATTGTTGACAAATGAAAATAATTAAGCTATCTGAAATTTTGAAAGCGTACGAAGGACGCAGATAAAGATAGTGGGAACTGAAAAAGTGAAAAGGGATATGGATAGCATAACACAGCAGCAGGGGAAGAACATAAACTCCCCATCTGCATTCAACAGTAGTTCTCGCAGGTGCAACGCAACAACTGCTTTATCAGCCCTCACATACATATATCACTTTATCGGAGCACCAAACTAGGGTTGCAAACGGGATGGGGCGGGGTGGGTTTGGCTCCGCTCGCTACCCGCCCCACCAAAGTCAGGCGGGCAAACGGGGCGGGGCGGGGCGGGTAAAAAAAAAATTGGGCCGCTACCCGCCCCGTTTAGTCCGGCGGGTTGACGGGTGGCGGGTTAACGGGTCACGGGTAGGAAAATTTTAATTTTAGAAGAAATGTTAGAAGTTTAATGAAATAACGAAAATTTTAATACATAAATATGTATTTTTTTTAATAATTATATTTGTAACGGGTAAACGGGTTAACGGGTTGGTAACACATTAACCGCAACTCACCCCGTTTAGTCCGACGGGTTAACGGGTGGCGGGTTAACGGGTCACGGGTAGGAAAGTTTTCAACCGCAACCCGCCCTACGCGGGGCGGGGCGGGTTGGCGGGTCAAACCCGCCCCACGAACAACCCTACACCAAACCCACACACACCTGTGCAGTGCAACCTCGGTACGCGCTCCTTCCCAATTGCCTCCCACGACTAGTCAACATCATCCCATTCATTCCCTTAAAGCACCAGTAACGGTGTTATTCCCCCTCCCCACCCTTAACCCCAAGTCATCCCAGGTCGTGAACGGGGTTATTCTATTTTTTTAATTTTTTCGTTTTGTTTTGTTTTTAATTTTTTAAAATTTTGTTTGAATCTTTTTTAATTTAATGTTTTTGAAAATATGTTTTATAATTGTTGTGATTTTTTAGAATTTTTTTTAAATTTGGACCCCGAAATGATGTGGAAGAGAGATATAAGTTGTTGTGGATTGTGGTTAAGATGTGAATAGTATAGGAAAGAGAAAAAAGTGGGTTGGAGAGAGAGAAAGTTGATGTGGAAGAGAGAGAAATGAGAGAAAACGCTAATGACCAGGTCGTCCGAGGTCATGGTTAGGGATGACCTTGGAATATTTACTCTCTCTCTTTGTCTCCAGTTCCGACACAAAACCCCGACCAGTGAAAACTTTGGGTCTGATAGCAGAGCGATGGAGTCAGTCCATTGGTTCGACGTTATTTGGCCCCACCTGTTTGTCCATTTCTGCCTTGGTCGGGTAAAGGGAAGGGTGCTCCGGTGATCCATTTTCGTCTCTAATTTGGACCTCGAGCCTCACCAATATTTTGTAAATTTTGAAGTTTATTTACACTTTATATGAAAATTCCAATAGGACATTCTATTTTCTTGAGTACGCCTCAATAACATGGTCGTCTTCATCCCTCTGTCTAATCATACATATTCACGTTATCAAGTTGATCAACTTAATTTCACCATATTTAGTACATTTCTCGTCTAATATCTTATATTTTGTACGTAATAAAGAATCACATACAAACAATAACGGATTTATGAGTCTACTACTAAAAACAACAATTATATTGTGCAAGTAGGTGTGCAAACCGTATAGATATAGTGTGGATATGAGTATATTCATATATATTTACAAATTCAAATACAGATATAGATACAAATTCTCTGCAGATACGAACAATAACTGATCGATATTAACCATCCAGATGCTAACGAACTCGGATACATATCGGATATCCAGATATGGACAGAACTTGGATACATATCGAATATAAAAACAGATATCAATGTTGTTAACATTATACAATTATACATTAAAAAAATCAAAAGTTAAGAACACATAAAGTTATTTGTTTGAAAATAATAAAGATATTATTAAAAGCATTTTAACTAAACAAATTGAAAATGGAATGTTTTGGGTTAGGCTAGCTAGTAACGTGTAAATTCTTGTATTCTAGAATCTTTACATAAACTATATGCTTACTAAATGCAGATTAATATATGTAATTTAGTATATAATGTCAAAAATATATAACTTTAATTATGTTCTACTTGAAACCAGTAGAAGTCTAAAAGTGTAACATCCCGAAATAGCGGAAATTTTGAAATTTTAAGCAATAAAGAGATCTCAAGGTAACGACAACCAAGCGGAAATGTTACTCATATATATAATCATTCGGTGCACCAAATACAACAGAGTTTGTCAAAAGACATGATTACATCAATACCAACAAATGAATACAGGTAATCATAACGACCTCGAAGAGTCCGAAGAGGATCCTGACCCCAAAATGTGTGTGTTCACTGTCACCACCCGACAGAACCTACTGCGGTCCTGAAACATGAATCAAACAACAATGCCTGAGTTTCCCATTAAGCAACAACATTAGGTCTCCCTCGGAAACCTACCGTAGGCACATACGGTCTTGCGGACAGTACGCAACGCACCCCCACACGCAACTACTCGAGCCAAGGGATCGGTGAGGAGCGTCCGCACTTCCGCGCAAGGTTTACCCTGTGGTCTACACCACCCCAACGGAGCCGTAGCCTGATCGGTCCAAACATTCCTCGATAGGTGCCCAATCGAGGAATCATCACCGGAACAACATCGGTGGCATCGCCGGCACAACCTTGGCGGTACAACATACGTCTGGCACAACATCGGACGGCACAACCACAAGCCAGAACATCATCGGCACCATCATCGCCGGCAAAAACCTCGGCGGCATCACCGACACAACCTCGACGGTACAACATACGTCCGACACAACATTAGACGGGTCCAGACCGTAGTCTGCAGGGTCATCATGCTCAACGAGTCATGCATCAACATGCATTGGGATCCACGATCCCTCATGTCTACTACTCTACAGAGAGTCAAGCAACAACACGTCACACAATGGTCCATCAACGAAGGTGGCGCGACCCAAGTGTCGACACTCTTCCACACGGTGGTCCCTGGGCAGGCACGAGCAACGTACCCACCATCACCTCCTTGCTCACGCTCTAAGCGAGGACACGGGTTTCCATGGACAGAGTTGACACAACACAAGGACGAGGCACCCAGTTTTGGGCACAAATGGTCGACCAAAATAGGCAATCCAGTCGACACATCACTTAAGTCCCAAACGGTCGGACAACAATCTAAAATCGGTCGACCGAATACGAGGTCAAAATCCGGAGTCTGGTCAAAATCACGCAAGTCTATTCGGTTGACTGACTTAGGGGTCCCGGTCGACCGAAAACTACCAGGGTCAACCCAATAGTCTAAGTCAAATAACAATTGAACAATAAATATAATCGGTCGAACAACGTGTATAATAAGCAAGTTCACTTAAGTTCCGGTCGACCCAAATCTAGGAACGATCGACCGAAATCCTATAGGAAAGCCTCTGACTAAACAGAACACATGCAACCGGTCGACCGCCACATGGCATCGTTCGAACGATGTTGGTTAAATTTGGCAAAACAGTAAAACCGGTCGACCGCCCAAAGGTACCGGTCAACCATTGGTCAACAGCAACCTCGCGCCTGCCGAGGATTTTATGCAATTTCACGTCACTGGCGAGGTCTCCGACCTCCCGCGACCGACCACAACATCACCCCAACGTGGGTGAGCCACAAACAACTAATAAAACCGGCATACCTCAAGTTGCGATCTCCGGAGAAAGTTGGAGATCCACCTCACGTGCCCTCCTCAGCAACCGCCTAAGCCTCGCACACATCCTTCTCTCGATTCATGCTTCTCCTGAGCACGCTCGTCGCAGCCTCCTCCGTCGCCGGGGACCGTGGATCTGAGGTTGAGAGAGAGAGTGAGAGAGCTGAGAAGAGAGGCGAGGAAGAGAGAGACGTAAGGGAGAGAGAGTGTGAGTTTTGCTCCATAAAACCCACCCAAACCAAATCATCACCCAACAATACCCTTGCATCCGCACCATCACTCTACAACACCTACACCCATCACCTCAGCAAATCCTCCATCCCCATGCAAACCCCTTCAAAACCAGGGTTAACACTAACAGGGTTTAAGGATCTAACAAAAAGATATGAATATAGATATTGATCTGCATATAGTTATACCTATATTCATTTTTATTTTGTAATGCAATTCGGGATACATATACGGATCACCTACGGATACAAAAGTCATATCTATATCCATATTGATTTTTTAATCTGAATTTGGTTAGGGATAAAAATCATCTACGGACAGGGGTGGATCCGGGATTTTTTTTGAGCGGGGGGCCAAAAAAAGAAGCTCTTTTTCTAGATTCGTATATCTATATATGCCTTGAATATAAAGAAACTAGTGTTGCAATGTCACTTGCACATTTGCCTCTTAAGTTTACGAAACTAGATTATGCCCCCTTCATGTTTCAAGATTTTGGTTGATCAGAAAGCAATAGATTGTACCTCATGATAATAGCTGCACTTTAACGACAAAGTAGGGAGAAATACGAGTGAGAGAGATGGAAGTTTATTAAGTTGAGTTTTACTTTCAAAAAAGTTATTTTGTTATGAAATTGCATAAAAGTATGTGAGTTACATTTCATTGGATGTTATATTAGACATTTGTATTGTAACTTACTCATTCATATGGTGTTGTAACTCTCATGACCTCCATTTTCTCCATGTAACTCTCACCATTATCTTTGTGCAACTCTCGTTAACAAATGAATATAAATGTGGATCTCCTCTTACAATGAGAGACCACTTACTCCCTAAATTCTCTATCCATTACTTGTTGCAAAAGTTCATTTTCATAACACATTATCACCACAATTAGTGTCTAGCACATCTATAAGAAGCAAAGCATCGATCTTGATGGATGCCTCGATAGATGAAGTATTTCATTGTAAGGTTAGTTTCTTCGTTCTTCTCCCTCGATAGACGACTAGTGCTTATACTAAAGCAACTTATGATGCTCTTTCTTCTCCCTACATGCATGTGTACATGATTCATTGGTATATGCCATAGTGGTTAACAGAATAATAGATGACCAGAAGGTTTATTTTTCAGGACCACTTTAATTTGACTAAGGGTCCACTTTTTCTTTTGTTGATTTCACGGATCAGATCAAACATGCATTTTATATTGTAAGACTATATATGTTAAATCAACCTTATTATATTTCTCGTGATCTGATTCAACCCAGGACAAGATTTCGATTCGATGTCCTCGAGATCATACAACATATTGTGAATTGGTATAGCACTCAACTTGAAGATAATTTCTACTCCATTAGCCCTTGTTCATTGCTTGGATGAATCCTACGAACATCAGTACTAGAATTGTTTCTTAACATTTTCCTTCTATTTTTCTTTTGCTATGATATGATGACGGAGACGATGCGGCATATATTGGGCATTTATACAAGAATGTCCAATGGATAAACTTTTTTCTAGATAGACTATAAGTCTTTGCTTTATTGATTAAGTAGGTAATGACCACCGCATCTCAATCTCGATTTATAAATAAATAATCCCCATACCTTTCCTTTATGATCCTTGATACGATTCGTTCGATACAATCGACCTCATCTTTAGACAAGGATTTATAATGAACTTGTAACTTCTGAGCTATTGTACATTTGAGTGTAGATATTTATGGATGTTGTTCTTGTGATCGAATTGATTCATGCAATTGAGTTCTTTTATCGAGTAACTACTTGGTTTTCTCGATATGTTTAATATGAGATGACTTAAATTTGCAATATTTTTATCATATAATCATGATCTGATTTGAAACTGTGAACCCCTTTGGTGTCAACTTTGTACACATTGATTTTGATTCTTAGTATATATTTTCCTAGTTTCATGACTTGGGAATTTAAACTTCCTATTTCTATTTATTTATACGTTTTATTAAGAAAGTCAATCAAATATTATGAACGTAATATTTTCCCGAGTTTATAAACAGAAAGGTTCAAATTCCGATCACGCAAACGTTATTGATTTCCTACATATTATGAGCATTATCTAATATATCCTACAATGACATGTTTATGTTGATTAGTACGTATGAAAATACTTATAGTTATGTGTTAAATTACTATGTTAGTATGGAATTAGTTATCGTTGTTTTATCTCCACATAAAAAACCAAAAAAATATTGCCTTTATAGTATTTGATTCTATTGAGATCTTTACCTATTACTACATCGTTTGATTGTGACCTGGCCTAGTGCTTATGTGATTGTTTCTGATGTCAATTATTGTTATTAGTCATTCAAATTCATAAAACCTTCATGCACGTGATTTCAATAAATATTTACTGTGATGACATTGTTAAGTTCGAGAAGCATGCGTGTGAGTGACCTTCTCTTGGGCGGATATATTCAACGATAACTAAGAGCGATTTAATTGGCAAAGGAATTGGAAATTTTTGTGTGTTATTTCAAAACTCAGATATTACTTGATTATCTATTTCTACCAGCTTCTATTTTACATGTCACAACCTTGAGTTTATTTCCAACATTATATGCATACAAGTAAAGTTGTTTTACATGCATAGGGTAATATGTTGATATGCATAATTTCTATCTAAAAGACTTATGCCAAGTTATGTTGAAATTAATTGACCTTGATATAATTTAATGCATGGTTCTTATTTTGTTTATATTTTGTCATTAGAAGAACCTTATCATTTATTTTGTAATAATTTCATAAATAATTTATCTACAACAAATATTTTATTTGGCTTGAAATCAAGAGTATGGATATTCTTCGGTCTCAATTTTGATTTAAGATCAGGAAAGATGTTTTATGCATCATGTATAGTGTTGTCATGCACACTACAATAATAGATAAGTATTTCTCTAATTTGATAATATCAAAGCCACACTACTGCAGAATATGGTTATTACATTGGCCTTTTTGACATATCACATCGGGTTGATGACCCTAGCTGACCGACATGTGTCCGGGGGACGTAGTAAGGGAGGGGATATCACGTTGGTCAATACGCCGACGTGGTATGTAGGTCAGCCACTTCCATATTTAACAATAACATCGATGTGATATTCACAAGATACCACGTCGGCCATCCCCAGAAGACCGACGCGGATGTCCTATTATTAATACAAGAAAGTCGGAAAAAAATCCAATAATACGACATACGTCAATTTGTTGGCAAGTGACTGACTTGGTTTGAAACACACCACATCGGTTGAAACAGAAGACTAACGTGGTTTGTCCTATTATTAAAAAAAATTAGAAAAACATCCAATAATAGAATATACCACGTCGATTAGTTGACAAACAATGCCGACATGGTATGTCCTTTCTTGATTTTTTTGTGACATTTCACATCAGTTTCTATGAAATATACGACATGTTATGTCCTTAAATGAATTTTATTGTTTAATTCTGAATTTAATTTTAATTTCACATAAAAATCCCTACAATTGAAATAGAAATGCACCACATAAAATTCCCTGCAATTGAAACATGCATCACCAGTAACACCACAACATTCTAATCATCGCATATAAATAATGATTGTGTTCTACCCAATGTAAATATTATATATTTCACTTTACACTAGGATCCTTGAAATGATATACCAAAACTGTCAAACACACACACAGACATACACACACTATATAAGTTAACCTATTACACATAATCTCAAAATTTATAATATGTACATCCAATAGAAACAGACGTACACTTGAAAAATAATTGAAGTTGTAAGGTTGTTCAGGTGAAGATTGTTGTAAACTATCTTTGTGGTGTACACTACGTTGGTGTTGTAAACTATGTTCCTTCAATTCAGTTGTCTTTAAATTTGAATTGTCTCTAAACTATTTTGTTTCTATATGCACACTATGCATGTCATACCAGAATTCTTAGTTAGTAGGCCGTGGAATGTGCCTGCAATGTCTCAGGTTCTACTTTACAGTTCGGTTTGGTTTGAATGTCAGATTGAAAATCCTACACATCATCACAAATGATACGGTTTCATGCATCATTGCCTGTGAGGACTTACACTATCATGTACAGCTCCTCCAAATCTCCACCTAGGGTGATCCCTTCCACCTGTGTATCGGTAGTTCAGTCGATGCATCCCAAGTCAGATAACTTGAAAACACCATGTATTAAGTCCCCCATGACCTAATTTCCCGAGTGATAGGAGAGTCGTGTGAGAAAAGAGAACACCGTACTAAATTATTTCATATCTACATATGAACAAAAACCCCTACGCTTATGGTTTCACAATGGGTCCCTAACTTCAATAAACTTTCATATATTAACAGGCACGAATTCTTCGACTCATTAGGATCAGGGTGGACTTCTTTATTTATATGAGTACTAAAATCCTATGATCACTCTCCCCCCGAGGGAAAATGAGGGTGCGTTCTTACAACTAGATAAGACTTAAACTCGGAGTAGTAGATATCCTAATGCATCATGTTCAAGTCGATACTGGGAGCTTCTTTTTTACTATGCCTCTCAATGGTTTTGCAAATTCTTAACACACGCAAAACTCACAAAATATTTTCTTTCACAAACACAAAAAGATTTTGAAAAAAATGGAAAAATTAAAGCACTGGGCAAGCAAAAAGAAGGAAAGGCACCGAAGGATCATGTTATAGCAGGATATATCAATGTAAATTTCAACACACTATCATAACCCTAACAATACAAACAAAAGACTACATACAGATAATAAAACTCCCCCCCCCACACATACTTTCTTCATGCATTGTCCTCAATGAATGTGAGTATGATACTACATTGATTTATGCATCAACAAGATAATATCTCACCAACATGAAGTGCAAAAGAAGGTTCATGATTACGTTGATGGACATAAACCAGAATTCCCCAAAACCTGTGAGATACCCAAACCAGAATACAAGATAACAAATGGAGTCCACATCCTAAAGGAGTGGGACCCATGACAACCTCTCTTTTTTCTCTCTTTTTTAAATATATCTATATACAAAAAGAAGCTCTCATCATCCTTTGTCAAAGAATAATGAAAGGAAACCCCCTAGTGGATCAATGTACCTAGAATGGGAACATGACACCACGTGGTGCCAAAATACTCATGTGTGGGCCCCCTCAAAAAGCGTACAAGATATCAGTAGAGGTTCATGATTTGGACACAAAGACGTTTGATTCAAAGGTTCAAACTGCAAACCTCTCAAGAGTTTGGCAACAATTGTTCAACGGAAGAAGAGTTTCCCCCATTACGGTATTAAAATCATGATCATCATTCCAAAATCTCCAACCAACAGACTGGTGTGTCGGAACAAGGTCAAAATCCTCGTTATGCTTACCCGACACAATAGGAGACAAGAAAGTCGGTCTTTCACCCAAGATATCCCTTAAGAACCTCTCAATACCCTCATCACGTCTTTTGAAAATAAGAGTATAAGGTAGTTCTTGCTCTACCAAAGCTTCATCCTTGAGGGGCACAACATTAAGATCATGTGTCTTAAGGGCCCCAGGACAAAAAGATAAGGAGTTTGACTTCAAAGTTTGTACTTTGAATTTGTGGATGTGGTGGTGGTTCGATATCAGAAGATGAATCCTCATGTTGACAAGAAAGGTCACCCTCCTCACGTTAACTTAATTATTGTGTCATCTGACTCACTTGCATTTCCCGAGTTTGCAAGGAATTTAAGTTGGATTTCATCAAATTTTGAGTGGTTTGCATGAACGTTTGGAGGGTTTGTTCTAAGGAATCAAGTCGGGAGCAACTATGAGGCCCAAGTCAGAATTTTGGAAATTTTTTGGTTGGGTGTTCATGGGCTGAGAATGAGTCCAATGATTGGTAGTTGGGTATTGGTAGAATTCTGGGTTTTCGGGAGGAGGATACTTGGGCATACATGATGTATGATACTAAGTATTTCTATAGTTTCCCCATGAATATGTCCTCCCTGGGTTATACGCGAATGCATATGGGTCATAATGAGTATTTTGTGGAAAAGCATCATCATATTCGAGTTTGGGAGGAACATACGAACAATATTCGAACACCTGACCACTAAAACCACTATGGTCATCTGGCGTGGCTTCTGGAACAACTAATTCAGTCATACCCTCTATCACATTTACGAAACAGGACAAAGTTTCTTGTAATGACTTAGTTTGTTCACCAACGTATGATCCAACATAACTAGATAATGGTCTAGCAGTTGCTGCCTTTCTCATATCACCTCAATCTAAAGACTGCTCAGCTACAATTAAAATTGTCCCAACCTTGTTGGGTATTTGTCTGAGGCACCCTAGGATGAATGAGTTGGGTATACCAAGGAGAGTAGTCCTGGTCCCAACAATGCATGGGTTGGGTAACCATCCATTTCGACAATAACTCTCTTAAATTGACTACTCTCACTACCACGAGATCAAGCTCGCATAAAAGTGCTCGACTCGACCCACACTAACAGAAAGCATAGTGGAGGAGGAGACTAACTGATAGAAGTAGAGGAGAAGATGACTCAGATGAGAGGAGAAGAAGCCTTACAAACTAGGGTGGGAAGTGGGTCGGGTAGAAGCCTAAACTAGTAAACATGGCTCAAGCAAACCTAAGGTTGACTATAGGTCTTTAGGCTAAAGGATGCCTAACAACGACTCCCCACACTCCCAAATGCCTCACCTCCCTCGATCGAATGTCACAAAGTCGAACGAGAAAGTCAATACCCATCCCAAAACTCTCAATGCAACTATGCAAACAACGACATTCAGGTCATGAAGTCAAGAATGAGATTGTCTCCCAAATGAAGTCACGTTAACTTATTCCCCTACTATAATAGGGGAATAAGGAAGGAAGAAGAGGGGAGGAAGAAAGATTACGAGTGTATTTATAGAAGATTAGAGGGTTTGGATGAATTCGGGCACAATCGGACGATTGAAAATCAGATTTGGATGTTTTAGTGCTCTGACCCGACAACCTGACCAGACGGAAAAATTCGAGCGCAAAATTTCTCCAGCAGCCTAAGTTAATCTAACACAGTGGGGTGCATTGAGAGCCCTTGGTTCGAACCTGTTTGGTTTTAATTGTTGAACTACTCCTTAGGTTCATGAGATTATGGATTTTTACAACCAACATATTTTATTTATGATCAGGTCCCTTTGGGTTTTCACCTAGGGTCTTCCTGACTTGCAATCTTGTCCTTAAGCATTACAAATAGATCTAGAAGGCTCACAAATCAGTCATTTCTTCTTGCATTTAGGTCATTTTCGCTTCCTTTCTCTTCTTTATTACCTAAACCCTGAAATGTATGAAACAAGTACCTGAGTAGCACAAATGTGGGGTGAAATAAAAGATATATAGCATGAATGCACTATATGATATGCTACTCATCATGTTTCAATGCAACTTCTCTACTTGTTATAACGTTTTTCACAAAAAAACATGTAACTTGTAGGTATTTGGTCACCCATGGTTCTTGAGGTCTTTAACGTAACAAAGGAAGCAATGCTATCACAATAGACAACAACTGACTCAACAAATCTATATGTCAGCCTAGTATGGTATAAGAACCTGCCAAACCAAGCAACTCCTTATATCAAAGAAAAGCATGTTGTATACTTGCATCCATAGTTAATAGGATAATACAAGTTAGGTAAGACAACATGTAATTTCTCATATCTTTGAAATAACTCATAATTTTCTGGACTGCTTTCTATTGCTTTATGCTTGGGTAGATCTATACCGACCCACCAAGCACACAATATGGCAACATCTAGCCTAGTACAACACAATGTACATTTGGCTTACCACAATGTAGGAGTATGAAATTCTATCAATTTTGGTCTTCTCCTCAGATGTCTTAGGATGTTAATCATGACTCAAATGCAAACCCTCCCTGATAGGAGTGGTGATTGCTTTGCAATATTTTTTGTTTGGTGTCATTCAAGATATGGTCAATGTAGATTTCTTATGACATTCCTAGAAGTCTTTTTTACCTATGTTTAACAATCTTTACACCAAGGATATAGCTTGCTTCACTCATGTCCTTCATATAAAATGAAGAGGACAACCACCCTTGTGTGATTTTCAGCAACCTTTTGCTATTGCCAGCCAAAGGCAGAATGACAAATCTACCGTTGGTTTTTTTTCCTGTAAACGCACCATCTTTCCTTAAGCATTGGGCACCTAATCTCCATTGTAGTTTAATGGAAAAGTATCTTTCACTATCTAGAGCTTGGTTCAAGCATACATGAACTTTTGAGCTTGTGCACATTGCGTTCTAGTCCATTAGCTTCAAACCTTTGAGGTTGATCCTAATCGTTCTCCTCATTAAGTTCTCTAATGAGAAAAATGATCTTTACATCCATTTGGTAAAGTCTAATCCAATCTAAGTCACTATGGCTAGAAGAAGGTGGATGACGGCAAATCTGACCATTGCTGAGAAGATTTTCTCCAAATCAACACCTTCCTTTAGGTGTAGTCGTTAGTTACCAATCGAGTCTTGAATTTATCGAGAGATCCATAAACCATGTCCTAGGCATGGTTAACTCTAACCAACTCCAACCCCTCCTTTATGACTTTTAACATTTATTTCTATTTGGACCTTCCAAAGCCTCGTTTAGAGTCTCTAGCTACTGCTCATTCATATGAGTCACAACAGATGACTCGCTATCAATTTCCTTAGGAGCTAACACAAGAGCTTCTTCCAAGTCAAACCATCGGCGCGGAATAAGCTCAAGTACACTATACGATGCAAATGGGTATTTGATTGCTGACCCTCTGTGGGAGCTACCTAATATCAATATTAACACTCACTCGGATCAACAGGTGGAACATCATATTCACTATCCATATTCTATATCCTCGATAAGTAATCTCACCATTTTGTTTCATAAAGAAGTTTGCTATATCCTTGTTAGCTCTTATGAGAGTTAAAAACCATTTTCCAAAAATTCTGCATCTCTAAAATCAAGTTCCATCCCTCTCTTATTCTCATCTAACCTGATAAAAACAACCTTTGGAGCAATTTGAGTATCTTACACAAAAATGTTTTTTCTCACTATAGGTCTTACTTT
This sequence comes from Triglochin maritima, assembly GCA_963682175.1. Lineage (NCBI taxonomy): Eukaryota > Viridiplantae > Streptophyta > Magnoliopsida > Alismatales > Juncaginaceae > Triglochin > Triglochin maritima. Next base: position 20,475,858 of record OY821770.1, read on the forward strand.
TTTACATCGGTGAGAAGCAAAATGGATGTACACCACACATCCTCATGGATGCAGCTAGCTAAAATCCAACTTCATTCTAGTCTGCAACTCATATGGAGTTGGACGGGCCAATTTGATTGTAACTCTGTTAGGAAATAAGTTGCAGACAGCAAGGCATCTCCCCAATAGGAGATCGGCAAACTTCTTTGCACCATCATGGATCTATTCATGTCTAGCAATGTTATTTTCCCTATCTTAGCTACATAATTTTGTTGAGGAGTATAAAGTGTAGTGACTTGTCCAGATATCCTTCTTTCATCACACAACTCTATGAACATCAACAAAGAGAGTCTCAATCTCTATCCAATCAAAGAAATTTTATCTTACAATCCAGTTGATTCTCAACCAAGCTCATGATTTTTTTAAAACATTCTAGAGCCTCTGATTTGTGAGAAATGAAATAAATATGACTATACCCAGAAAAGTCATCAATGAATGTGATGAACTATTTGTACCCATGACTGGTGCGCACATTCATAGGTCCACAAATATTTGAATGTAAAAATTCCAAAGGAGAACTAGCTTTCACTACTTTTCCAAATGGTTTTTAGTAGGTTTTCCTGCTGGGGAAGTTTCACAGGTTTACTTAAATTTGGAGTATTCATTAATACCCCCCCCCCCCCTTATTCGATCAACCCCAACATGGACAAGTCTAGCAAGTCATTCAATAAATTTGGTAGACAAAAGTACTAGCATTTTGATTACGCAAATAATTAACTTTGACCAACACAAGAAAACCATTACAGAAAATGTCACAACCGTAACAAGTAGCACACACGTACAAATCCACATCATTGATCTCCAAAGAAATTCTAATACCACATGTCGTCCAAATAACAATAGAAATAGTATTTCACCATTTAGCTGGCTCATGCAACACATCATGAAGTAACAATGTATGACCACCTCGCAAAACAACTTTGCATATGCCAATTCTAAGGATATACGATAAAGTTATTTGCCACACAAATACGCCTTCCACTTGGAACACGATAGTATTCCACATAGGTAGAACAATACATTGTTATGTGATATATTGTGTCTCAATCCACGATCTACATTAGAGAAGGTTTGGCAAGCATCACTATACTACACATAACTTAAATCAAGGATCATACACAATATTCACTTCTTGCTCAATGCACTCACTGTTACATCCTAACCCTTTGCTTATTGGATTATTTGTGTTTTAGGTGGTGGATTAGAGGAGATTGAGATGGACGGCTGAGATTTGTTGGATTGGGTATAAAAGGTTTGGATTCATCTCTCTCTCACTCTTCTCTCTTCTCACTCGTCTCTCTCACTCCCTCTCTCTCCCGTCGGACTCTCTCTCTCTCCCTCTCAGCTTTTGGAAGCTCATCGAGGTTTGGGGAACCGAGGAGTGCGTGTTGTGGTCATGTGGCCGGAGGAAGGTGATCGCGTTCGGGTTTTCGCCGGAGAAGAGGAGTTTTGCGAGGAGGTGCTCGTCGGGGTTCTTCAAGCCTTAAAGGTATGCCAAGCTTTAGTTAAATCCTCCTTTTAGCCTTGCGAGGGTTGGTGTGGCCAACGGTAGGCCGAAGGACTCGTCGAGAACCTTGCAGCAGCTTTTCTTCTCGGGAACGGTCGACCGGCGGGTTGGTGCAGTCGACCGGGCATAGTGTTATTCGGGCAAAATCCCTTGCATCGGTCGGAAGATACTCCAGGAGTGGTCGACCGGTGGTATATTTTATGCAAGAGGAAGATGCTCTGGGTGTTTTTGGTCGAACGGGTCCCCTTTGCCAGTCGACCGAAAGCACTGTAGTAAGTCGGTTGGGGGCGTTGACCATCCAAACGGTCGACCGCTCGTTGACTTCGTCTGATCGAAACTTAAGTTAACTTAATGGCCAGCCGACCAGAAGAGTTGTTTCGGTCGATCGAGTAGTGTGGATTGTTGGTGAGTTTTACTGGTGGGAATCCGTCGATCGTGAGTTTTTATCGTTCGACCGTTTGTGCTTTTTGAGCAAAAGAGGAACTCACTGATGGATTTCGGTCGAACGGGGCCCCTTTGTCGTTCGACCGGTTGGACGTTATTTCGGTTATATTGCAGAATAGTAGTGGTGTTCGGTCGACCGTTTATGGTCTTCTGTTCGACCATTTAGGCATTGTTTTGCATATGGATGCTTGTGTCGTGTGTGGTTGGATCTGCCTCGAGGGCAACGGGTCCCCGGCCTTCTGGCGGCGACGGTACGGACATGCCGGCCTAAGAGGAGATCGTGGTTGTGGCTCTACGGAGCGGTGCCTTGTGAGCACGTTGTTGTGGCCGATGTTTTTCCGGCAGTGCCTTGTGAACACGTGTTGTGGCCGAGACTCTAACCGGTGATGCCTTGTGTGCACCTGTTGTGGGGTTGGGGTGAGAGGACCCTTGAGATCCGTGGCCGACGTTTTCCGGCAGTGCCTTGTGTGCACGGGAGTTAGTTATGCTTTTATTGCATTCTTCATTTCATGTTTCATATACACATGTTACGTTCATATTTTAGGGGTTTGGCATACGGGGTTTCCCTATGGGAAATTCAGGCATTGTTTGTTTACATGTCAGATCGTGCGCGTCAGTAGGTGGTGGTGACTGCGGGTAGGAGCACCCAGACCAGATCCTGTCCTTTATCTTTCGAGGTGGATGATTTCCCTTGTATATGTGGTTGTATATCTTTTGTATTGGGATGTAGTCATCCTTGACTCTTGTATTATTCAGTATACCACTTTATATTATATATATACTTCTGGTTTGGTAACGACCCCGGTGTTGATTCTTGTATCTGATTAAAGTTTTAATTTTTCCGCTGTTTCGGGGCGTTACACTCACGAGTAAAATATCCAATCTTATCACAATTAAAGAAAGTCGTAACTGACTTATCATTTATCACATTTGGAGTTTGGGATCCTTTCTTCCTATATTTGTTTGCATTACCAACTTTCATGCATGTTGTTCCCAGAGCATAGCTCCTTTGCGCTTGAAGTTTTCACTCAAATTAGTGCTACCTTTAGTAGTAAAAATCATTTTTGGAGCATCCGCAACCATGTGGCGGTCAATCATAATATCGGCATTATAGAACTGAACGTTCCCGTGATACTGCGCAGTGTCACCTTCCTTAGTTGATGACATAGTTTGAGTTGTGGTATTCAACATGTTCTGTTCCTCAGGGGATACTGAATTTTACGATTTATATATTGTAATTATCTCATTCAGTTCATCCGAACGAGTCTGATCAATGACAATACAACTGCAAGCTGCCATCAAGAAATCAAAGACCTTTAGCATGAAATATTCTAGCATAAAACGAAAAAGCGACCCTTGAGACCCGTGGCCGACGTTTTCCGACAGTGCCTTGTGTGCACAGGAGTTAGTTATGCTTTTATTGCATTCTTCATTTCATGTTTCATATACACATGTTACGTTCATATTTTAGGGGTTTGGCATATGGGGTTTCCCAAAGCTTTCTTCTCAGGCACAGCAGAAAACCTACCTGCCAAAAGCCCTTATCCAAGTAGGTTAAACAAAAAGCAGAGTGACAACATGGACAAGATATTAGAGGTATTTAAGCAAGTGAAGGTTAACATCCCCTTGTTGGATGTCATCCAACAAATACCTCAATATGCCAAAGTGTTGAAGGATCTCTGCACAACCAAGAGGAAGACCAATGTTCCTAAGAAAGCATTCTTGGCTGCAAATATCAGCTCACTTTTGTCCAATCCTACCTACACAAAATACAAGGACCCTGGGTGTCCTACTATTCAGTGTACGATAGGGGACACTAGACTGAGCAATGTTTTGCTTGATTTAGGATCAGCGGTCAACCTCCTCCCATTCTCTGTTTATCAACAGTTGAACTTGGGAGAATTGAAACCAACTAAGATCACCCTCCAATTGGCGGATAGATCCATTCGTATTCCCATGGGGATTATCGAGGATGTGCTTATCAAAGTTGGAGATTTTATATTTCCAGTCGATTTTGTTGTCCTCGATACCAATCCTGTTGCGAACACCCACTCTCAAATACCTTTGATTTTGGGTAGACCATTTCTGGCAACCTCCAATGCTTTGATTAATTGTAGAAATGGTCTCATGAAGCTCTCATTCGGTAACATGAGTGCCGAGTTTCATGTGTTCAACTCTGGTAGGCAACAGGAACCCATGGATGAACCTTTAAATCTAAATCTCATCCGCCAATTGGAGAAAGCACCACAAAATCAACGAACACCCCTAACCCCAATGCAACCCATTGAGAATGTTCGTGGGCCCAGCGAAGACTCATTGCCTGTCTTTGCAATGCAACAGAGTGAGCTGGCCTCGAACATGAATGTCCAAAGGGAGTGTTCGTTGCATGATTCAGTTGAGAGTACTAGTGAGAGTGAGACACCTCATCATATGCCTATACCAGAAGGTGTCTCTACCTCATGTCCCTTGGCCATTGAGCCATTTGAGCTTCATTATGACTCCAACAAGGACCCACCTATGACCGAGCTTATGCTTGATGATCTAAACGATGGTGGGAGGTCCTTGTTGGATGACTTGGGGAGAAGCCCCATTCTTAGTGATGCAAGTTTGTTGCATCCATCGAATGAGCCTGAGGAACTCATTCCGATGCACCCGCCTATTGGTTGGAGGGTTTTCTTCGATGAGCAATTAAACCCTAGTGAGGCAACACAACTTCATTCTTTGTTGCCCACACCCAACCAATATCATGAGGGGTTCGAGCCTTTCAGCTTTGACCTTTCACCCCTCATGACACCTCAGAGTACCAGTGGAGTTTGCCCATCTCGGCAAGTCTCTGGTCCTCCTGACTTGATGTTCTCATTTGATGTTCCTTGACCAAATGATTATGAGAATATCTTGGTTGATGTATATATCTTTATAAAAAAAGAAAAAAAACAACAAAAAAGAAGAAGAAGAAGTGTGTAATAAAAGACTCCTTCAGTGAGCATCGATTGTTGTGGGCCCCAACCCTTGTGTACTTGGGCCCAATCTCTTCACGTATTTATCTCCCTTCTTCAGCTTCTCACAGGTTTTGAGGGACTTTGGGTTTGTGTCCATCAACATGACCCTGAACGTCCCTTTGTACTTCATGTTGGTGAGATCTTTCCTTTTTCATGCATGTATCCATGTAGTATCTTGTTCACATTCATTGAGGACAATGCATGAAGTAGGTGTGGGGGGGTGTTTTACGTGTGTACATAGTCGAGTCTTTTTCCTTTGGTTTTATTTTCGTTTGTTTGTACTGCTAGGGTCATGTTAGTGTGCCACATTTAACATTGATATATCTGCTTGCCATGATCCTTGGGTGACTTGTCTCCTTTTGCTTGCCGAGTGCTTTAAAATTTTCACATTTCTTTCAAAATCTTCATGTGTTTGCGAAAGAAAATGTTTTTTGTGGGTTTTGCGTGTGTTTAGCATGTGCAAAACCGTTGAGAGGCAAAGTAAAAAGAAAGCTCCCAAAATTGTCTTGAACTTGATGCATTAGGATTTTTGGTTTACTGGCTTTAGGTCTTATCGAGTCGTTAGGATGCACCCCGGTTTTCCCTCGGGGGGCATGTAATCATAGGGTTTCAGTACTCAAACATTTAAAGAAGTCCACCCTGAACCTAGTGAGTCAAATAATTCGTGTCTGTTAGTATAAGGAAGTTTGTCGTAGGCAAGGGCCCTTAATCTCTTTTTGTGAAACTTAAGTGTAGGGATTTTGGTTCCCATGTAGATAAATAAGTGGTGTTCTCTCTTCTCGCACGGCTCCTATCACTCGGGAAAGTAGGTCTGAGGGGACTTTGTGCCTGGTGCTTTCGAGTCATCTGACTTGGGATGCACCGACCGAACTCCCGTTACACGGGTGGTAGGGATCGCCCTATGTGGAGATTTGGGGGAAGGTGTACGTGATAGTGTAAGTCCTCATAGGCAATGATGCACGAAACCTGACCCTGGGAGAATCAAACACCAACCAATAAAATGCTCCAAAGAAAAAAATGATGAAAAAAAAATGATGAAAGAAAAAAAAGAAAGAAAAAAAAAGCAAATAAGAACCAAAATGGACTCTACACATTGTATCACATTCAGAAGTTAAGGTTGCCCATGTCTTTCACTTAAGTCCTTAACTAACTCTCACGAATAACTCATTAGGCTAGGTGTGTGGACCGATTACATATATAGAGTCGACCCGTAGTATTACCGCGTCCCATGATCGACAATATAAGTCCAACGAGTCGTGTAGCTAGATTGATTAATGCATCTTGTTCGGATTTTGTGGGTATATCCGCTGAAAACCCTCAGGAGACAACACTCCTCCTCCTTGGCGACAATGAGGTTTAACGGCTTGTTGCACGTGCTAAGTGCAACAGTGATTCCTAAGAAAGTGAGTTAGGATTTCTTGTTTTTTTCGCATGCTTTTCTCTTTCTTTGTTTTGCTCGGGACTAGCAAAAGTTAGGTGTGGGGGTATTTGATTGACATCATTTCATGCTCATATTTGTATCTTATATCCATTATCTTTCACCTAAACAATGCTATGTTACAAGTTTTATGTTTAGTTTTCAGGAATAATTAGGTTTGAAGAGATGAAGCATAAAAGGACCCAAAAGCTGGGAAAAAGGACTGAATTGTGAGATCTGTGGACCAAGATGCAAGGAAGAAGGACCTGAATGCAAGACCGAAGGACCTAAGAGCAAAACAGAATACTCCTCACCATCATGGGTAGTATTTTGGCAATTCTATTCGGGTCGGAGCTCCAACATGCAAAATAGATGCATCAAATACCAACAAAGCCTTCCAGAAAAGCCCACAAGAAATTCCAGAGCGATCCTGACACTGTAGACCGCTAATTAGCGGTCCAAGACCGCTAATTGTCGGTCACTTTTGGCCCAAATGCGCTCAAATTTCTCCAGCACATGTCTTAGAGGATTTTTAGGCTATTTGTGGTATCTGTTTAGTCCCACATCGGGGGATTGTCCCGGATTAGCTTTTTCCATGGCTATAAATAGAACTCTTTACCTACTATTGTAATCACTCCATATTTTAAGTGGCTATTCTTCCTACTAGAAGTGAGGCCTTGAAGCACACACTAAAGTAGGAGGATGCTACTTTTAATGTGAGTCATTTTAATACAAGTTTTCTTTATTATGTTGTTTGTTTTATGTTTCTTGTTTTGCTTTGCTTAATCTCATTTCATTAGTTTTATTAGCTTAGTTAATATGCTTTCTTTGTTTAGTTTAATAATTAGTGTAATGTTTAGTGAGTAGTTCCATCCCCTTTGGGGGGTGGAGTAGATGTACATACATGCATTAGAGAATGGAATGAATGCTTTAATTTCAATGTGTTGATTAAACATGAATGTATGCTTGCTTGTTTAGGATAGAATTTATAACTTGATGAGTTTTGCCAAAATGATTAGACACCTCTCATGCTTGTTTAGGTTCTGAAATAAACAACTTGCATATGTAAATGTTAATCAACCAAGTTGGTGAATAGATTGATAGGTTTTGTCATAACATTTAGACACTTCCTATGCTTGATAAACACCACCTTCATGTGCTTAAAGAATGTATTCTACACCCACCTCTTTGCTTGTGTGCACTCACTCCACCCCTTAGGGGTTTTCCATTCCTGAAATTCCAGCATTCTTGTTTTGTTCTTAGCTTAGTTCTTATTTCATCGTTTGTTTGCTTCTTCCACATTTCATACTTCTTAGTGTAGCGTAGTCTAGATTAGCATAAACAACTTTCTTCCCCCTATTTTTTGCCACTTGATTTCGTACAAGCAAGAGGCTGCTCACCTCCCTGAGGACGACCCGTACTTGCCACCGCTTCATCGCGGCCGTGCACTTGCGGTTTAATTAAAACGTTCAACACTTAGCATTCTGAGAAATCAGCAGTTGTATGCTAAGTACAAGAAGTGTGAATTCTGGCTAGATCGGGTGGCCTTTCTGGGATATGTGGTGTCGGCAGACGGGATATCTGTGGATCCAACGAAGGTTGAGGCTGTGACTCAGTGGAGAGCTCCGACCAGTGTGTCAGAGATCAGGAGTTTTGTGGGTTTAGCTGGTTATTATCGTCTGTTTATTCAGGACTTCTCTAGACTTGCTTCCCCACTGACGGCTTTGACACAGAAGGGTGTTAAATTTGTTTGGTCCCAGAAGTGCGAGGACTGTTTCCAGGAGCTAAAGTGGCGATTGACTACAGCACCGATTTTGACGTTACCAAGTGGTAGCGGAGTCTATGTGATCTACAGTGATGCTTCAGGCGTTGGTCTGGGTTACGTGTTGATGCAGCATGGGAAGGTGGTCGCATATGCTTCGAGGCAGTTGAAGGTTCATGAGAAGAATTACCCAACTCATGATCTGGAGTTGGCAGCGGTGGTTCGCGCGCTGAAGACCTGGAGGCATTACCTATATGGAGAGCAGTTTGAGGTCTTCACAGATCACCAGAGTCTGAAGTATCTATTTTCGCAGAAAGAGTTGAACATGAGGCAGCGCAGACGGCTCGAGTTCATAAAGGATTACGACTTCACCATTTCGTATCATCCGGGGAAGGCGAATTCTGTCGCAGATGCCTTGAGTAGGAAGGTGGAGTTGTCGGCAGCTAGCTTATGAATTCAGGAGTGGAGGTTGCTTGAGGCCTTGACGGAGTGGAGACCTTTTACAGAGGACTCTGCGGGGGCAGTGATTGCGGAACTTCGAGTGGAGCTACAGAAAGTTTCGGGAGTTGTTCAGGCTTAGAGAGCAGATGATGAGCTGGCCAGTCTGATGCAGTTAGCTGCTAAGGACGGATCAGACTTCGGTGTCGGAGTTGATGGGGGCTTGAGGTTCACGGGCTGGATCTGGGTACCGAGAGCAGGTGATCTGAGGAATACTATCATGAACAAGGCACATAGAGCCAGATATTCCATTCACCCGGGGAGTACCAAGATATATAAAGACTTACAGCGGAGTTTTTGGTGGAAGGGGACGAAGCGAGACATAGCAGACTTTCATGTCCAGGTGCATGGTTTGTCAGTAGGTGAGGATTGAGCATCAGCGGCCAGAAAGGCAGTTGCAGAGTATAGATCTGCCAGAGTGGAAGTGGGAGCACGTGACGATGGATTTCGTCACCGGGTTGCCGAAGACGAGGAGATCTCACGACGCGATTTGGGTTATAGTCGATCGATTGACCAAGTCAGCGCATTTTCTGGCGATCAGGACCACCTTACCTTTGGAGGGTTTGGTGAAGTTGTACGTTGAGGAGATAGTCCGATTACATGGAGTACCGGTGAGTACCTTACACCGGTCAGACGATACTCCAGGAGTGGTCGACCGGTGGTATATTTTATGCAAGAGGAAGATGCTCTGGGTATTTTCGGTCGAACAGGTCCCCTTTGCCGTTCGACCGAAAGCACTGTAGTAAGTCGGTTGGGGGCGTTGACCATCTAAACGGTCGACCGCTTGTTGACTTCTCCGAGCAAAACTTAAGTTAACTTAATGGCCGGTCGACCAGAAGAGTTGTTTCGGTCGACCGAGTAGTGTGGATTGTTGGTGAGTTTTACTGGTGGGAATCGGTCAACCGTGAGTTTTTATCGTTCGACCGTTTGTGCTTTTGAGCAAAAGAGGAATTCACTGATGGATTTTGGTCGAACGGGGCCCATTTTCAGTTCGACCGGTTGGACGCTATTTCGGTTATATTGTGGAATAGTAGTGGTGTTCGGTCGACCGTTTATGGTCTTCTGTTCGACCGTTTAGGCACTGTTTTGCATATGGATGCTTGTATCGTGTGTGGTTGGATCTGCCTCGAGGGCAACGGGTCCCCGGCCTTCTGGGGGAGACGGTACGGACCCTTGAGACCTGTGGCTGACGTTTTCCGGCAGTGCCTTGTGTGCACAAGAGTTAGTTATGCTTTTATTGCATTCTTCATTTCATGTTTCATATACACATGTTACGTTCATATTTTAGGGGTTTGGCATACGGGGTTTCCCTATTGGAAACTCAGGCATTGTTTGTTTACATGTCAGGTCGTGCGCGTCAGTAGGTGGTGGTGACTGCGGGCAGGAGCACCCAAACCAGATCTTGTCCTTTATCTTTTGAGGTGGATGATTTCCCTTGTAAATGTGGTTGTATATCTTTTGTATTGGGATGTAGTCATCCTTGACTCTTGTATTATTAAGTATACTACTTTATATTATATATATACTTGTAGTTTGGTAACGACCCCTGTGTTGATTCTTGTATCTGTTTAAAGTTTTGCATTTAATTGGTATCAGAGCTTTTCGGTCCCGGTGTGCTTGTCCAATGAAACCACCTTAGAGGTCTTGCATTTAGTTGTCATTCATCATACATTCGTTCATAATCATTAATTCACTGTCGTTCCTGTCCTCTTGTGTAGATGCCTCCGAGACGTGTGAGGTCACCTTCACGTTATAGGGGCGCCAGTGAGGAGACTGGTAGGGAGGATAGGGAGGAGGAGAGGAGGACCCTTCAGGGGACTCTTGGTAGGCTGGGCGAGTTTCTCGAGCGCCAGTCTGCACAGTCTGAGCAGGCAGGGGCGGGGGCAGTGCTGGATCGGTTTATGCGTCAGCACCCTCCTTCCTTTGATGGTAGTGGTGAGCAGTATAAATAGTTTATAAGCAAATATACTTAAACCAAAAGAAAAAAATGAAGTGATCAATCATATCTATATGCAAATTCTATATAAATAATTTATATTAACTTAATTTTATGCTATAAACGTGACTATATCTCAAATGGCCCAAAGATGTATAGAATTGATCATGTATAACAAGCGAGAAATAACACAAAAATCTCAAACTTGTATTATACATTATAATGTGGTTCACACATAACTCTTCTACACTTATAACTCATTACACACAAAGTCTAGTTCACATGCAAGTTTAGTTCAAAAACTCATATTCACATAGCACATACAAAGTTCACACAAAACTTACTGAGTTCACACAAAATTAATATAGTTCACATGGAGCTTACATAGTCAACGTAAAGCATACAAAATTCACACACGACTTATGAAGCTTACGCTACACTTGTAAAGTTGACACATAGTTTACAAAGTTCATAGTTCATTACGTTTACACCAAACATATTATGCTCATATACAACTTATAAAGTTTATATTCAACACATTATGCTCACAGGGAATTTAATATTACAAAATTTTCATTGTAATCAAGTGAAGGATTAATTAATTAATATAATGATATGAAACGGTACATAACCACTTTTATATCAAACTATTGTACTCAATTTCGAACATAAAATAAATCTCAAATAATAAAGTCTACACAAAACTAGATTCTTGGAACCAGGACAATTTTCTTTTCATCACCCGAAAGTGCCGACACAATGGTCCATTTCCTCTCCTAATACAAGCAGAACCAGACGATCCATCAAGTCCTAGACCGATTGACCATCCGGGGTTGCTTCCCCAAATTTGGTGCAACAACTGGTTCACCGAGTCCCATACCTGCATTACCCAGGGAGGAAACATATCATGCATGTCATTTAAACAAAATTTATCAAATATGAATCTGTTTTACCACAGATTCATGGGAGAGATCATACCTATGCATGATTTACCTTTACGAATGCAATGGAAAAAGATCGGAGCGTCGTTCGTAATGCAAGAGTCTTCCCACCAGTCGGGTTTCAACACTTATGGAGATGAAACGTAGATCCATGACCCAAGAGTCATGTTGGTGCACACGGAAGGAGAATTGATAGGATGGAGTTTTGGTGTTGGAGAACTAGGAAAAATAATTGTAATCCCATATGGCTTAACCACTACTAAATCTCATTTCCGTCAGCAATAGATGTCATTTCCGTCGGCAATAGCATCTGCCGACGGAATTTCCGGCGGCATTAATCCGTAGGGAAAAGTCCGATGTCAAAAGGAACGTTGCCGACGAAAATTCCATCGGCACGTGCAATTTCACGCGCGTAAAAACACTCGGGCAACAGAATTTCTGTTGTCGAGAAAATTTGGTGTTGCCGACAAAAAATCCATCGGCACATGCAATTTCACGCGCATAAAAATACACGGGCAGCGGAAATTGCGTCGGCAATAGGCAACACCAGAATCTATTGCCGATGGAATATCTATCGGAAAAAATAGGGCCTGCTACAAAAAAACTCAGTTAATACATTCACGATTCAACTCATGTCGTGTTTACAGATCTTGCACTAAAAATCAAACCACGATGTCCATTCAAAACATGTATTCATTTACATATAATCACATACATTCACATTGCGATAAATAAGAATGCATTACTCATGTGAAATATAATATAAGTCAAGGCCTAAGTCAAAAGTTATAAGTCATATATCTTGTCTGAATCTAATTCATATATCAAGGAATAAGATCAACCCCTCTAATTGGCCCTCGACCTCTCTTCGTAGATGGCTCAACCTCAATTGTTTGTCCTACAAAACAAGAACATAATATTTATTAAATTTACATGAAATTAGATATTAATGTCAAATTTAACACAATGTTACCTTCAACGTCGTCGACAAGACATGCTCCAGAGTTGCCACGAGGACCATTGTTGCCTCTTGGTGTCCTATCCAGTTCACTTCAAACCTCTACTTGTATACCCTCCACCTCATGAGGCCTAACCACCTCCATGATATCACAATGTGGATCGAGTGCATGCGCCTACAAGGAGGCATGTCTCTATAACATATATAAAAATTGCTAACAAATATAAGATCATAAGGAACATAATAGATAACATATAACATATAGCATACAGTTTCTTCCAAAAAGAAAACATATAACATATATCAAACTGAAAGGAATGTGTGTTCTAAAGTATTCTTTTATATGCCATTTATTATGAATTGAATGTATGAACATTTTGTTCATTGATTAATGTAATTGTCTTTTGAAAGTGTTAAGGAAGAGTCTCTTGATCCTTAACCGTAGAGCTCTAAAAGATAATGGTTTACATAAATCAAAAGTAATTCACAATCATGGTAATTAACATGGAAGATTAATTACCAAGATAAGATTGTCATGTTGGTTAATGGATATTGTAGCTCTACAAGTATTTAACAACATGAGTATATGAAATAGAAAATGTTTTCTTTCATATATTGAATACACATAATCAATGAAAACATATGGAATTGTGTTTGTGTCATTAATGTTTTCATTGTGTCTTTGAGTCCCAAGATATGAGACCTATATCTTTTCACATGAGAAGTATATAATTGATTATTATCAAAAGCTATCATTGCGTATAGTGATCAAGATATTAGTTGGTTATAAATTACTTGTGCTGGAAAAGATGAAATGTCAAAAGATTATCATTTCCTTTCTTAACTTGAGTGATGATATTAACACCCCCTTGATAAATTAAAACTATAATGTGCACAATCTAACTTATGTGTAGTTACATATTTATAATTAGCATAAAAGAACAAGAAAAGAATATATAATACAATGATGACACATTTCTACTTTGAATAATATTCGTGATATCATGAGGCAAGGTATAGACACAAGTGATATTGCTACAGTAATGTCCCTAAAATAGTGGAAAAATTTAAACATTTCTCAAAGACGATAAGACAAGAAGAGGTGGGAACATTACTAATAAATACTTAAAAGGTGCACCATTACACGGAGTTTCAAAATATGATTACAATGAATACAAAGGAAATACAAAATATAGATAACTATAACAACCTATGAGATAAGACTAGAGGATCCGACTCTAGGTGCAATCGTTCTCGATCACCACCCACTCAGTACCTAACAAGGATCTGAAATGCAAACATGATAAAATGCCTAAGTTTTCATTAAAAAAACCCGTATGCCAAGCCCCCTACATGCACATGAGTATACAATGCATGACCTCTCATACTAGTATCATATGTCACAAAAGAATGCAACATCCATATCTAGGAAAGTAAAGGACATCAATCCCAACAACAACATCAGGTCCCTAAGAGACCTACCGCAAGCACATGCGGTCTTACGGAGGTACGCGACTAATCCTCACTTGCGACTATACTAATCCTGAGGGTTCAGTGAGGGTTGCATGGACATCCACGTCATAGATACAGATCTGATCTCGTGGTGATTGTCACACCCACCGGAGTCGTTGCTCGCTAGACGGTCAACTCGCATGGTTGTGCCCAGCTAAGCTACTTGCAATAATAATCGTCGGTCGGTCATCCTCGCCGCCACACAGGCTGATCAGTTATCTTCACAGCCACCAAGGCCGGTCTCACCTACATGTCACACAGCCAGGCTAGCTGCTGGAATAATCATCGGTCAATCATCTCTGCCTCCACAAAAGCAGGACGGTCACCTCCGTCGCAATCAAGGCCTGCAGTCACCTCGCCCAACAGAGTTGCATAACAACGTAATGCATTGCAATCCGTGATCCCTCAGGTCTACTACCTAGTGTGTGTCAATGCAATGCAACATGCTAAACTAAGCTCATAAAGATGATGGTGGCATGCATATCAAAGCGCCCACACACTTCCGCTCGACGGTCCCTAGGCAAGTGCACTCACCGTAACCACTGTCACCTCCCACTTCACGCTCGAAGCGAGGACACGGGTGTCCGAAGAAACAAAATGATACATAAAGAAAAGACATGAAATCAAATATGGGCATCAATAGTCGACTGAAACCACCACAACAGTCGATCATTTTCCTAAGGATAAGGAAACATTCAACCCGACACCCAAGCTGGTCGAACACGAGGGTTACGACTTAAGTCAAACGGTTATGAAATCAAATATGGGCATCAACAGTCGACCGGAATGAGCACAACAAATCTGGGCATCAACAGTTGACCGGAACCAGCACAGCAGTCGACCGTTTCCCTAAGGATAAGGAAACATTCAACCTGACACGCAAGCCGGTCGAACACAATGGTTAAGACTTACGTCAAACGGTGGAACCTCGGGTCAAAGGTGGTCGACCGTTTGAAAGGTCTAGGCCAGGGTTCAACTAGGCAACAAACAATGGTCGGACGAAAAAGGGAAACCGTCCGACCAAAATTATCAAAAACTACACAAGTCTTACTCTACTACCGGTCGAACAAGGGTCCAAGTGCAGTCAACCGTTTAGATGGTCTTGGCCCTAAAGAAACTAAACACAATTTAAGGTCGCACACATGCATGAATCGGCCGGACACTAAAATGGTATGCTTAAGTGAATGGTCACACCAGGTCTAGGGTGGTCGACCATTTAGATAATTTATGCCCTGGTAAAACTAAACTATGAGGCAATCAGTCAAATGCAATGGGAAAACTATTCGACCAAAAATAACAGGAAACTCTCGTGCCCTTGGAAGTATTCACAACCAGTTGACTGCCGATTGGCATTGTTCGACAGGTGTTTGGCAATGCCTAGAAAATTCACTACAACTGGTTGACCGCTGCTAGGCATCCTTCGAGCAATGCTAGGCAAATCTGGGGTTGTACCAGGCTATGCGAAGGCATTGCCTCGCTGCACCGACCAGCGCCTGGCCCTCCGATCGTCCCTTATCGCCGATTAGGCCTCCCACCTCCGACCACGAGCTAAACCCCTTACACACCTTGTGTGAGTAAAACTAAAGACTTGGCATACCTTGATCTCGACTTCGTCGGAGTTTACCGCTCCTTTGCACCCGAGCACCTCAGTAGCTACCAAGTCGCCAATTACCGCTTTGCACCAAGCTCAAAACCGGCCACAACTCCACGGGCACGTTCACGACCGGATACACCTTGCCGCACCTCCTTCTTCCTTGTGTCAACCACCACCGACTCGAGCTCTGGCAGCCTCCACGCCGGCACCTCTGGTAGCAAGGAAAGAGGAGGAGAGATGGAGAAGTGGTGAGAGGAGAAGGTTTAGTATTGAATAAGGGAGAGGGAGATGAGTGTGGGTGTTTTGTTTCTCTTCAACAAAAACCCAAGCCTCCAACCAACGAAGCATGTCAACCCATGTTTCCACCATCACTCCTACCTCCACAATACCTCACACCATCCCTACCCACTCCTCCCAAGTCAAAGTAGGATTAGTGCTACCCAGCCCCACTAAACACCGGAGTCTCTTAATTAGGGTTTAGGGTTTAACAATCCACAATCTTTAAAGAATTTTGTCCTCGAAATTTGAAACAAGCAGCTTATTGAAAGCTCCAGGTCCTTCTTCTGCACTCCCTCCGAAAAAGAAAGAAAGTGTATCACAATAACAACATTACCCTAGCAGCATAGCCATCAACTAAAATGTACCTTCCACTCCGGTGTTGGCATCATTTGCCTCCTCAGCCTGGATAGTTAACACTCGTCCAACTCTCCTTCCTCGTTGTGGTCATACGTCATGTCGGCTGGTCCCGAATTCCCTCTAGAACGGCCAACTTCTCGACCCCCAAGATTCTCTTGTGGCTTCCGGGGCTCCTGGTAGTCCTTGTCTAGGATCGTCGCGCTTCACGACGTCCGTCAGAGTTTGCAGTATGCCTACGAAGTCCCTGCGTGAACTTTATTGCCCTTTACTCCTGGGTGACATAGATCTCAAGGGAGTAGCACTCCAAGGTGTTTAACTTGTTGACGTAACTCTCCAACGTCAACTCCTTTTGCTCTAGGGTCAGAAACTGCTCACGCTTTGTGTCTTTGATGTGCTACAGACGTGGTCCTCCACCAGTTGGACGCTGAACCGCCCAGCATAATGGTGGCCAGATCAACCTTTATCTCCGGAAAGCACCCAATCACCCGAAAAATCCTATAGATCTTGAATACCTAGTCCTTAGTCGCCTATGAATCAACTCTGCCCTCAAAGGAAAGTGGATGTTAGAGCATGAATCCCTCGTACATCGTTCCCACTCCCACCTGCTCAATAGGTGCAGTCTGACGTTTCAAAAACTCAGTGAGCCTCTCTACAGTCAAATAGATCATCCATCGCTCCTCCCACGCAGCGCCACCAATCACATCGCTAGCGCTACACACACGTGGTGCTTGAACCACATGCCTCAGAGGCATCTAGAACAATAACCAAGAAAAAGATGATCAACTCGACTATGCATGCATTATTTATTGAAAGAAATGCAAAATTATATCCAAACTACTCCCAAGGGTCGTTTCTTTGAATGACTATACCGGAACCGGACTTCTCTGTTACCAAGTTGTAACATCCCCGAAACAGTAGAAAAATTTAAACAATTCTCAAAGATGATAAGACCAGAAGAGGCGGGAAGAATACTCATAAATACTTAGAAGGTGCACCATTACACGGAGTTTCAAAACATGATTACATCGAATATAAAGGAAATACAAATGAAAATAACTATAACAACCTATGAGATAAGACTAGGGGATCCACCTCCAGGTGCAATCATCCTCGATCGCCACCCACTCAGTACCCAACGAGAACCTGAAATGCAAACATGATAAAATGCCTATGTTTTCAAAACAAAAACCCGTATGCCAAGCCCCCTACATGCACATGAGTATACAATGCATGACGTATCATACTAGTATCATATGGTACAAAACAATGTGGCATCCATATCTAGGAAAGTAAAGGACATCAGTCCCAACAACAACATCGGGTCCCCAAAGGACTTACCGCAGACACATGTTGTCTTACAGAGGTACATGACTAATCCCCATTCGCGACTATAGAAATCGTGAGGGTTTAGTGACGGTCGCACGCACATCCATGCCATAGATACAGATCTTATGTCGTGATCAACGCCACACCCGTTGGAGTCGTCACTCGCTAGACGGTCAACTCGCATGGTTGTGCCCTGCCATGCTACCTGCCGGAATAACCGTCCGTCACTCATCCCCACCGTCACACAGCCAATCTCAATCAAGTATTAGACTATATTAATAAGAGATTGTTGCACATATTAATAAGAGAGTTTTTGCACATATTAATAAGATATTTCTGCTGATTAATGGTTGGATTTAATCCACCTTGGTCAAAGGAGGTTATGGATGAAGATGTGTGAAAATATGATTCGTTTAGAGGAGAGATTACAAGGGATCATGGGTAAGTCGTTTTCGCATGATGTGGGTTTGAGGATGTCCTATAAATAGGTCCCTCGTCCCTTCCCATTGTTAATGGAATGCAAAATTCTCTCCTCCTTATTTTCTCCATCTGTTTCGTCCAAAAATTCGCTAGATTAATTAAAGTGCTGGAGATTAAGTTCTTTGGAGCATTTTAGGGGTTATTAGCTAGTGTAATGCCCCTGGTCTCGTGGGTACGAACACTGGGAAAACTACAAGTGTCGCGATCAGAGACCTCTACGGCGACCGAAGGAGTTACAAAAGACATACCAAAGAAGACGACTCGACAATGCTTAAATGGACATACATGGATGGAAAAACAGAAGGTAACTAAAACAACTGAGTATCCATGTATACCTAAAAGATCCAATTACAATACATCGAGTTTCAAAAGGGAAATACATCAACATATATACGGAAGCATAGATAACAAGAAGACTGTGGTCGACGTGTCCCTCGTGTATAGAATCCTCCGAAACTCGTCCCGTCCACCCCTGAAGGAACTTAAGTACTTGAGGGAAAACATCAACAAATATGCATGAGTTTTCAATAAAGAAAACCTCATATGCCCCAGGTCCAATCTAAGTTTACGGAGATATGCATGAAGTCTAGCTACCATAGATGCAACAAAAATTACAGAAAGCAACTGAATGCAACAAAATGGCCGCAACTCTAAACAACCGTGCCGGTCGGGTAACACCCGAACAAATTCCTCTAAAAGGAAACAGAACACCAGCCATGCTGGTCAGAATCAGTAGCGGGTCACATGACAGTGACACACCACTTGGCATAAAGCGGTACACCAAATAGATGCCCCAACTCGCGGAAATAGTCCTACATGATGTCATGATGACATTGGGAACACCTAACGTAAGACAGAATGGCAGCGTGTCTGCCCAGGTCGCAATCTTCACCTGGCCTCTCTACATAGAGGTCTTTGTGCGAATGACCTCTAAAGCCAGAGGACCCAACCATGGCCCGTCGGCCCAGATACAGAATGTGCCTAGAATTACTTTATTTTTAATGCAATGCAGGCTATCTGTAGGTCTACTAATCTATATAGCCACACTAATCAGAATGAGCACAACACGAGGGGTATACAATATCCTCCTCTTGGCTCCAGAGTAGACAAAAATATCATAACGAAATCAGTCACCACAGGGCTCCTGAAACAACAAACAATCATAACAGAACCATGTCAATAGCATGTCCACGATAAACATCATCTACAGATCATGTATAAAGGCTATGGAGTCAAATACCTAAGGGGTACATGCATTCCCCCAACAACACATCAGATCTGTAGCACTTAAACATAAAATAAGCAATAAATATACACCACAACAAGAGGGATCCATAATTAAGACATTGAGAGAGTCCTATGCATGAGCACGTAATTTCAGAGCATAGATCCAATAATTGGTGCAATTTAGAGCATGAACAAATGTGACAATGAGCGCGCATCAATGCTAAACAATATATATGTATATATATGATACAACATATGTTTGAGACAGAAATCTAATTATCTTTACAAGTCATCATACATGCATGAGTATTGACATACAATTGATTAGATAGCATGATCAGATATGAATATAATTCCAGAACATACATACATGCACACATCTTAATAATTACATAAGTCTTATGATTACAGTAATGCATGAGGTGTAATCCAAACATTTAGATTAGGATTGCATACAAGAGGTCTTAGTCGAATGTGCACATGAACACTAAAAGTCACCAATGCACATATATGTGTATCGCATGGAAGAAATATGAATGTGTTGCTATAATACTCAATTAACTCAGACATGCATATATATTAATATGAGATCAACTCCAGCATATAACAGAGCTTAGACATGCAAAAATTCAGACCACACATCCATTCATACTACTAGTACAAGCATCACAACCGAAAATCACAAACATGCATAGTATCGACAACCTACTCTCAGACCATGCATGCAACCACATATATATGAACATATATCAGAATTTTCAGAAGGAATATGTTGTGCTTGTGTGACATATAAAGAGGTGTACCAACATGAAATCATAATTGTGCATGAGTAGGTTCTCTATGTCACAATTAACTTTGCGTACATGTGTCGCCTATTAGCAAAATAACTACATTGATTCACTACTCATATAACTCAGAGATGTATGGCACAAATATTCTTAATCATACTCCAGCATATAATAATATTCATGCATACAAAATTCAGAGCAGAAACATCCACATAATTGACTAGCACAAACAACAAACAATTAATCAATGCATAATATCGACAGCCCCAAACAACAGCTCATGCATGCACCCCGAATCCAGACTTCTACCAGCCCTTCCTGACCTCCTTATATACATCTCAGAGGGTGGAGGACATGACCAAGGTGGTACACGACGGTCTGAATCAGTCCACACCTCAGCAGGACACTTGCACAGCCAACCGAAACTAGGACAGCTGCGCAAGACCCTCCCAAGCACTGATCTTCCCGTGTACGCCCCACCACAGCCCCACCCCACCTCTTCCCTTCCCTGACTTACCTTCCACGCATCTGGAGTCCAGCCACCACCGGAATCCAGCCACCCCAGCTGACTGTCCGGGAGCTACGCTCCATCGCAAGCAAGGAAACTCAAAGAAGGGAAACTGAGTGCACCAGCCACTAAAGTCTCCAACAAAGGCCACCACCACCACCCTTAGATGCCTGACCAGAGGTGGTCAGACCTCACCAGAGCTTGCCGGAGCTCCGGTGCCCCCTGGCTGCGACAGCCAGCCACCAGCACGCACACACTCTAGCGCGCTCTTGGTGCAAATCGGGTGGTGGTGCAACCAATTCCACCACCAGCCAGCTTGGTGATGGCCGGCCCTCCAGCCACCACCCCCACTCCATAAACTCTTCAAGGTTCCAGAGCATACCTGAGCTTGCTGAAAATATCACCGGAGATCACCGGAAAACCTCCCACCACAACCTCCTTCTAGCCGCAACAAAAGAACCGCACCTTCTTCTTGCACCTTGCCGGAGTTGCCTCACCGGAGCTGCTGCCACCAGGATGCCAGAAAGGAGGAGGAGAAGGTCAGGAATTTCATGGGTGGGGGAAAGAATAGGGTAGGGATTGTTGTGGGAAGGGTTTGTCTCCAAGGAAACAAAAAGAAAGGCAACTAGTAATTGCAAATAATGCACCTTCATTACTTACCAAAAACCTCCCAATTCGAATGTATGCAATCAAACAAAGATCCTCCCTTGCTGACTAGGATGCCCTGTCATCCACCTCCTCTTAGTCAGCCCCACACACCCCTAACTATCAGCTTAGTCGATTTACACAAGCCACTCACACCCGATTGACCAGATCGTGTGAATCGGCGGTTACAAGTTTGCCCGATGAATCACACCCGCTTGCGAGTCGATTTGACTCGCCCAAAACGGAAACTTTTCCCCGAAAGTAAATTTTCCCGACGTAAAGCATAAAATCACAAAATACATGAAGCATAAAGATAACATATAAATATGCATAAGGATGAAATAAGACTTAATAGTGTAGCAGGAGAGCAGGTCTTACAGCTACATTCTAACCTAGCATTAGATATTGATTGGTTAGCTTCGATCTCTCTAATCTTGTTTAGAGTATGGTGAATACTTGGAGGAAATTCCGAGGTGATTCAAGGTGCAACTCGACTCCGATTGGTGAAAAGGATTTGAAAATACTTTAGGTATGATCATATATATATTGTGCTATATAGAATATAATATATATATTGATATACAATTAGGAAGTCTTGTACATAAAATTGTTGAAAAATATGAAAACAATCTTGCTTGCTTGTATATTTTTTTAAATGTACACATAAGCATGGACCGAAATCCAACAATAGTATCAAAACTTTTTGTTCATATTTTCAATAATTAGACTATATAAATATATTTAGTTTATCATCTCATGATCAAATAATTCGTTGCTTTGCTATTTTGAACCTTTTTTGCATTTTCATGGATGCATCAAGATGGAAACCTAGATTTTTATGTTTCTTATTTTTCTACATTAGTTTATAATATTAGAAAATATATAAGCTATTAATAACAAAGCATTAATTATTATTTTTAAGGAGAAACAAATAAAATCAAGTAAATAGGACTGTTTTGTCGATTTTGATTCTAATTAATTCTTTTGAAAGTTTTAAATGTTTTGAAACATGTCATAGGAATTTTAGAATCAAGTTTTAGACTTGTGTCTAATTGTGAATTTTTGTTTAAGTTTAAATTATTATTCTACTTGGAATTGACAAAACATAAAGGGGCAAATAAGTTTATTTTCCTTAAAGTTCTCTTTTTGGATTCAGATAAACTTCAGTTCAAATTTTTTTGTATTTTTAACTAAGGATGCTTGAATCATTTTAAAGGATTTCAAATCATTTTGAATTATTTAATTGAGAGATGAATGATCAACTAAATAATATAATACAGTATACGTATAGTTGTTGCGCTTGTTCTCTTTTGCAGGAATACGTGAGTTTATATGTTCCATCGGAGCCATATGTGAGTGTATGAGATGTATATCATTATTGTTATTAATTAATCACAGTGGCTTATGTATATGTAAAAGTCATTTATTTTGTATGCATGCATATGAGAGGACCTTTGGCCTAGGACTTGCACTAGCCAATTTAGTTTCGATAAGATTCAAATCGAGAGATGCATGTTTATATTATGCTATATTTACATTCACGGTGCAAGAAGAAGAAGTAAAGGTCAAGGATGCGGGAACATATAAACTCACACCAATATGTGTAAATGGATTATGTTTATGCCTTGACTTGTATGTGATTGAATGATTGAATGGTTAGGATAAGTATGAATGAATGCATACATGACTACCTAAATTCTAGTAGCACATATAAATTGTTTAACTGTCCAAACTAAAAATTAAGAAGATCTTTCTTTCTTATTTCATCCACTAGAAGCCATCGATCGAGAAATGTTCTGCTCGCCCTTAGCGGGAGATAATTTCTTCAATCTTTGGAAATACTGGGAGATATTAGGATATACATTGCTATGTCGTCAATAAATACATAAGGTGAGATCCACCCTTAGTGGAAACCAAGTGTATTTGTTCATGGATACAATGGACAATTGTATCTCGTATCAAATGAAATAAGTTTTCTTAACAAAACTAGGAGCCCTCGCTTGGTTTTGAGAAAGAGAGTTTTTCTTATGAGGATTGGACAAATTCCCTATTAATTAAAATGACAAGAATCATAAGAGTTTGATAAATTCAAAATTTGCAAAATTTCAAAATGGTTATGATTAGAAAATGTTTCTTACCTTGAGTTTATGATATATTCGATAGCCCTTTGTTATCTGTGTTATAAATGATAGGATCTTGTATTACCGCAATTATGGACATATTATTTATTTGCAGTACAGTTTTTTATAAACATAAAATTGACATGAAAACCCTTATAAATTATTTTGTAAAAATGTCGAACATACAACCTACTGTGCGATCTATGATTGAAAAACATCCATTGGCAAATGATGGCTCCAACTTCAATAACTGGCAGCTCCAGCACAACATCATGTTGAACTTTGAAAAACTATCTCACATTTTGGATGGTGAAATCCCAAAATTAAGTGAAAAGGCAACTGATGATGAGAAAGAGGTTGTAGCAAGGTGGGAAGACCAAGAGAACCAAGTTCAGGGTCTAATGCTAGCCTTCGTGGGTCACTCGCTTCAAGCGAAATACTTGAACTCAAAACCCAAGAAGACCATGGAAGCTCTCACAAAGACGTTTATGAATAGTTCTCGAAAGGAGCACTATAAGACCTCCATAGCACTCACAACGTGCCACATGGCAGAGGGAACATATGTGTCTATGCATTTTCTCATGATTCAAGGATACCGTGAGAAGTTAGAAAAGTTCTCTTCCCCGATGCCCAATGGCATTGCGGAAGATTTGATTCTTGTCTCTCTAGCCCCATCCTACAAGGATTTTATCATGCATTACCATGTGCGTGAGAAAGGGGTGAGTCATGAGGAGTTTCATAACGCTCTCAAACTGGTTGAAGTTTATATGGGCAAAGATAGGGACAAGAATGTCCTAGCCGTCTATGCTTGAAGTAAAAAAATCACCAAAGGTAAAGCAAAAGGCAATAACAAATTACCCAAAAAGGCACTAAAGGGAATTGGAGTAGGAGGGGCTCATGCGAGCACCTCAAAGGGGAATTCTTCGAAATCTCCGAGTACAAGTATGATCTTGACAATGGAGTAATTGAGAACAAGCACCCCAAAAAGGCTAAAGGTATATTTGTTATTGAGATAAATTTGGTCACCTCTATCCATGATTGGGTATTCGATACCGGATCTTGTGCTCACATAATTTCCAATGTGCAGTTACTAAAGGGTAGGAAGGAACTCGCTAAAGGCGAGATGATTCTGAATATTGGAAATGGTGAAAGCGTCACTACGATTGCACAAGGCTCCTTGGATCTTCAATTATCTAGTGGTTTAATTTTAAGTTTAAAGAATGTCTTTTATGTGCCTTTGATTAGCAAGAATATTATATCTGTATCATGTTTAGATATAGATGACTTTATAATAAATATTTCAAACTCTTGCTTGTCTTTATCGAAGAATGGAGTTTTCTATGCAAATGCTTTCATAAGAAATAAACTCTATTTTCTTGAATTAAATAACAGACAAATCTTAAACATCAATAACCAAAGACTTAAGATAGCTCACATGAATGATACAATCTTATGGCACTATCGCATTGGTCACATCAATGAAAAACGCATCAAGAAATTGCAAGAAGCTAAACTTCTTGGTCACATTGATTTTAAATTATTAGAGACATGTGAACCATGCCTTATGGACAAAATGACCAAGCGGCCTTTCAAGAAGAATGGTCCAAGAGCGAATGACTTGTTGGATTTGATACATTCTGATGTATGTGGTCAAATGAGTACAAGTGCAAGAGTTGGTTATAGGTACTTCAGTACGTTCACGAATGATTATAGTCATTACGGTTACATTTATCTAATGAGAAACCAAAATGAATCCTTTAACAAGTTCAAAGAATTCAAGAATGAAGTAGAGAACCAACTCAATAAGAAAATCAAATCTTTACGAACCGATCGTGGAGGTGAGTACTTGAGTACCGAATTCGACTCATTCCTAAAGGAGTGTGGTATTATACCACAACTCACTCCACCCGGTACACCTCAATGGAATGATGTATCTGAACATAGGAATAGGATGTTGCTCGACATGGTTCGATCAATGATGAATCAAGTTGAATTGCCACTTTACTTTTGGAGTTATTGAAAGGAATGTGTTCTAAAAGTTTTACTTTTATATGTCAATTATTATGAATTGGATGTGCAAACATTTTGTTCCTTGATTATGGTATTCGTCTTTTGGAGGAGTTAAGGAAGAAGCGCTTGGTCCTAACCTTAGAGCTCTAAAAGATAATGGTTTACATAAATCAAAAGTTATTAACAATCATGGTAATTAACATGGAACATTAATCACCGAGATAAGATGGTCATGTTGGTCATCGATTGTTGTAGCTCTACAAATAATTGACGACACAAGTATATAAAAGAGAAAAAAATTACTTTTATATATTGAATAGACCTAACAAGTAAAACATTATGGAATTGTCTTTCGTGTCATTAATATTTTTACTGTGTCTTGGATCCTAAGATATGAGACTTATATCTTTTCACCAAGAAGTGCTTAATTTGATTATTGTCAAAAGCTATCAATGAGTATAGTGATAAAGGCAATAGTTGGTTGAACATGACTTATGCTGAAAAAGATAGTTAGTCAAACGATTATTTGTGCCCCTCTTAATTGAGTGATGATATTAGTGGGCCCCTTGATAAAGCAAAATTATAATGTGCACAATGTAACTTGAGTTAAGTTACATAGTTATAATTAGCTTAAAGAGATCATGAAATGAATATAATACAAAGGTGACACATTTCTACTTTGTATATATTCTTAATATCATGAGGCAATGGACGGACACAAGTGGTGCACTTTCATCACTAAATGGATCATGTTTTAATTTAAGTGGAACAAAGACATCTATGCTAATTGGGTAACTATAATGTGTAACTAGATACCGTTTACAATTTGGGATATTAAGTTTTTAATATCGCTGCCAATTTGGCTTAGATCCTCCTATAGGTCACACCACAAAACTAGGAAACAAGAAGCTTGATTTTGAGTTCATATGATGTGTCGGGTTTCATATGAAAAAGGGACACATGTGGTGAATGAATAAAATCAATATGTCATGACAATTGACATAATTAGAATCATAATAAATTCATATGAGGTGTATATATCATGAGGTGTAATAATTAATATTACATAGGATAATATATTATATAAGATATGAATTTGCTAAAAACCCCAAAAGATCAAATTTTGTTGGAAATAAATCCAAAATTTGACAAAGGCAAAATCGGGGTCAAACACAGTAAACCGTTTAGGGTTTGGTCGATTGAGGTGTCTTCGGAACGGTCAACCGAACGGGGAACGGGTAAACACAATTGGTTGACCAAAATTGTCTGGAGTGCCTGGACAATTGGGTTCGGTCAACCGAGCGTGAACGGTCAACCGAGAGAAAATATCCAGGAGCTATCTTGGGATATTTTTGGTAGACCGAAGGTGACACGGTCGTCCGATGAGATTCGAGCAGGAGAAATTTTGGTGAGTCGACTGTCAACCGAAGCAAGACGCGGATCGTCCAAATTTTTCCAGAGAATTTTTCTCATGCATATTCGGTCGACCGTCTAGCTCACGGTCCACTGAACATGTGTTAAAACCGAATGGTTCGGTTCACCGAGAAGAATTCTCGGTCAACCGAACATCACTATTTTTTCCTGAATTATTAAGAGAATAATTAGATCATGGGTTGGATTAATTCCAGATTTGATCAATCATTTTTTAGGTTGCTTATGTGGCAATTTGGGATTACTTTTAGGAGAGAATAAGCAAGATATCATGAGTAAAGAATAGTTCTTGATAATGATGTTTTGGGAGCCTATAAAAGGACTCATCATCCTACTTGTTTATGTTAATGCATAAATTCTCTCTCTCATTAATCTCTCCCTTAATCACCACGAAAATCTTTTAATAGTTTTAAGTTTTTGGAGATAGAAATCTAAGGAGCTTAAAGAGGGGTTATTAACTAGATTCTAAGCTTAATTAGAGATTGATTGGCTAACTCATTTCTCTCTAATCTTGTTTAGAGTTTGGTGAACACTTGGAGGTGAATGGGCGGGCGATTCGACGAGCAACGGAACTCCAGATCTTCTGAAAGGTTTTAGAGAACCTTTGTGTATGATCCTCTATCCTTTATTTATTTTAATATGTGTAGGAATGCATGATATTAGAATAAAAAATGCATGTACGTAAAATCAATGAAAATATGAAATTGATCTTGTATGTTTGTATTAATTTTTTTTTAAAATATATACATACATGGGCACACAAAATCCTACAGTTATGCACTACAAGATGTGGCTTACACACTGAATAATGTTCCATCCAAATCTGTAGAGAAAATGCCATATGAGTTGTGGAGTGGTAAAATATGCAAGCTCAAGTTTCTCAAGATTTGGGGTTGTGAGGCATACGTCAAAAGATTGATGTCGACCAAACTTCAACCAACCTCGCCGTCAAGCGAGGCGAGTTAGTAGGCGACCAAAGCAACAACTCACGCCCTCCAACATTGGAGATTCTCATGTTGGCAATTACAACATGTCGCACTCGGAGCCAAAAGTGGATAAATACTTCTTTATAGGTTATCCTTGTGAGACAATAGGATACTACTTTTGGCATAAGACTTCCAATCGAATGATTGTCGAGAGGGATGTCGTGTTCTTAGAGAAAGAATTTCTCGAAAGAATAAGTAGTGGGAGTAGAATTGTGCTTGAGAAAACTCAAGATATTCTACAAAATCATGATGTGAATGATAACACTCAAGATCATGATGGCCTAACCGAGGTTCCTTTGGTTAGTGGGAGTTTGAGAGAGCAACCCTCATAAGCAAATTGTGAGTGAAACTCAATCATCCCCGCCAAATGTATGTTCAAGAATTGAACTTGAACCAATTCCGTAAGAAATTGTGGAGGAAGTTCAAGAAGTATACGTAAAACCAGTAGAACTTAGAAGGTAAATGAGGGAGAGGATGAAGCCCAATATATATTTGGGACTTCACAAAATTATGGTACTAGATACCGATGATCCCTCGACCTTTCAGGAAGCAATGGAAAGCAAAGAGTCAAAACTATGGTTTAAAGTCATGGAATCCTAAATACAATCCATGTATGACAATCAAGTATGAGACTTGGTTGACCTTCCTCAAGGAAAGAAAGTCGTTCAAAACAAATGGGTTTTTAAGAGGAAGATGAACATGGATGGGAACTTAACTTAGAAGGCAAGACTTGTTGCGAAGGGTTTCACTCAAATTCAAGGAATTGACTATGATGAAACTTTTTCAGTGGTTGTCATGTTTAAATCTATTCAGACTATGCTCACTATTGCCGCATTTCATGATTATGAAATATGGATGTTAAAACAGCATTACTTAACGAAAACTTGGAGGAGAACATGTATGGTACAACCTCAAGGTTTTGAAGATCCAAAGAATAGTGAGAAAGTATTCAAGCTTCAACGATCCATTTATGGATTGAAGCAAGCATCAAGGAGTTGAAACAAATGCTTTGACAAAGAAGTCAAAAAAATTAACTTCGTCCAAAGTAAGGAAAAACCTTGTACATACAAGAAGGTCAGTGGGAGTCACATAGTGTTTCTGATCTTATATGTCGATGAAATACTCCTCATGGGAAATCATATCCCTTTGCTAGAGCAAACAAGAAGTTCATTGAAATCTTCATTTTTAATGAAAGACATGGGTGAGGCTCAATACAACTTGGGAATCAAGATATATAGAGATAGACCTCGTAGACTCATTGGCCTAAGTCAACGTAGATACATTGATAAGGTCTTGGAGAGGTTCATTATGAACAACTCCAAAAAGAGCAATGTGCCAATGAGTATGGGTGTGCAACTCAAGAAGTCTCAGCGTGCAATATCACGTAAAGACTTAGAGTACATGAAGGACATTCTTTATGATTCCGCAATATGGTCGATCATGTACGCGATGACTTGCACAAGACACGATGTCTCGTATTATCTATGCGTGATAAGTCATCACCAATCCAACACATGTCCTAATCATTGGACTACGGTCAAGAATATTCTCAGGTACCTTAACTGGATCAAAGATAAGTTTCTTATTTATGGAGGACAAAGGGAGCTGGTAGCCGAGGGCCACTCGAATGCAAGTTTCATGAGTGATCCAGACGATAGGATGTCTTAATCAGGATATGTCTTTCTTCTGAATGGTGGAGTCGTGAGTTGGCTTAGCTGGAAACGGACCACTACAACCAACTCAACCACGGCTTCTGAAGTAATGCATGTTGCTGAAGTGAGCAAGGAAGGTGTAATGCCCCTGATCTCGTGGGTACGTACGCTGGGTAAGCCAAGCGATAGTCACGATCAAACTCATCCGTGACAACCGAAAGAGTTACAATAAAATAGAAGCGATACAAAACACACATGATAAGAACATACATGGATATACGAAATAAGGGCATGAAACCAAAAGGTTGGATTATCCATATATGGAAATAATATCAAATGCATTACATGAGTTCAATAAAGGAAATACATCAAAAGAATACGGAAGCAAAGATAACTAGGAAACTAGTAGAGGAATCATTCGTGTACAAAATCCTCCGAGCGTCTCCAATCTGACCACTGTCGGAAACGTAAGTACATGAGGCAAAATAATCAACAAATATGTGTGAGTTTTCAATAAGAAAATCTCGTATGCCCCGGGCCCAAAAATAGGATAAGAAGTTATGCATGAGACCTATTTACCACACATGGAAGGCAAAAAGGCAACAACTCTACATAGCTACGCCGAGCGAAAACTCGACATAGCTACGCAACTCGAGTTCCACTACATAGGAAACCGACCACCAGCCATGCTGGTCTAATAAACAAGCGGATCACCCGAAAGTGTGACCCACCGCTCAGCACACAGCGGTGTTCCAGATTGACACCCCAACTCGCGGCAATGACCTACATGATTCCATCGCAAAGCTGGGAATGCCCGTCCTGTAGCAAATGACGGTGCAGATGTCCAGGTCTTATCTTACACATGGCCTCTCTACATAGAGGTCTTACAATCAGGCCCGTCGGCCCCTCAACAATAGTGCCCAGATTAATTATATTAACCAGTATGCAAATGCAAGCTATCAATGGTAATATATCTGATCTATAGCTAACTAGTTAAGCTCAAGCCTAACACAATGAGCCTGAGTGAATGCCCACCAAGGCTCTGAAGCATAAACATCAGGAAAACACCATGTGAAGTAAAAGTAATAGGCAGCATAGACATGGGCATACAACCATCTCAATACCAACATAAACAAGGCACAACATAAGACTTTGTTGTCTACGGGTCATGAAATAATAGTCATAATATCGAATCATGAACTTACGTGCATGTATCTACATTATAACAAACATAAGAGAAGCAACAACTATAATATTATGTAAAGCACTTGCATTAATAATCAAAGTTCATGAAAATCAAATGGGCAACCTAGAGCTATTGGCCATGATAAGTTGGTTATATGGCACTTACTTAACAATAATATAACACGTTCATGAGTCTAGAATTTATTTATGCATAAATCAAGGTATGTTCAGGAGAATCATGAGATCCTAACGTGACTGATTTCAGACCCTAGAATGCAAGGCATAGAGGTTGTAATACCCAACCCCTAATCACATACAAGGACCCGAAAGAAGCCACACACACGCGAATTAAACATGCAAGCCATGAGGCTAACTATATGGATAAATATCAGATCGCATGATACAATCTAAACACTACAAGGAATAATGCATGCTATAGGAGTAGATGACAAGTGATTCTGATTAAAACATTTCAGGCACATTGCAACATGCACAAAGCTAAATAACGCTAAACGGCTAGCTGTAATTTCATGGGATATAATTCATAACTCCAGCAACTAAATCATACATGAACATGTAACATCTTATCAGTAAAATAATCATGAAGAATCACTTAAATCTAGCATGCAAGGTACATCCACAAAGATCCATTCAACAACGAGTTCATACAACAAACATGGAGCATCTCGCCACACAAGCATCATGCATGCAATGCACCCGACGTCCTCCCCCACAACCCAGCCTCACCTCCCTCGATTTCTCTCCTCAAACTACCATGGAATTGTGTGACAATGGTCATGATGAGGGGGGAACATCCCAGCCAGCCATTGCAGCACAGGACCCGCGCTACAACCAACCCAACCAGGTTGAGTTCCACCTGCACGTGCACCCTAGATGCTTGACTGGACAGCCCACTAGTGCTGGATGAACCTCCATCCAACACCCCCACGTGTTATCCTACATTTGGGCCAGAATCATACCTGAGAGTTGAAGCAAAACGTGCTCCAAGTCGCCGGAGAAAATTGTTGCCCGCCTTCTTTCCAAGAAACACCTCCTTGCCGTCGCAGCTCCTTCTTGCAACTTCACTGGAGGAGTGGTCGGAGTTGTTGGTCACCAGAGATGCAAAGGGAGGTGAAGAGGGGGAAATGTGCATGAGAAGGGAAGGAGGAAAGTCAGTAAAGTCGGCTAGGGTGTCCCATATATACCCCACATGCGCTAACTTACCAAAACCCACACCAAACATGTGCACAAAATCTCCCTTGATCCTTCCTTCCTATTTCCATGCTAGTTACATCCTTGATCACTGACTCATCAATTCCCAACCACACCAGCCCATGTGGCAAGGGAAAATCAAATCCAACGTAACAACTTACCAAAACGCAACACTAACATGTGCACCAAAATCTCCCATGATCCTTCATTCCTATTTCCATGCTAATTGCATCCTTGATTGCTGACATGGCGCCAACTCACATGCTCACTTGCGAAGACTCACACAGCAGCCCACGTGGCATGAAGAAAAAGGAAACCAAAGCCTCACAGGCCCGGAGAAAAACCGATAGAGCCTAGTTACACACACGCCTGACGTGGTACACCCGTTTGACCAAAAAGGAAACCTTTCCCCGGAGGGAAACTTCTCCCAAAAAGGAAACTTTTCCTCAGAAAGGAAACTTTCCCTGAAGGGAGATTTCCCCTAGAGGATTTGTTCCCGAAAAAGGAAACTTTCCCAAAAAGGAAACTTTCCCGAAAATGAAACTTTACTGAAACAAGAACAAACACACAATCATAAGCAACCAACATAACAAACCCTGACCCAAGTACGAAAGATGAAAAGGGGACTTATTACAGTATCAGGAGAGCGGATCTTACAGAAGGAATGTGGATTAAGAAGTTCCTTGAAGAGCTTGGAGTAGTTCCCTCGAGCAAGGGACCGAGAGAGCTGTTTTGCGATAGTAGCACATCTATTTCATAAATCAAGGATCCTAAATCACATCACAAGGTAAAATACATGGACCGCAAGTATTTTGTCACCCGTGACTTCATCGACGAAGTCAAAATAAATTTATTATGGGTGGACACAAACAGCGACACAGTTGATTCACCAAAGCTTTATCCCAAGCCAAAAGCAAAAGATATTTCGAGTCCATGGGTTTGAAGAACCATATATAGTGGCTTGATGAGTGAGATAAGAGGGTTATCCTAGTTATTATAGTTTTATACATTGTGAATGTATGTGAAAGAAGACTTTGATAACAAGTGGGAGATTGAAAGGAATGTGTGTTCTAAAAGTATTCTTTTATATGTCATTTCTTATCAATTGAATGTATGAACATTTTGTTCCTTTATTAATGTATTTGTCTTTTGGAAGTGTTAAGGTAGAGACTCTTGAATCTTAACCGTAGAGTTCTAAAAGATAATAGTTAACATAAATCGAAAGTAATTCACAATCATGGTAATTAACACGGAACATTAATTACCGAGATAAGATTGTCATGTTGGTTAAAGGATATAGTAGCTCTACAAGTATTTAACAACATGAGTATGAAATGGAAAATGTTTTCTTTCATATATTGAATAGACCTAATAAATGAAAAAATTATGGAATTGTGTTTGTGTCATTAATATTTTCATTATGTCTTTGAATTCTAAGATATGATACCTATATCTTTTCACATGAGAAGTATATAACTTGATTATTATCAAAAGCTATCATTGCATATAATGATAAAGATACTAGTTGGTTATATATGACTTGTGCTGGAAAAGATGATCTGTCAAAAGATTATCATTGTCACTCTTAACTTGAGTGATGATATTAATGGGACACTTGATAAAACAAAATTGTAATGTGCCCAATGTAACTTATGTACAGTTACATATTTATAATTAGCTTAAGAGATCAAGAAAAGAATATATATAATACAAAGATGACATATTTCTACTTTGTATAATATTCGTAATATCATGAGGCAAGGGATAGAAACAAGTGATATTATTACGTATAACTAAATGGATCATGTTCTGTACAAGGGAGCAAGACATCTTTGTTATTTGGGTAACTATAATGTGTAGTAGCTAGATACCGCTTATAATTTATGATATAAAGTGTTTTATATCATTGCAAACATAACTCAGATCCTCTTATAGGCCACACCACAAAACTGGGAAACAATAAATATAATTTTGTATTTTATATGATGTATTGAAATGAAATGCATGTGGTAGAATAACAAAATTAATATGTCGTGATGAAGACATTTTTAGAATAAAATATATTTGTATGTGATGCATTGCATACATTGCATCATATGTCTTTCATTTAGATTACTTTTATATCAATAAATGCTACTAAGGTATGTGTTTAGTCGTATTTACAGAATACAGGGACCTGAATGCAATTTACCCACATTCCGAGCATAAACGTGTGCAAAAGATTCATTTCTATCATAAAGACCGAATTCAAGTTTATCGAGTTTCAATTGGAAATGCATCCAAGCATAAAAGCATTCAAGGAGCTAATCACAAAAAGGTCAAGGGCTTAATTGCAAAAATGCCAAGGACCTAATTGCAAAAGAAAAGGATCAAGATATTTTGTTGGAAAAGTCAAAAGAAAAATCAACTATAAATCTCCAACAATGGAAGGAATTAATCCGGAGCTCAAGACAATGGAAAGAAATCATCTAGACACGCAAATAAAGATCAAATCATACCATAAACGCGTGACAAAAATCCTGATTAAATCCGACCAACGTGGGAGGCGAATCCGCCGCACAATACACATGATGTGCGGCGATTCCGCCGCCCATTGGTTGATCCGTGTGTCCCAATTTCGTCCACTCGTGTATGGACACGTGTACTATCCAATTCTATACCTAAGTCCCTTGTAGCAACTATAAATAGACCCGAAAACGATGTAAATAGGGTCCTTAGTTGTTGTTCTTATTTGTGTACCTTAGTTTTATTAATAAAATTCTGTTCTTTTAATTCTTGTTTTAGTTTTCTTTTAATGTCTCAAGGACCCCTTCTTCTTCCTCCCTCCATGAGTTTCTAACTCTCTCCAAAGGGTGGAGGTGATGGAATTAGGGTTAGAGAATGATGAATGCATGTTATTATTTTAAGTTCATGATTAGTGTATTTTGATTACTTGAGTTTATGTTAAGTCATTTATCTTGTAATGCTTCATAACTAACATGATTTACAATAAGTTTCAGTAATTCTCTACTCTAAACCTAAGTCTAAACCTCCACCCCACGGATTTCTCTCTTTGTTCTTGTTTTAATTTTAATTGCTTTTGTTTCGTACTTTAGTTAATTAAACCAAAAACCCCAAAAACCCAAATTAATTCTTCTCTCCTTCCTCTCCTCTTAATCGAAAAATAACATTAACAACGAAATCTCTCCCTCCTTGTGTTCGACCCGTACTTGCCACCGCTTCATCGCGGCCGTGCACTTGCGGTATAAATTAAATTCTCATCAAGTTTTTGGCGCCGTTGCCGGGGAGGCGACGCAGATTTTGTGTTTTTTGTGTTTTCGATTTTATCCTGTCTACCTTGTGCGCGATCTAAGTATTTGAATTTGTGTAGCAGGAGACAACAGAGCGCGCGGCGAAATCCGGGAGCGTTCTGAGACACTTGGGCGGCGGAATCGCCGCATCTACAAGGTAACTTGCGGCGGAATCGCCGCACCAGTGTGGGTTCTGGTCTTCAAATTTCTGGGGCGTCGTCGACATCTCTGGGTGGTCGCATTGAGCTACTGGAATCTCCGAGAGCGGGCGGCGAACCCGACTGAGCATTGCGGAGGTAACTTTTCTTGCCTTTCTCGTAAAATCTGACTAGTTGAAAAGTTTCCTTTCGTAGAATTGCACGTGTTAGGGTTACAATTCCATAATTGGCAATAATTCAACTCTGACCTAAAATTGGCAAAATTAGAAAGACCTTAGTGCATGCATCATATAATGTTTTGCTTGCATTATTCTTGCTAAATTCTTGCAAATTAATACTTGTTGAAGATTGCTGGAGGCAAGGTACGTATCGAGGTTTTTATCGATTGCATTAGAGCATATAATTTAGTTGCATACAACCTTGCAATTGCCCCCATTAAAAGGACCATTGTTTGACTATCTTTGCTAGATTTAAGTTAAACTATCTTAAGGGCAACTCCGTAGGAAAAGATACGGTGGGGAATTCATCACCCTCCCGTAGCCCATAAACCACAATCCTGAAGTGTCGCCTAAGCCTAAAATTTAAAATCAATTAGACATTGGCCCCTAAGGACTCGGACTCAATTAAGGAGGAGATTGGTTTGACTTGCTATGACCTGAAGCTAATTGAATTCAATTTGGTGTCTAGAAAGTGTTTTTGTGTCGACGAAAGTCTTCCAAGCGACGTGGTTGTCTAATTGGCACCGACTCTGTCGGAAGCGCCCCCACTAGCTATACACTAACTGGCCAACTTGGTTTGATTGGTGAGGGAGGTGAATCAAGCAAACTAATTCGACTCAACCTGTTAGGAGTCGTCTAGATCTAAGTGACACTAGGTCTAGGATTGTTTTGACCGTGCTTGTTCAGGAAATTTCTGACCAACCCTAATTTTTATCCTTTAGAGTTAAGTTTCCCTTCTCGTCTGAGTCTTCTTTCCCTTCTCATCCCTACCTTTCTATTGTTTGTTTCTTTTAAAAAATAAAAAATAAATAAAAAAAATAAATAAAAAAAAAAATTAAAATTCAAAAAAAAATTCAAAAAAAAAAAACGAAAAAAAGAGTAATTAATTCTTGAAATTAAATTTGGAATTTAAATTTCGAATTTGAATTCAAAAATTGATTCAACCCGGTGCACTCAGATTTGGATTCGGGACTTGAGTAATCGACTCTCACGAGTTCATCTAGATTCCAGTCTGGAACTTAACCCCAATCCACCTGTTGCACCACCTCACCCGGATCTAATGGGTGAGCACGTAGTGGACCCGCCTATTGCGCAACCTATAACTCTGAGGGATCGGTGCTACCCAACGATGGCTGCTCAGCCATCGTGCATCGTTATGCCCACCATACCGGGTCGCGACTTCGAACTTAAGGCACAATACATGAGTATGTTGCCTAAGTTCACCTCTAGGGAAGATCCATATCTCTTCCTTAGAGAATTTGAGGAAATCTGCTCTCTTATGCAATACCAGCATATTCCTGAAGAGGCAGTGCGTCTGAAATTTGTGCCTCTAGCACTTAAGGACGACGCTAAGAAATGGCTATATAGTCTAGCCGAAAGATCTATTAGAAGTTGGGCTGAATTTGTTCAAGTTTTCTTAAAAAAATATTTTCCCAACCATAAGACTATGAAGATTAGGAATGAAATTGTTGCATTCGTTCAGTCTGAGAGCGAGCCGTTCTATTCCTATCTTGAGAGATTTAAGAGTGTCTTGACCCAATGCCCTCATCACGGAATTCCGAAGTGGCAATTATGCCAAATTATTTATGAGGGATTGACACCCACATCTAGGGTTATGCTAGAATCTGTGAGCCAAGGGAATTTTATGTCCAAAAATGAAAATGATGCCTGGACTTTTCTTGAGGATTTAGCTGAAAATAGTATGCAATGGGACAATGCTAGAACACCCATCAACCCGAGTATTGGATCTAGAATAGCGAGTCAACCCCGACCAGGTGTCTTAGCTATAGACTCCAACATAGCGGCCGAGGCAAAACTAGCTACCCTAATGCGTAGAATGGAAAGTCTAGAACTGCAAAACCAAACCCGACAAGCATCCCCTACCCCTTGCTCTAGATGTGGTCAGACTGGTCATTTAATGGAGGACTGTGTGAACCTGGAACATGTCAATGCCACATATAACAATTCTAGAAATGATCCTTACGCATCAACCTATAACCCAGGTTGGCGTAATCATCCCAATTTTTCGTGGAACCAACAAGGACAACCTCCTAGACAACAACCAACCCCATATAATCAAAATAATACATCATCTGGGGGTAATAATGGAAATCATGAGGTTAGGTTGACTAAATTAGAAACTTTAATGACAACTTTTATACAAACAACCAACCAATCATTCCAAAGGCTAGAGACACAGGTCAGCCAATTAGCACAGATAATAGGTGAAAGAGAAAAGGGCCAATTTCCAAGTCAACCTGAGGTGAACCCCAGAACTAATAATCAATATCAATCTTATCAACCACCTTCAGGAAATAACAACCCTAGACCGGTTCAAATGGTTAATGAGGAAGGACCGTTCCAACAAATCAATGCTGTAGTATCATTACGGTCCGGAAGACAAATTGACAATAATGTGGTAAACCCTAGAATGACTAATCAATCCAGCCATCAAGCACCCACATATGACTTGACCACTGAACCCGACGTCCAAATTGAAAAGCCCAATCCACCTACCCAACCTGAACCTGTAGCTCAGCCTGAACCTGAGCGAGTCTATGTGCCTAAAGCCCCATTTCCCAATAGACTCAAAAAGAACTCTAGTGCACAAATAGAGAAAATCTTGGAAGTATTTAAGCAAGTTAAGGTAAACATTCCACTCTTAGACATGATTCAACAAATACCTGCTTATGCTAAATTCTTAAAAGATTTGTGCACTAAGAAGAGAAAAACGAATGTACCAAAGAAGGCATTCTTAACTGCAAACATATGCTCAATTCTTTCCAACACATCTCCTATAAAATATAAGGACCCGGGGTGTCCCACAATTTCATGTTCAATAGGAGATACGTTTATCAATAAAGCCCTTCTAGACCTTGGTGCAAGCGTTAACTTGCTCCCATTTTCTGTCTACGAGCAACTCAACCTTGGTCCACTGAAACCCTCTAAGACAACCCTCCAATTCGCTGATTGTTCTGTTAAGAAACCGAGAGGTATAGTAGAGGGCGTTTTGATTAAGGTTGGTGACTTCATTTATCCAGTGGATTGTGTCGTACTTGATACTGAACCTGTTGTAAATCCTAATCGACAAATACCTGTAATTTTAGGTAGACCCTTTTTAGCCACCTCGGAAGCATTAATAAACTGTCGAAATGGGCTCATGCAATTATCTTTCGGGAACTTAAAAGCAGAATTTAATATCTTCCATATTGATAATGAGCCAGAAATAATATGCAACCCAAGTGATGTTGTGATGAGAGCACGTATTTATCAGAATTCTGAATCAAATAAATCATCACATAAGCAAAAAGGAAGTAAGAAAAAAAGGAGTGATTCATTTACTCAACCACCATCACTCGAGCAAATAAGCGAACCAATTCAAGTGAGAAGAGTGGAATCTTTTCCTCAAGTCAACATGGGGAACAATTCAACTGGATACATGCACCAACATGGTGTCATTCAATCCAGTTCTGATTATGGTTGACTTTGAGCAAACTCAACCCCTCTACCGCAAGCCGACTCAGGTAATAAGTGCATTTATTTTATCTATGCATACATTGAGGACAATGCATGATTTAGGTGTGGGGGGGTGTTTATATATGTACATATCTATCTATTTGATTTTCTGTTCTGCTTTATTTCTTAAAAAAAAAAAAAAAAAAAAATTCAATATTCTATGACATAGCTTAAGATTGAACTGCCAAAACCCGTGTACAAATTGCATTAAGTTTTTGTTCCTTATTATATAGTTCTGCTCGTAGAAATTATGACATAAATCTAGGTTCCAAAGAAATAACCCATGACCCTTGTAAGACATGTATGCACTTAAATTGGATGAATCAAATCTTTGAAGTGGTTGATAAAAAGCAGAGGTTGAGGAAAATATACCGGGAAGTGTGGACTTCTAATAGCAATTAAGCCTTGAGGAAAATAAAAGTAAAATAAAATAAAAATAAAGTGAGGAAAACACATTTTGCAAAATGATTACAAAAGCCCAAGCCTTCGAGTCACTGGTCCGTAGGGGTATCTTGAAACCCGGTAACTTGAGCCTTCCAGCTCGGGATTATCGACCAAACTCGCTACACGAATGCAAAAAGGGTATAAGTGTCAAAAAGGAAAAGCAAATGTGTTGAATCACGGAAAAAAAAATACTTTAAGATACTCAAGGCCCAAAGCTAAAAGAATGATCCATGCCATGGTTGATCCAAATGATACTTCACCACCAGAGGAGGCGTGCAAAATAATTTAAGTAATAACATGTTTAGAAGGGTTAGTGGTGTGAATGTTGGAGGAACAAAGACCAAGTCATATTTTTAATGAGTTAGATTTATATAATGAGCATGCAAAAATTCTTAGTGAGATGTATAAAGTTGAGGTAGGGATATTGAGAACTATTAATGAAATGTTGATTTAGGATTTTGTGGGTATATCCGCTGAAAACCCTCAGGAGACAACACTCCTCCTACTTGGTAACAAAGAGGTTTAAAGGCTTGTTGCACATGCTAAGTGCAACCGTGATTCCTACGAAAGTGAGTTAGGATTTCCCTGCTTTCATTTTCTTATATTCTGCTTTGCTAGGGACTAGCAAAATCTAGGTGTGGGGGTATTTGATGCATTGCATACATTGCATCATATGTCTTTCATTTAGATTACTTTTATATCAATAAATGCTACTAAGGTATGTGTTTAGTCGTATTTACAGAATACAGGGACCTGAATACAATTTACCCACATTCCGAGCATAAACGTGTGCAAAAGATTCATTTCTATCATAAAGACCGAATTCAAGTTTATCGGGTTTCAATTGGAAATGCATCCAAGCATAAAAGCATTCAAGGAGCTAATCACAAAAAGGTCAAGGGCTTAATTGCAAAAATGCCAAGGACCTAATTGCAAAAGAAAAGGATCAAGATATTTTGTTGGAAAAGTCAAAAGAAAAATCAACTATAAATCTCCAACAATGGAAGGAATTAATCCGGAGCTCAAGACAATGGAAAGAAATCATCCAGACACGCAAATAAAGATCAAATCATACCATAAACGCGTGACAAAAATCCTGATTAAATCCGACCAACGTGGGAGGCGAATCCGCCGCACAATACACATGATGTGCGGCGATTCCGCCGCCCATTGGTTGATCCGTGTGTCCCAATTTCGTCCACTCGTGTATGGACACGTGTACTATCCAATTCTATACCTAAGTCCCTTGTAGCAACTATAAATAGACCCGAAAACGATGTAAATAGGGTCCTTAGTTGTTGTTCTTATTTGTGTACCTTAGTTTTATTAATAAAATTCTGTTCTTTTAATTCTTGTTTTAGTTTTCTTTTAATGTCTCAAGGACCCCTTCTTCTTCCTCCCTCCATGAGTTTCTAACTCTCTCCAAAGGGTGGAGGTGATGGAATTAGGGTTAGAGAATGATGAATGCATGTTATTATTTTAAGTTCATGATTAGTGTATTTTGATTACTTGAGTTTATGTTAAGTCATTTATCTTGTAATGCTTCATAACTAACATGATTTACAATAAGTTTCAGTAATTCTCTACTCTAAACCTAAGTCTAAACCTCCACCCCACGGATTTCTCTCTTTGTTCTTGTTTTAATTTTAATTGCTTTTGTTTCGTACTTTAGTTAATTAAACCAAAAACCCCAAAAACCCAAATTAATTCTTCTCTCCTTCCTCTCCTCTTAATCGAAAAATAACATTAACAACGAAATCTCTCCCTCCTTGTGTTCGACCCGTACTTGCCACCGCTTCATCGCGGCCGTGCACTTGCGGTATAAATTAAATTCTCATCAGTATGAGATGTATATATTATGGGGTATAATGTTTTCACATTATATATGATAATATATTGCGTAATATATTGTGATCTGCAAAATTATAACATATGAATTTGTTAAAACCCTAAAGCTCAAATTTTGTTGGATATTAATCCAAAATTTGTGAAGGCAAAAGTAGGTCAAAACGGTAGACTGTTTCGTGATCGATCGATCGAAATCTTCGGAACGGTAGACCAAATGGAGATCAGATAGACACACGGTTCAACCAAAATTATCATGAACTTTCTTAGTAAGAGAACGGTCAACTGACGTGAAACAGGTTCAACCCAAATTATCAGGGACTTTTCCTGATAGAGAATTGGTCGACCGTTTGGCGTTCGGTCCCACCGAAATCATCATTGAGGTAATTAGTCGGTCGACCGACTAGGCTTTCAGTTGACTGTTTTGCCCAACTTTTTGCACATATTAATAAGAGATTTTTTGTTGATTAATGGTTGGATGTAATCCACCTTGGTCAAAGGGGGTTATGGGATGATGATGTGTCAAAATATGATTTGTTTAAACGAGATATTAACAAGCGATCATTGGTAACTAGTTTACACATGATGTGGGTTTGAGGATGCCCTATAAATATGTCCATAATCCCTTCCCCTTGTTAATGGAATGCAAAATTCTCTCCTCCATATTTTCTCCATCTCTTCCATTCGAAAATTCGTTAGATTAATTAAGGTGCTGGAGATTCAGTTCTTTGTAGCATTTTAGGGGTTATTAGCTAGATTCTAACCTAGCATTAGAGATTGATTGGCTAGCTTCAATCTCTCTTATCTTGTCTAGAGTTTGGTGAACACTTGGAGGAAATTCCGAAGCGATTCGACGTGCAACCCGACTTCCGATTGGTTAAAAGGATTTGACAATCCTTTAGGTATGATCCTTTATATATATTGTGTTATATAGAATGTAATAGATATATTGAAATACAATTAGGAAGTCTTGGACATAAAATTGTTGAAAAATATGAAAATCATCTTGCTTGCATGTATAATTTTTAAAAAAAATCTACACATAAGCATGGGACAAAATCCAACACAAACACAATTAATACATTACCTAATCACCAAAGTAATCTCTAGATCGATATTTCAATAAAATGTACCAATTAGGTTGAACTAGATCTTGAACATAGAAACATTATTCCGCGTGACATGCTAAGATGAATGAATCTTTCTCGTGCTTCGTTCGGGACATGTTGACAGATGAAAATCCATTTTTATAACCTTGTATCCCATCTTTTCTTGACTCGTTATACCATGTGCATTTAAACAATACTATCTACAACTTGGGGTCATAGGATAACTCAATCACTTCATCCAATGTACCATAATATGTAATGACATCAAATATGGGATTCCGATCCCTACTACTTGAATAACTTAATGTTTCAGCTAACATGGTAATGCCACTGTGTTCGGTTCTTCATGTACTCTCCAGACATTTCGTATGAAACTTGTATCTATTCACACAATATCCATCATAATATATAACCTTAGTTGTTGGACCTCTGGCTAATCATTTCAAGTCTTCCGTAACATTTGGGCTCTCTTGAACACGCATATGATTCACGAACTCACAAAACCAGGTCTCAAACAAATCAGTGTGCATTTATTCTAGTTGATGAGGATTCAAATTCCTTTATCTAAAGATATTTCTTCAAAATGGAGATCTGGATACGCTGCCACAATATCAAGATTAAACAGTACATAACGATGAGTTTGCTCCAACAAAACTCAATCTAAAAATTGAGTCCTCCCTGCGCCAATTAGTTCTCCCTTAGTGTACCACTCTTCATGTGTTAATCTTATCTCCACCTCATCCAGATAACGAGAACAAAATGTCAAACACTCCTCTGCCAAGTACCCTTCAACGATGGTCCTTCAGGTTTACCTTTGTTTCGAACATAACGTTTCAATATTAGCAAGTAACGCTCCAAAGGATACATCCATCTATAAAACATTGTTCCACCAAAAAAAATTCATCAACTAAGTGTATAGGTAGATGCATCATGATCGTGAAAGCTCGAGATGACAAAGAGTAACACCTATTTCACCCTTCAACTTTTCATTTCTTGTACATCAATTATTTGACTACAAATCCCCCTAAAAATGAAGAGAGTGACACAATAACGCGACAAATATCTTCATCTAATGCTTTCCAAAGAGCAAGAGGACGGATCTGTTGCATAAGTACGTGACAATCGTGGTTTTTTAAACCAGAAATCTCTCTCTTTCAGTTGTACTCTTGCCTTGATATTGGAAGAAAATGCA
The DNA here is from genome assembly GCA_963682175.1 of Triglochin maritima. Classification (NCBI taxonomy): domain Eukaryota; kingdom Viridiplantae; phylum Streptophyta; class Magnoliopsida; order Alismatales; family Juncaginaceae; genus Triglochin; species Triglochin maritima. The sequence goes on from OY821770.1 coordinate 20,519,443, forward strand.
TCAAGAACCTGTAAGTCATGCAGAACCTTAAAGAATATATCTTTCTGTTGATTCGATAAGACGAATGACGAATCTAGACCCTTGCCTTTACTTGATTCCCCAAATGTGACTTTGGACGAATACTCATTTCTTGTAGGTCCATCCGAGCATTCAATCATCTTTTGATTTGTTGGTTTTCAACATAGTATTTAATATGGTGTCATAAACATTCTTCTCTATATGCATAACATCTATATTATGTCAAAGAAGAAGAATATTCTTCCAATATGGTAGTTGGAAAAAAATTAATTTTTTCTTCCAACCATAAGTAAGTTTCACTTCTTCTACATCTTTTCTACTTTTTCTATGCCCAGACAGTAATGGTTTTCCAAACTGAATGTCTTTGTAACCGGTGAGCTGCAACAACACTTCATTTCCCCATAAGACAGACGGTGCAATACAAAACTCTTGGTTTCCATCAAAAAATTCCTATCCCGACGCAACGATGATCTTCCGAAAGCCATCTTCTGTGACCAATGAAGGATACTTTTCGTCCATGCTTCAATTGAATACTGTCAGTATCATTATTGCATGCTGGACAAGCAAATTTTCCTTTCGTACACCAACCAGAAAGATTAGCGTTTGCTGGAAAATCATTTCCTGTCCACAACACACCTGCATGCATCTTGAAATTCTCTTTCAAATGTGTATCATATGTACGAACTCCTTCATTCCATAATTTCCCGGTGCTTGAGGACCATGATTTAACAAGGGCATGATAAAATAAGGTTATTTCATGAACAACCAAGGTGGTAGATTAAAAGGCATCAAAATCACTAGCCATGTGTTATAACATGATGACATTGTACCAAAAGGACTAAACCCGTCGCTTGCCAAACCCAACCTAATATTTCTTCAATCTGTAGCAACTAAATCATACATGGGTTTTGTCCATGTGCTTCCACATAAGCAAATCGGCAGGATGACGAAGAGAACCATCATCTTTTTGCTCTTTAGAATACCACCTCATGTTTTTTGACACGTCCTTATTCATGTACAACCTACGTAGTCTTGCAATCAATGGGAAATACCTCAGCACCTTAGTTGGATTTTTTTCCAGATGCCTTCTTCGTCTACCCCTTGTGACCATCTCGACAACCCACATCGGTCACATATGTCTTTCTTTGCATCTTCTTTGCAATACGACATGCAATCTTTAGGACAAGCATCAATCATCTTACAACTGAGCCCTAACTCTTTCACGACTTTCTTAGCTTCATAATATGACGACAGAATATTTCTACCACCATCTGGAATAGTTTCTTGAAGCAAAGCAAGACGTATAGAGAAGGACGTATTGCTCCAACCGTTCAAGATTTTCAAATGAAATAAACGAACCAAGAACGACAACTTCATGAACTTCTTACACCCTGCATACAATGGTTCTTCAACAACTTTCACAAATTACAACACACGAGTTGGGTCACCAACAACTTCAACTTCATCCATTTCATATTCGTCGTTCACAACATTTTCATAAATACTACTTTCTGTTGGATCGTGTGGGTTATGGGTCCACAATTAAGGCTAATCCTAATTCTCTACTTGATTAAGCAATGAACATGCGCAGCGGAATAAACAATCAAAAGTAGATAAAGAAAGATATGCAAACCACAAGAAGTCGGGGGATTTTTATAGAGGTTTGGCACCCCACCCGGGTCTTAGTCCTCTCTTACAAGCTCCGCTCGGATCACCGAGCTCCGCTCACGACTTCACTAACCACTCCCCATTCCGGGCCGGGAGAGAATGCCTTTACAATCTTCAAGCTCGCGAACAACCCTCGTCGAGCTTGGCTACTCTCACAATCCGAGAGGGATCACTTCGGGCTCTCACCGAAGTCTATACTTGTGTCTTGGGCTTTCACCAAGACCCTTGCTTCTTGCACAATGATTGAGTGGAACAACACTCTCTAAACTTGAGCACACTTGAGTGAGAATAGGAATTAAGACTAAAGTGTGGAAGGTTTTGAGCTTTTGAGTGTTTTGATCTTCTCTCTAATGTTGGGGACAAATATGTGTGACAGAGTTTTATTAAAATGTGTTTTACAACTTTTTAAATAGGCATTAGAGAGAATAGAGTCGTTGGGGTTGATTGGGTAAGAGTTGGTGTAAGATACACACAATAGAAACCTGCAAGACGCAATTCTGCCTAAAAATGATCGACCGAAATGGGTATGTCGTTCGACCGTTTGGTCAAAATTCAGCTTGGACTAGAGTTAACTTAAGTTAACGGTCAAACGGGCTCAGGGGATTGTTCGACCGAATTAGTCCAGGCACTTCTGGGAGACCAAATAATGTTGGTTCGGTCGACCGTTAGGAAAGTTTCTGTCGACCGGAGGTTTGGTAATTTTGGTTATTCCGGAATAATACGAATATGACCGTTGGGTATAATACGACAAAACAAACGGTCTGAAAAAAAGTGACATCCGGTCGACCGGAAAAGTCTTGACGGTCGACCGAATTTGGGCAGTGAAATACAAACAGGATAATTGATCATCCGGTCGACCGAACGGTCTATTTCGTTCGACCGAATGTGGGCAGACAGTTCAGGTTAATTGTTTGGTGTTTTCTGGTCTAAGTTTGGGTGATCTATTGAAGTCCAAATTATGTGAAATTTTGTGTGTGACTTCTATAGGGAACCTAGTGTGTGGTTGAGTAGTTTTTAGCTCAAGTACGCTCAATTACACAAGGTTCCTAAAGACTCAAAGTAATACAAAATACATGTCTTCAAATGAGCTTGATTACATGTCTTGACTTGATTTCATTTCTTCCTTGAGTCTTGATCGCCTGTAGAGGTTAGCACAAAGCAATATATATGCAATGCCACATGTGTGCTACTTTACATGACCATAATTAAGATTAGGTTGATTAAATCATCAAAACAAAGATTAATGCCATAAAACCAACACTTTCATCTTCCGCATTAACTTCTTCACCTCCACCATCTCTATAAATGTCTTGCAACACTCCTTACATGTCGTCAACAAAATTTGAAGTGACAGATGACTGAAATTTCATATTCCCTCCAGGTGGTTTTTTGCCGTGATGTACCTACGTAGGATGATCAATCATAAAACCATTGAGGAGAACTTGTTCACGAATTTGGTGTCATTTAAGAAGTGCTTGATTTCTACAATTCTTGCATGGGCAAGGGATAATACCACCCAATTTTTCAAAATTTGCACTTGTAAAATGCAAGAATTCATCCAACCCTATCATCAATCTGTCAACAAGATTTGTCTGGTACAATTGACATCCTATAGAAGTGACCCAAAACCAATTATATCTAAATATCAAAATTCTAAACAATTACATTAATTAAAATTTTGGACAGAACCTCCCCTAAAATTGTAAATATGAAACCATTTTCAACATGCATTTCAACCACAAACTCAATTGATCTTAATAATCTATCACCAAACATTCTACCATTTAATATAATTTAATATAACTTTTAATCAACATTGTGGATCACCTTATATGCAACTAAGCAACTAAACTTCGGGCCAACAAATATAAGCAACTAAGTCACTAATTGGCAACTAGTTCGAGCCACTAAGCTTTTGCAAACTATAAGCAACTAAACTTCAGGCCAACAACTATAAGCAAGTAAACCATTAAATTTATTAAAAATTTGGGCAGAACCTCCCCTAAAATTGTAAATATGAAACCATTTTCAACATGCATTTCGACCACAAACCCAATTGATCTTACTAATCTATCACCAAACATTCTACTATATAATATAATTTAATATAACTTTTAATCAACATTGTGGATCACCTTATAAGAAACTAAACTTCGAGCCAACAAATATAAGCAACTAAGCCACTAATTAGCAACTAGTTCGAGCCATTAAGCTTTTGCACAACTATAAGCAACTAAACTTCGGGCCAACAACTATAAGCAAGTAAACAATTAACTTTATTAAAAATTTGGGTAGAATCTCCCCTAAAATTGTCAATATGAAACCATTTTGAACCAGGATTTCAACCACAAACCCAATCGATCTTAATAATCCATCACCAAACATTCTACCATTTAATATAACTTAATATAAGTTTTGATCAACATTGTGGATCACCTTATAAGAAACTAAGCAACTAAACTTTGGGCCAACAAATATAAGCAATTAAGCCACTGATTAGCAACTAATTCGAGCCACTAAGCATTTGCAGAATTATACGCAACTAAACTTTGACCCAACAAATTAAGCAACTAAGTGAATAATAATCCATAACAATCCATCTATGAATCAAAATTCAAATTCAACTTCTTCTCCTCAGAACCAAAGGGCACAAGGCAATAAAAAATTTACGACTTGGCAACACCACCACCTCACTTTATTTAAATAAATACCCTTCACAGATAGACATGCAAACTCTTAGAAAACTTGAGATCGAAAAGAATACTCTTCACAAATCAAAGTTGTTAATCTCTAAGTATATCCAAGATACTTAGTACAAGCATCATCGTCACTCTTCTCCTTCAAATATTAAATCATTGCTTAGCAAAACCTCACATCCTAATATTAGTACAAAAGGCATATGAAAGTCCTAATATTGATTTAATATTGGAAGCCTCACATCTTTCCTCAACAATACCTTATTAGTAGCATATCATGCATCATATTCATGCTATATATCTTTAAGTTCACCCCAATATTGTGTTACTCGAGTGTTTCTTGTTATATTTCAGGTATTAGGTAATAAAGAAGAGAAGGGAAGATAAAAAGGACTAAAATGTAAGAAGAAATGACTTAAATGAAGCAAAATGGACCTCTCTGTCATGCACAAGGACACATCTGCAAGAGGGAAGGACCTGGACGTAAGCATGGAGGGACCAAATAGCAAACCGAGAAACTCCACAGCATCATGAGGAGTATTTTGGCAATTATATTAGGGTGCAGACTCAAATGGCTGACCAGGGCACAACCCCACATGCATAATTAAAGAGATTAAGTAGTGGAATGAAAATGAGTCACGTCTGACCAACTTGGTCTACCAATTGCTGGTCCCTTTTGGTCAGAATGCGACCTAATTTTGCACAGATATGGGTTATGTGTTTATGTCTATTCTGGGAATGTTTCATTAGTCTCATATCGGGGGATTGTCCCCAGTTACCTTTTTCATGTCTATAAATAGAACTTTTCTTCCTCCTTTGTAATTTACCAATTGTTTGGTGGTCATTCTCTCTACTTGGAGTAAAGCCTTGGAGCAAAACTCAAGTGGAGAAGAATACTACTTGTAATGCGAGTCATGTAAATAAAATATTTTCTTAGTTTTGTTTTAATGTTGTCTCTTTTAATGTTTGCATATTTAGCTTAATTTTGTTTCCTTAATCTTAGTATAATTAGTTATAATGTTTCTCTTCCTTAGTATAATTGCTAGTTTAATGTGTAGTGAGTAGTTCCATCCCCCTTTGGGAGGTGGAGATGATGTTTATACATGTAATGAAGAATGGGAATGAATGTTATCTTATGAAATATGTGATGAATGTGAATGTATGCTTGTTTGTTTAAAAGAGAATACTTAACTTGATGGGTTTTGCGATAATCATTAGGTACTTCCCATGCTTGTTTAGGTTCTTAAAAATCAACTTGTTTATGGTCATGTTAATCAACTAGGTTAGTGATTTGAATGATAGGTTTTCCACAACCATTAGGTACTTCCTATGCATGAAAACACAACCTACACTTGTGTCTTATTGAACACATTCTTCACCACCTTATCACATGTGTACACACACTCCACCTCTTGGGGGGTTTTCCTTCCTAAATTTCATCTTTCTAGTTTGTTAGTTGCTAATTTAGTTTCATGTTAGTCTTGTGCTTTCATCTTGTTGTTAATTGCTAGTTTAGTGCAATCAACTTCTTCTCCCCTTTATTTTCCACTCGATTTCTAAAGAACCGGAGTTGACACACCTCCCTGTGGACTCGGCCTGTACTTGCCACCGCTTCATCGCGGTCGTGCACTTGCAGTATTTGACTGAATCAATCAATACCTCACATCCTAATATTGATTTAAGTGATGGGTTTAGGCTAACAATATGCAAATGAATAAATATGTATCCTAAGTGCATCAGAAAGTCGTATAATATCTACTTTAATTTGAAGCCTTAACTACATTGTGATAAGGATTTAGTTCTAATACACTCTCACATTGACTTTGACTTCATGTAATATATATCTTGTTGGCTCTTTCGCCTTAATCTATGTTTTAATGATTTAATCAACCTAATCTTAATTATAATCTATGTAGAGTGGCACACATATTGCATACATACATATTGCATTGTGCTAACCTCTACAGGTGATCAAGACTCAAGGAAAAATGGAAATCAAGTCAAGACATGTAATAAAGCTCATTTGAAGACATGTAATCTTGATTTATTTTAAGTCTTAGGAACTATGAGCATACTTGAGCTAAAAACCACTCACATACACACTAGGTTCCCTATAGAAGTCACACACAAAATTTCACATAATTTGGACTTCAATAGATCACCCAAACTAGAATCGGAAAACACGTAAACCTTACTTGAACTGCCAGGACCAAATCGATCGACCGAAACGAGTTCTTTGTTCGACCGATTGGGTTGTTTATTCTATTATAGGATTTAGTATTAAATCGGTCAACCGTTTAGTGCCTTTAGTTCGACCGTCTACAAATGTCACATGACCATTAGACTTGTCGTATTCTACAACGGTCGGATTTCCCAAAACCTCAATTTTACCAAACATCCGGTCGACCAAAACTTTCCTAGCGGTCGACCGATCAAACATTTCTTGGTCGCCCTGAACACTCTGGAAGTTTCCGGTCGAACGTCTCTTAGACCTTGGTCGACCGAAACTCAAATTCTTCTTGAACACAAGAGTGCCTGGAAGTTTCCGGTCGAACCAACCATATAACTTGTTCCACCGATTCATTCTTTTCAGGAAAAAAACCCTAGAACGGTCGACCAATCCCATTAGCTAGTTCGACCGTTCACTTAAGTGAACTTAAGTTGTAGCCAAAATTGACCAACTAGTTTACCGGTATACCCGATTCGGTCGACCGATTTTGTGCTGAAATGTGACCTGCTCTTCACTGCTTTGTGTTTCTTATACAATCACTTACTCATTTAATCCCAACGGCTATAACTCACTCAGAGCTTATAAATAGGTGTTACCTTGACACAATCACACAACTCTTACACTCCATATTGTCTCCTACATTAAAGAGAAAGCTCCAAACACTCCAAGCCTCAAACCTTCCACACTTTAGTCTTAAATCCATATTTCACTCAAGTGTGCTTAAGATTAGAGTGCGTTGTCCCACTCATTCATTGTTCAAGAAGCAAGGGTATAGGTGAAAGACCAAGACAAAGAGTATAGACTTCGGTGAAAGCCTGAAGTGATCCTCTCGGATTGTGAAAGGAGGAGCCAAGCTCGGAAAGGTTGTTCGCGAGCTTGAAGATTGTAAAGTGTTGTCTCCCAGCCCAGAACGGGGAGTAGATAGTCAAGTCGTGAGCGGAGCTCGAAGTGTCGAGCGGAGCTTGCAAGAGAGGAAGTAGGCGGGAGACAAAACCTCTATAAAAATCCCCCGGTTTCATCATTGTGGTTTGCTGAATTTCTGTTGCTACTTGTTTTGTTGTGTTTATTTACGCTGCGCATCTATTGCATGAACAAGTAGTTAATTATGAGCATTAATTAGGATTAGAAGCCATCACACGCGATCCTACAGATCTCATTCTAATCATTTTTGTAGTTATAGAAATGACAATTTGATCTAAATAAGTTATCTCAAAACCATTTCTTGCAATCCACAGGTTCTTATATATTTTCTTCAATCCATCTCAAGTGGTCCATTTGGTTTTGTAAGGATTTAAATTAAAGTGTTGTGACACACCGATCTTGATAACCACTAAATCAGTCAAACTAAATAACTCAAGTGGTGCATTTGGTTTTGTAAGGCTTTAAATGAGCATAAGCATGAAAAATACATTTCACCATCTTCATCATGTAAATAGACATCAGAAACTTCATCCAAGCACATAAACAACTCGATCAATCAAACTAAATAACTCAATCTAATCAAAACATAAACTTATCAAAAACTTCATCACATTTCTCACACAAATTTAAAGAAAACTGAAAATATTTTTTTTTACTGAGGTGGCAGAACTGGACCGCATGTGGTGGGGTGGCAAGAAGGTCGGCAACGTGGACTTGGGGTCGAGCGGAGGTGACCGGCAGACTTCGGACGACGAGAGGGATGAGACAGCGTGTGAAGACAACGGCGGGGTGGAGTCTACGGCGAAGAGGGGAGAGGCTAGCGGCAGACGATAGTGGGTCAGGCGCGCGAGCGATGGAATTTGGAAGGGGTGGCAACGGAAATGTGGGGGAGAAGTTAGGGTTTCATCGGGTGAAGTCAGGGGTTTTCGACACCTAAATGTATAGCCTACCGACGAGAATTCTGTCAACATGCTAAAATTGGCACGTGCGGAGTAGGTGCAAAAACAATCGGGCACGAACAAAAAAAAGCACCGGCACCGACGGAAATGTTGTTCATACTAACACAAATTCCATCTGTACCCTTCGTAAAGGCCATCTTTGTTGTAGTGAACCTTATTCTCCTTCATATACATCAACGTTTTGTAACCACCATGTACCCATAATCTCCAAGCATGGCCAATCAGACTACGCAAAGTATCACTCATATTCCCATGCTACCCATTGGGCAAATTAAACCAATAGAATGAAACGATTTGTAGGCTTCAATGATCCGTTGAAGGGGGATATGCATTAACTTGATGAAATCCGAGGTCTGCACACATGGTCGAGTATTATCCATTTTTTGTGATTTCATTCAAATGATAGGAGCCGGTTTTAGAATGGTCGGATACGTTTCTGTTCATGACTCTGTAATTAATTAATATTTTGTTAAGGTGGCAGGCGTTTGTACCATTAATGTAACGTCCCGAAACAGCGGAAATTTAAAAATTTATAATCAAGGCAACAGAGCTTAATCATAAAAGACGGGATTGTTACTTCTCATAAAACATATAAGCGGTGCACCATATTACATCAGAGTTTGTCAAAACGATACATGATTACAACAGAACAACAAAGGAAGATAAAAGTAATCATGTCGACCTCAGTGGTCCGAAGGAGAGGATTCGATCCCAAGATGCGCACGCCCGCTGATTACCACCCTATTTGACCTATTACGGTCCTGAAAAAGATATAACAACAATGCCTGAGTTTCCATTTCCATAAGGAAACCCCGTATGCCAAGCTCACCTATATGCATGCAGTAGTACAAATGAACCTATTATACTAGTAGCATGTCATGTCATGAACAGTAAGGAAAACAGTTCCCCCGAAGGGTAACATGGGACATCAGTCCGACAATCATCAGGTCTCCCAAGGAGACCTACCGTAGGCACATACTGTTTCACGGAACATGATGTGACACCCCCCACACGCGGCTATACTAATCATGGGGTTCGGCAAGGATCATCCGCCAAGTCCGCGCCATAAGAAACGGATCTGTAACTTTGTAGTCGAAACCACACCAACGGAGCCGTCGCTCGGTCGGTCCATCAATCATCATCTCAGTAGGTGCCCATCTAAGGAACATAGCCGGAACAACATCATCGGCCCATCAATCATCATCGCCGGAACAACATCGGCGCATCACCGGCGCTGCAACGGTGGTCCATCAATACGTCTGCACATCATCGGACAGGTCCAGACCGAAGTCTGCCAGGTCATCAGGCTCCACCAGCCGCAAACACCAACCGCGCCGCTATAAAAGCAGGGCATCGATCTCCGTAGCCCCGTAGGCCGGTAGTCACCTCACCCAACGACAGTTGTGTGCCTGCACATCATCATACATTGGGATCCGCGATCCCTCAGGCCTGCTACTCTACAATGAGTCCAATCAATCCATCATGTCACGATCCATATATGGAGGTGACACGTCCCGAACACCCACACTCCTCCACACGGTGGTCCCTGTGCAGGCAGGCACGCGTACGCGCCCATCGTCACCTCCCGGCTCACGCACAAGGCGAGGACACGAGTTTCCGTGGACAGAGTTGGCATTCAAAAGGGACCAGGAATTCAGTTCTGTGCAGAAACCTAAGAGGCAACCCGGTCGACCGCTTTCACAAGGAAATCGGTCGACCGAAAGTCTGTGTCGGTCGAACTCACTGCGCAAAACCTAAGTCCCAAACGGTCGAACAGAGATCTAAAACCGGTCGACCAATACGAGGTCAAAATCCGGAGTCTGGTCAACATCAATTCAAAACTATCGGTCGACCGAAAACTACCAGGGCATCCTAGCAGTTCTAAGTCATAAATAGTCGAACACAATCATAACAACGGTCGAACAAACATGCATTTCTACTCAGTCCACTTAAGTTCTGGTCGAACGACCACAAGGAACAGGTCGACCGAAAACAAACAGGCAATTTGATCCACTAGCAAAATGCACGACCGGTCGACCGACACAAGGCATCGTTCGACCGGTGAAAGTTAAAATCGGCAAAATACACTACATTCGGTCGACCGCCCGAAGGGACCCGGTCGACCGTCGGTCGTCTTCAACCTTGCGCCAGCCAAGGTTTTACGAGGAAAACGTCGCCGGAGAGGTCTCCGACCTCCCCCGACTGACAAACACAAACCTTCATACGAGGGTGAGCAACAAAACACACTAAAAAGCCGGCATACCTCAAAGAAGCAACGAAATTCGCCGGAGCATCGCTCGCGCCTCTGTCACCTCGTCGACGGCAACCTCCTGCCCAAGCCTCACGTCCTCGCCTCCGAGTCCTCTGGTTCGCCGGAAAGAAGGGAACGAGTGAGAGAGAGCAAGTTGAATGAGAGAAAGAAGGAGTAAGGGAGAGAGAGAAACGGATTTGTTCTCTTAAACCCAAACAAAACTCATCATCACACCACCCCTACTCCATCACCCTACACGTCATCTACAGTACCCACCACTCCTTCCCTTCCCCGTGCAAACCCACACACTAATCACCATTAGCTCCTAATCAAAGGTTAGGGACATAACAATTAAACCATATGTTTAATATTGTAGTTGTGGCCACTATAAAATACGAGCGAATTATTATGTGAAGTATTGTGCAGGACAAATGCACAACAGCACAAATAATTCAACCACGCATATTTGGATAAGTAAATATATAACATCAAATAAGTTAGAACGTAGATATTGTTAAATTTAAATTCAAAGATGTAGAGATTCCAAATGAGTTGTTTTCACGTGGAAATGAATTGCGTCTTAAACAACCGGCCATGTCAATATGAGAACCATAAACCTCAAATAATTTTAAAAAACTATAACTCCTAATCCTTTATCTTATTGGAGGTTTACTTGAATGATTTTGCTACCTTTGTCCCGCAAGTAATGTTGCAACAATGCAGCCCTCATCAACGTTGCAGCTTTGATTTCCAACCAATCATCAATATATGAAGTATTTTCCTTTTGTTACTCAATTTCGGATTGTCAAATGTTATACCTGTAAGAGGAAACTTATGAGCTAACTCAATCCTAATTTATAAACTGCGGTCTACGACACAGCTGAGGAAGTAGATAAAGCTTACACGATTATAAATGTCTTAGAAAATGTTAATTAAACAGTAAAATTAGGTGGGCCGGAAAAGATTAATTGTCAGGAGACACTGAAACAGTGTTGTGAAAGAAACAAATGTGGAGTAATTGGTAGAAAACAGTGCGGCCGAGTCACAAATTAGTGGTCCCCCGTGAATAGGTCGTAAAGAATGACACAACAGCCACAGCTAAGACCAGATGTGTGCATACTGTGTATGCTGGACAACAAGAAACAAAATTGAGAAAAAAACAAGATCGCTGTGATGAATGACGAAGAAAAACCCCACTTTCACATATTCACCCCCGCCGGTCAAATCTCCATTTTTACTCTTATGTTGCTGATTTAGTGAAGTTATTTTGTGAGAGATAAAGGTGTTTTTTATTTTGTATTATGTTAACTTGGGAAGGTTAACTTTAGCATTGTAAAAGATAAATATGCCTAACACACAAATACTATATGTATATTGTATATATGCTAAGAAAGGAGGGTTGAAAGTTCTGGGGCTCCATGTTCGGCCCAAATGGGCTGGTCAACCATGAGGGGTGCAAAGGTCATAGTAACAATAAAGTTGTTTTCAAAAACAACTTCTCCGTTAGGAAAATTAGAACGGTAATGTACCCGAGTCATAAAGTTAAAGCGATGATGATAGGTGCGAAAAATCTCATTGGAACTAGACTAGGCAAATTCACAAACAACTAATATGTATGTATCAAATCAAGCAAAAAACTGAAGACAAACTACAAGCAATCAACATAAACACCAAGATATACATGAAAACTCAATTTGAGAAAAACCATGGACGGAGACGGTTGAGCTTGACTATGGTGTAAATGGTGATACAAGCGACGAACCACAACATGGAGATAATAACTTAGAACTTTATCAAAGCTCTGGATGGTTACACCTCCGACTACAAAAAAAAAACCCAATCAACACACCTAAGCTTAACAAGTTGACTAATCTAATCTCCATACAAGATAATACATAAACGAGAGTATAGGCTAACGATCCAATAAAATTAGGGCCGTAAATGGGTTGAAATTTACCCGCAACCCGCCCCGCCCCGCCCCGCCTAACGCGGGTTGCGGACAAAAAATTGCTACCCGCCAACCCGCCACCCGCAAAACCCGCATAATAAGAGGGGCGGGTTGCGGTTTTCTCCCAACCCGCCCCGCATAACCCGCAACCCGCATAAGCCTTACATGTTTTTGATTTTTTTGTATTTAGTTATGATTTAGTTTGTATTTAATTTTAATTTTTTATATATAGCTTTAAAAACATACATTGATTGATTTTTTCCTTCATTTTTGTACTTAACTTTGATTAAAATAGATAATATTAAAGAAAATAAATTGATTTTTGTATTTAGTTTTAATAAAAAGATTAAACCCGCCAAACCCGCCCCGCATAGCCTAGTCCATCCTTACGCGGGGCGGGTAGCGGAATTTTTTTTTTGAACCCGCCCCGCCCCGCCTACCCGCTTAACTTTGGCGGGGTGGGTAGCGGTGGGGCGAAAACCCGCCCCGCCCCGCTTACAGCCCTAAATAAAATGAGAGAGCATGGGGAAAAATAAACCTCCAACGAGCAACGATTGGAACTCAATCTCTTTCCTTGTGAGTCTTCAATCTTCAAGCAACATAAAGATCACGGATACTAAGTATAGGGAATAATCCCTCACCTCCATTGGCCATCTTCAACCTCTCCAAGTTCCTTGTTTGATGGCTTTAATAACTTCCTCAACTTGGTGACTCCTTGAGAAATGGAATCCACACTACTTGGCTCTAAGAAGATGGCAGGATTGAGGAAGGAGACTATACTTGAAGGTGGATCCAAGAATGGAGTCTCACACACCTACCTTTTGGTTGGTGGTTTTCACACCCCCAAAACCCTAAAGGGTAAAGGGATATACGTACTAGTGTTTAGGGCACATAAGTGGTAGAGAAGACATGCCCAAAATATCCCTTATTAAGTTCAATCGTCGTCCAGATCGGTAGACTATTTGCCAATCAGTCGATCGAACTTGAAAATCCAGTTACTTCAAGTCGAGTCTGTCCTGGCAAAATTGTTTGATTGAATTGGAATGGGTCGATGGTTTTTCCCAGTCCAGAAAATCTAGATTTACTATCACCTACTATTTGGTCAACCGCTCCATGCAGGTTTTCAAGGCACTAAACTAACAATATCCACCTTGACTTGAAAACGTCTTTAAGGCTCCCGCAATCTTCACATCTTCGCAATGCCACTCATCTCCCCAGAACTCCAACATAGAGCTATAAAGAATCACTACTAGAAATGTAGGGATCACCAACGAAAATATATCTATCCGTGATGTATCCGTTGGTGAAGCATACATAATACCGACGGATACCTCCTGCAAAAAACATTAATAACACCAACGGACATTGTCGGTCGAATAAAATTTCATCATTGGATTGTCCAACACCGACAGATACCTACCGTCGGTGTAGGTTTTCGCTTAAGAAACACGCGGGCGTTGAAAACTTTTTGCGCATTAATTTACCCCGACGGATGAAGTTGTTAACACCAACATATAGAGGTCGTCGGTGACCAAGTTTTTCAAAGCACCGACGGATAATAATATTCATCGGACATTACTTTGAAAATCGACCATTTCTAGCCCCCATACACCAACAGATATCTCTATCCGTCGGACGTTCGTACCTCCGACGGAAAACATTAATAAAACCGACGGACAATATCGGTCAGATAAAGTTATTGAAAATTCGAGGGCCTACACCGACGGCTACTTTTCGTTGGCGTAGGTTTTCGCTTAAGATAAACACGGACGTTGAAAACTTTTCACGCATTAATTTACCCCAACGGTTGAAGTTGTTAACACCGACGAATAGAGACCGTCGGTGACCCAGTTTTTCAAAGCACCGACGGATAATAACATTCGTCGGACATTACTTTGAAAATCGACCATTTCTTAGCCCCATACACCAACGGATCATAATAAATCACCGACATATATAGTCCATCGGTGTAGGGCTTTATCAGGAGCCCGAGTCGAAAGACTCTTCCATTTCTGTTCTTCTTCAACCAAACACCATAACCCCAGCACCAGTCATATCCTTTGTGCCACTCATCTTCTCCTCGTCAGTCGTCCCCCTCACCGCTCATCTCCTCCACGAACGCTAATCTCCTCCTCCTCCTTGGCCAAAACCATCTTGCCCATCACCACCCCCAACCTCCTTTTCCTCCCAATCGCCCCGACCCGACACCAAACTCACATGTGGCAACCATCACCCACCTCACCCGCGCATGACCCCAACCCTACCTGACCACCTCCCACCTGCGCATGACCCCAACCCTACCTGACCACCACCCACACCCTGTGTGATCCTCATCCCACCAGACCAGCCCCTCTTCCCACTCGACCCAACCTTTCCCCCACCCGACCAGACCCTCATCCCAACTCGACCCCCACCAGATGCCAAATGCCTCCCAGAACCCCAAACCCGAACCCCAACCGCGAATAAGGCCCCAAACCCGACCCAAAACTCAAAAAAAATTATTTGTATTTGTATTTTTGTTAACATTATTTGTTTTGATAAATTTAGATTGTTTTTAGTTTAGATTATAGTTTTAATGTTATAAATTTACATTGATTGTTTGATTTGAATGTGATCATAGTTTGAATTCAATGTTATAGTTTTTTATTATAGTTTACATTAATTGTTTGATTTGAATCTAAATTAAAATGTAGCAAAAAAGAGTATATCATATCCGGCTATTAAATATAAGAACTCAAAAAAGTTTGGTGGCATTCCAATGGCTAAACTCCAATGTGGTGAAACATGTGCAAGTTCTTGCTATGGACGGATTTGGAACTCCAAAGCAATGTAAAAACCCGAAGTCAAACGTTGAAACGGACATGATGTAGGATTATAGGTTTTATGGAAGTCAAACTTAGAGTCTACGTACCAACTATATATTTCAAGTCTATCGTCTCGATGTTTGTACTTCTCAATTTAGACCTTAGAATCAACTTGTTATATATGGCGCTAAGCCTAGCCTTTCCCAATGATCAAAGTAATCAAAAATCAAATGTGTGGTTGATTGTAAAATAATTCTTCCTAATCCCTAGACTTTGCTTTCTTGGTTGAATTGGGGCTTCATTTTAAACAAAATATATTTGTAGAGATAGTTGGATTATTCAAGCACTTTTTTGGAATTTGAACTTATAATACCCTGAATGATATGCTTCTTTTGGGTCTCCTTTCGTAAATATTTAAGACACTTCTTCTCAAGGCATAGACGGAAGTCATAGCAATTAGCTGTCAATCATGCAATGATCTTTAAAGATTTAGGATTGGATTTAGTATTTAGGCTTGGATTGTATGATTTATGTTTGATGAATTAACGATATTATAATGTTTGACCTTGAATTGTGGGCATTTTTTCTTGTCAATACAAGCTTCTAAAAAAATTGGTATCGAAAATATAGGCGAGGTTCTGCCGAAATTTAGTTAGAATTTCAAAAAATATGATGTGTTTACAGTTCAGTAAATTGATTGGAATTTAAGATTTGAAATTGAACTACATATTCAATTTTCCCTTAAGGATTTAATTTCAATTTTAGGATTCACTTTCAGATATGATGTTGGATTACGGATTCTATCTTCAATTACAAATTTCATTTTGTGTTATAATTAAAATTTATGAATCGATATTAGATTTAAGGATTGATATTGGATTTTGGATTCAAGTTTGGATTTTGGATTCAAGTTTGGATTCGATTTAGATTTTGTAATGAATTTTGGATAGCTATTTTCCTGTCTTATATTAGTAGAATTATGGCTTCAGACAAAAGTTGGATGTATGACCAAAGAGTTAGTAGAACATTCGTCGATAATTTTGAGGGATTCCTAAAACTAGAATTTAGATCCAAGAACTAGTACATTCAAGACAGAACAATCTTGTGCCCGTGCAAAAAATGTTGCAACAACAAGTGGGCAAGCAGAGGGGACATTATCGATGACGTTGTCGTTAACAATTTTGCTTGAAATTATGAGGAGTGGGTTTTCCACGGAAATTTTTTTGCTAGTACAAGTGCCCAAATATTAGTCTCGACAAATGTAGCTCCTACAACAGAAAATGAGCCGAGTGAAGAGGAGATGGATGACTTAGAAGGGATGCTACACAACGTCGTCGTAGGTGGTCAAGTGGAAGAACGTCAGAAAGATGGGAAATTGCATCATCTAGCTGATTCTACGTGTTGGGCGGAGTTGGACAGGAAACATCCAAGTTTCACTTCAGAGATTAAAAATGTGAGGCTAGGGTTGGCCACCGACAGCTTTCAGCCATTTAGCCAAACTCAACATAGCATATGGCCCGTAATTCTTGTGCCATATAATCTCTCGTCGTGGATGAGTATGCATCAATTTTTTAACTCATAGTACGGTCGAGCAAATCTTGTGCAAGATAGTTCAGATTGACGATATTTGTTTCGTGGAGTTTATGAGACGTGTTCTAGACCACTTGTGGTGGTGTAGTTCATTATTTAGCGAGTACTAAAACCAATGTTCTCTTACTTTTAAACTGTATAGAAGCAATAATGACAATATGCTAAATTGTTATGTTCTTTAATTCAGATATGGCTTGACAATGCAACACTCGTCTAGAGGACAGGGATGACACATTTGTACGTCGTCAACGTACAGATTCACAGGACTATGATGAAGAGGCTCCCGCAAACAAGATTCAGCCTTCACCCTATGCAGGTGAAGCCAATACGAGTAGGACTTGGGGATGCGATCCCAATCAGTGTTTGGAAGAATGGTCGAAGAATGACCAATCTCCGATCGATTTCACACCAAAGGGGGTACCCATAGGACCCATCGCCGAGAGTTTCCAGAACTTCATTGGGTCACCTGCGAGGATGTCACAAATGTAGGATCGTGAATGGTCGGATTATCTAATCAATCCTAAACTAATTTCCCACTTGCTTAATCAAGGATGCAGCGGAATAATCAAACAAAAGCAAGTAAAGGAATATGCAAACCACACAAAGGCACCGGAAGATTTTATAGAGGATCGACGTCCCGCCTACTTCCTCTCTTGCAAGCTCCGCTTGATCTCCCTCGAGCTCCGCCTCCGTCTTCACTATAAATCTCGTTCCGGGCCGAGATCAAGCCTTTTACACCA
This sequence comes from Triglochin maritima, assembly GCA_963682175.1. Taxonomy (NCBI): domain Eukaryota; kingdom Viridiplantae; phylum Streptophyta; class Magnoliopsida; order Alismatales; family Juncaginaceae; genus Triglochin; species Triglochin maritima. The sequence goes on from OY821770.1 coordinate 20,537,268, forward strand.
CAAGCTCCGTGAATAACCTTGCTAGCTTGATTTCTTCCTCTCACAATCAGAGAGGGAACACTTCGGGCTTTCACCGAAGTCTTTGCTTCTTTACAGATAATGTTCGAGTAGATCACTCACTCTCTAACTTGAGCACACTTAGAGTATGATTGGATTTGAAACTAAAGTGTTGAAGTTTGGCTTGGAGAGTAGGATTTAGGGAATGGGAGACTTGGAGCTTTCTCTTAGATGTATATGACAATAGGAAGTGTAAAAGTTGTGTAATTGTGTCTTGGTAACATCTATTTATAAGCTCCAAAGGGGTTATAACCGTTGGGATTAAATTAGAAGTTGTTTGTGTAAGAAACACAAAACACAAAACTACAACACACATTTCAGGACAAGTTTGATCGACTGAATCAGGTCTAACAGTCGACCGGTAGGCAGTTCAAAACAAAGAAAGGTCGACCGAGAAGGAAACAGTTGAACGAAAATAGGTTATATCTAAAGATAACTTATGTTAACGACCGAACGAGAGGTGGAACGGGCGACCGAAATTTTGGGAGGGAATCTGGGTTTTATGTTCGGTCAAACAAAAGGATTTGGGCAGTCGACCGAGAAAAGACAGGAAAACTGGGTTTCTTGTCTTAGAACGGTCAACCGCGGTCAAGGTAACGGTCGACCAAAGGACAAAGTGTTTTGGGATTTCATTGGTTTAAACGAATACGACCGTTGATATAATACAACAAGTCAAATGGTCAAAAGACATGTGTAGACGGTCGACCGAGAAAGTTTAAACGGTCGACCAATCGGGCGGTAAAATCCACTATTTGATAAAGGATCAAACGGTCAACCGACGGCATTTTGATCGACCGAATTGGTACAAGAAATTCTGGTATAGGTTTAGTGAATTCCGGTCTAGGTTTTGGTGACCTATTTTAAGTCTAAATGACCTGAGATTTTGTGTGTGACTTCGATAAGGAACCTAGTGTGTTTAAGTTGTTTTAACTCTTGTATGCTCAAGTACACATAGTTCCTAAGAGTCAAAATAAATTAAGATTACATGTCTTCAAATGAGCTTTGATTACATGTCTTGACTTCAATCTTTTCTTTCTTGAGTCTTGATCACCTGTAGATGTTAGCACAAAGCAATGTATATGCTATGCAATATGTGTGCTACACTACATTGATTATAATTAAGATTAGGTTGATTAAATCATCAAAACATAGATTAAGGCCAAAAAGCCAATAATCTCCCTTTTTTTATGATGACAACCTATAACTTAATACTTGAAAATTTTAAATGTAAACTATGCATATAAATGCTCCCCCTATGGATGTGCATAGTTTTTGTTCAATTTGTACTCAAAATTTCAAGTTACTCCCTAATAATCTCTCCCCCTTTGACATCTATCAAAAATAAGATTTAACATGGAATTCTTCTCCCTCCCCCGAAATGCTTGTAATGAAGTTGCCCCCCCCCCTAAATTTTGCACTGAATTACCCTATGTAAAAGATATTCACTAAGCTCCCCCTATGAATATGAATATGATATCTCAATTAAGTTGAAGTATGTTCTCCCCTTTTTAACATCAACCAAGTATGACAATTAAGTATGTGATGTTTATCAAATTTACAAGATATGCAATGAATACAATGAATATGATAAGGATATGGCAATTAAGCATTCAATTCATATTTGGAACCAAATATTTTAAGCTTAGGAGGATTAAAAATGTTACCCAACTTAGTGATCCTCATTTCTTGGTTCCATTCTTCTTTCGATAGTGCAAACGGCTTTGAATTTGACTTTCTAAGATTTCTCGGTCACCACCGATCTCCCTCTTCAAGCACCTACAAGTGTACATTTAGGTACACAAACTACTTTGGGTCCTTGGAACATTAGCTATGGGAACCCAAACCAAAGAGTAGAATCGACGTCACGTGATGGTGGTTTGGCAAAATGCCGCATATCTCTTACAATGTAAAATGCTAAATTTCTGTCATGGGTGGATCAGACCTCTTCATTCATCACCATCAAACATAGCACAATCCTTGGAGAACATAAAGTTCCAAAAAACCCAACTCCACCTTCATTGGTGTACATGCTTGAAAAAGAGGTAGAATAGAAGAGAACCATTTCTTGGAAGACAAAGTAGCAGACCCATCAAATAGTAGAATAATTTCTTCAACCATCAACTTGGGCAAAACGGTATCATGACCATCACGATCTATATCTCACAATGCAAAAGGCATACTGAATATGCACCATCTAATGTCAGCCGACAAATGATCTTCACGATCAACACGTGCATAAATACCAAAATAAATAGGAGGATATATCAAACCATACCTCCATTGGAATTCTATAAACGATGGTTGTGGCTTGAGAACAAATCTCTGAAGATGCAATACATAACGCCTCATTCCAAAATGGGAAACGACATAAAGCAAGATAAATGGGCTGAACAGAAACTCAATTGTCTAACAACAATATGTGTTGTTGATGGGCAAATTGAAACAATTGTCATCTGTTCTCGGCCATAAAATATGCTCTTCAGATAATAGTCTTCCACTAATAAGATGCAAATATACTCAAACAATCACAAGTGCAACAGAAAGCAAGGCCCTAATCTGAATCTAGAACATGATGAAGGTCTATGAAAGATAATGTCGAGCCGTCATTGGTACTCAAATCAATAGTGCCAACATAACATGGCAACTCCACTTGTTGATGATCTCTTGTAATATCCTAAACCTATTTAACTTGGTTAATTGCTTTTTAGGTGCTTAATGGGTGGATTAAGATGGAGGGTTGGGATTGATTTGGGGAAATGAGGTGGATGGTGGAGATGAGAGGAGGGGTCTTTATGTTGGTGAGTGTTTCTCTCCCTCTCTCTCGCACGTTTCTCTCTCTCCCGCTCAAAGTCTCTCTCTCTCTCACTCTTGATCTGCAGCTTGTGGAGGAAGGTGAAGCTCAGGGTTTCTCCGGGTCGTGTTGATTGGGATTCGGTTCGTTGTTGCCGGAGTTTGGACTCGAGAAGAGAAGCTCGCCGTTGGGTCTTCGAGGGCTTCTTCAAGTCTTCAAGGTATGTCAAGCTTTACTTTGATGCTGACTTATGCTTTCGTGAGTGTTGAAGTGGTCGACGGTAGGCCGGAGGGCTCGTCGGACCTGTGCAACAGTTTATGCACTGCAAACGGTCGACCGGTGGCATGGTTTGGTCGACCGGTCGTAGTGTTAACTGGGCAAAATCTCTCGTACCGGTCGAACGATACCTTAGAGGTGGTCGACCGGTAGTGCATATTGAGCGAGAGATGGAGACTCTGCGTGTTTTCGGTCGAACAGGACCCCTTTGCCGGTCGACCGAAAGCACTGTTGTAGGTCGGTTGGGGCGTTGACCATCCAAATGGTCGACCGCCTTGTTGACTCGTTCGATCGACGATTTAAATAACTTAAAGTTTGTTCGACCGCGAGATGGTTCGGTCGATCGTAGTTTTCTGATGGATTTGGATTTGGTACTGCCTGTTTTCGGTCGACCGGTGATCGCGTGTGGTTCGACCGTTTGAGCTTTTTAGTGCGAGTTGGAGATTTTACTGGTCGAATTCGGTCGGACGGGACCCCTTTGTCGTTCGACCAGTTGACAGTTTTGTTGGTTGGGCCAGTCCTATGGAGAGGATTCGGTCGACCGGTTTGGTGATTTGGTTCGACCGTTTGGTACGGTTTTGTGTGTTTTTGTGTTGTGGAGCCAACTCAAGATGGCAACGGGTCTCTGGCCTTTTTGGGGCAACGGTACAGACATTGCCGGCCTGAGAGTGGTTCATGAGTGTTGTCGGGCCAGCCCAAGATGGCAACGGATCTCCGGCCCTAGAGGGGTGACCGGTGCCGGCCTGAGGGTTATTCGTGTGTGGGGCCAGCTCAAGATGGCAATGGATCTCCGGCCCTAGAGGGGTGACCGGTGCCGGCCTGAGGGTGGTTCGTGTGTGGGGCCAGCTCAAGATGGCAACAGATCTCCGGCCGTAGAGGGGTGACCGGTGCCGGCCTGAGAGTGGTCTTCTGGAGCAGCTCAAGATGGCATCGGGTCTCCGGCCCTAGAGGGGCAACGGTACAGACACTACCAACCTGAGAGTGATCCAGCGTGTGTTGTAGCCGAGGATGTTTCCGGCTGTGGTGCCTGGGGCAAGTGTGAGGGTTGGGCTAGAGGACCCGCGAGACCCGTCACTGTTTGGTGTCTACTGTGGTAGGGAGAGTGTTCCCGGGGGCCCAGTGAGATGTTGATTGTTTATTGCATTCCATATCATACATGCTTTAGATGTCTAGTTCATTTATTGTGATAGAAGTTTGGCATACGGGGTTTCCTTCTAGGAAACTCAGGAATAGATGTGTTCTATTTAAGGTCGTAGGCAGCATTAGGAGGTGGTGATTGAGAAGGAGCGCTCTCGGGGCCAGATCTTGCTTCCCTTTTTTTTGAGGTCCGAGTGATTTCATGTATATTTTCCTTTCCTTTTGTTGTAATCACACTTTTGAAAACTCTCAAATATATATTGTATATATGTTGGTGCACCAGTTGTCTGTTTTACTTGGTAATATCCTCGTGTTGTTTTTATTAAAAATTTAAATTTCTTCCGCTTTCGAGGATGTTACATCTCCACACAAGCAAACAATCCTATTCGACAAAAGTGGGTAGTACTCCCAAAACTAAAGAACCCAAACATACAAAAGACTTACTCGAAATAGAAATCATCAATAAACTTTTGCTTATCCTTGAATTGTAAATAAGCACTCTTTAATTATGTGACCCAAACTTGCATGTAATGCACTTGAAAGAACACCCTAGTGCATCAAGTTAACCATCGACATTGATAACTTGTCCAATCGACTAAATGCAGCACCCATGCCCAATTGGACCAAATAAATGCCTTCAATCTTGATTTGCAAAATGTCTAGATTTCACCTCAATCAAACTACATAAAACTGCAATGAGAAACTCATCAACTCATATACGAATTCCAACCACTTGACATGAACCAAAAAATACCCTCGCGCAACAAACCAATGTAGCACATTGCAAGAACACCCTAATGCACCAAACTATAATCTATGATACCAGTTTGTTATGGATATTGGAATGGTAGTGTGCCTAAGTCATAAAGCAAAAGTGATAACGATGATTGCAGAAAATCTCATTGGAAACTAGGCAAATTCACAAACACCTAACATGCATGTACCAAATCAAGCAAAAATTGAAGACAAACCACAAGTAATCAATCCAAATACAAAGATATATGTGGAAACCCAATTTGTGAAAAACCATGGGCGGAGACGGCTAAGCTTCACTACGATGTAAACGACGATACAGACGACGAACCATGATTGAACGTTTTAATTATAACCGCAAGTGCATGGCCGGATTGAAGCGGTGGCAAATACGGGTCGATCCACAGGGTGGTGTGTCGACTTTAGTTTATTCGAAGGCGAGTGGGAAAGAAAGGAGAGAAAGATTGATTAAACTAAACTACACTAAAGTAGTAGCAACAAGGAAGGAAATGAAAGCACAAAACGAACTAAAACTAAGCGACTAATAAAAGAAGATAGAAATCAGGAATGGAAAACCCCTGAGGGGTGGAGTGTGTGTACACATGAAATAAGAAGTGATGAATGCATACAATAAGCTCAAGTGTAGTTAGTGTTTGTAATGCATAAGAAGTACCTCATGACAAGACCTATCATTCAAAGCACTAGCCTAAGTGATTAATATGAGCATGACAAGTTTGTTATTAAGAACCTAAGCAAGCATGGAATGTACCTAAACATTATGGCAGAAACCATCAAGTTAAGTGTTCTCATTAATTCAAACAAACATACTAACAATTCTCACGTACAACAATGTTTAGCATTCATTCCATCTACATAACATGTATAAACATCTACTCCACCCCCAAAGGGGATGGAAATACTCACTAATCATTACACTACAAACTACATTAACAAAACAAAACATTCTAATGAAATGAAATTAAACTAAGCAAACAAGAAATATTAAAGAAGCTAAATGAAATGAAATTAAACTAAAGAAGCATGCAAGAATTAAAAGACAAGACAATATTAAAAGAAACTAAGAAAAATTATTTTATTAACATGACTCACATTGTAAGTGGTATTCTTCTCCACCTTGAGTTTTTGCTTCAAGGCTTTTACTCCAAGTAGAGAGAATTCCACCAAGCAATGGGTGATTACAAATGAGGAGGAAGAGTTCTATTTGTAGCCATAGAAAAAGGTAATCCGGGACAATCCCTCGGTATGGAACTAAATGTATACCAAAAATAGACTAAACACAACCTAATACATGACCCGCCAAAGTCTTAGCGGATCCGGACCAAAACGGACCACCAATCAGCGGTCTTGGACCGCTACTTGGCAGTCTATATTGTCTGGATCCGGTCTGATTTTGGTGTGTGGTTGTCTGGCTTCATTTCTTCATGTTTGATGCATCCAAGTAGGTTGTTGGAGCTCAGGACCGAATCGAATTGCCAAAATACTCTTCATGATGGTGTGGAGTTTCTTGATTTGGTCCTTTGGGCTTACATCCAGGTCCTTCCCTCTTGCATCTCAGTCCCCAAGTCTTGCAACTCAGTCCTTTTCCTTGCTTCTAGATCCTTTTATGCCTCTTCTCCTCAATCTTGTTTATTCCTAAAACTCAAACATACAACTCGTTACGTAGTATTGTTTAGGTTCAAGATAATAGATATAAGACACAAATATATGCATGATATGATGCCAATCAAACCATAACATGGAGATGATAGCTCAGAACTAGATCGGGGCTCTGGATGGTTACACCTCCGAGTACAATAAACCCCCGATCGACACACCCTAATCTTAACAAGTAGCTAATCTCATTTCCATATAAAATGATACAAAAACGAGAGTATAGGCCAGTGATCCAAAAAAACATGAGAGCATGGAGAAGATTAAACTTCAAGGAGCATCGGTTAGAACTCAATCTCATCCCTCTTAAGTCCCCAATCTTCAAACAACATAGAGATCACGGATGCTACATATGGGGAAGAATCTCTCACCTCTATTGGCCTTCTTCAACCTCTCAATGTTCCTCTTTTGATGGCTTCAATAACTTCCTCAACTTGATGACTCCTTGAGCTATGGAATCCACACTAGGTTGCACTACAGATATGCTAGGATCGACGAAGGAGACCATACTTGGTGGTGGCTCAAAGAATGGAGTCTCACACAACCACCTTTTGGGTGGTGGTTTCCACACCCCAAACCCTAAAGGGTAAATGGGTATATTTACTAGAACTTAGGGCACATAAGTGGTGGAGAGGAAATGCCCAAAATAGCCCTTATAAGTTACGTCGTCGCCCCGAAATGGTCAACCATTTGCCAATCAGTCGATCAAACTTGAAAATCCTGTAACTTCAAGTTGATTTTGTCCTGGCCAAATTGGTCAACCGAATTGGAATAGGTCAACCATTTTTTGCCAGTCCTGAAAATCCAAATTTTAGTGTCGTCCACTCACTAGTGCAGAACAGTGCATACTCGTCGCCTAATAGACATCGGATGTATTAAAGGCCAACGTCTATTATTTACTATACGTATAGACGTCAGATGTCATCACGGCCGACATCTATTATTTACTATAGACGTCGGATGTATATAACAGTCGACGTCTATTCTTTAGGTATAGACGTCGGATTTTCAGTGACTGACGTCCATGTATAGACGACGTACACATAGACGTCGGATATGGGAATGCTTATATCTGACGTATATACCCCATTATATCCGACATATATTCCCTTTTCTACAGTAGTGACTATCTAGTAGACCAGTTGCCCATCAGTCAACCATTCCACATAGGTTTCAAGATACAAAAATAACAATCTTCTCAACATGTACGCATACGAACTCGAAAAATAAAAAATTGAAGGCATGTGATGTTTTGCACATTAATGGTTAATCGCTAAACTCGGTATTTGTTTGATGTGAAATATATTAAATTAAAAATTCACATATATGAAATGTGACGAGGAATTTGCAAGTTAAAACACTGAACAACCAGGGTTCCGTTCGTACTTGTAAAATAAATTGGTGAAAACTTACAAAAAATAGACCGACTTTCCATAACTATATCCTTTAGAACTTGAAATACAATACAGTACTATCAAAATTCATGTTCCTTTTCATATTCGGCATAGGATTTTTCATGAAAATCGTTAACTCCCAATTAATTGCTACTACCCTAAAGTTTACAATATATAATTAATAAGGATGCTAAAGAAACCTTTATTCAACGTACACTATTCTCAACAAACACCCTCACCCATAGGACTATTTGCTTAACACATCCTCACATTAGGTTTGACACATTTCGAGCCAGATTGGAGTTGGTTTTTCGGTTCGAACCTAATCAGACCCAGATGCATTCATGCCGATTGTCAATTTTGGAATTTGGACTCTGCTAGTTTTGGGCTAGTCCGGTTGAAACTCTTGAGTTTTCAATCCAAAATCGGATATGGTTTTTTATTAATTTCCAAATATAAGTCACTTCAAGAAACCCTACCCGCCTTCCTCACCCCAACCTCAACCTAGCCACACCCCCTTCACCCAACCAACCCTAGTAGTCACCCTTAGAACCTCCAACCTCGACCTCAAGGTCCTCAACCCTAGCCACCCCTTAACCTAACTGAAGCTGACGATTTTCTCACCAACATCAGCGTCGGAGACATCGACCACCACCATCGATGATTGGAATCTCGTTCTCCACCTCCGTCGATGTTGATTTATCTCCCTTCATGACCTTTGCAACCCTATCCACAACAAAAGATGTCACATTTGCCTCGTCTTGCACCTCAACCCTTCCCCCCTTTAGAACTCAATTCGGTCGTTTCAACCGGAACCGATCGGTTTGGTCTAGTCAGGTGCCGGTTCTAAATTTTCTCCCAATCTGGTTCAGGTTGGTTTCAAACTAGTGTCCATCCCTCGCGACACACGTGACCGGGAATATTTTATCCATGTCTACGTGTGGACAATATGGGTTAGAGTGTGTCCACACAGCTCAATCGACCCGCTCTGATACCATGTGAAACTCAAGTATTTAGGAGAATGGTGGTAGACTCAACTCTATCATAGAGTGTTGAACACAACTTGTATTTAGCAATGTGGTAGTAATGTAAAATTACTTGCTCAACCGACCCGACCTAAGTATACAGTAAAATCACACCCTAGTATACAACAAAACTCAAACCAAAGATGGCCGAAAAAAGTATGAGGTTTTTGCTTAGGTGCACCTCTAAAAGTTATTTATTGGGCCTTTGAACCCATGTAATTTTATATTACCCTAGAATGCCAACAAATCCAAGTAATTGCTTGGGTGCACCTCCGCCAAACCCCGTCAACCCTATCCTTGACCTGGTTATTGGCCTCCGTTAACTCAATCATTAACTTCAATTCAAGTCCCCCCAAATCAAATCGACTCGCACCCACGGACCCAGTCAATTCACTTAGACCCCACCCCCGAATCGTCACCCCCCAAATCGTCTTCCCCTCCCCCCAACCCCTAATTCTTGAACAAGGCATCGCATTGTAGTCGATGACCACCCACCCCATCATCTTCTCGTCGTCAATACTCCAACTTCTCTCATCAACTCGCCAACTCGTCGATTCGCCTGGAACTTGGCGACATATTTCATTGTTGAAATACTCTATGTGAATTGACTTGGTCAGTGGGTGCGAGTCAATTTGATTTGGAAGGGACTTGAATTGAAGTTAACAATTGAGTTAAGGGAGGCCAGTAACGGGGTCAAAGATAGGGTTGACGGGGTTTGACGGAGATGCGCCCAAGAAATTACTTCGATTCGTGGGCATTATGGGCCATATGAAATTACACGGGTGCAAATGTCTAATAAACGACTTTTAGAGATGCACCCAAACAAGAACTCCAAACAAGAATAAGGAAGATTGGAAATTGACCCATTGAACACCATATGATTTGAAATAGGAAAATGGCACTCATATCTAGATATATATGTAGACAACAGAAAGAATAGAATGTGGAATTGTTGGTCACCCAAACCATTGATTGATTCATTCTATTCTACTGGTGGCATACTGCACAAACAATGAGAGGCATTAATTACTTTCCTCGTTTCCTCAACGTGACATAAGAACCAACGTTACCATCATCACCATGTCTTTTGCCTTCAAAACCCAGCAAGCAAGTGGTTCAAGTCCAGAATGGCCCCACCACCACCATCATCACCTGCAAAAGCCCCTAAGACAAAGGGAATTTGCATTGATATGTCTCTGCTGCTGCTGCTGTTGGGGCACTTCTCTTTCTGCCCTTATGTCTTACCCTTTTCATGGTTCTGAATCATTACTCCTCACTGCCTTTCTCTCGTGATCATCTGTATCATACTTTCATCTATTTGTGTTACCTTTTGTAATCCCCTCACTCTACTTATGGATATATAACTCAGGCAACCAAGCGTGTAGAGGTCTTAGTTTTATGTGACCTTTTTGCCTTGGTGTTTAAGTTGGAATGAGGTAGAGTTTGTTTACTTATATATATCTAGCTAGGGTTTCTTGGTAGTGGTGCTCGGTTTTCTCCGGCCTCTATCTACATATTCAATTTAATTCATGGGAGAGAAGAAAGGAGAAGATTGTCGTCATAAGATAGGGAGTAGTGGAAAGAGTGCTGGTGTGGTCAGGCAATACGTAAGATCTAAGATCCCTCGCCTGAGATGGACTCCAGAGCTACATCATTGCTTCTTGGATGCTATTCAAAGGCTTGGAGGCCAAGAGAGTAATTCATTAAGCTCTCTCTCTCTCTCTCCCTCTCTCTCTCTGTCTTTCTAAGCTTGCTAATCCGTGTTTTCATTGAGTTTGTTATGATTAGTTTCATGTTCGCGCGTCTTTGCAGAGGCCACTCCTAAGCTTGTTCTACAATTGATGAATGTCGAGGGTTTGACAATTTCACACGTGAAGAGTCACTTACAGGTATGCCTTCCATTTAGCCGTCTTCAAAATTAAAACCTTTACTTATTTATTTCTTGTTACGATTTATAGATGTATAGAAGCATGAAGAATGACCTCAAAATCCAAGGTCTGTTATGCATTCTCCTCTCTTATTTTTATTCATCACTCCTATCCTAATCGTGTCTTCGTATATATTTTCTTCTTGTCTCCTCTAGTTTTTTTTACTTGCGTACTATTTGATGAACAAACACGCATGCTTGTGGGAGCAAGTGAACTATTTTTATTATATTGTTTAAACAACCTTCCACATTTCAAGATTAATTGGCTTGTTTTATTGAATAAATATTCCTTTCATCTTCTTTATCTTTAACATTATATCTTTGAAATTATAATCTACCCATGGTGGTGATGTTATGCTCAAAATTAATTTCCTCAGATCCAAAAGAAAGCGACTCCAAGCATGGAAGAAAAGGGTTTGGATTTGATGAGAAAAATGATGAGTGCAATTTTGCAATTCAAAAACCCTACGAATTTTTGAGCTGTCCTCGCCCTCTGAAAAGGTCTCTCACCACCTGCTGACTTTTCCCGTTTTAAATACACACCTAATTAAAGCAAGAATATACTATTCCGTTAGCATGTACATACATATCTAGGCTTTCTTATGACTTTTTTGATTTCAAACTTTTGCTCATTCCAAGTCCTACTATTTTGGTTTCCCTCACTTTATTGTTGGCTATCACAGGTCTGGAGAAGAGTCGACACATCCCATCACAACTCATGCCAATACTTCTTTCTATTATCTTGATGATGATTATAAAGAATCCATTGGCCTGAAAAGCAAAGGGAACAAGTACCTTCGCTCAGGTGTTGTGGCAGATGAACACCTTTTCAGGATCAATGCTCTGGGTTACACAGAACAAGATTTTGATTCCCACAAGGTGCGTACGATTTTTTCGAACATTATTTAAGAATATTAACTCTTTTATGGTTGTTTGTATAGACATAACAAATACATACCATTAAGATTGGACCACCACTTAGTAGTATATTTGGTTTTGTGCGTAATTTCTGCATCTGCGATGTTGGCTAGTTTGTCTCGAATTGGATGTAAACGACAATTTTATGCTAAGACTAAATCCAAGAATTCAAATATCATCCAATTTATTATTATTTTGTTATCTTAATTAAATTCAAGATTTTGCCTACTTGCATTTTCTTTTAATGGGTACGTCTTGATATTCAAGTTTTAATGAAACAAACAAGTAAAATTTACATGAAAATAGTTGAGTACGTATTGGCAGATATATTGTTACGACAATTTGTTTGTAAAAAAAATTCAAAAAGAGCCAAGAGGCAACACACATATTGAATAATAAAGTTATTTTGATTGTTTTATGTTACTGTTTCTTATTCTCTACATTTCACCATCGTAACTGGCATAGTATTCTTTTCTTGCGTTTGGACTATTTGAACCCAACTTAAATGAAGTCATGACAAATTCGTCCAACATCTCACTGTACCATACTGTGCATTGCTGATGCAGTTGTCAAGACATATCCAGATAAAATATGACAAGAAACCTAACTCTTTCACGGTATTCTGCTTCTAACTTGTTGGCCTTATATGAGCTCTTGTTAATAATATTTTTACATGTGAACATTAACCATATATACTCATACTCATGTTTGTGGAACTAATATACTGTCTTTATACATTTGCAGTCAGTTGCATCCATTATGTTGGACGGAAGATCAAACGCTGGAGCAAAGCAAATAATAGAAGGAGATTGCCCCTTATCTTTATCTCTATCTTTGTCTGTTCCACTAAGGAGAAAGAACATGTTGTCTTCAAGCGAGAGCAGCGAGGTGTTTTCTTCTTCTTCTAAAAGAAACCAAATGGACCATTGTGCAGATTCTTCGGATGAACACTGCATAAATTTGGATCTCTCCATGTCAATCTGTCGATCTTAGACCGTGGAATCGTTTGTATAGTGCCGACATGTTTTGATAAAATTAATTCTAGTTTATGAACTTCACAATATTATTTCTGAGCGTAATTAAGTTTTCTCGTCTGCAGAACATGTTCCATCTTTGTTTTACGTGACAGGATGATGATGTTCTATATCATCTAAAATTTCAAATTGCCTTTTTGCTCATCGATTTCTTGGAAACTGGTCTGATGTCCATATTCTACGCGTGAATTGCATTTTTACTCTTGCCGTTAATGACGATAATCACGTCTAAAACGATCTTAAATTTAATCTTAATGTAATCTACAATAGCGAAATCTCGAAACTGTTTTTACTAGAATACTCATCAAAATTAACTTGCAAAATTACACATTCACCCATGGAGTTTTACAATAATTTAAGTTTACATATCTAAACACTTATCTCAAACTTAGGAAAAATTAGAATCCACCTTAGCGAGCCACACCGAAACACTTTCTTGATGTAAAGGGTGCACATAAGTTATTTTGTAAATATCCATGGGTGAATATGTTTGGATGGGTTTCCACCAAACAATTGTTGGGTTTTTTGCCTTAATATATGTTTTGATGATTTAGTAACACAATCTTAATCACAATCAAATATAGTATAGCACACATTATGCATAGAATATATATTGTATTGTGCTAACATCTACATGTGATGAAGACTTAATGAAGATTGGAATGAAGTCAAGACATGTAATCAAGCTAATTGAACACATGTAATTTTACTTTTATTTGAGTCTTAGGAATCTATGTGAACTTGAACATACAAGAGTTGTAACATATTCACAAACACACTAGGTTCCTTGTAGAAGTCACACATCAAATTTCACAGCATTTGAACTTCAATAGATCACTCAAACCTAAGTCGAAAAATCACTGAAACTAAACCTAACCTGTCTTTGCAGAATGGCTGATCGAAACGAATTTTCCATTCGACCATTTCTACCAGTTAACCAGTTCACCAAAAGTGATTTTACCTAGTTCCATCGGTCGACCTATTATGATCTTTCGGTCGACCGGTATACCCGTATTTTTAGGATGACTGTTATACTTGTCGTATTCTCCAATGGTTGTATTCGTATATATACACCTAACCCTTATTTTATTTTTGGCCACCGGTCGAACGATGTCACGACGGAGGTCGACCGGATGTAAACAAACTTGTGTGCCCAAAGTCCCTGTTATTTTCGGTAGGACGAATTCTATTCTTGTGTCCAACCAATCAACCTTTTACTTGGCCAAAACCCTCAGAACGGTCGACCACCTCTTGTTTTAGTTCAACCGTTAACTTAAGTTGTAGTCGTCTGGTTCGACCGTATCTTTAGTTGGTTCAAACGTTTCCTTATTTTCATGGAAACGGTTGACCGTTGAACCCGTGTCGGTCGACCAGTTTAGAACAGATTTGTTGAACTTAATTTTCTATTTTGTGTATCTTAAACAAATCTTTTACAAATCTTCCCCAGCAGTCTTGTTCTTGTTGCTGTCAAAGTGTAAGGCTTGATCTCGGCCTGTAACGGTGATCATCCCTCTCGGGTTGTGAGAGGAAGAAATCAAGCTCAGCGAGGGTGTTCCCAAGCTTGCTTTGTAAAGGCATTATCTCCCGACCCAGAATGGAGAGAGGATAGTGAAGACATGAGCGGAGCTCGTGGGATCAAGCAGAGCTTGCAAGAGATGACTAGGACATGGGTGGGGTGTGAACCTCTATAAACATCGTTATCTTCTTTGTGGATTGTCTATCTTTCTCTACTTGCTTTTTATTGTAAATTTCTGTTGCATAATTAAGTAGAGATTAAGGAATTGATTAGATTATTAGGCCATACACGATCCTACAAAAATAATCTAAGATGTTAATGCTTAAGATTATGCTGATACTAAATTTAATATTGTTTGACAACGTTAACGAATCACTAACGATATGTGTTTAATAGTAATTTAGGGGCATCATATCAATTTTTAGAAATAACTGGTGAATTTTTATCTGGGAATCCCACATTCCATTGTTGGTGCGTCCAAGCACCCCACAGATTCTGAGAATTTGTGTTGCGTGGGAATCCAGATTCCCATTTTCTTAAGGTGAATGGAAAAGCTGGTGGGGCTAGATTCACAACTTCCACGCAGATTTCAAGATATTTCCTTATGTAAGTGACCCGATTGTCAACGTTATTATACAAAATCCCAACCTATATTCCCGTAATAATTTCCAAAGTAATCTCCATCCTCTTCCACTTTCCCCTTCCGTCCCTAACACACTCTTTTGCTATTTCTCATTTTGTCGTTGCTGCCCCAACTACTGCCCATAGTGGAAGTCTGTCGAAACGTCGGTGTGGTTGAGGTACGTCATTCCCTACTTGTTGTATGAAGTAATGTTGATTTCATTTTAGGGTTTACAACTATTATGCCACTTTCTTGATTTCTTCTTCTTCACATGTCCAGTTTTGTTAGATACCTAGGTTTTGGTTGATCTTACATTTTCCACATGTCAACTGGAGCTACAAGCTTGATCTTAATTCTTTTTTCATACCCAACAAAACTACTACTCAGAACCCAACATCAAAACAATGATCATTCCCTGAAAATCCAATGGTCATGTTGACAAATATACAACCAACTTGCCTATTTCATTTCATAGTTTCCTTCTGAATCTTAGGGATTCCTAATTGTTGTCTCTTAGTGCCAATCTGTTACTTTAGGGACTGCTAATTGGGTTGTCATGTTGAATTTTTTGTTCTTCAATATCCAGACACTGACACAAATAACATTAGTATGAAACTCTTAGATGAAAATGAGGAGGAGAACGAACTAGTTCTAAGAACCATGAATTGAATAGAGGAGAACATGAGAACGAGACTTTGTAAAACCCTGGTCCACACAACACCCATGAGTGCTAACCAGATGGGTCGTTGGACGGTTTGCTATGATGGTTGTAGGATGCACTAAGAAGTTTTTGTTAATTATGTCATTTGTTGAATGTTCAGGGACTACTAAAACCCACACAAGAGATTAGTGTAGAAGAACAACTACATATGTCCTCCTTACTTAGGTCATGCACACGTTAATAGAGCGGTTTAGGACTTCTTTCAACATTCGGGCAAAATCATTAGTAGACACTCTAACTCGATTTTGCGTGCCCTTGCAATGTGGTCATGTGACATGATCTGTTGTAAAGAACCTTTAGATGAGACCCCTAAATACATTCTTGAACACGATGGTGGGAAATTTTACCCTTATTTCAAGGATTGTATAGGAGCTTTAGACGGGACTCACGTTGATGCATGTGTGCCAAAACAACGACAACTAGCATATCGATCTGGACGGGACCCGAAGCACACCACAAAAAATCTGTTAGGAGTTTGTGATTTCAGTATGTGTTTCACTTTTTTACTTGCTAGTTGGGAAGGGAGTGCACACGGTATCGCATTTTGAATCATGTCATATATGTTGCATATCAGAACTTTCCCATTCCACCCAATGGTAATTAGATAACTCATCCTTGAGGAACGTATTTGAAAGATCGTTCGGGGTCTTAAAGAAGCTATGGGCATTGTTAATTATCACATATGGGGTTGTACCCTTTGGAGTCGCAATGAAAGCTTGTAGTTGTTGAAATGGCATTACACAATTTCATTATAGTTGAACGGGTTGACGAGTTATTGCAAGAGACTGAGCAAATGACAGACGTGCTACCGTGTAGTCATCATAATTGGTTTAGGCATGGAAATGGTTGTGATGAAGTAAACATGGGGGTGCTTAGAGATACTCTATGGGACGCCATCACTGAGGGTCGTGGGCTTAATGATTTTGTTAGTATAGGGTGTATGCGAGGCTCGGGGGATTGAGCGAGGCTTGCGAGGAGGACTAGGACTCGGGTGTGGGTGTGGGTGTCGAACCTTTCTAAACTCCGGTGTCATCGATTTCGTGGTTTGCACGTCTTATCACTTAATCCTTCAATTTGTATTTTAAATTCTGCATTTATCTAGCGATTAGAGGGTCATAGATCCTAACTATTTGTATCAGAGAACTCGAGCAACGCATGTACATATACTATAAATTACTCGATTTAGTTTATCATGCATCTCTAAATCAAACAATTCTAAAACCATTTCAAATCCATTAAAATTGATTTTATGCATCCATAGTTCAAAACACAAAACATTTGAGTCGTTATTTATCCAATTTTCAAATATAAACTTTAAGGAAAGATAAACATATGCCTTTTTCGTTTTGTCGATTCCTTATAAAATAATCATTTAATTAAAAAACAAATTGTTTATATATTAGACATAAGTCTAAACTTTAATTCTAATATTCACATGATTTGTTTCAAAATATTTAAAACTATCAAAAGAATCAATTAGAATTAAATCAACAAAACTATCGGAAAACTCGAAAAAGACATAGAACATGAATTGTTTCGATTGTATATGGTAAACTAAAATTAATTATATAGTATAATCATTGAAACTATGAATTAAATACTCTGATACCACTGTAGGATTTTGTGTCTCTATGTATGTATATATTTTAAAATTTTAATACACACATACAAGATCGATTTCATATTTTCATTGATTTTACGTAGATGTATTTGTTTATTCTAATATCATGCATTTCTACACATATTAAAATAAACAAAGGATAGAGGATCATACCCAAAGGTTATCTAAAACCTTTCAGAAGATTCGGAGTTTCGTAGCTCGTCGAATCGCCCGCCGATTCGCCTCCAAGTGTTCACCAAACTCTAAACAAGATTAGAGAGAAAGGAGCTAGTCAATCAATCTCTAATTAAGCTTAGAATCTAGCTAATAACCCATCTTTAAGCTCCTGAGATTTCTATCTCCAAAACTTAAAACTATTAAGAGATTTTCGTGGTGATTAAGGGAGAGATTAATGAGAGAAAGAATTTATGCATTAACTTAAACAAGTAGGATGAGGGATCCTTTTATAGACTCCCAAAATATCCTTATCAAGAATTATTCTTTAGTCATGATCTCTTGCTTATTCTCTCCTAAAATTAATCTCAATTTGCCACATAAGCATCCTCAAACATATAATTAAATCTGGAATTAATCCAACCCATGATCTAATTATTCTCTTAATAATTCAGGCAAAAATCGTGTTGTTCGGTTGACCGAGAATTCTTCTCGGTGAACCGAACCATTCGATTTTACAACATGTTCGGTGGACCGTGAGCTAGACGGTCGACCAAATATTCATGAGAAAAAATCTCTGGAAAAATTCAGCTGATCCGCGTCTTGCTCCGGTCGACCGTTAACTCACCAAAATTTCTCCTGGTCGAATCTCATTGGACGACTGTGTCACCTTCGATCTACCGAAAATATCCCAAGATATCTCCTGGATATTTTCCCTCGGTTGACCGTTTACGCTCGGTTGACCGAACCCAATTGTCCAGGCACTCCAGACAATTTCGGTCAACCAATTGTATTTACGCGCTCCCCGATCGGTTGACCGTTTCGAAGACACCTCGGTCGACCGAACCCTAAACGGTTTGTCGTGTTTGACCCCAATTTTGCCTTTGTCAAATTTTGGATTTATTTCCAACAAAATTTGATCTTTTGGGGTTTTAAGAAATTCATATCTTATGTAATATATTATCCTATTTAATATTAAATTATTACACCCCATAATATATACACCTCATATGAATTTATTATGATTCTAATTATGTCAATTCTCATGACATATTGATTTTATTCATTCACCACATGTGTCCCTTTTTCACATGAAACCCGACACATCATATGAACTCAAAATCAAATTTCTTTTTTCCCAGTTTTGTGGTGTTACCTATAGGAGGATCTAAGCCAAATTGGCAGCGATATTAAACACTTAATATCCCAAACTATAAGTGGTATCTAGCTACACATTATAATTACCCAATTAGCATAGATGTTTTTGTTCCACTCGAACCAAAACACGATCCATTTAGTGATGTAAGTGCATCACTTGTGTTCGTCCCTTGCCTCATGATATGAAGAATATATATAAAGTAGAAATGTGTCACCTTTGTATTATATTCATTTCTTGATCTCTGTAAGCTAATTACAACTATGTAACTTAACTCAAGTTACATTGTGCACATTATATTTTTTTTCTTTATAAAGGGGCCCACTAATATCATCACTCAATTAAGAGGGGCAATGATAATCGTTTGACTAGCTATCTTTTCCAGCACAAGTCATATTCAACCAACTATTGCCTTTATCACTATACTCATTGATAGCTTTTGACAATAATCAAATTAAGCACTTCTTGTGTGAAAAGATATAAGTCTCATATCTTAGGATCCAAGACACAGTAAAAATTAATGACACAAAACACAATTCCATAATGTTTTACTTGTTAGGTCTATTCAATATATAAAAGTAATCTTTTCCTCTTTTATATACTCGCGTCGTCAATTATTTGTAGAGCTATAACAATCGATGACCAACACGACAATCTTATCTCGGTGATTAATGTTCCCTGTTGATTACCATGATTGTGAACAACTTTTGATTTATCTAAACCATTATCTTTTAGAATTCTACAGTTAAGGACCAAGCGCATCTTCCTTAACACTTCCAAAAGACAAATACCATAATCAAGGAACAAAATGTTTGCACATCTAATTCATAATAATTGACATATAAAAGTAAATCTTTTAGAACACATTCCTTTCATCAACTAGATTGAAAGAAACTAAGATTCATTTGCTCATGCATATATATGAATTATTTCATATGCAATACGGTGAGAACATAAGCGAGATGCACACTCGCTTCATCGAGATCATTAGCTCTCTTAAAGCACTTGGCAAGGACTTTAGCAAGGGAGAAATGACTCGAAAGATTCTCCGATCACTCACCGACGATTGGGAGGAGAAGACGACCGCTATCGAAGAAGCACAAGATCTCACCAAATTGTCGGTCGAGGAGATTATGGGTAGTCTCATGACATATGAGATACAAATGAAAACCGCAAGGAGAAGGGAGCCAAGAAATCCTTGGTGCTACACATCGTCACCAATTCGATCAAATGAGATAGTGACATTGAAGAACAATTGGTGACACAACAATTCAAGGAGTTTCTCAAAGAAGAGAAAGAAAGGAGAAAAGAGAAGAACAAGAACAAGAAGAAAGAGCAAGAGAAAAGAGAAAAGACAAAAGAGAAGAAGAAGAAAGCTCTCAAAGTTACTTGGGACACTTCATCATCTTCATCAATTGAAAGCAAAATCTCATCAATGTGCTTCATGGCAATAGAAGATGACGATAGTGAAGTAACTTCTTGCTCTAGTCGTGATTCAATTGATTCAAATAATTCAAATGCATATAATGAACTTCAATGTGAATTCAATGAATTGCTTGAATTTTTTTGAGAAAATATGTCAAAAAATAAACTAGCAAGAAAGAAAATCAATGAGCTACAATCTCAAATTGAATCCATCATGACTGAGAAAAATGAATTACTTGCTAATGATAAAATTGCATTGGAGAACACTCAATTGATTTATGAAATTGCAACTCTAAAGTCAAAATCTTCATGTAGTGATGATATTCAAGATATAATTGCTAAGAATATTCAATTACAAAAAGATCTTAAAAAATTTACAAAGGGAAAAGAAATGTTTGATAGGCTTATTGGTAGTCAAAGACAATCTTTAAATAAGCATGGTTTAGGCTATTGTTTTAACAACTAGAAAAACCATGTTAGTCATACTACATTGAATGGAAAGCATTTCTTTGTGAATAAGAGTTCCTCCAGTGTTTGGGCACCTAAGACAAAAATGGTTTGGGTACCAAAAACTAATGTCAAAGGACCCAAGGTTGTTTGGGTACCAAAATGTTCACTTTTAGGTACTTAGAAGGAGGAGAATCGGTAGCGAACGGCTCAAGCAATAAAAGGTCGATTCCAAACTTCAAGGAAATAATTTGGATCGAATTCATAAAGTCATCGTCGCTATCAAAAGGAGATTGGAACCAATAGCAAATCGAGGATCAAAAGTTTGGTGGCATTTTCAATCCTCTTAAATTTTAACATTTGGTTCTAATCTAGGATTGTTGCATGCTTAATTGATATCATACATCGTTGTTTTTAGGCTTTAGTGATAGGGGCGTATATAATGTTATATCATCTAATTAAGGGGGAGAAATATGTATTCCTATACCTTTACATCATATGCTTGTATTGTTTGCATTTGATTGATGTCAAAAGAGGAGAATGATAAGGATTGAGCTTCAATATACTCATACTATGCATATTGTTAGGGGGAGTATCTTATACATGCATAGTTTGCATATATGAAGAGGAAGCAATCATATAGAAAAGGGGAGAACATAAATTGAATATCAAGTATTAAGATATAGATTTGCCATCATCAAAAGGGGGAGATTGTTGGCTTTTTGGCCTTAATCTATATTAATTTTGATGATTAATTAAACTAACATTAGTCAATCAACCTAATCAATCAAAGTGAGCAAACACGATTAAATGCATTGGATACATATTTGTATACTTGCAATCATCTTAATAGGTTGATCAAGATAATCAACAAAAGGAGCATTGGGACAAAGACATCAAGACTCAAGACTTGTAATCAAAGCTTTGGACCAAGACATGTAATTTTGTATTTATTGAGTCCGTAAGGTTTTATGTAAATGTGAGCACTAGGATTCTGTCTTGTCCCTCATCGGTAAACCGAACTACCTTCGGTCAACCGAATCTTGTCTAGTTCGGTCTACCGAACACCTTTCGGATACCCGAATACTTCCCACCAGTAAAACTTAGGTGTTTTCTGGAATTGCCCCAACGGAAGACCGAACCACCTTCGGTCAACCGAATAGCCCTGGACCGGTTTTTGACTTTGCTCCAACGGTAGCATTCGAATCGAGTCCGTAGAGCCCAATTGACTTGACCCACTTTGGACAAGCAAATACATATCGGTCAACCGAGTCCTTCTTGGCTTTAGGTTCACAATGGCTATTGACACGTGGCACTTGACCGTTGTACCCAAGAACTATTTGAGTTATAACTGTCAGCGCAAAACTCACGCTAACTTTGGTCTACCGAAGTGTACACAGTCAACCGAACTTGAAAGATCAGAGCCCAACCAATCCTACTGTCCACCTTGGAATGGTGAACCGAATGGAATTTGGTTAACCGAACTTAATTAGGGAAAAATTGATAAAAGGTACTGGAGGTTGGTGAACGGTGATTCGATATATAATCGGTCAACCAAATGTTTAATTCAGACCAATCCTTCGGACTACCGTTCTGTTAACGATCGACCGAATATGCCTCGAAATCTGCCTGAGCTAACGTCACATCTTGCATTCTCATTGGTCCATTTCCCCACCAACTCTCCAATGGATCTCTAAGCTTTGAAGCCTATATAAACACCACTCTAGAGACACAAAAAAACCTTTTACACCCTCTATTCATCAACTATCTTTGTGCTCTCAATTCCCAAACCTTCAAAGCTTATTCTTCAACACTCAAGCTTAAACTTCACCACTTGCATATCTAATTCTATATCCATATCCAAGTGTGCTCAAGTATAGAGTGTTAGTTAGATTGTGATTCAACTTCCACATCAAAGAATCATCAAGTTGTAAAGCTCGAGGAAGCTCCATCTCGGGTTGTGAGAGGAGACACGAGCGAGGCGAGGATTGTTCGCGAGGCTCGGAGTTGTAAACGGCGTTGATCTCGGCCCGAACAGAGATCGGTTAGTGGAACCATAAGTAAGGCTCTAGGAATCGAGTGAGGCTTGAGAGGAGGACTAGGACCCGGGTGTGGGTACCGAACCTCTCTAAACTCTGGTGTCGTCGATTTTGTGGTATGCACGTCTTATCTCTTAATCCTTTGATTAGTATTTTAAATTCCGCATTTATCTAGCGATTAGAGGGTCATAGATCCTAACAAATGTCTGGCGAACCATCTGAATCCAGTGGGGTATGTTACCCAAAAAAATTCGGCAGGGGCGGCTCAGCCAGACGCCTTTTTTTGAATTTTTTTAATTTCACATGGTGTGTTATTTCAAATTATTTCAGGTTCTATTGCAAGATTTTGGTGGTGATGAGTGGATTACAGTGAGCTTTTTGTAAGTCAACAAGTATTTCCAAGTGTGATGTTATAAGCTTCGGAGTTGGAGATAATGGTTTGTTGTACCCGTGTATTACAGTACTACCATGGGAGAGTCTGTCTACTATGACGAAGTCGTGCAGAGAGTTAATCATTGCTCATTTAGGGAGTCACAGACATTATATTCATTTAGAATTATCTAAGGGATTCCTCGTACCCCCTATAACGACCATATGGTTTCAAATTCGAGATCAGAGTGTTGTTGGATGGGAGCTAAAGTACAAACACAGGAGAGCCTATTGGGAGCAGTTACGTAGTAGATTTTGATTGTAACGTGTAATTTGTAATGCATTTGCTAAATTACTAGATTTTTAATGTGTTATGTGTTCGTACATTATATCGTGTTACTTTTTTTATCAGATTTCAAAGTCCAAATGAAATTAAATTTAGCAAACAAGGAAAAGATATATTCATCATAAATAATAAGAGTACAACAGATAAATAAGTTCCAAAAAAAGTACATAGGGTACAAGCCAACTACAACTACGTCTCGTCCTCCGAATCAGGGTCAGAAATGTCTAACTCACTGTTCCACGCCGGTATGAATCCATCCCACTCTACACATGTAGCTCTTATATCATCGTTCGGCATCAGGTCCCTACTATCTAAGAACGGTTGCGCAAGTCGTATCGCCTTACTCATCCACTGTATATAACAACAAAATAAACGTCCATTAATAATAAAAACAAAATATATATTAAAAAACATATCGCATCGGCACATGTCCTATCTGGTAGTCTCTCAGGTCTCTCGGCGATACTGCGCACGAGAAAGGGATGTGAGTACTTACAAAACCAAGCCAAATAATCTGCATCACAAGTGGAGGGATCGCGGCTACGTGCGAGATCAGCAACATGAAGTTGGGCTCCTCTCAAAAATGTGTGCCAAATAGATTCCGCGATCGAAGCGGGGTACGTAAGGTCGTACGTCGTCGAAGTCTCAGACCGCACTGCATGCTCTGTCATCGGGATGTCAATTGGGATCACCTGAACGTATCCTAACTGACGCAAGACGTGATCATGCATATAAGGCTAGATTATATCTCGATAACGAATATAACAACCCATCAATAAGGTCCTCGGCACCGCCGCATCAGGGTGAGGACCATGAGGTAACCACTCCACCTAAATGTTGACACGTTATTAATAAAAATAAAATAAATGTAAATAATATTGAGTCTTATACATGTGATGCAGTCATCTGATCTAGCCGTCTACAAATGGAATGTAATCGGGCCTCGCTCTTATCCTCACTCCGGACGGTCCACATATGGAACGAGTATAGCCTGACTCAATGATCTTCCGCTCCCGATGCGGGTGGAAAGGAGGAAAGTACTCATGTATCCAAGTCTGCAACAACGTAAGACAACCCACAATACCTACACAATCAACACAGCAGCAATATCCAACTGACGATAAAGGTATGCCAACGTCGCCGACCCTACGAGTACTCACCAATGGTATCCGGGTCCCTAGCCTCCAATATATCATGTGGTCTGACCCTACAACCACTCTTGTCGACAAACAAGACGCATCCAAGCAACAAGAACAGGTAAGCGGTCAATTGCGTGTCCTCACGCCGCGGGGAATGAGGGCGTCTGCACAATTCGTCAACAGAGTCTATGCTAACACCACCACCACTCCAAAAGGGGCTATCCTTCCCAAGGCCAGCAACGGTCACCCCGAGTAGCTCAGCTACATAACTCTTCAGCTCAACTGTTGATGCCTGAGCAGCGACCATACGACCCTCAACAGGAATGCGAAGGATATGGATCACATCATGCAGCATGATTGTCATCTCTCCGGAAGGCAGGTGGAAAGAGTTCGTGTCACATTGCCACTGCTCCACGAATGCAGATATCAACGGCATGTCAATGTGAGTGAACATGCTCCAAGGCAAGTGATCTAAACTGCTACCAACAATGGTCTCCGTAATATCGGCATTAAAAACTGACATCCAACTCTGCAGTGTAATACATGCCCTGTTTCGATTATGGCACTTCAACACCTTCTGATCCTCGCCCGCCCAAATGCGTCTAGCAATGTGGCCGCCAAAACTAGGATAGACGCTCCCATCTATAGGACCACCGAGCATCATATTGTACTATCGTGTAGGTTATGGGTCCACAATACTAATCACAATTAATCCTAATTACCTACTTGTTTGAACTTTCAAAGATATGCAGCGGAATTAAACAAACAAACAAGCAAGTAAAGCATAGAAATGCACACCACAATGAGACGGGGGATTTTTATAGAGGTTCAGCCACCGCCTACGTCCTCTCTTGCAAGCTCCGCTCGGATCACTGAGCTCCGCTCACGACTTCACTAACCACTCCCCGTTCCGGGCGGGAGAGAACGCCTTTACAATCCTCAAACTCACGAACAACCCTCGCCGAGCTTGGCTACACCTCTCACAATCCGAGAGGGATGCTTCGGGCTTTCACCGAAACCTTTACTCTTCTTTGACAGCAACAAACTTGAGTGGGACAATCACTCTCTAAACTTGAGAACACTTGAGTAGAATATGGAATTGATTACTAAGTGTGGAAGGTTTTGGGTTTTTGAGGGTGTGGAGCTTCTCTCTAATGTTGGGGACAAATAGTAGTAGGTGGGTTGTGTTAAAATGTGTTTTACAACTCTTTATATAGGCATTAGAGAGAATAGATCCGTTGGGGTTGATTGGGTGAGTATTGGTGTAGGATACACAAAACAGAAACTCGCAGGACCCAATTCTGAGTTAATTTGGTCGACCGGATCGGGATGAACGATCGACCGTTTGGCAGTTTTGAACTCAGTTAGGTCGACCGATTAGGTAACGGTCGACCGCCCAACGCTAAGACTCTGGTACACTTAAGTGATCGGTCGAACACCGAATAGGGTTCGGTCGACCGATTTGCACCAGGCACTTGGGGGTTGACAAACAACGATCTATTCGGTCGACCGAGCTAAGGTCTAGCGGTCGACCAATTTTGTCCAGGAGATTCGGGTTTGTGAAGAGACAAATATTCGGTCGACCGAACAAGGTCATCGGTCGACCGATACATGAAATGTATTTGGGGTATTTTTGGTTAATACGAATACGGCCATTGGGTATAATAGGACAAAACAAACGGTCGGAAAAATAAGTTCATACGGTCGACCGAAAGTGTATACACGGTCGACCAAAACCGGGCAGTGAAAACACAAACAGGATGAATGATCACTCGGTCGACCGAACGGCCTGTTACGGTCGACCGAATGTGGGCAGACTGTTATGGTTCAGGTTTAGTATTTTCCGATCTAAGTTTGGTTGATCTATTGAAGTCCAAATTATGTTAAATTTCGTGTGTGACTTCTATAAGGAACCTAGTTTGTGTTTAAGTTGATTTTAGCTCAAGTATGCTCAATTTACACAAGTTCCTAAGACTCAAAGAAAATACAAAATACGTGTCTTCAAAAGAGCTTGATTACATGTCTTGACTCGATTTTCCTTTCTTCCTTGAGTCTTGATCACCTGTAGAGTTTAGCACAAATAAATATATATGCAATACAATGTGTGTGCTACTCTACATGATCATAATTAAGATTAGGTTGATTAAATCATCAAAACATAGATTAAGTCCAAAAAGGCAACAATCTCCCCCTTTTTTATGATGGCAACCTATATCTTAACTATAGCTTAAAACATGGAATTTTTTATAAGTAAACTATGCATATTATTGCTCCCCCTAGGGATGTGCATAGTTTTTTGTTCATTTAGAACTCAAATTCCAAGTTACCCCTTTAATTATATCTGCCCCTTTGACATCCATCAAAGATGATATTTATATATAAAAAATCATACGATTTGAGTTCAATGTCGATGCCTTGTAATGAAGTTGCTCCCCCTAAAATTTGCACTTCATTATTTTAAGAAAATGATATTCATTAATCTCCCCTATCGATATGAAAATGATTTGTCAATTAAGTTCATTTCTATTTCTCCGCTATTAACATCAAGTAAATACTACAATTGAGCATGTGATGTTTTCATTTTCCCTATTTACATCCATTTAAAAAAAATTGACTCTAAAACTATGGATGTTATTCAGGCATTTATGATTTGCAATGAATGAATAAATGATATGTCAATTAAGCATATAACGTAGACTAGAACCAATTTAATAGAAAATTTTAGAGGATAAGAAAATTATACCAACTTGAAGCTTGAATTGGTTATATCCTTCATTCGGTGATGCAACCGGATTTTCGTATACTTTTCTCTTTCTTTGTTTTGCACAGGACTAGCAAAAGTTAGGTGTGGGGGTATTTGATTGACAGCATTTCATGCTTATATTTGTATCTAATATCCATTATCTTTCACCTAAAAAATGCTATGTGACGAGTTTTATGTTTGAATTTCAAAAATAAATAGGTTTGAAGATATGAAGCCTAAAAGGACCCAAAAGCTGGGAAAAATGACTGATTTGTGAGACCTGGGGACTAAAATGCAAGGGAGAGGGACATAAACGTAAGACCAAAGGATCAAAGAGCAAAACAGAAAACTCCACACCATCATGGGGAGTATTTTGGCAATTCTATTCGGGTCGGAGCTCCAACAAGTGAAGTAGATGCATCAAAGACCAACAAAGACATCCAGAAAAGCCCCGAATAAAATCCAGCATAATCCGGACCATATAGACTGAATGTTTTATTCATACATGCATTAGAGAATGGAAGGAATGTTTTATTTACAATGTGTTGTTAAAACATGAATGTATGCTTGCTTGTTTAGGATAGAATTTATAACTTGATGAGTTTTGCCAAAATGATTAGACACCTCTCATGCTTGTTTAGGTTCTGAAATAAACAACTTGTATATGTAAATGTTAATCAACTAGGATGGTGAATAGATTGATAGGTTTTGCCATAACATTTAGACACTTCCTATGCATGATAACACCACCTTCATTTGTGCTTAAAGAATGTGTTCAACACCCACCTCTTTGCATGTGTGCACTCACTCCACCCCTTAGGGGGTTTCTATTTCTGAATTCCAGCACTCTTATTTTGTTCTTAGTTAAGTTTTAGTTCATCGTTTATTCCTTTCGTTCGCATTTCGTACTTCGTAGTGTAGTGTAGCGTAGAGTAGGATAATCAAACTCTCTTCTCCATTTTTCGCTACTTGATTTCTAATAAACAAGAGGCTGCTCACCTCCCTGTGGACGACCCGTATTTGCCACGTCTTCATCGATGCCGTGCACTTGCGGTTTAATTTAAAACGTTCAACAGAACACTTCGGTGCACCGTTCAAAATGGACAGTAAAGAATTGGTGCGACTTGGTGATCATGTTCGGTAGAGCGTGGCAAGTTTGGTTGACCGATACATGTGCGGGTTTTCGGCTGACATTGAGTGGAAAATTTGTTTATCGATAACGGTCGAAATATTACGTGGAAAAATAGTCGTTATGTTCTGATAGACAACAACACTTTGGTAATCCGAAGATTTATTGGTAGACCGGTATAGATGTTTCAAAGGTTGTAGCTAAATGACACAATATAAGTATGATGGAGTTAGTTTGTACCACGTGGGCCAATAAGATGAAGTTGTTTAGGCCAAAAGACACAAGTCCGGTGATCTCCGAAAGAAGAGAGGCGGTGAGAGAGAAGTAGATGGAATCGACTTGGGTGGTAAGTGCCGCTTGAGTGCCATCAAGAGCAGTAGTCTCCCGGAGATTGGCATAGAATTGACGACAAGCTTCCACGGAGAAAGGAACCGGAAGTTTGTCATGAAAGAAGACGCCAAGGTGATCAACTGCGAGATAGGTGGAGAGACCAATCAACTCGAAATCTTTGATGATGATCTTCCACTCCGGAATTGGATTTGCACCACTAATAGTGTAGTAGTGCTCCTCCGCCTTAAGATTGTAGAAGATGCCTTTGTTGAAGGGCCGAAGATATTCGTCAATGGGTTCGTTCGCCGGATTTGTAGAAGAAGAAGGTATGTCGGGGTTGAGCCTTGTCTTCTTTGCCGGAGAAGCAGGTTTATTTCCTCTCCTAGTTGTCGGTTTCTTTGGTGGTTCCGCCGCCTTCTTGGAAGAACAAATTTTTCTTGGACCCATGAAGAAGAATGGAGGAAGCGATGAAAGGTTTGAAGTGAGAAAGGGAGGAAGCAAAAGTGTGCCTTGGGGATGATAGAAATGGAAGAGGGGATCCAAATATATAGAAGATGGTAGAAATGGGGTTTTCAAACATGAAAAACCGTGTCCAATGGTCATCCATTATTGTCTCGGAAGACTGTTGGACCAGTTGCAACGGCTAGAAAATGCAACGTTTCGGTCGACCAAACTGGCTTCGGTATACAGCCAAGAAGATAACAATAAGTGAAGAAGATTGACTGGAACTGGGTCACGGATGACCGAATGGAGGCCATTCGTCCATTTCGGGATAAACAGGGACGAAAAAACTTTTCACAACAGTCATCCGATTAAAAATTGGATACCCAAAAATTCAAAAAAGATTTGTTTAAAAAGGGGTCAACAAAGAATTCAAAATTTCACCCAAATCTCGCGGTCGTCTGAGATGTATTTGGATAACCGATGGATTCGGAACAGGGAAGGTTTCTAATTTTAGCACACGAAATCCTTCGATCAACCGTATATGACACGGTGTACCGAAACGGTGAATCCAGACCTAGTTTGGATCCCTTTCTAGACACAATCCGGTTAACCGAACCTTGTTCGGTCATCTGTCGTGTGCGGACAGAACAACAAACCAAATAATTAAAGCAATGATTTTTTAACAAATGAGATGAATTATGATATTTCTTTAGCACTACACATCCATAGTTCTTGTCTAATCTTATCAAATTGATCAACATTTAATGGTTTAGTAAATATATCCGCTAATTGATCATTTGTTGAAATGAATTGCAATTCAATATCACCTTTAAGAGCATGATCTCTAAGAAAGTGATGGCGAACATCTATATGCTTGTAACCTTGAGCAACCTCATACGCTAATAACATTCTAATTGCTTCTAATCGAGCTACCGGAGCATAGGTTTCATCAAAGTCGATGCCTTCCTCTTGGTTGTAACCTTGAGCAACCAATCGAGCTTTATTTCTAACCACTTGCCCGGATTCGTCAAGTTTGTTTCGAAAAACCCACTTCGTGTCAATTACCGTTTGATCTTTAGGTCTCAGAACAAGCTCCCAAACATCATTACGAATGAATTGGTTTAACTCTTCATGCATAGCTATTAACTAAAATTCATCATCACATGCATCTTCTATTTTCTTAGGTTCAAGTTGAGATATAAATGCATAAGAGCCACATATAACAAGAGCATTAGACCTAGTAACAATTCCTTTTGATACGTCACAAATTACAAGATCCTTAGGATGATCCTTCTTATATTGTCAATCCTTTGGAAACTCTTGTGTTTTCTTGAGATGTTTCATGTGGTTGTTCTTGAGTTGTTATATTTCGAATATGGTCAATAAGTTCATCATCAAGGTTAGAATTATCCTTATATGGTTCTTCTTGAAAGTGAACATGAATGGATTCTTCTACACAACTAGTTCTCTTGTTATAAACTCGATATGCTTTACTTCTACTTGAATATCCTAAAAATATGGCTTCATCGGATTTGGCATCAAATTTGTCTAAATTATCCTTGGTATTGAGAACAAAACATTTAGAACAAAAAGCTTCGAAATAAGAAATTTTTGGGGGTTTTCCAAACCAAAGTTCAAAGGGAGTTTTGTTTAAATTTGGTCGAATCAAAACACGGTTAAGAATGTAACAAACCGTGTTAACCACTTCACACCAAAAATACTTTGGTAAATCATTTTCACAAAGCATTGTTCTTGACATTTCTTGAAGAGTTCTATTCTTCCTTTCAACTACCCCATTTTGTTGAGGAGTTCTTGGGAAAGAAAAAGTATGTTCAATACTTTTAGAATCACAAAACTCCTCAAAACCTTCATTTTCAAATTCACCAACATGATCACTACGAATTTTCAAAATCAAAGACCCTTTTTCTCTTTGAATTCGTTTAGTAAATTTTTTAAATTGCTTGAAAGCTTCATTCTTATTTGCAAGAAACAAAACCCAAGTAAATCGAGTAAAATCGTCAATGATGACAAATGCATATCTCTTGCCACCTAGACTAAAGGTTCTAGATGGACCAAAGAGATCCATATGCAAGAGTTCCAAAGGTTTTGAAGTAGAAACCATGTTAATTGACTTGAAAGAACTTTTAAATTGTTTTCCAAATTCACAAGCATTGCAAAGTTTATTTTTCTTGAAATCCAATTTGGGCAATCCTCTTACCAAGTCAAATTTAGCAAGTTTATGAAGTTGGCTCATACTAATGTGGCCTAACCTCTTATGTCATAACCAAGATTCGTCATTTGAAGCAACTAAGCATGTTTCCTTAGACAATGAGTCAATGCTATCGACATGCACAACATAAACATTTCCATATCTATAGCCTTTAAAAGTGGTTTTCAAACTAACTTTAGAATAATCTATACAATATGTTGATCAAAGAAAACTAAGAATTCTTTATCAGATAAATTACTAACACTAAACAAATTATGTTTTAAACCATCCACAAGAAGCACATTTTGTATTTGAGTAGTAGAATCATTACCAACATCGCCGATGCCAATAATGTGACCTTTAGAATTATCCCCAAATGTGACGGTTCCACCTTTCTTTGATTTCAATGTTTTGAACATAGAGTGGTCTCCAGTCATGTGCCTCAAACATCTGCTATCTACAATCAACTTCCCCTTCTTTTTCACCTACATTCAAAGAAGAAGAAGATAATTTTGGTACCCATATTTGTTTTGGTCCTTAGGGGTTAGCTTTAGGTACCCAAACTTGTTTGGTTCTAGGTACCCAAACATTTGAAGAAAAATTCTTTTTCACTACACCATTTAAAGCATGCACAAAATAACTCTTAGAGTTTTTATTTTCATTCATGTATCCTAAACCATGTTTTTCTAATGATTGAATTTGACTACCAAGTAACATGTCTAGCATCTTCTTTCCTTTGGTGAATTTCTCAAGATCAATTCTCAATTGCTTATTGCATTCTCTAAGATCATGTATTTCTTTAGCATGAGATTCAACATTGAGTTCTTTTACGATTTTATTTTCCAACACAAGCTTATCAACTTCATTTGACAATGATTCATTTATACAAGCTAGATCATGATTAGATTTCCTAGATAATTTACTTTGATGTCTTAATATGTCACATTTTTCAAGCAATTCATGAAAGGCATCAAGTAATTCATCATATGAGTTTGATTCATGAGTTGAGATTACATCTTTTTCTCCATCTTTGGCGACATTGCAAGTGTTGGGTTCGTCTTGCTCGCTTGATGAAGATCCACTATCTAATTCTACATCGACTTCTTCTTGAGTGTAGAGACATAGATGAGCTTCTCCATTTTCCGACTCACTTGAAGAACCGGAGGATGAGTCGGATGATCCATCCCAAGTTGCCTTGAGGGCCTTTTTCTTCTCCTTACACTTCTTCTCTCTTCTTTTGAATCTCCTTTCTTTTTCTTCATTCTCTCTTCTCTTTTTCTCTTTTCTTTCCTTGGATTGGATTAAGGGTCAATCTTTCTTTATATGTCCAACTTTATCACATCCATAACAAATAGGACATTTTGAGCTCTCTCCATCATCCCTTCTCTTTCTTTGAAATTTATCTTTTATCCATCGCTTCTTGAATCTCTTAACCATCTTGCAATCTCTTCATCACTCTCCTCGTTGTCCGATTTTTTGGATTCAAAGTTAGCCTTAAGATCAATGACTTTTTCTTTCTTTTTCGAGCTCTTCATCTCTTTTCTCTCATTCATTTGAATCTCATAAGCCATAAGGCTTCCGATGACATCCTCCATTGACAATGTATTGAGATCTTGAGCCTCCTCAATGACGGTTGTCTTTTTCTCCCAATTGCTTGAGAGAGATCGAAGAATTTTCCGCACCTTGTCACCTTCATTCACCTTCTTACCAAGATTTTTCAAATTTTTAGTAATTTCGGTGAGGTGAGTGTTCATTTCGCTTATACTTTCACCGAGTTGCATAGAGAATAATTCATATTTACGCACAAATATATCAACCCTAGTTTCTTTCATTCTAGATGATCCTTAATGATGAGATTCAAGTAATTTCCATATCTCATAAGCGGTATCACATCCGTTAATCCTACCATATTCTTGAGTATCCACTCCACAAGCAAATATATTCATAAGTTTTGCATTCATCTCGGCATTAGCAATTATACCATCGGTTAATGTTGCTAATTGTTCACTAGTGGGTGGAACATATTTACTACCAAGGAATATCCATATTTTTAAGGAAATTGATTGGATGTAGATTATCATTCTATTCTTCCAATGTGCATAATTATTTCTGGAAAGCAAAGGGGGTCTAGTGGTAGATAGTCATTCTCTAAGTTTATTAGTGTTACTCTCCATGGCTAAATGGATTAGATGAGTAAACCTATGCTCTGATACCAAATGTAAGTTGATCGGTCACTAATCTAGAGGGGGTGAATAGATTATCTCCTAATTTTCTTAAACAATTGTACAATTAAAATAATAACAGAAAGAATGCAAACCACAAGATGACTCCGGAGATTTATAGAGGTTCGATCACACCACTGTGATCTAGTTCTTTCCTCAAGTTCTGATCGATCCTCCGATCCCTACTTGAGAATTCACTATTATCTTCGTTCTGGGTTGAAGATAAACCCTCTTACAATCGGAGCCTTGTGAACACCCTTGCCTTGCTCGGATCTCCACTCACAACCTGAGAGGGTGCTTCCTCGAAGATTTACAACACAATGGAAATTGAATGTGGTTGTTAAACTCTAACTTGAATGCACTCAAGGATTGGAATTAAGCTTGGTGTGAATTTAGTGGAAGTATGAGAGTTGGTGGAGCTTTGAAGGCTTGAAGATTGAGAGCACAAGAGTAGGATTGATTTTGGCAAGTGTGGTAGTGAATGTGTCTCTTAAGTGAAGCTTATATAGCCTTCAAAACAAATAAATCCGTTATGGTAAGTTGGGGAGAATTGGACCAATAGAAAACAAGATGTGACTTAAGCTCGGGCAGAAATCGAGACATATTCGGTCGACCGTTATCGAAACGGTAGTCTGAATAATTGGTCTGAATTAAGAACTCGGTTGACCGATTATAGGTTGGATAACTTTTTCCTAATATCGGCTAATTAACTTCGGTTGACCGAGAACACTTCGGTGCACCGTTCAAAATGGACAGTAAAGAATTGGTGCGACTTGGTGATCATGTTCGGTAGACTGTGGCAAGTTCGGTTGACCGATACATGTGCGGGTTTTCGGCTGACATTGAGTGGAAAATTGGTTTATCGATAACGGTCGAAATATTACGTGGAAAAATAGGCATTATGTTCTGATAGACAACAATACTTCGGTAATCCGAAGAGTTATCGGTAGACCAGTATGGATGTTTCAAAGGATGTGGCTAAATGACACAATATAAGTATGATGGAGTTAGTTTGTACCATGTGGGCCAATAAGATGAAGTCGTTTAGGCCAAAAGACACAAGTGATGTTCGGATGATTGATCCCTCTTTGTATACCGAATCGAGATGTCCAGAGAAATTTTGAAGCTACTGGGAATAGGGAAATGGTTGACCGGGTAAGGTTCGGTACACCCAAACAAGGATTCCATGTGATCAAGTGTTTACTGACTCTAAGGAGACAGTTGACCGGGTAAGGTTTGGTACACCGAAACAAGGATTCCAGGAGATCAAGTGTTTACTGACTCTAAGGAAACAGTTCACTGAGAGACACTCGGTCATCCGTTGGAAATAGATTGGGTAGACCGACAAGGAAACTGTCGACCAAAATAGACGGGTTTATCCTTTGTGCATCAAGTGTACATTTGATCCTATAACTCAAATAAATGAAAAATTACATATGAAGTCCTTGAACTTTGATTACAAGTCTTGAGCCTTGATGTTGAAGTTGATTAGTCCCTTGGTTTGATCACCTATATTGTTAGGAATACACAATATCTATGCAATTTGAAAATATGATGTGTGTGATGTTGTAATTGAAGTTATGCATACTATTAGTTTGTTAATCATCAAAATTAAGATTAAATGGCCAAAAAGCCAACAATTTTACCATATTCGAATGTAACGGGACGTCCGCTAGCTCGTTTCCTGGCCTCTGAGACATTGTTTTTGATGACTGAGAGGAAAATGAAG
This sequence comes from Triglochin maritima, assembly GCA_963682175.1. Classification (NCBI taxonomy): domain Eukaryota; kingdom Viridiplantae; phylum Streptophyta; class Magnoliopsida; order Alismatales; family Juncaginaceae; genus Triglochin; species Triglochin maritima. The sequence goes on from OY821770.1 coordinate 20,572,611, forward strand.
AGAGAGTTGTGGTGGAAGAGTGAAATGAGGAGAGATATAAGTAGAAAGGAGAGAATGACAAAACGGTAAATGGCACGGATGATTTAAGTAATTCGCGGGCAACGTTTAGCAGTTCAGAAAATAAACAACAATAGAAACTCTAAAAAGAGGGCCAGAGGGGGAGAGATAAAGGAAAAACCAAAAAGGTGTAAAAACACGTCAAATGATTGCATGATTGGGTTCACGATGCATAGACACTAGTGCAGAACAGTGCATACTCGTCGCCTAATAGACGTCGAATGTATTAACGGGCAACGTCTGTTGTTCACTATAGACGTTGGGTGTTGGAATATGCATTGGCATCCGACGTCTATATCCATCAGACGTCGACCTATAGATGTCGGATATGTGTTACATCCAAGGTCTATTGTTCATCCCATATAGACGTCGGGGTATAGACGTCGAATGAGAGTGAAATCCGACGTCTATAGGTCTAAGAAGGCCAAGTATCCCTTCAGTTTTTATCTTTTATCTATTCTGTTAGCCACCTAAACCCGACGAAAACCCTAGCCGTCTTCCTCCCCAACGACCACTCAGGCCAAAACTTGACCAAAACCTGACCAAAACCCTAGCCTCCGCAACACCGACCGTCTTCCTCCACTTCCCCAACCACTGTAGCCTCCGTCGAACACTGTCAACTCACCCCCTCCTCCTCCGTGACAACCATTGCAGCCTCCGCGATGACCACCGACCCTCCACATGTAAGAGGTTCTTTGTTTTAGTCGAGTACCATGTTTTTGTTGAAGGTTTTGGGTTAGATTTGGTTGGTGTGAGGTGGATTTGAGGTGGATTTTGGTTGTGTTTCAGCTTCGTTCTACGACAATTGGGTTGAAGACGAAGGAACGCGCGCGTTGTGCTTGCTATTGAGAAGAAGAATCTGCTGGTTCGTGTTTGATTTTTTTGTTTTCCTTCGTGTATAAACATGTATGAATGTATAAATGTGTTTTCATTAGGCTTAATTTGGTTTTCATTACATGTATAAATGTGTTTTCAGCAAAAAACAAGTATATTGTTCACAGCAAAAACATGTATATTTTTCAGCAAATACATGTATATTATTATATATAAAAAATAAGCAAAAACATGTATACTTTTTAGTTGAATTTTACAAATGACACAAATTTTAGTTGAATTTCAGTATATATTAAATTGCTAGATTTTTAGTTGGATTTTACTTGGATTGATACCTACTAGAACCCATTTAATCTACTAGAATACATGATATGAATGTTTGTAATGTGAATGTGATGTCGTGGAGAATATTATACATTTTTCCTGTTCATCCCAGGATTTGAAGATTTTTACATAGCAAATATTTAGGGGAGGTTCTGCTAAATTTTCAATAAAATTAAAATCTCAATTGTTATTAATAACATGATATTTTATGTTTAACATGTTTTAACGTCTTAAAATTATTTACATATTGTCTCTAAATATGCTGGTAGTATGATAATAACTCATTGACACCCTTAAGGAACTTGCCTTTTAATAACCTAAAGCAAAAGATTAGACAATATTTGCTAAGTCATTCATCATATAAGATTTTCATTCATCGTATTTATTATTTATTTTACGATTTTCATCGTAGATTGCAGGCGTAAGGTACGTAATCTGTTTCACTCATCATTCATTAGAAAGCACGCATTAGTTGGTAGGACTTGCATTGGAACAAGATCATTTGTATGAGAAAGGTTTCGACCAAAGTTACAGATGATGGATATGGCACGGCAAAAATGAATCATTTAGTTTTTCCAAGAATGACGGAGACAATGTTAGTGTGGGAGATCACTTAATAGGAAATGGTTCAGGATATGGCTGAAAAGTTTTCGTCCAACCCGATTTACTTGGTAGTTTGTTGAGTGACAATGAGAAGTCGTTGTATAAGAGTTGTATCAAATTCACTAGATTATCAGCAGTGTTGAAGTTGTACAATTTAAAAGCAGGAAATGGTTGGACCGATGTCAGTTTCACATCATTGTTGAAGCTATTGAAAGAGATACTTCCAGATGATAATGAGCTGCCAGATAGAACTTATGATGCTAAGAAAGTGTTGTGTCAAATGGGAATGGAATATAGGAAGATACAGGCTTGCCCGAACGATTGTATATTGTATAGGGGTGAGTTTGAAAACTTACATTCCTGCCCCATGTGTAATATTTCACGATACAAAATGAAACGCAATGGACCGAACCACAATGTAGAGGCTAATGAGATGAAAATCAAAGGACCTCCTGCTAAGATTTTGTGATTTTTTCCGATAATACCAAGGCTTAAACGTTTGTTTGCAGGTAAGGAGGATTCCAAGAACATGACATGACATGTTGATCATGAGAAACCAAATGATCAGTTGCTACATCATCCTGCAGATTCACCTCAGTGGAAAAAAGTAGATTACGACTTTCCTATGTTTGATGAAGAATCCAGGAATGTACGACTTGGACTCTGTACAGATGGAATGAATCCTTTTGGTAGTTTGAGTAGCATTCACAGTTCTTGGCATGTTCTGCTTGTAAATTACAATTTGCCCCCGTGGTTATGCATGAAACGCAAATAAATTATGTTGTCCTTAATGATTTCTGGTCTGAAACAACCTGAAAACAACATCGATGTGTAATTAAGACCTTTAATTGATGACCTAAAGAGATTGTGGGATGACGGAGAGCCAATTTTTGATTCTTATCATCAGGAGTCGTTTGTAATGAGGGTAATGATATTTTGCATGATTAATGACTTTCCAGCTTATGGTAATCTGTCTGGATATTCTGTTAAAGGTCGTAAAGCTTGTCCAATTTGCGAAGAGAATACATGCTCCTTGCAACTTGTTAATGGTTGTAAGACAATCTATCTTGGTCATCGGAGATTTTTGCCAGACTCCCACCCTTATCGTAGGTTGAAGAAGGCATTTAACGGAAAACAAGAGTTTCAAAATCTGCCAGTTGAAATCGGCGTCGAAAAGGTGTATGAACATGTAATGAACGTTGAATGTGAATTTAGAAAACTGTACAAACTAGCAAATGACAAAAGTCTTTGGAAAAAATATCCATATTTTTTTATCTCCCTTACTGGAAAACTTTAGAAGTTAGATATTGTATTGATGTAATGCACATAGAGAAAAACGTTTGTGATAGTCTTGCTGGCACTCTGTTGAACATACCTGGTAAAACAAAAGATGGATATAATGCAAGACTTGATCTTGTTGACCTTGGTATACGAGCAATGTTGGCACCAGAGAAGAAAGGAGACCGGAATTACTTACCTCCAGCTAGTTATACATTGTGTAGAAAGGAAAAAAAATTTGTCAGTGTTTGCACGATCTAAGGGTTCCACAAGGTTATTCTTCAAATATCAGTAGTCTTGTTGTTATGAAGGAGTTGAAACTTGTGGGGATGAAGTCTCACGATTGTGACACTCTAATGCAGCAGTTGTTACCTGTAGAATTGAGATCCATATTACCGAAAGATTTTAGACATGGAATAATAAAGTTGTGTTCATTTTTCAACAAAATTTGCAGTAAAGTGGTCAATCCCGTGCAGTTAGATAAGTTGCAGAATGAAATTATTGTGACATTATGTCAGTTGGAGATGTTCTTCCACCTACATCCTTTCAAGCGTTATATGAAAGTGTTGAAAGGTTATTGTAAAAATCGTCAAAGGCCAGATGTTAGTATTGTTGAAGGATACATAGTTGATGAGGTTATCAAGTTTTGCACTGGATACCTAAGAAACACCAAAAGTATTGGACTTCCGAAGAATCATCATGATGAACGTGCCGATGGTAAAGGGACATGTGAGATGAAAATGTTAAATCCAAATGGAGAGTACTTAATGACAACATATTTTTATGTGTTGTGCAATTCTAATGAAGTTCAACCTTACCTAAATGAACACATGAAGGTTGTAAATGAAAGAAATCCTTTGTGGAGTAATAAACAAGTAATAAATAGTCACAATAAAAATTTCATCTCTTGGTTCAAAAATGTGGCTTACAAGCGTGATGTTTCTGAGACAATACAGTGGTTGGCCTACGGTCCGCAATCTGTTGTTATAAGTTACAGTGGCTATGATATCAATGGATATTCATTCTACACAGTCTGTGAAGATTCCAAAAGTGTTGTTCAGAACAGTGGCATCACCTTAATAGCAGAGTCTTTGATTTGTGTCTAGTTCTAAAGACAAGAATCATGTATACGCTGACATCTCCTGTTACAGTGTAATTGAAGGCATATGGGAGCTAGACTTTGTTAAATTCAAAATACTTGTATTTAGATGCAAGTGGACTGATAATAAAAGTGGAGTTCGAGTGGATGACTTGGGGTTCACTTTAATTGATTTTTCAAAAGAATGATATAAAGGAGAACCTTTTATTCTCACTTCTCAAGCGAAACAAGTCTTTCATGTGGCTGATCCTTGTGATAACAAAATGTATTAGATGATAGTCTTATCGATTATGAAGAGACACCACATTTGTCTAAGAAAGCACCTGAGTTGAACTCAGTAGATGAGGAAATAAATGTTATGATTTGTATGTTTACTGATGACCATGGTGAAGGTATATGGATTGAAAATCCATTAAGAAAAAAACCCAGTAAAGGTGAAAAGTTTCTTGTAATACATTGTAATAACCATTTAATGTCTTGATTTTTAATTGTTAATGCCTTGAGTTTACCTTTTATAGTATCATGGCTCCGAAAAAGAAACTCAGTACTCCATCAGAGTCTGAAGGCTCGAAGACATACATTTCACGAAGTCCTTGTCTCATGAAAGAATTCGTGGGGAGAAGAAATAGAGACGGTAGAGTTCCAATCAAGTTTGATGACCGTCTTGAGCCCAAAGGCATGATGTCTGGTAATGGGAAAAGTTATCTGGCTAGCCTAGCAAGGGCCAAAGTTGACATTTGCTTGTCGAGTTGGGCCGATGTAGATGAGAAGTTGAAAGGCACAATATGGGATGACATGCAGGTAATGATTCCATTATAAAATTCTGTAGTTTAGTCAAACTTTTGAGATATATAAAGTTCTTAACGTGTTGTAGGCAACTTTCGAGTTCCAATCCACTGACAAGTTGAAGAAAAAGTGGATGACGTACATGTCGGTTTGTTGGAGGGACTTCAAAACAAATTTAACAAACAAGTACATATTCGGAGACGACCAGGATAGAAATCCATGTGATATCTATAACTTTATCACTCTGAAGCAATGGGAGCGATTCAGAAAATCTAGAGATAGCCCGGAGTTTTAGGTAACTGAGTTTAATTTAAAATATAAAATTATTAAGTTATTGTTTTAAATGACAATCTAATAAATTTGGTTTTAGGTCATCTGAGAAAAAAACCAAAAGATTAGATCTTCTGACAAGTATACGCATCGTATGTCTCGAGTGGGGTACCAAAAGTTAGAAGCATAAATGATGGCTGGAAAAATTGCTCTGAAGAAACAAGAGGCAATTGACTCTGGTATGAGTGAAGGACAAACAATCAACTTGTCTCCTCCTTCTCCCATAGCTTGTTGTGATTCTTGGAAGAGAGCGAGAGTAAACTCCAGAGGGGAGTACGTCGCAAGCAATCGGCTCGAAGATAGTAAGTTGTATCACTTGTTTATGTTATTAATTCACATTCAGTAATTTTATATTTTTGAATTGTTGGTAATTATTTTTTAAAACTTTAGGACTCTCTGAAATTGAGAGAATCTCAAGGCGAATTTGCTTTGGATGGTCAGAATAATATTCTACGCGAGACCTTGGGAAATGACGAACACCCCGGTCGTGTGCGAGGGGTACAGAGTAAGGTTGGACTGCTACAATATTATAGAAAGACTCAACGGTCTACTTCGTCGACAGGTCATACCAAATGTCATCAAGAGATCATAGATTTGAAAAATACGTTGCAACTTATTTTAGTGAGATTGGATCACGATTTGCCTACTTCTCCTACCCATCATCGTAGGACCGCTTCTTCCCCAGAGACCACCCCTTCGGTGCAACCAGTGTTCAGCCCCGATCGACAATATGAATTCGTGGCTCATTCTCGAGAATTAGCCATCGTAGGCGGTCCCTCGTTTGGAAAGTTCAAGGATGGATCTAGATGTGCTATATTTGTCGAAGACCCTGATCGAAGATTGGTGGGACACGATAGTTTATAACAACTCCAGACACCACTTCACAGAGGTGGGAGAGGGAGAAGTGAAGGTTGCAGTGGGGAGTTGCTTAGATGCTGGTGTTGTGGTGTCAATTCTAGAAGAAGAGAATGTTACCCTCTGCGATGCTATCGGTGGGTTCGTGAGGTCGCCTAATTATTTAGTAGAGGTAAATGACACACACGAGGTATACTTTAATTTTGAAAGACTGTCAATTTCAAATTTGTTAAAAATTATATTTTTAACGGTTGTATATAGATATGTAAGGTGTCAAGCCCCCAGAGCAAAGGGTCAAACAACCAACCTCCGATCAACATTAATTTGCTTCCAAGTAGGTGCAAAATGTTGTATCAATGTATGGTAGGTAGGGAATCACAATCCTTAAGTACCTGGGATTTGGAAGAGTGGGTTAAAGGGTTGCCTTCATCTTTGTACGTCACCAAAGAGGATGTTACGCAGTTCTTGGCGATGGATTCATTGTGCATCATGATTATCCACGTGAAAGTGAAGTAAGTGTTTTCTTTGGTATAAGATGAAATGTATTGAATAATTTTTTCGTCAATGTAATAAAATGTAATTCTTACTCTTGTAGACACTTTTATGATGCCAGAAGGTCAGTCTTTCCCGACGATCAAGTATTTGGATTTATCAGTTCATCTACCTATATATACGGGAATGCCGATAAATTGGGTCAGCTTAGGACTCTTATGAAAGAAGAAGACAAAATATATTATCTGCTCCCTTATCATGAGAGGTAAACTTGTTAATTCAAAGTGGAATTTTATTTTGTAACAAACTTCTAATTATATATGTAAACAAGGCTCACTGGATGCTTGTTGTTGTATGCCCCACGACTAATTCGACATATTGGTTTGATCCGTTGGTGTCGAATAAACCAGGGGACTCCATAAAGAAACTTGTAAATCTATAAGTTCATTTTAGTCATCGTATTTGTAATTCGTGGATTTTTATTAGTATTATTGAATGAAGGTTTTCAATAACTTGTGCTACTCAGGACAATGAAGGTTTGGGCAAGCAGAATATCACTCGATCGATGACTGCTAGTGAATGAAATAAGAAAGAAAATACTCTTCATTTTTCGTTAGACAATTAAACATTTATATGTGATTTTAGAATTTAGGTGATCATGCATATTTATATCTATACACATCCTAACATTCATTCATACAATCACATACATGTGAAGCACACAAACATAAATTACATCCATTCACACACACATTGGTGTGAGTTTATATGTTCATGCGTCCTTGACCTTTGCGCCTTCTCCACGACTTCCACTTTTACCATGGATGTAAATATTGAAAATATAAACATGCATCTTACAATTTCGAAATTATCTAGTGCAAGTTCTATGTAAAAATTCACTCATATGCATGCATATACATAAATAATTCGCTTTGGCATATACGTAAGCTCATGTGATTGAATAATAATAACATACACATTCATTCATTCACACATGGCTTCGTCTGAACATACAACCTCACATATCCCAGCAAAAGAGAACTCGAGCAACACATGTACATATACTATAAATTACTCGATTTAGTTCATCCTCCATCTCTAAATCAAAGAATTACAAAATTATTTGAAATCCATTAAAAATAATTTTACACATCCATAGTTCCAAATACAAAACACTCTAACCACAGTTTATCCTATTTCAAAAAGAAGTTTTTAAGGAAAGATAAACTTATGTCTTTTTCGTTTTGTAGATTCCTTATAAAATTATCATTTAATATAAAACGAAAATTTTATATATTAGACAAGTCCAAATATAAATTCTAACATTCATAAGATGTGTTTTAAAACATTTAAAACTATCAAAATAATCAATTAGAATTAAATCAACAAAACTGTCGGAAAACTCGAAAAAGACATCAAACATGAATTGTTTTGATTGTAGATGGTAAACTAAAATTAATTATATAGTCTAATCATTCAAAATATGAACTAAATGCTCTGATGCCACTGTAGGATTTCGTGTCCTTATGTATGTATATATTTTTTAAAAATTATACATCCATACAAGATCGATATTCATATTTTCAGTGATTTCATGTATATTATTTTGTGTTTATTCCAATATCATGCAAATCTACATATATTAAAATAAACAAAGAAGAGATGATCATACCCAAAGGTTTTTCTAAATGCTTTATGAAGATCCGGAGTTACGTTGTTCGTCGAATCGCTCATCGATCCGCCTCCAAGTGTCATCAAACTCTAAACAAGATTAGAGAGAAATGAGCGAGCCAATTCAATCTCTAATTAAGGTTAGAATCTAGCCAATAACCCTTTTATGCTCCCTGAGAATTTAATCTCCAAAACCTTGAAATAATTAAGGATTTTTCGGATGGATTAATAAGGTGGTTAGGGAGAGAAATTTTTGCAGTAATTAAAACAATGAGGGAGAGAAGACATTTATAGGATCTTCCAACACCCACATCATGGGCTAACCACTAACTCATGATCTCTTATTTTTTCTCTCCCTAAAATCAATCACAATTTGACACACAATCATCCACATCTACATTTAACCATAATTGAAATAATTCCAATACATGATTAATACTAATTCCTTATTAATTCAGTTAAAACTGTATTAACCGTTTTTTGCCTTTTACCAAATTTTGGATTTATATCCAACAAAATTTGATATTCAGGGTTTTTAGCAAATTCATATATCATGTTATATATTATCCTACGTAATGTCAAACTATTACACCTCATAATACATACATCTCATATGACTTTGTTCATGATTCTAATTATATATTCATTTCTTGACCTATTAAGCTAATTATAAATATGTAACTTAACTCAAGTCACATTGTGCACATTATAATTTTGTTTTATCAAGGGGCTCACTAATATTATCACTCAAATTAATAGGGGCAATGATAATCTTTTGACTAGCTATCTTTTCTTGCACAAGTCAAGCTCAACCAACTATTGACTTTATCACTATGCTCATTGATAGTTTTTGACAATAATTAGGATTGTAAACAGGTCGGGTCTGGGCGGGATTTGAACCCACCGCTACCTGACCCGTGTAAGGTAGGCGGGTTGGCGGCGGGGCGGGGCGGGTGATTTTTTTAACCGCTACCCGACCCGCCTAAGATCGGGTAAACGAGTTACGCGGGGCGGGGTGGGACAGGACGGGTAGATGGATAAATGGATTTTATAAAAATGTTTTTTTTCTTTTTCTGTATAACATCATAAATTAAAAACATGACACATTACCACCTTAAAAACATGACCCATGTGACGAACACCATAAAATTATAAATAACTTCAACTTTATAACATCATTAGGAAATTAGGAATTAGAGAATTGGGATATGTATATGGTATATAAGTATATTTATATATATAATATTTATTATTTAATTTATTAAATTCTTATGCGAGTAATCGGGTAAACGAGGAGGGTAGAAAATACAACCGCTACTCGCCCCGTTTATTAGTCGGGTAGGCGGGTTGGATTTTTACACCACTACCGGACTTAGGAGGGGCGAGTTTTACCCACCCAATTTACATCCCTAACAATAATCAAATTGAACACGTCTTATGTGAAAAGACATAAGTCTCATATCTTAGGATTCAAGACACGGTGAAAATATTAATGACACAACATGATTCCATAATGTTTCACTTGTTAGGTCTATTCAATATATAAAAGTAACAATTTTCCTCTTTTATATACTCATGTCGTCAAATATTTGTAGAGCTACAATAATTGACGACCAACACGACAATCTTATCTCGGTAATTAATGTTTCATGTTAATTACCATGATTGTGAATAACTTTTGATTTATATAAATCATTATTTTTTAGAGCTCTATGGTTAAGGACCAAGAGCATCTTCCTTAACACTTCCAAAAGACGAGTACAATAATCAAGGAACAAAATATTTGCACATTCAATTCATAACAATTGACATATAAAAGTAAATCTTTTAGAACACATTCCTTTCACACGTCCTCTCCCATAGCCGCGTCCCCCGCCTCGTGTTGTATTTCTTACCTCTTCAGTATCCTGAGTCAGATCACCATCCCCATCATCTTATGTATGTAGAATAGTATATCATCTTGCTCTACGACACGATCTTACTCAACCGTAGTATAGGTTTTTCAGCAAAACACATGAGGAAAACCTTCAATTTTTCCTTCAACTTTGCAGTCATTGAAGAACTTGTCTTATGATCTCTGATGACCTCATGGATTTTATGGAGTTCTTCATGGAACTCATAAACTTGATGCACCTACAGACAATTTGAACGTTAAACAAACATAAAACAGATTTTAAAAACATCGTAAGTGTTGAATTGCAAATTGAGATCTTACCATCTCTCGCTCTCTACCCGGGGCCTTTACAAGTTCAGCATTGGAACCGAACTGTGGTGAACAATTCAATGTACCGTGATATTCCAGTATCATTCCCAATACAATTGTCTACTCTCTTCAGGAGTGGAACTTAGGAGTGGTCGTTGTAACTACTCTCTTCAGTAGACCAATGCTAAATGAATTGTGAATTTTCCACCACCAATTCATGTCTGCTCACCCCTGAGCCGATTTCACAACATGTCTCTCAATCGGCTCTGTAATGTGTTGTTGTAGACCGAACTGCCTCATCACTCGGTCTAGACAATGCATAACCACCTCCCAAAATTTATAAGTCATGTACGACTCATCTATATCTCCGAACCTTTTATACATATGAGTGGAAATTGATTATGGTCTAAATGTGCATAAGGATCCTGGGTGACCTGGTCGGTTTCCCACGTGTCGAGCTCATTCTGATAAAAATCAAGTGTCTATGTCTTGACACTTCCCCCAAACGATCATGGTCATCTCCAACGGGCTCCTAATGGTGCATTGTCGTCCTCCGGTATACTTACTGTCTGCTTTTACTTGGTCTGCCAATGTGTAAATGTTCCCAACAACACAAGTGCATAAGAAACGTGCACAAATGTCTGGTTGTTATCAAGCTAGCTAGCATCATCCAAATGGTGATATAAGTTGGCTAAAGCCGCACTTCCCCAATTGTACTCTGATGCCAAGACCAAATCTCTGAGAAAAGGTAGTTACTTCAAGTGAATCATGGTGTCACTCTTATCAGACAAAATACTGCACCCAAAGGTGAAACAAAATAAACGCTCTGGTGTGGCGTACGACCATGTCTTCATCAACATCTTCCGGCAACACTTGAAATTGAACTTGCAACCAACCCGGAGTGACTGAGCCTTTCCTGCCTAGGGCCTCTGGACATTGATCCAATAAATCCATGCAGATATCAGGCCATATGTACTCCTACGACTCACAGATTGGCAAAACATCTACGCATAATCCTGTAATCAAGGAGGTGTTATGCAATGTAAAGTCATCTCGTTATGTCGTAGGTGAAACGAATGAGTCTCATGTCTCCAGTGCTCCACCATCACCCCCAACAAGGAATGGTCCAACTGAACACGGCCTAACCGATGGACTGTGTCAAACCCTATCGTATCTAGCAAAATAAATATAGGTTTGTATGCTTCAAAAAATAAAACTTGCATTTAAGTGACTCATCATAACTAATACTTATTCAAGAATTACAATCAAACATCACAACTATCACTCATTCAAACATTACAATCCAACATCACAACTAACACTCGTTCAAGCATTACAATCCAACATCACAACTAACACTCATTCAAGCATTTCATAAGTAACATGCATAAACCCAACATGCATTATTCAAACATAAACTCATGTCCTAATAAACATTTTGATCACCTCTAAATAACAATATTTTTTTAAACCTCAACATTTAATCACATTTTTCTCAACTTCGGCCCGTTTATTTTTTTACGACAAAACCATGTAAATTATACATTTGAACACAAAACAAAATAATAAACATCAACAAATATAAGATCGACAATAGTAAAGAGTAAATATCAAACTTTATTGGTAAAATCAACAAAATCTAAATTCCACAAAAAACCAAATCTAATCTCCAACATGGATAATAACACATACAAACCAAAAACATGAATCAATCTACTATGTTACTCAATAAAAAAATTGGAGTAGAAAACAAAACCTGGAATCGGGTTTGGTCCAAAAACAAATCCTAATCCAACAAATCTAACCTAAACCAATATTAATCATGATTCTATACACAAATATGGAAGGAAAAATGGGAAAATGGAGAAAACAAAGTGGGGGAGGAAGGGTTCTGTTGTGCGACTTTTATAGCCTTACAGAACATGGCGGTACGGATGCAGAATTCACTTTTTTAAAATGAACTCAACGTCTGTAACGTTGAGTTCTATATTACAAACATGGTATCACAGGCGTCGAGTTCTTTATAAGTTCCAAGACTAGTAACTCAGCCCTTCGAATGTCGAGTTCTATATAACTAAACTCGGTAGTGCCACTAACGAGTTCTATTTGGTGTCGTACTGGCAGTACACCATACATTGGTTGTGCGAAATTTTCTAAGCCCCCAACTCGACAGCTATGTTGTCGACTTCACGTCTCTGTTTTAAAAACAGAACCGACCCAACGGACAGACCGGGTCAGACCGAGAACTGGTTCATGGAAAAAGCTGACCTCCCAGCTAAACCAGTGTGAACCAAAAAAAACTAATCTAACCGGTAGGGTTTTTCGGTTTGGTTGTACCAGGTTCGACCGAGTTTTTTTAATTAAACGAAAATTACAAAATCAAGAATTTTCTTATTTTTTCTATTTTCACTTTCCCAATTGTGTCTAGTTTGGAGTTTGAGTTTGAACTCCACCCTGCCTCCTTTGGTCCCGACTCACCCCCACAGCCCGTCTCCTAAGCCAGACTCAATCGATCCACCCATGTCTCCTCAATCCGACTCCACCACCACCTCCTCACTCCTGAGTCCTAAATTCACCCCCAACTCCATCTGCGTCTCATTAGTCCTGACTCCACTAGTCAACCCCCGCTTCCATTCCTTAATCCCGACTCCACAAAATTCAAACTCTGTTTTTTTTTTTGAATGCTTAGTATGTAAGGTTAATTTTGTTGAATGCTTAGCATGTGTGGTTAACCGGAAGAGTCACTGAAATGATGGTATTTAGGGTGTTAATAACATTTTTATAGTTATTTCTATGTTTGGAGCAATATAGTTTCAATTTTACATTATTTATCGACTCTTTTTTTCTTCACCTCCTCTTCGTTTAAATAGAAACCAAGTGTTTCTTGGTTTGAAAATGTTGAATATTTTATCTTAAGATTATCATATATTTATCTTAAAACTGGTTCAATCGGTCAGACCATCAGTCGGACCGTCGCTACGGAGTCGGTTCGGTTCAACCCTTGGTTCACAAAATGTTGATATCATGATGACGTCATCATCGGTTGGACCAGGTTAAATTGTCGGTTGGATCGCTTTGAACCAAACCAAACTATTTTCGGTTAACTCTTCGGTTCAGTTTTTAAAATATTGCTTCAGCTCTACCGAACTCGTGAGTTAGGCGCAACTGCTTTAGATTATTCTCCAACATTAAAATTTTCTTTGGATAAGTTGCACTTTTGTCGATCAAACCTCGCCAAAATTCCACGTAATATTGTGCTAATTTTGAATAGAATAAATTCTTCAAGCAAGAAAACCATATGTTTAAATATTTTCAAATACTAATCACATCGAGAAGGTGAACATGACAATAACGACACAAAGCCAATAATGAACAATTAAGAGGAAGAAGCTTGCATAAGTGGTGTGAATGGAAGTCGTTGCAAGAGAGAGAGATGATGAAAAGTCGTTACAGAATATAGAATGACATGGAAACAAACATGCCATGTCACGAGTTCTATTCTAGTTAAAAGTCTAATAAAGTGCATATTGAGGAAGTAATTGTATTTTCCCGAAGAAATTATAGTATTTATTGATTTTTTTATCTTTTCTTGATCGATTTTGGTTCACGCTGGAGTATTTATTGTGTACCGATTGGCTCGTGAGCTACTACTTGCATAATTTCAATGACTTTTACTTTTCGAAATGCTTTTTATAGCTTTTTAAAAAAAAAATGTATTTACACAATTAAAGCTGATGTTATTTCTTTCCCACTGAAAAAAGTTGCACATTCTTTTATTAAAAAATGTTTCCATATGAGAAGCAGTAAACTAAGAAAATACATAATTAAAGCTTACGTTATTTCTTTCCAAGTGAAAAATGCAACGTCCTGAAACAACAGAAAATTTAAAACAATTATCACAATAATTAAGACCATAAAGAATGGAAAGTTACTCATAAAATACTCAAAATGTGCATAATTACATGAGTTTTTCAAAATGTATGATTACATCAGAGTACGCGAAAAGTAGAAATACAAGCAATCATACAACCTAGGAAAGTAAGACTGGAGGATCCGATCTCAGAGTGCTCTCGTCCTCCGTCGCCACCCACCCGGCACCTATTGCGGTCCTGAAATGCAAATGAATAACAATGTTTGAGCTTCCATAAGGAAACCATGTATACCAAGTCCACATACATGCGTATGAATGTAAAGTGCAATGAACCAATCATACTAGTAATCATGGCATACACGCGTGCAACATAAACATTCCCCCTCCGGGGTACTAAAGGACATCAGTCCCACCAACAACAATAACGGGTCTCCTAAGGAAACCCACCGCAAACACACGCGGTCTTACGGAGAGTACGCGACACACCCCACTCGCAACTATACTAAGCATGAGGGTACGATGAGAATCGCACGTACTTCGGCGTCATAGATACATATCTGATCTCCAGGCGCTCACACAAGTTGTACTCTTGGTATTAGTCACACAAGCTATAATCATCGAGCGCTCACACAAGTTGTACTCCCAGTATTGCTAACACAAGTTGTACTCCCGGTATTGCTCACACAAGCTGTAAACAGGGTCGCTCAGACAAGTTATACCACCCCTTCCGCCGGACAGGGCCAGACGGATTTCCCGCTCCACGGAGCCGGTTACCATGCAATGCAATACATAGGGATCCACGGTCCTATAGGTCTACTACATAGGGTGACTAAATAAAAATGCAATATGTTACAAGAAAAGCAATAAAACTCAAGGATGGTATGTGCAACTAAATCCAGCAGCTCTATCCATCAGTCCAGAAGCTCTGTCGAGCAATCCATCCAAAAAAATTGTCCATTCATCCAGAAATTCAGTCCCTCCTTCCAGAAGTGTTGTCACTTCATCCAACACTCCATACAAAACCTGGCCACCTTTACACTGACCATCGGCTAGCCCGACGTCCGACAGGAACAGACCACTCCGGCAGCCCACCGCTAACTCACACAAGGTGTGAGCTCACACCTTGTGTGAGTTAAAAAGTAAACTTGGCATACCTTCTCTCTTGTCAGAGCTTGTCGGGGATCGCTCGACTCCTTCTTCAAGCCACACCACCACCGTTGCGCTCCTTGCTCGCACCCGACCTTCACGTCTTCGGTGGTCGAGGGACGTGGGAGAGGAAGAGATGGAAATGTGGTGTGAGAGTTCTCAAAAGACCTATATCTACAGCTGCGGCAATAGGAGTGTGGTTTGGTAATATACCAATTTGGCCACTATTAGTAGATAAAATAATTTCTTTCACTTCGGAATCCAAAATAATTTGATTGGGGGTCAGTACACAAAGATTTAAGGAGGAAAAGAATGGGAGGAGATGTGTGTGTGTTTTCTTTATAAATACAACTTCCACCAACCAAGGGCATGCAAGTCCCATGCCTCCACCCACTGCCACCTTACCTCCTACACCCTCCATCAATCCACCATCACTTCACACATTCCTCCAAGTCAAACACTCCATCAACCTAAATCATCACCCTAAGCACACTTAACCCTTTAATCAAGGTTGGGATTTAACAAAAAAAAGTTGCACATTTTTTATTAAAAAATGTTTCCATATATGAAGTAGTAAACTAAGAAGCATCCATTTCTCCCTCCTACCAAAGGCAAGATGTTCCAATGCTAAGGTTCAGTACCTTAGAGGTTGCGTTTTAAGTTTCCCAAACCTTGAGTTTTGAGGAAGAGGTTTGAATGTGGTGGTTTGAGTTTGAGTTTTCCAAACCTAACTTTAGTCTCTCAAACAATTCACTTTAAATATATCATTTTTTAGAGTTTCCGGGAAGACCTTACTGGTTGTTATTATTATTATTATGGAAAATCTTAGTAGTGATTACCATTATTTTTAAATTAATGATGTTGTGGCCATTGAAATTGGATCAAATAAATTGATGCACGTCTTTCAACTTTAAGTAGTTGGGCAACTCTCAATCATCTAATTCCCCAAAAATTAGAACATGAAATCGAAAAAACCCTAAGCTATTGTATTCCACACTTGTAATTTTTAAAAGCCTCTATTATAGGTATTTTTTAATGAGAAAGGGCATAGCCTGGAAGTAGTGTAATTGTTAGGGACCAATTGGTCTAATTTTTCTGCGTTTTGCAAAACTCACTCTCATGGTTGAGTTTTCCAAACCACAATTTCATATACAACTCAAACCTCTAATCACTCAAACCTCGAAACGCTAAGTAAGTGATTAGTAGCATATCATGCATAGTATTCATGATATATATCCTTAATTTTACCCCAACATTGTGCTACTCGAGTGTTTGTTGTTATATTTCAAGTATTATGTAATAAAGAAGAGAAGATAATAGAAAAAAGACTAAAACGTAAGAAGAAATGACTTAAATGAAACAACATGGACCTTTCGGTCATACACAAGGACTCATTTACAAGAGAGAATGAGTTGGACGTAAGCCCGAAAGTACCAAATAGCAAACCGAGAAACTCTGCATCATCATGAAGAGTATTTTGACAATTAGATTAGGGTCCAGACTCCAATAACCGATCTTGGTGCACCATACGTGAAGACTTGAAGCACTAAATAAGATGTCCAAAAATGGGTCGGATCCACAAAAAAGAGACCTCCATTGGCGGCCCAAGACCGCCAATTAACGGTCCGTTTTTCTCAGAATACGACCCGATTTCCCGTGGATATGGGTTATATGTTTATGTTTATTCTGGGAATGTTTCATTAGTCCCACATCGGGGAATTGTCCCTAGTTTCCTTTTTTCATGTCTATAAATAGAACTTTTCTTTCTCCTTTGTAAACTACACATTGCTTGGTGGCATTCTCTCTACTTAGTTAAACCACCACCAGTCAAGCATGCCACAGTTAAACCTGGGTAATGGGTCGTGTCGTGTCGTGCCGCACCGACACTGTTCCAACGGCTCTAAGCTCTTAGAGTCGTTTGTGGGTTTTTTTAGTTTTTTTACTAAACTACCCCATCTCTATCATATATAAACCCCCAACCCCTCTCATTTTCTTTACACAAATCTCTTAAAATCTTCCAAATAGTCTCTAATCTTTCTTTAATTGCTTTGATTTTGGTGGAGACGGGTCGAGTTTGAGATAACGCGTGAAGCCTAAAGCTACAAGCAGACCGCTGACTGTCGATTTCGCGACTCATCTGCTCTTCATTTCCCAGGATTTTCTAATCTTTTTAGTAGTTAATTTTAGTTAATCAATCACCATCATGACATTCTCATCTATGGAAAAAAATCTCTTTTTGTTTGCATATTTAGTAATTTGCATGACTTTATTATCTGATAACGAAGATAATGATAACTCACCACCTCCTCTTATTAGTCCACCTAGACCTACGAGTAACAACTATTAGGAAAAAAACATCTACAGTATGAAAATGATTTTGATGAATGACACCACCTCCCCCTTTTGTTATTCCACCTAGACCTAATGGTAACAACTATTAGAAAAAACATCTTCAGTAAGGAATGATTTTGATTAATGACGAACTGCTGATGGTGAACCAACTGCTATTTGTAAACATTGTGGTAAGTATATTCTGTCAAGTCAAGTGGAGGAACCAGTCATCTAGGTAGACATATACTTGTATGTAAAGTTAAGAATAATCCTTCATCGGTAGTGGGTTCACGTCAATCGGTTTTAAACACAACTACTGAAACTTTAAATTTTAGAAGATATTATCCAATTAAAGGTAGAGAGATAATTGTTGATTTCATAATTAGAGATGAGCTACCATTTAACATATGAAGGCCTTAGAGAATCAAATTTCTACAATAATTCGTAATTTAAACCATTTTCTAGTAGAACACTTAAAAATATTGCATTTGATAAATTCGGTAAAGAAAAAGAAATCATGATTGATTATTTTTCACCAATGAACAATAAAATAACATTAACTAATGATGTTTGGACCAGTCCAAATAATTATGTTTATTGTTTCTTAATTATCTAGATGATTTATGATGTTTAAATAAAAAAAATCATTTTTTTTAATTATTTTGTATTCACACACTACCAAAACTATATTTGATCACGTTAAAGACGTTATCATAGCTTATAATCTTTAAAAATAAAGTTTGTGCAATTGCATTTGATGATGCTACTAATAATAGTTCAACAATACAAATGCTTATTAATTATTGTGATCCACATGTAGATGATTCACTATTTCATATTATATGTGTTTGTCATACTTTGAACTTGGTAGTACAAGATGGACTTAGCATAATTTTACATTACTTAGAAAATCTTAAGAATGCAATTACTTGTGCAGGTTGTAGTAGTACGTCTAAATATCAAGAATTCAGATAATTTTGTGCATATAATGAAATTAAATCCAGGAAGTTTAAATTAGATGTCCCTCATATATGGAATTCTACATATGAAATGTTAAAATGTTGTCTTCTTTATCATCTTTCAATTTCAACCTTTTGTAATGAAAAACAAAATAAGTGCATGTTAACCGATTTAGATTGGAACAATTGTCAAATTTTGCATGATTTTTTAAAACATTTTTTCACCTTCACTACTAGATTAAGTGGACAATATTATCACACCTCTAGTATATTTGTCTTTGAATTACTTCCAATTACTAATTTTTTTGTGAAATATAGGCAAAATGCTGGTTTTGTTGAAATTTTAACTGTAATTCAATTGAGGCTAAGTTTAATAAATATTGGAATTCTCCTCCATTTAGTTTTTGTTTAGCTTTAGATAGGTGTAGGTCTTTGTTAATCAAATATTTTGAAAATTACGAAATACTATATAATGTAAATCAAATGAGTTCAAATGTTGCTAGTTAATCATCACGACCACCTCCAACTGCAATGAATCTAGATGATTAAGACTCCAAATGGATTTGGTTAAGTCAAAAATGGCAAAATTAATGCAAACTGACACCCATGAATTAACTAGATATTTAAACATAGAACTTTACTTAAGTACGACTGAGTTAAAATCTTTTGATTTTTTAGGCTAGTTGAGAAAGAACTCATGTAGGTTTTCTACTAGTCTCCTTGATGACACGAGATTTCTTATGTTCTCCGGCGTCAACTGTGACGTCAGATGTTGCTTTTAGTGCAGCTAAACAAGTCTTGTCTGACAAAAGACAATGCTTGTTTGACAAAAGACAAAGCTTTCAATCGAGATGAGCGTATGCCTGAAGGATTTGATCGACGCTGCGGACATAATGCAAAACATGAACATTCACGACAGTAGTGACGATGAATATTGAAGACGATTTAGCTAAACCATTTTGTTAAATAAGTAATTTTTTCCTAATACCCCTTTAAGCTTTTTCATTACTCTTTAGGTTTAGCTAACATCCAACATTTTCTATATGTAACCAATATATTATTTCTCGAATTTAGTCAACAATTATTAATAAATAAATTGGTTATTTTGGGGAAAAATTAATTGTGTTTGTGTTTTTGTTAATTCAATTGTGATTGTATACTTACTTCAAATTAAAAACAACCGAAGAATCAAAACCCGACCTGACCCAACGAAGGAAAACCCAACCCGACGCTCCCAGATCCGGCATGACACGACTCGATACCCAGGTTTAGCTGCCATAACCAATTTTTAAAATTTAAAAATCACCAACCACGTTTACTACACTACCCTCCGACACCCTATTTAAAGCCACACCACAATTCAACGAAAACTCAACCACACCTTCCAATGGAGAGTGACAAATTCGTAAAACCAATCGTTTACCCGCGTATTTGTCTCACCTAAAAAACCACTCACCTCTACTGTGGTTCTAGGGCTGTAAACAGGTCGGGGCGGTTTTGAACCCACTGCTACCCGACCCGTCTAAGCCAGGCGAGTTGGCGGGGTGGGTGATATTTTTTCAATCGCTACCCGACCCGCCTAAGATCGGGTATACGAGTTATGCGGGGTGGGATGGGGCGGGGTGGGTAGATGGGTAAATGAGGTTTTCAGTTTTTTATTTTTAATTCTGAATGTAGATTTACATGTTTGTTTGTTTTTTGAAAAATTAAAACCAAATTGAAACCAAATGCAACTAGAATTCATCAATAACAATTAACAAACCAAGAACAGACGATAGTAAATATAGTAATATACAACATCAAATATATAAGACCAAAATGTATATATATTTGTAATATTAAACCGGTCATCGGGTAAACGGGGTGGGTAGAAAATCCTACCGCTACCCGCCCCGTTTAATAATCGGGTTGGTGGATATTCGGGTTGACCGGTTGAATTTTTTTCACCACAGATCGGATTACGCGGGTTGGGGTGGGTTTTACCCGCCCCGTTTAAAGCTAGGGCTGCAAACGGGGCGGGGCGGGGTGGGTTTGGCTCCGCCCGCTACCCGCCCCACCAAAGTCAGGCGGGCAAACGGGACGGGCGGGGCGGGTAAAAAAATTGGGCCGCTACCCGCCCCGTTTAGTCCGACGGGTTAACGGGTGGCAGGTTAACGGGTCACGGGTAGGAAAATTTTAATTTTAGAAGAAATGTTAGAAGTTTAATGAAATAACGAAAATTTTAATACATAAATATGTATTTTTTTTAATAATTATATTTGTAACGGGTAAACGGGTTGGTAACACATTAACCGCAACCCGCCCCGTTTAGTCCGGCGGGTTAACGGGTGGCGGGTTAATGGGTCACGGGTAGGAAAATTTTCAACCGCAACCCGCCCTACGCGGGGCGGGGCGGGTTGGCGGGTCAAACCCGCCCCACGAGCAGCCCTATTTAAAGCCATATGTGGTTCCCCACTCTCCTATTCACACAGCACATCAGTTCGCTTGAAGTATCCGCACTACTCACACTCCACTTCTCCAAACCAAACCAAACCTCCCTTTTAGGGTTCCGAAACCCTACCTCGATCTCGCCCGGCCCCAATGCTCTGATCCAAGCAAGCTTCGATCCGAGTGACCTTCGAACTCTTTTCTAGGGTTTCAGCTCGTGATCGGCTGTTGGGGTTAAGGCGAGAAGGGATGTCATCGTCGTCGTCGGCGAGAGGTGGGGAGCCGCCGCCGCAGAGGAGGATACTGCGGACTCAGACGGCGGGGAATCTTGGCGGAGAGCTTATATTTGACAGTGAGGTGGTGCCGTCGTCGCTGGTCGAGATCGCCCCCATTCTGCGGGTGGCTAACGAGGTTGAGCAGAAGAATCGGCGTGTCGCTTATCTTTGTGAGTTTGCTTCTTCTCCTCGTACAATTCGGAGGGAGTTAGTTGCCTTCGCTTATTTGTTTAGATTGTTTTGGAGCAGAGATTGGAATACCTCTTTCTGAATCTAATCTTCGTGTTATGTGTTTGAGAATTCACGACGCTTTCTTATTTATGTTGGAGTAATTGATTTCAATTCAAGTGTGTTGGAACGAGAAATAAAATGGGTGGGAGTAGAAGTCTACAACAAACTTCAATGGCCAGTTTTATAAATTGATTCAATTCATTGACCGATTGATACCCCTGTCAGAGATAGCAATGCCAATATATTTTCTAAAATGATTGACTAAATGTATGAGAAGAGCCCCACATGCTCAATTATGCCTTAACATTAATCCTGTTCACCAAATATACCCTAAACTCTATCCAGGATGCCCTTTGATGTTTCTTCTTTGAGAAGCTATTGCACTTATTAGTTGATTAAGTCTTCTTTTATATTATTCTCATAAATTTTTATTTAGATAACAAAATCAATTGGTGGAAACAACGTTTTTCTTTGGTATATCAATAAAGAAAAACGAATTAATGTTTTTACTATCAAAGTGAATTTTCCATTGTGTGTTACAAAGCTTTAGCTAATTTGGGTCTTCCCATCTCTTTGAAACCTGTCCCTGTGACCCCTCATAATCTTGGAATTTTTGAGATTCCCAAGTTATCACGAGTCTATAAAAAGTCCTTGTTAAGACTATAGTAAACCAATATTTTCCTATATTATGTATTAGCGAAGACTATCTTCATGTCTCATTTTTCAAAGGTCAAGGTGTATCCCCTTTCAGTTGTGATACTCGACACTATTTCTACGTCTACAAATAATAGTTGAAGCTATAATGATGTAAAAAACATAGGTGATGCTGACATCATATGTATGGTAGATGTGATCTATAATTCAACTTACCGAATATCTCACTTTTCTAGTATATCATAAAATCCAAAACAAATACAGGAATGCAGTTTTTTATGCTACATTTTCATGTTAATATTGCAGTAAGAAAATCCTTGAAGTTCAGTTAAGCACGTATAAAGAATAAATTTATGACATTGGCATCAGAGGTGGATACTTATGATTGAAATCTTTGGAAAACATAAAGATGTTGGTTACAAAATGGCACTATATAGATGTGAATGCAAGCACACATAACACGATCTTTGAAAAACATAAAGATGTTGGTGACAAAATGCCCCTGAATATAGGTGTGAATGTAACCACACATAACCGTATAACACGATGATGTATACAATTTGGTAATTCACTATGTTAAGTTTGCATTTTTTGATTTTTATGCCTTTGGCTTGTTCATCCCAACGACATGGAATTAGCATGTTATATATGTTGTTGACATCTCTCTCTAATGCATGATGTGGTGATTGAATAGGCCGTTTTTATGCTTTTGAGAAAGCTCATAGATTGGATCCAACTTCAAGTGGGCGTGGGGTTCGCCAATTCAAAACTGCACTTCTCCAACGATTAGAAAGGGTATGGCTTACTATTGTCGTCCCACCAGCAATGACTTCTTTGGGAAATACACATGTTTTATGCACATTTTGAGAAGATAAATGTAACAAGTGGTGGTTTTGAGGTTCAAGGTTTCAGGGGGGGGGGGGGGGGGGCTGACGGAGCTGAGTCCAAACAACCAAGGTTTTAACTAAAAAAATCATTCATTCTCATTTTTATAATTGATAAATTCAACTTCTGGAGAAGTATCCTGTCCTAACCAGGGTTTCGAGACCTGGTTCGGACATCAAACCTGTCAAGGAATTGGGATAATCGGTCATTGGTTCCACCTGTGGGTCGAACTGTGAAAGTCCGGTTCTTAAAAGTTAAAACATTGTATTAATTTTTAAGCTTAAAATGATATGGTTTCTACAACTTATAGTAATATTTACCAAAGCCGGTCATTTTAATAATTTCATATTTTGTTGATGTGATATTTGGTATGAAAGCTTTTCTGTTTCTGAAGCCAATGTGAGTATTGATTGTGGTGTAATGGTTCACCCAATTTTACGCACAGAATGCATTCTACTAGTCCACTACTGTATAAATTGCATGGTTTTCAGAACCGAACCGGACGTCGAACCGGAATTCTTAAAGGTTCAAAGGTTCAGAGGTTCAACCGAGGTCGAACCGGTTGAACCGGTGACGTCATAAATAATATATATATATATATTATATTTGTTAAATTTCGATCAAAATATAAAAATAAAACAATAATAACAATAAAATCCTAAACTATCACAATTTCTCCAAAAACGAAAAAATACAAAATGAGAAAACGTGGGCGAGAGACATTCACGGATTCCCAAACCGATCACGTCACCACCCAGGCGGTGACCCGATCCAGTCCCCTCTTCAAATACCACCACCACCTCCTCCTCTTCACTCCACTCCCCCTCAAACCCTAACGCCACCAGCAATGGCAGCAGAGTCGGGCGACCCAATGGCAGCATCGTCGGTGCCGTCGTCCACGGCTCTGCCATGCCCGTCTTCTTCCTCCTCTTTGGGGAGATGGTCAATGGGCTCGGGAAGAACCAAGCCGATCTCCACAAGATGGCTCACGAAGTCTCCAAAGTACGTGTCCAAAACAGATTTCGATTTTTGTTTTTTGAGTTTAGGTTGGTTTTGGTGGTGCATACGTGCTGTTCTTCGTACGGGAAGAATCGGGATCAACCGCCTCTCCCTTCTCGACTTGCTTCGTACGGGAAGACTCGAGGACGAGTTCCACCACCTCCACTTACACAGAACCGGGCCTGAACCGGACGGTCGAACCAGTTCGACCGATCGAACCACCGGTTCAAGCCGGTTCAATCACAAACACGGTTTCGAAGGGATTATAGGACCGGAATGGCCACCGGTTCGCGGTTGAACCGGTTCGACCGGCCGGTCCGGTCCGGTTTTCATAACAATGATAAATTGTATGTGTTTTAGTTAGCAACTCAGCATTTCTCAAAGCTTTTAAGATTGAGGCTGGAGCTTCATCTAAGATCGTTTGTACACATCGTTACAGGAGAATGTTCCTACTTTGTCGGGAAGGGCTAAACAAAGTGATGCAAGAGAAATGCAAAGTTTTTATCAACACTACTACAGAAAATACATCCAACAGCTTCAGAGTACTGCAGACAAAGCTGATCGGTGAGCTTATTTATTGTTCTATGGAAGGATAAGATATAAACATGGATGATACTAACTTTATTCCCAATATTTTGTGTTTCTCTGAGCTCAGGGTTCAACTTACTAAAGCTTATCAAACTGCTGCCGTGTTATTTGAGGTGCTAAAGGCTGTCAACCAGACAGAGGCTGTTGAAGTTGATAATGAGGTGAACTTTCCTTTTTATTGGTAGAGTTTGTGATAAATGGCCCTGCAATGCCTTCAATAGTAGTCACTGTTATTACTCACTCCTTCCTGATAGAATGTTGATTTCTTGCTTCGAGCTATTGCTCCTGGTTTTCTAGTTGAGCCATGATTGTCATTTTTCATCAGATACTGGAAACTCATAATAAGGTTGAAGAAAAGACTAAACTTTATGTTCCTTACAACATTCTCCCATTGGATCCCGACAGTGCTACTCAATCCATCATGCAATTTCCTGAGGTAATTTTCCTGCCTTAATTTAGGACCATCTGAATGTTCATTTCCACTGTGTCAAAGATTAAGTTGTTTTTTGACATTTGGAGCATCATGGACTATATTAAAGAGCTATTTAAACGATCTGCCTTTCTTTTATTGTGGAATCGCAGATGGTCAGTTGCATTTGTATCATTTGGGTCAATTGGAAACAACCTCACTGTTTTACAGTGGTAGGGTTGCGTACATCCGACCCCCCCTTACCTCGCTTAGGCGGGAACCTCTTCTGAGGCATTGGGGTTATGTTGATGTTGGTGTTGAATTTAGGACCATCTGCTGCTAAATCCCCAATATTAGATCATATAATTTGGGTGAGTTAGACTATGTTATTTGGGTAAAGGTCAGTAAGCTAGTACAGGACTGTGAGTATTAAATTGTTAAGTTTTATTTATTTCAGATGCAAACGCCTCTAATACTCTGATGTTAAATGATTAATCATTGTGAATTGGAATGTTGAGTTAGGGTCTTAATTTTGAGATGCTCGCACTAGATTTGATCTTCTTGTCCACTAGTTGAATTTTCTCTACATCTTATATTTTCTTAAATTGTGGTCTTCAGATTCAAGCTGCTGTTTATGCTCTACGAAATACCAGGGGATTGCCATGGCCTAAAAACCACAAGAAGAAAGTTGACGGTGACATCCTTGATTGGCTCCAAACCATGTTTGGTTTTCAGGTAAAAGACAGCATTACCAATAATTTTGTCAAACTTTATATGCAATTGCTGTCTACCTGTGGTTATAAACAGTTCCATTTCGTGCCAGAAAGATAATGTTGCCAATCAAAGGGAACACTTGATATTGCTGCTAGCAAATGTCCATATACGCCAATTTCCTAAACCTGACCAACAACCTAAGGTTTTCTACTTTTCTTTGCATCCTTTTGCTGTTTTCTTACAATTGATGTAATAAGTATTCACCTTTTCCTTGTGTTCATTTTTGCTTATACAGTTAGATGAGCGTGCTTTGAAGGAAGTTATGAAAAAACTTTTCAAAAACTATAGGAAGTGGTGCAAGTTCTTGGGAAGGAAGGAAAGCCTGTGGTTAGACTTAATCTCTTTTTTTTTCTTTCTTTTTCACATTCTTCTTTTCTGTGGCTGAATTTAGCTTTGAGTAGCATGCCTTGCCTTCAGTTAAAATTCTGACGTACACTGCCTTCAATTATTTTGTGCTACTATGGAGAATCATTTGATTTTTTTTAATTCTTTACTGATTTGGTATCTCCTTCGTATCTTAACTACCATTTAGGTTGCCAACCATCCAACAGGAAGCACAACAACGCAAGTTACTATATATGGGTTTGTATCTTCTTATATGGGGTGAAGCTGCAAACTTGAGATTCATGCCCGAATGCCTTTGCTACATCTTCCATCATGTATGCATGAACTATACACTTTTGTTTTTGAATTCTATTCAACTATACATAGATGATACCACTTACCATCATAGGATCTTTTAATCCTGTTCATGCCTGTATCTTTCTGAGAGAAATACTATTTCTATCTTGTTGAGACCTTTTAAGCAGTCACTAGTGCGATGGATCATGGATACAATTCTTACGAAATTATATCTCAGTGGAATTATTGAGTATGCAATTATTACACTTCAACGCCAAGAGTCATGACTATTGATTGACTCATGATTAAGATGGTACTGCCACTTTGTCTGAAGATGTAGGCATGCTTACTAATATGATTTGGGTAGTTTGATCAACTCTACTTGTAAATAAGGAATAAAATCAAAAGTCGTAGATGTACAATAAAATATCAAAATTAACTCTAGATAGAACCACATGTATGATGCAAGGTTTATCACTTACATAATTAGCAATACCAGGTTGATATCCAAATATTATAGAGAGTTTGTGTACCAAAAAAATAGTATTTATAGAATTACATGTAATATATCATGATATATCCCAGATTTACTTCAAATCAAAAGATACAACCCCTTAAAACAAAATAATAAGTTTTCAAGCACGACTTTTGACTTCGCTTGACTTATAATGAGTTGAGACCAAGCAAAGAAACCTTCTCATCTCCTTAGAGAAGCCGAGATGAGTGAGCTGTGCTCACTCGGTGGCTCTCTAGATAGCTGTCTTAGGATTTTTTTTAATAATCTACATATCTTATAAGAACTGTCACTGTTGTAATGTTGCCTTGTTGGTAGAGCACTGTCAATGCTTTACACGAAATCGAAGTTCAAGTCCCAAGGCTTACAAATTCGTAAGACATTTAAAATTTTCTTACCATTTTATTTGTCTAAACTTGACGATGGGAAATTTGAAACCATGACTATTAGACGGGAAATGTAAACTAGACCAACCTGCCATCTTTTTGCTTATTGTTGGTTTTGCTATTTATGTATTTGTTATATTATTGACAACCCCTCAGTTTAGTCCATTATCCGAAGTGCATCAAACAACTTCCGATCTTCTTTAAATTGGTAGTGATGATGAACAGGTATCTAAAGTCATACTGCCCACATTTAATGGTTCTCTTAAATTAACATTTTGTTTAGTTGAAGAATTCCCCTTATAAATATTATGAGATAGAAGTGTTCAAACGTAGCTCATAGATTTGTTCAAGTGCTGAAGTGACTGGGTCAAATCATTCTAACTATATAGGATGAGGTCATAAACAAGCTTCCAAGAATGCGAGCTTGAATTTTTTGTTAACTAATATAAACAATGGTTTTCAGTTTTCACACGTTCAATGATGTTGGGACTGAGGAAGATAATAAACTAATATAACCTGGATTGTAAAAAATTACTTGAAAAGCTCAAATTCTCTTACATCAGCCTGTTGTAGGTCATAGTTGGATTTATTATGTTTTATTCAATAATGGAGCTTCTTTTTGACTTGCAAAAGTTTGCGGTTTTTTGCTGCAATGAATTTTACAAGGCGATTCAATTTAGCACATTTTGATCATATCTAAACCATTTCTATGGTTCACATAGGGAACTAATTTTTCCTGGCCCTTGAAAATCATCCTAACCATTCTCTACTGACAAGAATTCATCCATGCTGTTTTTATTTTTCCTGGTCCTTTAATTTGAACCCAACTGTTCATTATATCTTTAGATTTTCCAAGGGTCGATCAAAAGATTCTTTTTCCATGGATTTTCAGATGTTTGCTGATTATGTATATTTTTTATTAATTTAAGTTTGGAAATGATATAATTGGTATTATGTTTGATACCAACCAGTATAATATGCTGCACCTTATGATTATATTTTATATATATATATTAATTTAAGTTATACCAATGTGTCATACATGTGAGATAGGTAAAAAATGAACATGGGCTTAAGCATACTAAATGTAGTGTGAAGTCACACCCTTTGCAATAGATGATGTTCAATTAATAAAAAAGTAATAAGGAAAGTGGCAAGAATTACTTCTCTAATGTTTTTTTGGTCCTTAAGTTCTTCAGAGTAAATATCATAAAGTCTTTGAGTATTATATCTCTTATCTGATGTCCTGATTAAAATCTTCTGTGCGCAAATATTCTCCTCAAATGATTCCTTTCAAGGCGGCTTATTCATCCCTAGTACAGGGCTATTTGCTTCTCATCGTCTTCAGTTCTGCAGTTGTTTTCATCAAAACTGATGACTAACTTTTTCTCTCAACCTTTTCTACTTTAAGATGGCTTTTGAACTCTATGGTATGCTAGCGGGAAATGTAAGTCCGATGACTGGTAAGAATATCATGCCAGCCTATGGTGGTGATGAAGAAGCTTTCCTAACATATGTAGTGACTCCCATTTACAAAGTTATCGCAAGGGTGTGTGTCTTATTATCCTTGCATTTATATAACTTTTATTTTGCTTCGGAAATTTAGTTTGAATGTTGAAATGAACCAATTGCTAGGAAGCTGAAAGAAGCAAACGAGAGAGATCCAAACATTCTCAGTGGAGGAACTACGATGACTTGAATGAGTATTTCTGGTACTAGAGATTCTTTTGGCTTTCTTTTGTTTTATTGATGGCACTGACAAATGTATCTTCACTGATATGAAATGTGAAGGTCTGTTGATTGTTTTCGCCTAGGTTGGCCAATGAGGGCCGACGCTGATTTCTTTTCAATGCATTTAGCTGATGTCCATCACCCCAAAAATGAAGTAAGCTTCTTACTGTTATTTTCTGCCCGTTGTTAGCTCGTTATCCTCGATTAGTTGACCACACCGCACAATTCCTGTCTCCCATTTTTTTCATATTGCCTTGTTAACTGCCTGAATGAGTGAGTTATTATGTTGCTTTGTGAATAAATTGCAACAGTAGCTAGTAGACAAACTTGTTTGAAGGTAATAAATCCATTAATAAATGCACGTGTAACTTCAAAATACAACAATTCAAGGCACCTATGACATGAGTAAAAGTAATAAATGATAATTATGTATAGAATTTTCTATTATTAGTTTAAACATGACGGAATTATAGTTATTTCTTTTTGGAAACTGACTGGTCTCCTGAATCTTCCAATAAGATAAGCCAATTTAGGGTCTCTACATTGAGGCCCGGGCTCCCGAAGTAAGATGGTCGATGTGTTCAATCAGCATATCACCTGATTGAACTTTCAAGTGCATCTTGGAAATTGCCTACCCTGAGGTGTGCCAACAAGGCATGCGTTGTGATTCTATTACTTTATCAGGGTTGCGCTGTTTTTTTGTGTAGTTTATAATTGTCTTGGTTTTTTCTTAACCAAAATAAAAAGTTGGCTGTCATCAATACCAGTTGTCAATTAATATAGTTTGAATCGGAATAATTCCTCTTATCACCTTCTCCCTTTTGCAATACCTCCCACCCCAATATGCGTGTATATGATAAACATATGCAATCAAGGAATTGTAATATCCATGATCTTGCTAGTGGGTCGAGACTCATGGTGTTTCTACCTCAGATTTAAGTTTTTTCACCTTGTGACTAGATTGATGAAGTTAGGAGAAAATGTTCTCTTTCTTTTTTTGAGAAATCACATAAAAATAAGGCACTCATATGTAGACAAAAAATTCACATTGAATGCAAGTGGAGTATTGGTGTTTATCCATGAAAATAACTTTAATCCCAATTGTGGTAACTTTTCAATAGATAATTGCTTTCTCTATATTCTGTTTTGATCAGTAAAAACAAGAGGACCTAAGTCCTATCTAAGATGACTTGTCCCAAAACTTTATTTTGTATTGTAATCATTAAACTCTCAATGATGTCTTTTTCCCAGGAGAGTCAACCAACTGTAGACAAATGGATTGGAAAGATAAACTTTGTGGAGATACGATCATTTTGGCATATTTTCAGAAGTTTTGATCGGATGTGGACCTTTTTGATCTTAGCTTTGCAGGTGAATTTTCCCTTAAATTTATGTTTCTCCTTATATTTTAGCTTTTGCTAATATAAGTTTTCTTATTGGATATTTTTAAGGCTATGATTATAATTGCATGGAATGGTGGGTCGCCCAGTGATATTTTCAATCGTGGGGTTTTTAAGAAGGTGTTGAGCATTTTTATTACGGCGTCAATTTTAAAGCTTGGGCAAGGTAATTTTGAGTAATAGATGATGCTTCCTTAGCTTGTTTTCCTACTCATGAGTATCTTCTAAATGAATGTGTTAGTATATTATAATTATTGGTTGCTTAGTTGCAAACATCAACTTCAAGTAACACTATTTCCTATCCGTGAGTTACCAAGCAATCCTCCAAAGGTGATTTTAAGTGGCTTTGAATTAATTTGACGAGTGTTTCGCTATTTTTAGTGCGATTAGTTCTGTTTCTACTGGAAATTAGTTCAAGATCTTTTGAGAAAACGATACAATAAAAACTGAGTTCTTTTTGGAAGTCCACTAGTGTATTTTCTTTATTGATATTTGTTATGTTGTACGATTTTTAGCAATATCAATATCAATTGAAAGGCTGCTCAAGAATTGCAGGTGTTCTGGAATGTGTGCAAACTTGTTTAATGATTCACGTTTCAATTTTTTCCTAAAGTTTTACGTGGAAATTAAATTGCTTGTTTGAAATTACACTTTGTGCTGCTTTAAAAAACCCTATCAAGCAGTGATAACGATTACTATTTATTCGTTTTTAATTTTAAGGCGCTTTCTGTTAGAATATGTATCTATATATGTTGTCAATCTTCATGACTAGTTTTACATCCGCAAGTTGTGTGCGACCATGACAGAGTGAAACCTTGTCTTAGTGTTCATATGGTTTTAAAATGTTGAAATTCTGTTTTGAGGTCATAGTTTAAATAAGAATTGCACTTTAACTTTAGAATTGTAAGTATGTCATTCATAAATGATTTTGTTTTGATGTCCTTTTATAACTTGAATATCCTTTATGGTACTATGAAATATAACATTTGTATGAATGTTGTCATAAGTAAATCCCAAGTTGAGAGCTAGAAATTCAAAATTCTTCCGCATCTTTGGTCATTTGAAATTTCCCTAAATATGATCATATTTACATTAGTATATGTTTTTGTGGTTTCCATATGATATAATTTCATGAGTCAAATTTTTTCTTCTAATTGCTTTGTTAGTTTTTTGCTATAATAGTATAAATTATAATGTACTATGCATGTGTTGTCTAAGATAGAGTTAAATTATTACTTCTATTTGAGATTTGCTTTTTGAGCCATGAGAGATAGAAAGAGGGAGAGAGGGGGAAACCCTTTTCCGGCCAGGTGAGAAGTTACCGTTATGAGGGTGGCGCCTAATATCAATCTCACCATAGCGAGCACACCAACCACTACCGAGGAAACTCAACAACACTAAATCAAACCCAATTGGCTCGAAACTCAAACAACACTAAATCAAACAACACTAAATCAAACCCAATTGACTCGAAATTGAAAACAACCAAACCATAACAAAAAAACAATGAAATTAAATTCCAATAAAAACTGAGAAATTCATGGCCACCTAAATCACTCATGCCCACTAATACTTGTTATATGAAGCTGATGAGGCTAGGGAAAATTTGGAGAAGCAATCTTAACAAAAAATTTGGAGAAGCAATCTTAACAAAAAATGTACCAAACCCACCAATCTTAACGAAAGATGTACCAAAACCCACCAATCTTAACAAAAATGTACCAAAACCATCAGATTTGTTACATAAGAAAAAATGTATCGTAAACCCTTTAAACAAAAAATGTACTGCATGATGGTTGAAGATGTCGTCGGAGTCGTCGAAGAGGTCACCGGAGTCGTCGAAGTTGCGCTAGACCTAACCCCCAATGTCGGAACCTAAAATGGAACCTAAAATGAACCCGATTGGCCGCGAGTTGAAGTCGAAACCTTAGTCGTCAAGGAAGAAGATGGAGTGGCCGTCAGAGTCGTCGCCGCGGAACATTGGAGCTCCAAGCCCGTCTGATTCGTCGTTGTTGATCACCTCAGAGCAGGGTCGGGCGGAAGAGGGTGGAAGAAATTAGGTGGAAGGAATGAGGAAATCGACTTTCCTTCGGATTCGAAGGGGGTGAAAGGGAGGAAAGTGAGGATAAAATCTCTTTTATATGTCGGAATTCAAAGGAAAGTTTGGAGGGATTCCCCAGTCTGCACAAACACCACGTTTTGGTCAGTCAACTAGATTTTTTTTTGCTTTCCTTTCTTTTCCATAGGAGATTTCACGTAGGCTACTAATATAATTTTTAAATCTCTTACTGTTGAGGACCATACGAGACTCGAGGTTGAAATAACCAAACCAGAAATCAAGGACACCGTTTTTAAAATGCGAGCTGATGATGCTCCTGGACCTAACGGTTTTCCTATTTTGTTTTATCAAAAGTGTTGAGAAACTGTGACTCCGGAAGTTGGGAGTTTTATTAAGGATTGTTTTGATGAGGTTGATCTTTCCTGGCCAATTCAACTTTCATTTCCCTAATTCCTAAATCTGCTGGGGCAATTTCCATGAAAGACTTTAGACCAATCAACTTACTCAATTGTTGTCTTAAATTTTCTCCAAAGTTTTGTTAGTAAGGCTCAAATCTGTTCTACCCAAACTATTTTCTTGTTACCAGTCTGCGTTCGTTGAGGATAGACTAATTATTGATGGTGTTCTTGTTGCGCAAGAATGTGTGGAGACCAGATCACGGTCTAAAAACCTGGTTTATTGCTAAAAACATATGATTGTGTGGATTGAGAAGTTCTTGATAAGGTAATGCAAATTATGAACTTTGGAAATAAATGGCGGGGTTGGATTAATGCCATTGTGTCTGCCGCCAAGTTCTCAATTCTAGCAAATGGTTTACCTTGTAGTTTCTTTAAGAGTTCTAGGGCACTTAAATAAGGGGACCCAATTTCTCCATTACCTTTTACTATATTTGGTAAAATCCTTGGGGGGGATGGTAGAAATTCTCAAACATTATAATATGTGGGAAGGTTTCAAGGTGGGGGTATAAGTGGGGAGGAAGTCTATTTCCTCCAATATGCGGATGATACTTTATTGTTTTGTACTGAGGATAAGGAATCAATTAGAAATCTATTTTCCCTAATTATGATATTTGAATGGGTGTTTGGGCTATCTGTTAACTGGACTAAATCTTCCGTGATAGGCTTAAATATGGGGGACGAAGAAATTTCCGATAGGGCAAACATGCTTGGTTGTAGAGTGGAGACCTTTTGGTGTAAATATTTGGGTCTCCCTCTCACCCAAAAAAATTCGTAAACAAGATTGAGACCCAGTTTTGGAAAGGATGGATCTTAAACTAGCAGGATGGAAAAGAAAATTTCTATCTTAGGGGGGTCGATTGACGTCAATCCAATCTGTTTTGACAAACTTACTTATCTATTTTATGTCAATCAATGTTATCCTAACAAGTGTAGCAAATAAAATGAGTAGCCTACAAAAAACTTCCTCTGGAAATCAAAGGGTCGATTAAGAATGAGGTGTGTTGTAGGAGATGGGGTGAATATTAGGTTTTGGTTAGATAGATGGGTTGGTCAATCGTCTCTTGTGGTTACTTTTCCCCTACTCGGTTAGCGGTGGATAAAGAGGCGTGGGTTGTTGATCTTCTGACATGACAAGATTCATCACCGGTTTGGAATTTCTCTTTCTCCCGGCCCCTCACGGATCGTTAATCCTTTCAATTTTGCGATTTTTTGGATTTGTTAAATTCAGTTTCTATCTCTTTTGCTGTGTTGATTCTCTTATTTGGTCTTTTCGATCTAACATCTCTTTCTCGGTCAAATCCCTCTATCATATTCTTCTTGGCCCAAGGCCGTCTTTAGACCTTGTATTGCTGATTTGGAACAAGAATACACCACCAAAAATCTGTTTCCTGGCTTGGCTGATTTTTCACGGTAAGACTCAGACGGAGGTCGGCTTAAAATCTAAGGGTTGGCTAGCAGATGCCTACTATGTTTGGTGGAGGAAGAGCTTAATGATCACCTTTGCAGAGATTGTGAGATTACCAGAGCTATTTTGGAAAAGCTTGCTTCTAATTTTGCCATGGATACGGTCGTCGTGGGTGGGGATTTCAGAGAATTTTGGTTCAAAATGGACTAAAGACGTTCCTAAAGGTTCCGTCAAAGAAGCTGGAATTCTTGGCCCTCTTGCCTTATGGTGGAGTATTTGGGTGGCATGTAATAGACTAGGTTTGATAACAAGAGAATTGTACTTGGGGAGATTTGGCAAAAGACTATTCAGGATGTCTATTTGTGGATGAAAACATAGGGGATTTTCTGGTTTAGAATCATTTCTTTTGTTGGGTCACTGCGAGATTTTCTTATGCTGTTTTTCCCCACATCTCGTGGATTTATTTTTGGACACTTCTGTACTGTTGAGGCTTTGTTGGAATCCTGTTTCCGACTTGTGGTTGTTTTTTCAGTTTTGTTTTGTTTTTGTCTTTATCACCTCGTGTATCCCTTTTTATTCTATAAATGATCCAAAAAAAAACTTCTGTTGTAACTTGTAATATAGTACTAGGCTATATCTCCTAATTCTCTCCATGAAGAATAGAATGATGGAGATAAGAATGACTTTGATGTTACAAAACTTTTATCTTGGTATTTGGTTGTCAAGAACTTCAACAATGTGCTTTATGTATTTATAAATAGGTACATTTATTTGTTTGTTTATTTTTACCTTTTGTTAATTTTGTTATGAAACTGCAGCTGTTCTTGATATTTTTTTGAGCTGGAAGGCTAGAAGAAGTATGTCTACCCCAGTCAAATTAAGATACATTTTGAAGGTTATTTCTTCTGTGGCATGGGTGATTGTTCTACCCATATGTTATGCGTACACTATGGAAAATCCTTCGGGGCTAGCTGGAACCATCAAAAGCTGGATAGGAGGCAATGGTCAAAACCAGCCATCTTTATATATCTTAGCTGTTGCTGTATACCTATCACCAAATTTGCTTGCTGCACTGTTTTTTCTTTTTCCATTTCTGAGACGATTCCTTGAAAGATCGAATTACAAGATCATAATGCTTATGATGTGGTGGTCTCAGGTATGTGTTTCCTTTGGTGAGTTAGAACTCATTTTAACTTATTGAGCATAGGATGTACTAGTTAGATCGATATTGTATGGATTTAACATATATTTGAGACTGTTCTCAATTAATCTGAACTAGTATCTTTTGTGTTTTCAGCCTCGTCTTTACGTTGGAAGAGGGATGCATGAAAGCATATTTTCTCTATTCAAGTAAATTATTCACCCGAAAGGCAATTTGAATTTTTATGGAAATTTGTCAGGGTATTTGATGATTTTATCCTGATTATATTTAATGATGATAGGTACACATTTTTCTGGGTGCTCCTTATCGTTGCGAAGCTCGCATTTAGCTACTACATAGAGGTATTGTCATACGACTTTTTTTGGCGACATCCTATGGATTGGCTGGCATAGTTGATGTGCTCATGTAGTTCATTCAGTATTGATTGCCTTTTAGCCCAAACCCATTGGACTAGGTGTTGCCGAACCATGTTAGATATCTTTGTTGTGGTGCATGAATGTAGCTGGCTTGCTTGTATTTATTTGTAATTTGCATGGTGGTTTATTTGTTTGCTGAATTCGTTACACTTGGGTTCACCTTTTTCTTGCTAATTGCATCACCCACTGGTCCAGCATGGAGGAAGTTATACTCGTTTAGGGAATAGTCACTGACACGACTATTCACGCTGGTGCATCTGTGAATGTAAATTTTGTTATGCGTATTTAACTTCTTTACCATTTTTGAAAACTATACTTCCTGACGACAACCCAGATTTTTTATGGTTTTGATAAGTTTTTAGTTTGTTACTTACTCTGGTTTACTTGATGCACTCTGCTGCAGATAAAGCCTCTTGTACAACCAACAAAAGATATCATGAACACCAGGATAACAACTTTCCAGTGGCATGAGTTTTTTCCTCAAGGTGATATATCCAGAATTTCAGGTTTTTTTTAATAGAAAGAGTTTGAAATATTATTTTCCTTTGTTTTGCAGCCAAGAATAATATTGGTGTAATTATTGCTCTATGGGGTCCTATTATTCTTGTAAGTTTGAATTCAATCTTAGTGCAAAAAACTTACCTCTTATACTTGCTTGTTTCCATCATCTTTGTCATCTTGTTTCTAGGTGTACTTTATGGATGCACAAATCTGGTATGCGATCTTTTCTACTTTGTTTGGAGGCATTTATGGGGCTTTTCGTCGACTTGGAGAGGTTTGTGAAAGTGCTAGTCTTATTTTCAGCATCCTTGTATTCTTTAGGACTTCGTTTCTAGGTTTATGTTTTTTTCTATCCCTCCAAGAGGCCATTTAGATTGATTATGGTATTATACTTAAATGTTCTCAATCAAAAGTCATATTCACCTTTTCTTATTCTTACGATATTGTTTCTGACAGTAGGTATAATTTATTATTTAATAGATGCTGAATACACAAAATTTCTTTGTTTTATTCACTCCAAACATCTTAATGTCAAACCACTAAACATGATTCCATGATGGAGCAATAATATTGGCTGGGTTTGGAATGCCATAGAGCAATAATAGGACCCAAATTCCATGATACAGGTTTGGAATGCCATAGAGCAATAATAGGACCCAAATTTAATGGATGAAGCATTCCATGATTCCATCCACATTCATTGTGTGGAACTATGATGAAACATAACTTGTGTAAATAAAGAGATATATTGTACATCGTGTTACTTCACAAATAAACATAAATGGATAATACTACAGATAATGTAACAAGGGATTCCTTTTCATTCTGGTGAAATACATAGTTAGGGTGCTCTTGGAATATGGGTAGACATTGGGGGGGATGGGTGAGGTTTCAAGGGTAACCAAGAGGAGTAATTTTTTATTTTACAGGTTTGGAATGCCATGAGAATTTTCAATGGACAAGTAATTTGGAACTACTTAGAAAAAATCAACTCGACCCAACCAATTTGCCATCAATGGGGTTGCCTTTTCGACTTTAGTAGACCTAGGATAAATCACTACTGAGTAGAAGTGTCAGGATTCAGAAGAGAAAAAAGAGAGATTGTTAGACTTCATAATTATTACCTCGGGGGAAGGAGGGTAATGTATTACCCCATATTGGGGTAATTTATTCCCTCACCTAATTATTGCCGCAATTCCACACACTCTTTGGTAGGTGTAACCCCGTAATAATTACCGTCTCAGCCTCCAATCGAGGTGCACTCTATAAAAGTGGTGTTACTTGGAGCATGATGGATTATAATAAAATAATTACTTAAGATTTCAAGATTCTCAATGCCTAAAACATATAGTAAACCAACAGTTAACACTAAAGTAATCGTTGATTCAAACAAGCATGACTTAAGTTTAAGTTGTAGAATCATGGCCGCAAATCTCGACTGTTGGTCACTTTAGCAAATAGATCCTATAATATTTTGTTGCTAGAGTCTGAGCAAGGTTTTTTCATGTTCTGATATTTAAAGCTATAGAGTGTTTCATTAAAAATCATCAACATCATCAACATAACCCCAATGCCTCAGAAGAGGCTCCCGCCTAAGCGAGGTAAGGGGGGTCGGATGTACGCAACCCTACCACTGTAAAACAGTGAGGTTGTTTTCAATTGACCCAAATGACGCAAATGCAACTGACCATCTGCGATTCCACAATAAAAGAAATGCAGATCGTTTAAATAGCGATTTGATATAGTCCATGATGCTCCAAATGTCAAAAAATAACTTAATCTTTGACACAGTGGAAATGGACAAAGAGTGTTTCATTAAAAATAAGGACAATTATAACAGTGATATGCCTATTATTGAAAAGGACAATTCTTCCATCATATTGAGTAACTCCACATATTCTCTTATCACTTTTTAGTGGGTTTTCCTCTTAAAATATGTAATGTTAGTAGGACATCTGCAACTCCAATATAATCCATTATCCCGAATGAAAATTTACATATTTGTATATTTTTCAGACTTTGTACGATCCTTGTAGGATTTTTCTCTTTCCAATTTTATCTTCGTATATACACTAAAAGATCTTTATTTTCTAAATTATCATTGCTAATTTCTTGTTATATATTATTGTTATTGCGTTTCCTGTTAGTAGGGAAGTTAGGAACTCAACCAATCAAGCTACTGAGACTCATTGTAAACCCACATGTAATCTTTGCTTGTAGTTGTATTTTTTCCTTCCCTTGTATCCCTTTTCCCTCTCTATTAATGATCAAAAAAAAAACCCTCTGCTTGTACACAGTCTGTGAGACAGTATAAGCATGCATTTGCATGGGAACATTAAGTAGTAATTTTCTCTAATTGTCCGCGTTAAGGTAATGGAGCCAGCCCTTTTCTTAAATTATAGGAGTCAATGAATGAAAAAGGCATGGAGTGGTATTTATCAAGGTTTTCAGAACCGAACCGGATGTCAAATTGACAACGTCAAAAGTTTAGAGGTTCGACCGGGGTCGGACCGAATCAAACCGGTTGAACCGGTGACGTCAGCATGACGTCATAAATATAGAAATAAATAAAAAATAACCATGAAAAATAAAAAAATACCTATCAGAGTGTTGAACCGGTCTGGACAGGCCTCCGGTTCACGGTCGAACCATCTGACTGGCAGGTCCGGTCCGGTTTTCAAAACAGTGGTATTTATCTAGTAATGATAATGAATTGAAAACTATGTACAGTAACAAATTAATAATAGCATATTGATTATGATAAACTGGCTATGCTCTTTTCCAAGTCATGATTGTGGAATTCCTGCATGACTCAAACTTGACTGCATGAGAGAATTCTTTGTGGGAAGAACAAGAACTGCATCTTGATTATCTGTCTCACTATGAAGCTTTTATTTCTCAAAAATAATGTATGTGTACCTGTCATCAACTTTTATACATCTTGATCATGTTGATAGCTAGCAGCTACTTCTGAATGTTTTGATTTGTGAATAATATACATCACTATGTACAGATTCGAACTTTGGGAATGCTACGATCTCGATTTGATTCTATGCCTGGAGTTTTCAATGCTCGGTTGGTTCCAGCTGATAAATCTGAATCAGCAAGAAAGAAAGGGCTGAAAGCCTCACTATCCCGTAGATTCGCTGAGGTGTAATCTCCAACCTTTTCGTTCTCTTCAAATAGATCAGCATGAATAGCAAAATTAAGGGCACTAGACACTTCACATGTTCAGACTTTGACCAGTCCAAAATGCTTCAGTGTTGAAATCTTACTGATTTGCAGAAATACAACTGATGTTTAAACAACAACAATGAACCCTATAATCCTAACACAATTTATGCTTATTCTTTTGAGAAAATCACTTTTAGTTATTCAGTCCAAGTGAAAATGTAAGCTATGTTGAAAATGTACTGGTTCTTAAAGCTAAAGGTTATTTACTATAATATTTATTGGATCTTTTTCTGCAACCATACTAGTAAGCCAGCTTTGCTTAGGAAAACTTTGGTTGCACTAGCTTATGCTGCTGTTGCTTCTTAAGTTAAGAATTACCGCTTGGTTAAATCTTGTGGGCTTTGATAACCACATTGTTCAAACTCTCCAGATTTTTTTGCACCTTTTTTTCTCTCCAGATTCCAGCTACAACTAAGGAAAAGGAAGCTGCAAAGTTTTCTCAGTTGTGGAATAAAGTAATTAGTAGCTTTCGGGATGAAGACCTCATAAGTTCCAAGTAACTAACAGAGACCTTTCCCCATCCCAAGCCAATATGTTGCATAACTTGATTAATACTGAAGTATAATTTTTTAAGACAATATCTTGTTTTTCAGGGAAATGGATCTACTGATAGTTCCTTATTGGGCTGATAGGGAGTTGGATCTCATTCAATGGCCTCCATTCCTTCTTGCTAGCAAGGTTTGCATCTTTTTAAGTTTCAGACGAGTACGTTGATTCACGGTTTTCCAACTAATCTTCTATTTCACGGAATCGCAGATACCCATAGCACTGGATATGGCGAAAGATAGCAATGGTAAGGATCGTGAGTTGAGAAAGAGATTCCTTGCTGATACTTATTTGCTTAGTGCTGTCCGTGAGTGCTATGCCTCTCTAAAAATCATTATGAAGCACTTGATAACTGGAAGCCGTGAAAAAGAGTGAGTTCGATTTCATCTTCTGAACCATTCTTTTCATCACTTATTTTTAAATATTTTTGCTCATATATTGTAATTTTTGCTCAATAAAATGTAATTTGCAAGCTCTATCTGTCATAATTCTTTTTTTTTTTTGCATTTTTTAATTTGATCTTGATAGGGTCATCAAGGCAATATTTACTGAAGTCGACAAACACATAAAAGATGACACACTCATAGGCGACTTTAATATGAGTGCTCTTCCAGGTCTTTATGATCACTTTGTGAAGCTGATAAAATATTTGGTAATTATTGGAAGTGCAGTTGCTGATATTTGAATTTTGGGAATCATTTTCTATTTCTAAAAATCCTACTTGTTGATATTTCAGATGGAAAACAATCAGAAAGACAAGGATGAAGTAGTTATTCTTTTTCAAGACATGCTTGAGGTCGCAACACGGGATATAATGTCCAAGGAGGAACATTTTCCTGGGTAAGAGTTCATTAGTTTCTTTGTTCTTTCTCCTTATCATTAGTTAATGCTTTTACATCACCGTAATTCTCAATCTCCTGAAAAATACTATGATTGTTCATTTCCTGGATGAAGAGTGCATAACTAAGATTCTTTCCCTTTCTCCCATCATCAACAATTGCTTATGTGGTGCTGTTGTTGTCATCTGATCACAGGCTGTTAGATTCTACCCATGGAGGCTCACAACGGAGGAGGCAGAAAGGGATAATTCCTTTGGATCAACAGTATCACTTATTTGCATCGGCTGGAGCAATACGATTCCCAGTTCCACAGTCTGCTGCCTGGAGTGAAAAGGTAAAATTCCTTTTTCTAAAATTTTCTCACTAACGTAATTTCAAGCCGTAATTATTTTCTCACCAAATAACTTGTCTTTTTTCCAGATTAAAAGGCTTTATCTTCTACTAACTGAAAAAGAATCTGCAATGGATGTTCCTGTGAATCTAGATGCTCGAAGACGTATTGCATTCTTTACAAATTCGTTATTTATGGATATGCCAGATCCTCCCAAAGTCCGCAATATGCTTTCATTCTCGTAAGGTTCCCTGGAAATCTCATGTAGTTCTTTGAGCTGTTATTTATTTGTTTACTATCGTTAGGTGCTGGATTGGGGCAATTACAGATGAAAATTTGAAAACATTGTGCTAGATGAAAACTTTCTCCCAATTTGCCACATATTTTCAATATAGATGTGTTTATGCCCGGTTCACATTTAGTATGTCTTAGTTGAAATTTGCTCTAGCAAGTAGTCTTTTAATTGCCCATGAACATCTGGTCTTTAAGTCTTTTATTGGATATAGTGTTGTAGCTGGTGGTTGCAAATATTGGTCCTTCTCCATCAAACGAATTCCTCTCTTATATCCTAAAATAAATTTATATTTTAATTTATTCTAATAGTCTGAGAAATGCTTAGTCAACTCAATTGTCATCTTTGTGGAAGAGTAAATGTTTCTTACAGCCCTTTCTTACACACCTGAGATCCTAGGTTTCTAGTTTCCTCTGCTGGCCCTGCATGGAAAGGACGAGGGCTCTTCATGAAAAGACAGTCAAATTTAACCACGTTTTTGGGCTCCTTGCTTTCCCTGTTATGTGATTTTATTGGGTTCCCAAAGTCACTTCCTATTTTCACATGAGGGCAAATGGATAAGATACCTTTACCACACCATGTGCGTTGGGAATTGGTTGTTTGCTTGTGCCCTTGTGAAGGCATTGCCATGTTATTGACCACTTACAAAATTTGACTTTATTTTCAACTGAAGGCCCATGAGCAAGACACTCGTTTAATTTCTTATTTGAAGAGAGAGCCTGCAGTTGCTCCTTCTGTGGTTTTTTGTGTACTTTTTATCAAGGACAGAAAATGACAGGGTACGCTTAAACATTTATATTGACTATGAGGATAGTATTTTATAATTTTCAGCAGGGTTACACCAAGGCACGAAGACGTCACTTAATGCTTCATTGTTTATCTAGGAAAATTATGTGATTGATCATTGAATAAATTGATCAATTATTTTATGTTAAAAGAAAATGGTTGGTTTTGTACTTCTGTGCATATCGCTTTTCTATGAGTAAGCATTGGATAAACTCTATCAGAAGAATGTAAATTTCAATGCCCTTATCCATGTTCTGAACCTCTTACTATATAAGGTTTTAAATTGAGTGAAAATATTTGAACTTTACAATGGTTGCAAGCCTTATAATACTTAATGCAGCTTAATTGAAGATACGTGTAAGGAATGCACATGGTGTGCCCCTTTTCTAAAATAAGTTTTTATTTAATAGCAATTTAGGTCTGAAATTCATTGGCATAAGCTTGTGAGAATTCTGGAATCCAAGGTACAATTAAATGCCTGCTGGTAGCAGTGTTCTGATGAAGTACATGACTATGTTGGTTTAATAACTTAATAGTGTTGCCTATTATGCAGTGTTTTGACACCTTACTATCAGGAGGATGTTCTATTCTCCTCGAAAGAACTTGAAGATCAAAATGAGGATGGTGTTTCTATACTTTTCTACTTACAGAAAATATACCCAGGTTACATTACCTTGTTGATATTTGTCTGCAAACAGTGCTTGTGTTGGGTTTTCTGATTGGTCGTCTCTATTGCAGATGAGTGGACAAATTTTCTGGAGCGAGTCGGATGTGAAAATGAAGACGATCTTCGCCAAAAGTTAGATGTTCTAGAGCGACCTGGATGTGAGAATGAAAATGAACTTCGCCAAAAGGTAGAATTAGAAGAATCTCTCCGTCTTTGGGCATCTTACAGGGGTCAAACCTTGACACGAACAGGTAACTTGCCTATTTTCAGCCTTTTCATTTCATTTAAAACAATTATAAATCATTTTAATTTTGAGTAGTGTGATCATCATTGTTTACTGTTGGCTTTTAAAAAAAATATATT
This sequence comes from Triglochin maritima, assembly GCA_963682175.1. NCBI lineage: Eukaryota > Viridiplantae > Streptophyta > Magnoliopsida > Alismatales > Juncaginaceae > Triglochin > Triglochin maritima. The sequence goes on from OY821770.1 coordinate 20,616,403, forward strand.
TTACAGTCAGAGGTATGATGTACTACCGAAAGGCATTGGAACTTCAAGCATTCCTTGATATGGCCGAAGACGATGGTATATTTGGAATCATACCTACCTGGGCATTTGTTTTTCATTTCACTTGCATTTTTTTAAGGCTTCACTTTTTCATTATATTTTCTTTTAGACCTTTTGGATGGATACAAGGCTGCTGAGTTATCTTCGGAGGAGCATTCCAAAATCGGAAGGTCTTTGTGGGCTCAGTGTCAAGCTGTAGCTGATATGAAATTCACTTATGTTGTTTCCTGTCAACAGTATGGAATTCACAAGCGATCTGGTGATGCTCGTGCTCAAGATATTTTAAGGCTTATGACGACGTATGTATACATTGATTATTTGATTTTTGTCATTATTTAAGACATGGAGCACAACTGTTAAATGACTAAGTGTAACTAACTTTGTCTACGTATGGAATGCTTAAAAATCATCTGTATAGTGGATTATATGCAAGCATTTTTTAGTCTTATACGCCTAACATTTTTAAATTGAACCAATGTTGGAGATAAATCCAAGGAGTCCAAAAAAACTCAGAAAAGGTACAGTAACTATTATGTTCGGACATATATGCTGATATTTCTTGAACATAAGAAAAGCACTGCAAAGATAAGCAGCTAGGGTTTTGTTTTTAATCTTGCCCTATACCTTACTAGTGTCTACGACTCTACGTTACTGATGTCTACATTTTAGAATTTTTAGTGTTAACTCCCAACAATTTTTTAGCTCAATTGACTATTAGAATGATTATTTTGCAACAGGGCTCAATTGACTATTAGAATGATTATTTTGCAACAGGTACCCCTCTCTACGTGTAGCCTACATTGACGAAGTTGAAGAACCTTCTAAGGATAAATCAAAGAGGACCAATGATAAAGTCTATTATTCTGCTCTAGTTAAGGTGGCACTGTCCAAACCAGAAGATCCAACTGAAGCTGTACAGAATCTGGACCAGGTTAGTATCCTCAGTTACTACATGTATAAATCCTATATATATATATATATATATATATATATATATATATATATATATATATACGAGGAGGGATCTATTGCCCTTAAAATTTAGACACTCATCTACACAATCCAAACCACTCATCAAGTTAATATCAACGGATGAGATTCGTTTCCTCTCCACTAACTCAAGACTTACACATTTGCCAATACCACCAAGGTCTTGACTACAAGTGACCTTTTCCACCGTCGTTGCCTCGTCGGTCGTTGCTGCTACTGCTGCCGCTGGCCCAGTGGCCCTTCCCTTACTAACTTCGTCTACCTTTCACGTCCCACTTTCATTCCCCTCCTCCCACCATCGTCTTCCTTTCGCCTCCCACTTTCATTCCCCTCCTCCCACCATTGTTTGTCTTTCGCCTCCCACTGTCGCCGTCCATCTCCTTTTGGTCATCGAGAAAGCCTATTGTCTAGTTCCTTGATTTTTTTTCTAGGCATATTGGGAACGAGTAGTTGGTAGTGGTTCCATTTGTGGAGGAAGAGTATTGGTGATAATATGATAGGATTTTGAGTTTAAGACATTTAAAAGATCAAACACACCACTGATATTCCAATACAATCTTTGAATTTATGTCGGCATGCGAACAACTGTGAATGTAATTGATTGACAGAAAATGAAAACATAAATACCACAACACCTTTCCATGTGGATCAAATATTCTAGATGAAGGAGGCCAAATACATGAGCATCTATTATTTAATTCATCTATCAACTGCAAGAACAAATAAAATGACATACCAATTACAAATCATTATTTGGAAGATGAATAAAAATTGAAATCATCCAAAAACAACAAAAAATTCCCTTAAAAATCAAACAGGCACACATGGAATTATGGTTTCAAGACTCCTTCACATTCTTTTAGAGTGGGGTCTCTTCCCAACTTTAACGATCACCGACTTGCGGAGCCACGCTTTTCTATCGAAATTAGGGCCATGAAACAACGTGCAAATTGGAAATCCGAAGTTCGAAGTTTAAGGAGAAAGATCCGAGTCGATCTTGACGTCGACATGGCACGTGGAGTGTATGGGTGCAGATCGCCTTCTGGAAGAAGAAGAGGTATTTTGAGAGAGACGGTGAGGTGAAGAGAAGATGTTATCGGCACGACGGAGTCCAAATGGAGATTTAGGTTTCCGATGAAAAACTCCTTTTTGTTTGTTCGGTGGGAGAGTGAGCTTTCGAAATTAAAAATAAATCTCATCCGTTGATTGGTATCTTCATGAGTGTCAAAATTTTTAAGGGCAATGCCCTCCTATATATAACATGAATACGGGTACAAGATATGGGTATGATACAATATAGATTCATTGAATAATTTCTATTTATGTATACAAGATACGGGTTGAGGTTTTTTGCAATATATTCTTGTATTTTCATTCTATTTATGTAAATGATAATTTCATCTTTCAACACTTTTGATGCTTGCTTGACAAGCTTGTTTTGCTGTAGGTCATTTATAAGATAAAGCTTCCAGGTCCTGCAATATTAGGTGAAGGAAAACCTGAAAATCAAAATCATGCCATAATATTTACTCGTGGTGAAGGTCTGCAAGCAATTGATATGAATCAGGTAATCTGTCTGATACATCCTACTTTTTCCTTCGTTCATATACTTGACTTGACCTATTGTCAATGTTTCTTTATTTGATGCAGGATAATTACATGGAGGAAGCTTTTAAAATAAGAAATCTGCTTCAGGAATTTTTGAAGAAACATGATGGTGTGAGACATCCATCAATTCTAGGAGTTAGGGAGCATATATTCACTGGCAGGTAAGCTTTGCTATTTACTAAGTGAAATGTATGAGTATGATGACATGTGCTTATGCAAATTCATGTGGAAATATAAATTCAGTTGTTAAGACTTATTCCTAGTCTATACTTTTACAGTGTCTCTTCTTTAGCATGGTTCATGTCAAACCAGGAAACAAGTTTTGTAACAATTGGGCAGCGCCTGCTGGCCAATCCTTTGAAGTAAGTTTCTTAACCTAGAACTTTTCTTGTAACTTGTGTTCTCACTATTCTTCATTGTGAAGCCATGTGCATTTCAATCTAACAGAAATGTGCAATTTTATATTGCAGGGTGCGTTTTCACTATGGTCATCCTGATGTTTTTGATCGATTATTCCATCTTTCAAGAGGGGGTATCAGTAAAGCTTCGAAGATCATCAACTTAAGTGAAGATATTTTTGCAGGTATGTTTGATACCCTTGTTTTGTTTAAGCAATGCTCATAAAGAGTGTTCATGTTAGTTGCATTGTGTTCGGCTGCAATCTGCAGGTTTCAATTCCACTCTTCGTGAAGGTAATGTGACTCATCATGAGTATATGCAAGTTGGAAAAGGGAGGGATGTGGGTCTGAACCAGATTTCACTATTTGAAGCTAAAATAGCTAACGGCAATGGGGAGCAGACTTTGAGTCGTGACATTTACAGGCTTGGACACCGTTTTGATTTCTTTCGGATGATGTCCTGTTATTTTACCACTGTTGGGTTCTATTTCAGCACCTTGGTATAGTTTAATTTTTTCAAACGAAACTATACTTTCATTCTTTCTTTTTTTCATAAATTGGTTGTTGTAATATGTCTCTCTTTCCTCATTTTCAGATAACTATTCTAATTGTATATGTGTTTCTGTACGGCCGGCTTTATCTTGTTCTTAGTGGACTTGATGGAGGACTTGCTACTGGGAAAAGATTCGCACATAATGAGCCACTTCAAGTTGCTCTTGCTTCTCAGTCATTTGTTCAACTTGGATTTCTAATGGCACTTCCTATGATGATGGAAATCGGTCTGGAGCGGGGATTCCGCACAGCTTTCAGCGAATTCATACTGATGCAGTTGCAGTTGGCGTCTGTATTTTTCACATTTTCACTTGGGACCAAGACACATTATTATGGAAGAACATTGCTTCATGGAGGTGCAGAGTACAGAGCAACAGGTCGAGGATTTGTTGTTTTCCATGCCAAATTTGCTGAAAATTACAGACTCTACTCTCGCAGTCATTTCATTAAGGGTTTGGAATTAATGATTCTGCTTGTTGTCTACCAAATATTCACCGACTCATACCGTAGTTCAATAGCCTATATCTTCATTACTCTCTCTATGTGGTTTATGGTTGTAACGTGGCTTTTTGCGCCATTCTTGTTTAATCCTTCTGGATTTGAGTGGCAAAAAATTGTTGATGACTGGACTGATTGGAAAAAATGGATAAGCAACCGTGGCGGGATTGGTGTGCCTTCTGAGAAAAGTTGGGAGTCCTGGTGGGAAAAGGAGCATGAACATCTTCGTTATTCAGGAAAGCGTGGTGTGGTGATTGAGATACTATTGTCTCTTCGATTTTTTATTTACCAATATGGACTTGTTTATCACTTGAATATTACAAAGAGGACCAAAAGTATTCTGGTATGCATTTTTATCTTTACAAGCTCTTTTTATGAAATTAGGAAATATATTAGAAGACTACGACTCTTTGTATCAGATTCCAAATTTCTTGTCTTTCTCTTCTTGAGAGTCTTTTCTCATCGGTCTAATTTTTGCTCTTTATCATGTGTACCTAATCATTATTTTTCAACAGGTATATGGTGTTTCCTGGCTTGTGATTTTCGCGATACTACTCGTGATCAAGGTAAGACTACGAGGTACCTTTATCAAAGACAAGGCACCTTTATACACTGTCAGGGAACATGATGTTTTTTAGATGTTGTGTTGCATATTGATATGGTTGATTTGATTCACTATATGTTAAAAGTAACCTCTTGCTTCTGCTTTTAGGACCACAATTTTTTTTTATCTTCTATTTCATACTGCTCTTATCCTCTTCGTGTAGTTTATATGATGTTGCAGACTTGCAGTTATTGTGTAAGTTAGATCGATCTGATATAATCTTGAATGAAGAAAAATATCGGGATTAAGCGATATTAGTTGACCCCATAAGATTGAACAGTGCTTCTTTAGACTATTTTCAGTTCTAAACTTTTAATATGGGCAAGTAAATATATAGGAGAGCATTTTACTTAAAACCTGATGGTTGAAATTCTACCCCATAACGAGATTTTCCTATTTACACTTCATTGATTCCTAAAATTGGATCAGCCTACTGCAAACATTACTGGTTGAGGATAAAATTTGTAAGAAGTAATAAATAATGACTTGTGCTCAGGAAAATTGTTTTAAATGATAGCCATATGAGGGATCACAAGAGAATCATATGATTTTGTTTTACTGAACTGCTATCAAGTCTTATCAACCTCATCACGATCATCATATGCACAGTCTTTATCTTTATCAGCATTGTTGCTGAAGAAATAGTTCACTCTTTTATCATTTCTGGGATTACTACAATCCCACATGCTCGCATGGATTTTGTCTTGATTTCTTATGTGGTTTTGTATGTGCACTCTTTGTGGTTTTTTCCGTATGTTGCTGGAGACAATGGCACACTGACTCTTTCTGAACTCCTGGATGCTCATCTGAAGTATATATCTGACACTGATAAATTTGGTTGGATAACATTGTCTATGCAGAGACATGTGCGAATGAATGTGATAGTATTATTGGGAGTGCCAAATTTTTACATGCATTCTCTTTACATAGAGAATGCAAAAAAAGCATTATAAACCTGCAAATAGAACTTATAGTTTAATTACTCACAGACAATTGTTTGATTTTGTCCATATTCACATATGTATATAATTACTCCCATGTCAGAAAAGATTTCTCGAATTCTATTTTCCTTTCTTATCTCATAAACAATGTTGCTAGCTGGAAATTTCACTGAAGTTCTAGATTGGTTTGGCTTTGGGGAGGGCCAAAATGACTGTGACGTAATAAAGTCTATTATTCGCAAGACATTAGTTTTCTTTACCCGGAGATATTTAGCTGTACTTAGTTCACATTGAATCACTACTAATTTATCTTTTGTTACATACCTCGAAGCAAGTTTTACCATCTATTTGTCAAACCCCGTGAATGCCAATTGCTTGGATTAGGAGTTGTAGCCTTTAATATTTGTTAGGTGAAACTATATGAGGACTTTATATTGAAGGCAAGAGCATTTGTGAGATTCTTACAATATGAAGTAAGGTCCTAGAAATGGTGTACCTCTTAATAATAGCAGCCTCCCCCTCTCATGGTGGTTTTGTTCGAGTAGGCGTAGGGTTGTTAAATGATGCATATTGTTAGTCTTTATTTGTTGCTTTTTTTCACGGTGTCTTTGGTTGATATTGTACACATGAATTGGTGAGCTATTGATTACCAAAATCCCTGTCTTACCTAAAACATATAAGAAGTCTGATAAACCTATGAGATTGTCTTAAAAGTTGTATTTGTGAGGTGAGTCCCTACGATGAACCCCTATATTTTGTCATTTTAATATGTACATGGGGTTTTAGAACAGTTAAATCCATGAACCCTTGGTATCATTTCCAGGTCGATCATGGTTTCTTTGGTTGACCCTTTTTGGTTGAGTTGGCTTTTTGATTGTTAACACTGTTATATTGATGATCTATTTTTATTAACTTCATTTCCTTAAATGTTATGTAAGTAAGAGTTTCCACTTTCTAATTTTTCTGATATTGTGCTCTTGGGAGGTACAAAATGCTGTTTTTTATTTATTTATTGAGTTGTTTTTTAATCTTACATGCCAAAATTGCCACATTCCAGGGCATATCGGTTGGGCGAAAGAGATTCAGTGCAGATTTGCAGTTAGTCTTTAGGCTCATTAAAGGCCTCATCTTTGTTTCATTTCTGGGAATTTTGATCACTCTAATAGCCATCCCACATTTAACTATTCAAGACATCATAGTATGCATCATGGCTTTCATGCCAACTGGATGGGGAATTATTCTGGTAAGTTGCATATCTAACCCTAAATGTTGTTTATAGTGCTTCTTGATTTCCCTTTTTAACTGTAGTCTTGCAACACTGACACCAGATAGCACAAGCTTGTAAACCCCTGATTGAAGGATATCGTATTTGGAGCTCAGTTCGTGCACTTGCCCGTGGCTATGAAGTAATCATGGGCTTGCTTTTGTTTACGCCCATTGCGTTCCTTGCATGGTTTCCATTTGTCTCCGAATTTCAAAGTCGAATGCTCTTTAACCAGGCATTCAGCAGAGGTCTTCAGATTTCTCGCATCCTTGGAGGACCAAAGAAGTGGAGGAACAATAAGGAATAGAAGTGTTGCATCACCATTTTGTCACCGGTGTGGTTCGTCTACACTTGATTCTACTAACCAATTAGACGTTGTATATGGTGTAATCATCATCCTGTAATTAGCCCAATGATGCTTCTAAAGCAGATGTCCAGGAAAGATTGGGAATTATGGTTGTTCCATTAGGTTACTCAGACAAGTTAAGCTTTATTAATTTAAAGATATTAATTTCTCCCTCTTAGGTTGACATTTGGTTATTGGAATTTACTTGACTCTTGCTTCTAAGTAACAGCACTATAGCTGATACGACGAAGTCACAAATTGTGGTGGTCTGGTTAAGGGAAATGTTTAGTAGCCGCTTTTCGGAACGTGTTCGCGGGACGCTGCTGAGTTGGACAAATCCAGCTCAGCCAAAGTTTAATATTTTTGGCGGGCAGAGGGGGCAGTCGCATTTAATGCATCTCAAATCAGACGTGTTTCAAATCATATCATTCCTTTTGGCGCTCCCACCTGCTCCATACCTCTTTTTGACGAAGATGCACGGAATGGTCACCGTCACTTCTTCCTTTCTTTTTCATTTTCGTTCATTTCTCTTCGTTTTGAGAGAAATCTTTGCTCAAATGGAAATGACGTCAAACGTTCCTAAGGAGAAGATGATTTTTCCTTCTTTCGAAGGAGCAAGAGACTTTTACAACGACTATGCTGATGCTTGTGGTTTTGGTGTTAAGCTACAACATACTCATTACGACACTGGTGTGGTTACCCGGGCTACTCTTACTTGTTCCAAGGAGGGTAACGCACCAACAGACCAAGGTCAAGGCATAATGAAGCCACGTTTATCTAGTAGAGTTCAGTGCACGGCTCACATTAGGGTTTCTGGAAACCCAGCAAGGGGATACCAGATTAACTTTGTCGATCTCAATCATAACCATGAAATGCTGCAGGAGCACCAGATGCGTTTTCTAAGACAGAAACGATTTGTACCTGAGGCCGTCATAGCACGAATAGCGTGCAACGATGCTTCTGGGATCTCTGCTGCTAAGACCATGCAATCGTTTGTTGTTGAGGCTGGGGGGCATGACAAACTTACTTTTAACGATAGAGACCTAATGTTTGAAGACTTTTGTACGCTATTTTGTTTGTAGAAATCTGCGGTCTTAATATTTTTTTGTCTGTGCAGGAATGTTATAACCGAAGTAAGGAATTTGAAAATGGGACCCGGGGATGCACAAGCTCTTCAGAACTATTTCATTAAGATGCAGAAGATTGATGCAATGTTTTTCTATGTAGTGGATATGGATGACGAGGGAAGACTAAGGAACGTTTTCTGGGCCGACAGACGTTCCAGGGCTGCCTATTCATACTTTGGGGATGCTATATGTTTCGACACTACGTACCTCACAAACAAATACGACATGCCCTTTGCACCATTTGTGGGAGTTAATCACCATTTCGAGTCTGTGTTGCTCGGTTGCGCTTTGTTGTCTTCCGAGACCACTGAAAACTACATATGGCTCTTTCAGACGTGGCTTTCGTGTATGGGAGGTACGTATGTAGAGTTGTCCTTTATGATTTTTGAGTTATTGGTTTATGTGTGTTCCTTTTTAAGTGTTGTGTGTTCCTTTTTAACTTATGTCTGTTCCTTCTTAAGTGAAGTCTGTTTCCTTTTTAACTGGTGTATGTTCTTTTTTAGTGTTGTCTGTTCCTTTTTAAGTGATGTGTGTCCCTTTTTAAGTGAAGTCTGTTCCTTTTTAAGTGATTTCTGTTCCTTCTTAAGTGTAGTCTGTTCCTTTTTAGTGTTGTCTGTTCCTCTTTAAGTGATGTCTGTTCCTTTTTAAGAGATGTCTGTTCCTTTTTAAGAGATGTTTGTTCCTTTTTAAGTAAAGTCTGTTCCTTTTTATGTGTAGTCTGTTCATTGTTAAGTTGTCTGTTCCTTTTTAAGTGTAGTCTGTTCCTTCTTATGTGTAGTCTGTTCCTTTTTAGTGTTGTATGTTCCTTTTAAGTGATGTATGTTCCTTTTTCAGAGATGTTTGTTCCTTTTTAAGAGATCTTTGTTCCTTTTTAAGTGTAGTCTGTTCCTTTTTAAGTGATGTATGTTCCTTTTTAAGAGATGTTTGTTCCTTTTTAAGAGATCTCTGTTTCTTTTTAAGTATAGTCTGTTCCTTTTTAAGTGATGTCTGTTCCTTTTTAAGAGATGTTTGTTCCTTTTTAAGAGATCTCTGTTCATTTTTAAGTGTAGTCTGTTCCTTTTTAAGTGATGTATGTTCCTTTTTAAGTGTAGTCTGTTCCTTTTTAAGTGATGTGTGTCCCTTTTTAAGTGTAGTCTGTTCCTTTTTAAGTGATGTCTGTTCCTTTTTAAGAGATGTTTGTTCCTTTTTAGTGTTGTCTGTTCCTTTTTAAGTGATGTCTGTTCCTTTTTAAGAGATGTTTGTTCCATTTTAAGAGATGTGTGTTCCTTTTTAAGTGAAGTATGTTCCTTTTTAAGTGATGTCTGCTCTTTTTTAAGAGATGTTTGTTCCTTTTTAAGAGATGTATGTTCCTTTTTAAGAGATGTATGTTCCTTGTTAAGTGATTTCTGTTCCTTTTAAGTGATTTTTGTTCCTTCTTAAGTGAAGTGTGTTCCTTTTTAATTGATGTCAGTTCCATTTTAAGTGACCTCGTTTCCTTTATAGCGATTTTTCTTTTTCCTTGCAGATATCCCTCCACCAGCCATCATAACGGACCAATGTGGGGCCATTACTGCTGCTGTAAGGAATGTCTTCCCAAATGCCAGACACCGATTTTGCATTTGGCACATAATGAACAAAGCTCCCGTGAAGTTGCCGACGAAGTATCGACAACACATGTTATTTGATCTAAATTTGATTGTCTATGACTCAAAGAACCCAGCTGAATTTGAGCGGAATTGGCACGGTTTCCTGGTTGATTTTGACCTTCAAGAGCATAGTTGGCTCCAAACAATTTACGGTATCCGTGAGTCTTGGGTACCTGCTTACTTGTGTGATTGTTTTTTCGCTGGAATGACTTCTACCCAAAGAAGCGAAAGTATGAACTCCTTCTTCGACAAGTACTTATCTTCTAGAACCACCCTTAAGCAGTTCGTTCAACAATACGAACTTGCTCTACGTCACAAGTACGAGAAGGAAGCTCAATCGGATTTCGATTGCCTGCATAAGAAACCCCAAATGGTTTCAATATATCCCTTCGAGAGTCAAATGAGCGAGTTGTATACCGTAGGGGTTTTCAAGAAAGTACAGTTACAAATTGGTAAGATGATGAACTGCGACCTAACCGAGGAGTTGCAATCAGCCGACGCGTTTCATTACAAGGTGACTGAACGTGTACGGGTCGGTGAGCAACTATTATCGAAACGTTTCCTTGTAGAGAGAACATGTCTGAACTTGACATGCGATTGTAAACTGTTTAAGCGTGTTGGTATTCTATGCTGTCACCTCCTGGTCGTATTTGCACGGCTAGATCCTAATGCATTACTCCCGCCGTCTTACATCACAGATCGATGGCGGAAGGATATTCGTCGGAGCTATGGAGAAAAGGTGTACCAAGCCGATGGCGTATTAGAGAAGGATGCGCTGAGTCGTCACGCCGACATAATGGGTCGCGCTCTTTGGATTGCACAGGAAGCATTCATTTCTCATGAAAGGTATCTTAAGGCCGTGAAGTGTATGGAGTGGCTCAGGTCTCGTATTAACATTCCCCACGCCCCTCCCATAGTTGATGAAGTTGTGGCCGGCGGTACCTCTTTGCGCAATCCAGACAAAGTAACCCGTCCAGGAAGACCGCCTACTAGACGTCGGGTTTCCTTAGCCGAGAGAATTCTTCAAAGAAGCCAAAAAAAGCGCCTCACAGCAGAAAAGATCAAGTATCGAAGGAAGGACAAATCACCTATGCATGAGGTTGCACCTAGACCAGTGGATCCAGATTTTGACGATTGGGACATGAAGTTGTATTACGACCAAATTGCTCCTTAATTATGCACCAAGCCTTGGTCTTTGAATTTTTTACATTTTTGTAAGACAACAGTTATTCTTAAGTGTAAAGTTCTCTTTTAATTCTGAGTGTAAAGTTCCCTTGTAAGTTTACGGTTCTCCTTTTTAACTGTGACTTGTATCTTTTTAAGTGATTTATGTTCCTTTTTATGAATTGCTTGTACCTTTATAAGTTAGCGGTTCTCCTTTTTAACTGTGAGTTGTAGTCTGTTCCTTTTTAAGTGCGTTTACCTTTTTAAGTGTGAAGTTTTCCTTCCTTGTTTTTTTGGTTCCTTTTTAAGTGTTGTATGTTCCTTTTTAAGTGTAGTCTGTTGATTTTATGTGTTGTCTGTTCCTTTTTAAGTGTTGTCTGTTCCTTTTTAAGTGAAGTCTGTTCCTTTTTAAGTGTAGTCTGTTACTTTTTAAGTGAAGTCTGTTCCTTTTTAAGTGTAGTCTGTTCCTTTTTAAGCGATGACTGTCCCTTTTTAAGTTAAATCTGTTCCTTTTTAAGTGATTTCTGTTCCTTTTTATGTGAAGTCGGTTCCTTTTTAAGTGACGTCGTTTACTTTTTAAGTGAAGTCTGTTCCTTTTTATGTTATTGTCTGTTCCTTTTTAAATTATTTCTGATCCTTTTTATGTTATTTTGGTTTCTTTTTAAGTGATGTCTGTCTCTTTTTAAGTGAAGTCTGTTCCTTTTTAAGTGAAGTCTGTTCCTTTTTAACTGATGTCTGTTCCTTTTTAAGTGAAGTCTGTTCCTTTTTAAGTGTTGTCTGTTACTTTTTAAGTGAAGTCTGTTCCTTTTTAAGTGATTTCTGATCCTTTTTATGTTTTTTTGGTTCCTTTTTAAGTGATGTCTGTCTCTTTTTAAGTGAAGTCTGTTCCTTTCCTTTTTAAGTGTAGTCTGTTACTTTTTAAGTGAAGTATGTTCCCTTTTAAGTGATTTCTGATCCTTTTTATGTTTTTTTGGTTCCTTTTTAAGTGATGTCTGTCTCTTTTTAAGTGAAGTCTGTTCCTTTTTAAGTGAAGTCTGTTCCTTTTTAAGTGATTTCTGATCCTTTTTATGTTTTTTGGTTCCTTTTTAAGTGATGTCTGTCTCTTTTTAAGCGAAGTCTGTTCCTTTTTAAGTGAAGTCTGTTCCTTTTTAACTGATGTCTGTTCCTTTTTAAGTGTAGTATGTTGATTTTATGTGTTGTCTGTTCCTTTTTAAGTGTTGTCTGTTCCTTTTTAAGTGAAGTCTGTTCCTTTTTAAGTGTAGTCTGTTCCTTTTTAAGTGAAGTATGTTCCTTTTTAAGTGATGTCTGTCTCTTTTTAAGTGAAGTCTGTTCCTTCTTAAGTGAAGTCTGTTCATTTTTAAGCGATGACTGTCCCTTTTAAAGTTAAATCTGTTCCTTTTTAAGTGATTTCTGTTCCTTTTTATGTGAAGTCTGTTCCTTTTTAATTACAACTATGGAAAAGTTTTAATTACAACTATGGAAAAGTTTGGAAAAGTTTTAATTACAACAACTATAAAATGTGTTTGTTCCTGTTTTAATTTACAACTATGCACTACTTAAATTCGACACAGCAGCGGGAGTCCCTCAATAAAGTAATGGCCATTTCACCCCTGATGGAGTGAAGTGTCTTGGGGTTTTTCGTTACCCCTACCGCATTGTCAGGATCCTCATCTGGTACCAGCTCCCTACTGCAACTGTTGTAATGCAGGATCTCATTGTCTAAGCCATTAACAACTACAAGGGTCCAATGTTCTGACACCAGCAATGGTTGTGCAATGACGAGGCTTCCCATTTCCTGGCCTTGTAATTTGGGCGCCAGCCACTCTTCAATCATGGTATCCCCTTGATCGATCATAATTCTTTCCGAATAGAAGCTTGGAATACAAATTACCTCTTGGGGGTAGTTTTCTGTTTTTTGGCGCTCTTGAAGTACACAAAGCATACTGTCTATCGCCTCGTTGGTCAAATCCATCCCCTTCGTCATTAGCTCCTTCAGGTCGGAACGTGTGAAGAAACTGGAATCACCTCTCCAGATCACCTCCTGTTGGTTATGTGTAGGTGCGGTCACCTTCAGTACAATGTTCAGCTCATCGGGGCTCAATGTGCCCAATGCATCCATGTCAACGTCTGGCCTATCCTCTCTCCCGTGATGAGCCAACTTGAAATCGTCATTCCCATCCCGCTTTCTTTTTTTGTTCATGCTCCTCTGGAGCCTTCTATCTCCCCTTTTCCGCTCCTCTTCTTTTTTCTTCCTTTCTTTCACCTCATCTTCTTGTTTTTTGGCCGTTGAGCGTGATCCTTTTGCCCCCCCAGTCTGCCCTGAGGGGTTTTTCCTTTCCCTCATCCTCCTCTACCCTCTTTCTTTCTACCTCTTCCCTCAACCTCTTCTTTGAAGCTTCAGCCTCCCTCCTTTTATCATCAGCTTTCCTCTTCTCTCTTCTCTCCCTGTCTCTCTTCTCGTTTTCTTTCCTCTCTCTTTCCTCTTCCTCCCTCCTCTTTTCCTCTTCTATTCTCTTCTGCTCTCTCTCCCTCTTTTTCTCCTCCTCTTTCCTCTTCTCTTCTCTTTCCCTCTCCTCTCTCCTTTTCTCCTCCTCTTTCCTCTTCTCCTCTTCTATTCTCTTCTGCTCTCTCTCCCTCTTTTTCTCCTCCTCTTTCCTCTTCTCTTCTCTTTCCCTCTCCTCTCTCCTTTTCTCCTCCTCTTTCCTCTTCTCCTCTTCTATTCTCTTCTGCTCTCTCTCCCTCTTTTTCTCCTCCTCTTTCCTCTTCTCCTCTCTTTCCCTCTCCTCTCTCCTTTTCTCCTCCTCCTCTTTCCTCTTCTCTTCTCTTTCCCTCTCCTCTCTCCTTTTCTCCTCCTCTTCTTTCCTCTTCTCTTCTCTTTCCCTCTCCTCTCTCCTTTTCTCCTCCTCCTCTTTCCCCTTCTCTTCTCTTTCCCTCTCCTCTCTCCTTTTCTCCTCCTCCTCTTTCCTCTTCTCTTCTCTTTCCCTCTCCTCTCTCTTTTTCTCCTCTCTCCTTTTCTCCTCCTCCTCTCTCCTTTTCTCCTCTCTCCTGCTCTCTTCTTTTTCTTTTTCTTTTTCTCTTTCCCTCTCAATCTCATTCTCTATTTCCCTCCTATTCTCCTCCTCTCTTTCCTGCTCTTCATCCCTCCTTTCATCCTCTCTTCCTTCGTGTCCACCTTCTATACAATATCCTCGAAGAGATGCAATCTCTTCCCTTAGGGTCTCATTTTCCTCCCTGGACTTCCTAAGTTCCTCATTCAGCCTCTTAACCTCTTCATTTGCCTCATTCAGTGCAACTTCTGCTTGAAGCCATTTTGTCTTCAACATTGCAAACTCCAATTCTTCCCGTAGTGGGTCCCGAGGGATGCTGCAGTCCCTCAATTGCAGCCTAGGTTCGTTGCTTGTTGACTGGCAATCACTATTGGTTCGTAGGGTTGGCTGAGTTTTTTCAGCCTGACCAATGATTTCCCTATCTTTCTGAGTCAGGGTCGTCGACTCAGTCTTATTGAAGTCTCCCTCGTAAATTTTTGAAAGGGTGATGCCCTTTTCCTCCCATTTCTTCAGGATGAGCCGTTTTCCAAACATGCTCGACCACCGATTCCACCTAGGATGGCCTCCCATTTTAGGCTCTGCCAGGTTGAACTTCTCGCACAGCCATACCTAATAAAGAACAAGCGAAACTTAAAAAGGAACAACTTGAACTTAAAAAGGAACAACTTCAACTTAAAAAGGAACAACTTGAACTTAAAAAGGAACAACTTCAACATAAAAAGGAAGAACTTCAACATAAAAAGGAACAAAAGAAACTTAAAAAGGACAAACGAAACTTAAAAAGGAACAACTTGAACTTAAAAAGGAACAAACGAAACTTAAAAAGGAACAAGCGAAACTTAAAAAGGAACAACTCGAACTTAAAAAGGAACAACTTCAACATAAAAAGGAACAAACGAAACTTAAAAAGGAACAACTTGAACTTAAAAAGGAACAAACGAAACTTAAAAAGGAAAAAGCGAAACTTAAAAAGGAACAAGCGAAACTTAAAAAGGAACAACTTCATTACCTGTAGTACAGCAACACACCCCTCGACGTATCCCCTTCTTAAAATAGAAGAACCGGTAGATCTCCTATCGCGTAGATCCCGGTTTGCCTTTTTCAGGCCCCTCACAAGTGCCTCGTGAACAACCTCGGCCCACGCGTACTTGTGTAGCTTAGTGAAGTCGGCCAAGTGGTCGAGGAACCAAATTTTGGTTCGAAGGGTGCCATCGCAGAACAAAAAATGGCTGAAGATGTAACAAATGAGTAGCCGGACGTACTCCTCCTCCTCATCAACCAAATATCTCGTAGCCATCATCTGGGCAGATAGTTGGGTGTTGTTCAGAATCTCCCCCTGTCGGGTTGCGATTTCCTTCGGCTGCATTCTGACAGCCTTCCCATGTAATCTGAGCCCCAAAATTAGGGCAACGTCTTCGGCGGTGAAGTGTACTACCCCAGAGCCGATCCTCAACCCCACCTCCTCGGGGTCATAGTGTTCCACGAACCAGTCGATAATGTCATTATCGACAAGAACGTTGGAGAGGTTGATGAAGTGACCGAAGGGTGTAGCCCGGAAGGCATCTTTCTCTGCGTCCCTCAACTTCCCAAAGACCTTCTCTATTGGAGTCCACGAACATTTGGAGGGCTGGAAGTAATGCGTAGAAGCCTAGGAAGACATCAACCGTATGAGAACATTCCTTTTTAGAGTATCGCAATTTAATGTTACGGTAAAAACGACAAACCTGGTGCACCACAACCCCCGAAATAGAACCTTGAAGTGTAGAATCCATTTGGTCGACGGATATCTAGGGTTACGGTGAAGAACTGGGGTGATGAATCGGAGAAAAGTTGAGAAAGGGAATGTGAGAAAGATCGGAAACGTTTTTGGTTTTCTTTCGCAAGTCGGGATGTGAACAGGCGCGTTTGATGTCCCTTCCCGGTCTTATCGATACGTCAGAGAACGAACCGTCGCACGAAAGCCGCAGCAGTTTTCCCATTTTTCGAAACAACGCGCGCTTTTATTTTCGCTGATTGGGCAGCTGACTGGACTGCTGACTAGATGCCACGTAAGCCGCGTCCTGGACGCGCGCGTCCGTGTATAAGAACCCTTTGGTTATGGTGAATGTACGGTGAGCCCGTTATTGTTGTGGGTTTGTACCCTTCTCATGGGATTTTTTTTGTTGAACTTTTTGTTCAAAAAATTTAAATCATTTAATCGTTGATATCTCGTCGGTACATTCAAATTTCTGTATCATCCAAATCTTATGCATCAACAACAAAATGTTGCACTAAATGTAAAAATCTATAATTAGCACATTCTTATTTGAAATCAATATTATTGATACTGGGTAACTCGACGTACTCCCACGTGGCATCAATATTGACAAACGAATGTACAAAGTACAAACTATGAAGTTGCCAATCGGCCCAACAACACAGGAACTGTCCCACCTTTATTACCGAGTATTTTATTTATATTTTGAAAACTTTATGTGATTTCAATCGCTTTGGATTTTTGAGTTTAGACTGGTTTGTAAAGATCTTTTGGATTCTAACACTTATATGGTTAATATATTTGAATTCCTGCCCTTCAATTTTAGCCTTTTGGATTTCGATCATCATGAAAAATTTTCTTACTAGAAATTAGATTTACAAATGAGTTTTTGACAAAATTTCATAGAACTTTGAAACAATGGAATTAACAAATCCTGAGATTTCTAAATAACGTTATTTGTTTTCACATTGTTTGGGAAAGTATGTCATTTTGAAAGGATGACATTTACAAATCTCATCATTTGATTTTATTTGGATAAACTTTGAAATTTTCAAATTCTATGTATATTCCTAGGGGTGTGCAAGGTCAGGTCCGGACCGGATCCAACCGGTCTGAGTTTCGGTCCGGAATTTTTGAAAAATTCGGTTCTGGTCCGGTCCGGACCGGTCCAATTTTTGTTTTTTTAATTTAAAAAATCCAGTCTTGGACCGGACCTCACTGAACCAATCCGGTCCGGTCCCCGGTCCGAACCCTGGAAAAAAATCCAATCAGGTCCTGACCGGATGCACACCCCTGTATATACCTACGATACCTATTACTATATTTTCCATCATGATCATATGTTGAATTTGATCACTTTATCAAACCCGATGGAGGACATGTTTGGTTGATTATTGAACATAATAAACAATGGCTCACTCTTCAACTTAATAATTTTTAATTATGCCATTTTACCTAAACTAAACTATAATTCCATTACGTTCTTGATACAACTCCTCGTAAACCAGCCAATCAACCCAAACCACTAAAATCCCATCCAAAGACTATTTTCCTAACCCAAACCATAATCACCAACCTCCAAAAACAACCCAAACTCCATGGATCACTCACCAAACCAACCACAAAACCTTAAAACCCCGATTCCCACACCACAAAATCCAAATCCAGAAAACTCCTAAATTGAAGGGGAAGAGGGAGTTATCTGAAGAGGAGATGAGAGGTGGTGGATCGTGGGAATGCGACAGATCTCGAAGGTCGTGGAAC
Source organism: Triglochin maritima (assembly GCA_963682175.1). NCBI lineage: Eukaryota > Viridiplantae > Streptophyta > Magnoliopsida > Alismatales > Juncaginaceae > Triglochin > Triglochin maritima. The sequence goes on from OY821770.1 coordinate 20,634,144, forward strand.
TCGACGGAGGTGGTGAAGTTCGGCGGCAGAGGTTGTTAGAGGAGGTGTTGGGATTTGAGGTGGAATTTGGTGTTGGGAATTAGGTGGGGATTTGTAAATTCCACCTGAAAATATGAAATTTTGTTTTGTCATTCTTGTATGGGGTTGGAATTCCAAAATTCCACTTGGAATTTTGAAAATTCCAATTTTCAACCTACCAAATATGGTATTTACAAATGTCGCATTTTGAAATTCCACAAAATTTGAAATTCCATATATGAGCGAAACATCCAAACACGCCATAGAATTCTTTTTTACAAATTTCAACCCCAAAGATAATTTTCTGGCATCATTCATGCCACAACACCTCTTGTTATTTGTAGTGTAATCCATTTAGACCCTAATGTTAGCTTAAATTTAAGATTAGAGGAAGTCCCTTTCTCTAAAAACAAGTCAATGTTGAAATCGAAAAATGATGTGAAACAACTCACTCGTCTCTTGTCTTGTAATAATTCTTTGATTTGTCAAAACAAAGATATATATATATATATATATAAAGTTATTAAATGAGGCATTGTTAGGAATGATTGATGAAAGTAGATAAGAATACTAAAACTCAAACCATAAAAATTTAGAAGTATCAAAAGAAATAATAACGTCATGTAGTAAAATCGCTATGGGATATCTAACTAAAACTGTTAATCTCTTATGAAGTAACTAACCAATGAATTAAAAAAATGAATTGTTTAACCAATGAATTTAAAAAAATGAATTGTTTTCAACTTTAGAAATCAAAGTAAATTTTATCGAAGAAAATGTCTTCCGACTCTCCTGTTAAACCTGGGTAACGGGCCATGCTGGCAAGACTCGTTTCCAGCCTTCAGGCCGACATGACATTATAGCCCAACGGCCGGTTTTTTTTATATATACCAAAATACTCCCTTCTTTCCTATATAAACCCTACCCTTCTCATTTTCTTCACATTAAATTCATACTCTTCTTCTAAATCTCTTCAAATCTTCTTTACTTGGTCTCTAATTGCTCTGATTATGGTAGAAACAAGTCGAGTTTGAGCTAAAACGTGAAGATTAAAGCTACAAGCAGACAACTGACCCCCGATTTCGCGACTCATCCGCTCTTCATTTCCCAGGCATTTCTAATCTTTTATAGTAGTTAATTTTGTAGGACCGTGAGGGTCTACAATTCTAATCAGTTTTAACCCTAATTACCTACTTGTTTGACGATCAAAGATATGTAGCGGAATTCAAAACTAAACAAGCAAGGAAGAGGATAATGCAAACCACAAGGAACACGGAGGATTTTACAGAGGTTCAGCCACCCGCCTACGTCCTCTCTTGCAGGCTTCGCTCGAATCACCGAGCTCCGCTCACGACTTCACTAATCACTTCCCGTTCCGGGCCGGGAGAGAACGCCTTTACAACACAAGCACCACGAACACCCTCGCTTGCTTGACCTTCTTCCTCTCACAATCCGAGAGGGAACACTTCGGACTTTCACCGAAACCCATGCTTCTTGAACAACCAATGAGTAAGACAACACTCTCTAAATATTGAGCACACTTTGAGTATGATTTGGATATTTTCAAATGTGTGGAATTTAGGCTTAGAGTGTAGGATTGGGGAAATTGGAGCTTGGGAGTTTCTCTCTAGTGTATGTGACAAAATGGAAGTGTGAGAGATGTCTAATTGTGTCAAGGAAACTCCTATTTATAAGCTCCTAAGGTATTATAGCCGTTGGGGTTGATTGAGTAAGAGTTGATGTAAGATACACAAAACAAAAACTTGCAGGACCCAATTCTGGATAAATTCGGTCGATCAGATCGGTAAGTTCGGTCGACCGTTTGGCATTTTTGGACACAGTTCGGTCGTCCGGTAAAGGAACGGTCGACCGCCCAAGGCTATATCTGGGGTACACTTAAGTGATCGGTCGAACACCGAATAAGGTTCGGTCGACCGATTCACACCAGACACTTTGGGGTTGACAAACAAGATTAAGTTCAGTCGACCGAAGTATGGTCTACGGTCGACCGAAAACCGACAGGCACTTTGGGTTTGTAAAGTCTTCTAAGTTCGATCGACCGAACAAGGTCCTCGGTCGACTGATACATAAAATGTATTTGGGGTATTTTTGAGATAATACGAATACGACCGTTGGGTATATACGACAAAACAAACGGTCGGAAATTTATTGAAACTCGGTCGACCGAACTTGGGAAGTTAAACACTAACAGGATATATGATCACTCGGTCGACCAAACGGTCTGTTTCGGTCGACCGAATGTGGGCAGACTATTCAGGTTTTGGTTTAGTGTTTTCCGGTCTAAGTTTCGGTGATCAATTGAAGTCCAAATTATATGAAATTTTGTGTGTGACTTCTATAGGGAACCTAGTGTGTGTTTGAGTAGTTTTTAGCTCAAATATGCTCAATTACAGAAAGTTCCTAAGACTCAAAGAATTACAAATTACATGTCTTCAAATGAGCTTGATTACATGTATTGACTTGATTTCCTTTCTTCCTTGAGTCTTGATCACCTGTAGAGGTTAGCACAAAACAATATATATGCAATGAAACATGTGTGCTACTCTACATGATCACAATTAAGATTAAGTTGATTAAATCATCAAAACATAGATTAAGGCAAAAAAGGCAACAAATTTTAGTTCATCAATCATTATCATGACTTTCTTATTTATGAAAAAAATTCACTTTTTGTTTGCATATTTACTAATTTCCACGACTTTAACATCTGATTATGAAGATAATAATAACTTCCTCCTCCTGTTAATCCACCTAAACATAAGGGTAGAAGTACTAGAAAAAAACATCTCCAGTATGAGATTGATTTTGAAAAACAATAAACTACTGAGGGTAAACCAACTACTAGGTGTATACACCGTGGTAAAGTATATTCAGCTAAGTCAAGTGGAGGAACCGGTCATCTAACCAGACATGCACTTTCATGTAAAGTTAAGATTATTACATTATCGGTAGTGGATTCACGTTAATCAGTATTAGACTCAACTAGTGAAACTTTAAATTTCAGGAGATATTTTCCAATTAAAGGTAGAGAGATAATTGTTGATTTCATAATTGGATATTAACTACCACTTAGCATATGTGAATCTAAAGGTCGCAGGGAAATAATTCTCTACCATAACCCTCAATTTAAACCATTTTCTAGAAGAACACTTGAAAATGTTGTAATTGATTAATTTGGTAAAGAAAAAAAACGCATGATTAGTTATTTTTCATCAATGAACAATAATGTAGCATTAACTAGTGATGTTTGGACTAGTCCAAATAGTTATCCTTACTGTTGCGTAACTAGTCATTATCTAGTTGATTCATGGTGTTTAAATAATAATAAAAAATCATTTTTTACCTATTTTCTATCCACACATACCAAGGTTATATTTGATCATATTAAAGATGTCATGGTAGCTCATAATCTTGAAAATAAAATTTGTGCAATTGCATTTTATAATGCTACTAATAACAGTTCAGCAATACAAATGCTTATAAAATTTTGTCATCCACCTATAGATGGTTTACTCTTTCATATGAGATGTGCTTCTCATACTTTAAACTTGATAGTACAAAATGAACTTAACATAATTAAACATTATTTAGAAAATGTTAGGAAAGCAGTTGCCTGTGTAGGTTACAGTAGTACGTCTAGAATTCAGGAATTTAGAAAATTTTGTCTATATAATCATGTTAAACCTAGAAAAGTTTAAATTACATGTCCACATAGATGGAATTATTGTAGGATTTCGTGTCCATATGTATGTGTATATTTTAAAAAATTTAATACAAACATTTAAGATCGATTTCATATTTTCATTGATTTTTCTGTACATGTATATGTTTATTCTAATATCATGCATTCCTACACATATGAAAATAAACAAAAGAGAGAAGATCATACCCAAATGTTCTTTAAAACCTTTTAGAAGATCCAGGGTTCGGTTGCTCGTCGAATCGCTCACCGATTCGCCTCCAAGTGTTCACCAAACTCTAAACAAGATTAGAGAGAAAAGAGCTAGCCAATCAATCTCTAATTAAGCTTAGAATCTAGCTAATAACCCATCTTTAAGCTCCTGAGATTTATATCTCCAAAACTTAAAACTATTAAGAGATTTTCGTGGTGATTAATGAATGGATTAGAGAGAGAGAGAATTATTTTGCATGTAATAAAACAAGTAGGGTGATGGGTCCTTTTATAGGCTCCCAAAACATCTATATCAAGAACTATTCTCTAGTCATGATCTATTGCCTCTTTCCTAAAATTAATCCCAAATTGCCACATAAGCATCCTAAAAAATGTTTGATCAAATCTGGAATTAATCCAACCCATGATCTAATTATTCTCTTAATAATTCAGGCAAAAATCACGTTGTTCGGTTAACCGAGAATTCTTCTCGGTCAACCAAACCATTCGGTTTTAACACATGTTTAGATGACTGTGAGCTAGAAGGTCGATCAAATATACATGAGAAAAATTCTCTGGAAAAATTTGGACGATCCGCGTCTCGCTCTGGTCGACCGTTGACCCACCAAAATTTCTCCTGACGAATTTCTTCGGATGACTGTGTCACGTTTGTTCTACCGAAAATATCCCAGGATAACTCCTGGATATTTTCTCTCGGTTGACCGATCCCAATTTTCCAGGCACTCCAGACAATTTCGGTCAACCAAATGCGTTATCCGTTACCCGTTCGGTTGACCGTTCCGAATACACCTCGGTCGACCGAACCCTAAACGGTTTACCGTGCTAACCCCGAATTTGCGTTTTTCAAATTTTGGATTTATATCCAACAAAATTTGATCTTTTGGGTTTTTAGCAGATCAATATCTTATGTAAAATATTATCCTATGTAATATTAAATTATTACACCTCATATGAATTTATCTATGATTCTAATTATGTCAATTCTCATGACATATTGATTTTATTGATTCACCACATGTCTATTTTAACATGAAACTCGACACATCTTATGAACTTAAAATCAAGCTTCTTGTTTCCCAATTTTGTGGTGTGACCTATATGTGGATCTAAGCCGAACTGGCAGCGATATTAAACACTTAATATCTCAAATCATAAGCGGTATCTAGCTACACATTATAGTTACCCACTTAATATAATACACTAATTAATATTGAAATACATATATTGGATCATACCTAGGGGATTGTTGAATCCCTTTTACCAATAGGAAGATGAGTTGCACATCAGATCGCCTCATAATCACCTCCAAGTGTTCACCAAACTCTAAACAAGATTAGAGAGATCGGAGCTAGCCAATCAATATCTATTTCAAGGGTAGCACCTAGCTAATAACCCATTTGATGCTCCAAAGAATTTAACCTTCAACACCTTGACTAATTGAGAGAAGTTTCAGATGGATTAGATGAGAAAATATGGAAGCGAAGAATTTTGCATTAATTAAACAAAGAATGGGAGGTGGAACCTATTTATAGAATCTCCTCAAACCTACATCATGTGCAAACCACTTACACATGATCCCTTGCTTTTCTCTCCTCTAAACCAATCATATTTTGACACATCATCATCCCAAACCAACCTTTGAAAAAATTGGATTAAATCCAACCTATGATCAACACAAGTTCTCTTATTAATTCAGGCAAATCGTGGCAAACGGTCAAACGAATCAGCCAATCGGTCGACCATTTGGTTATCTAGAAAACTTCCTGATAATTTTGGTCGGACGTAATGTCTCACCGATCGACCGTTTTGCAAAAATAAAAGTTCATTTTATTTTCGGTCGAACCGCGCATCCATCCGGTCAACCACTTTCAAAAAAACCCAGAAATTATTTTTCACCGGTTGACCGTTTTGCAAAAAACGTTCAACCGTTTTGCACTGTTTTTTGCCTTTGCCAAATTTTGGATCAATATCTAACAAAATTTGACCTTTGGGTTTTAGAAAACTTGTACGTTATAATGTTGTGGATCACATTATATTATGTAATATATTATCATATATAATGTCAAATATTACACCACATAATATATACACATATCATACAAATTCATTTGATATTCTAACCATGTCACAATCAAGACCAAGGTTTTCAAAACCGGACCAGACCGGACGGTTCAACCCGGTTGGATCGGGAACCGATGGTCCAGCGGTCGGTTCAGCGAAACTGATGGGCGGTTCGAACCTCTAGTTAATATTTACAGAAATTGGTTCAAACATGTCTGATCGTCAATATTTATTGGGTTTGGTCCAACTTCGAGTCTAAAAATGCTGACGACATCAACGGTCTGACCGTGGTTCGACCACATTGAACCAAAACCAAAGTTTTATCGGTTCGATGACCAGTTCGATTATGAAAACCTTGATCAGACACATTTGATTTTAATATTTTACCACATTATAGTTACCCAAATAACAAATATATTTTGCTCACTCGAACTAAACACGATCCATTTAGTGATATTTAATATCACTTGTGTCTGTCCATTGCCTCATGATATTGAGAATATTATACAAAGTAGAAATGTATCATCTTTGTATTATATATTCATTTATTGATCTCTAAAAGTAATTATAAATATGTAAATATACACAAGTTACATTGTGCACATTATAATTTCGCTTTATCAAGGGACCCAACAATTTCATCACTCAAGTCAAGAGGGGCAATGATAATCTTTTGACATATCACATTTTCCATCACAAGTTATGTATAACCAACTAATACATTTATCATTCTACGTAATGATAGTTTTTGATAATAATCAAATTATACACACATTATGTGAAAGGATATAGGTCTCATATATTAGGATTCAAAGACATAATGAAACATTAATGAGACATACACAATTCCATAATGTTTCATTTGTTAGGTCAATTCAATATATAAAATAAACATTTTCTATTTCATATACACATGTTAAACATTTGTAGAACTACAATATCTCTTTTAACCAACATGACAATCTTAACTCGGTAATCAATGTTCATCAACGTCCCATGTTAATTACCATGATTGTCAATCACTTTTGATTTATGTAAACCATTATCTTTTAGAGCTAGGACCAAGAGACTCTTCCTTAATACAATAGACGAATACATTAATCAAAGAACAAAATGTTCAATATACATTCAATTCATAATAAAAGACATATAAAAATAAAACTTTTAGACACATTCCTTTCATATTGAATACAAATTAGTTAAACAATTATGTTTAAAGAGTAATTTTTTCCTAATACCCCTTAGGTTTTTTCATTACTCAGATTTAGTTAGGTTCCTGGCATTTTTAATATGTAATCAATTATGTATTTATATTGTTTCTCGATATTAGTCAACAATTATTTATAAATAAATTGGTTGTTTTGTGGAAAATAAATGATGTTTGTGTTTGTTAATTCAATTGTGATTGTATACCTACTTCAAATTAAAAAACAACCGAAAAATCAAAACCCGATCCAATGTAAAAAAAACCGATCCGACGCTCCCGGATCCGGCACGACACGGTCTATCTCCTGTTGACGAATGAAGTAAGAGGAGATTCTCACCATTTGTATTGACGTATGAAAAATTGTAGAAAATCCTTAAAATTTAGGGAACTTCTAAAAGATGCAATTTGTAAGTCATAATTCATTAATTCATAACCTTGTCATACTTACATACGGAACGTATTGAAGAGACTTTAACCGTATCCCAAAAAAATCGATTCAACATGATTTTAATGTAAAAACACCATCCACTAAGAGCATCATTAACGGCGCCCGGGCAATTTCCGGGCACCCTGGTTTCTCTCTCAGTCACGTCAGCTTCTTTCTCCGCCACGTCAGCACAAACCAATCCCCCTACAAAATCTTTAACCATTACCTAATCCACCCAGTCACGCTACAATATTTGTTGACACGTCATTAATAATCATTATCGTAATTATTTAATATCAACAATTTATTCGTTTTTAATTAACATTTAATTAATTAATATGAAAATATTATTAAAATTTAGGAAACAACTTTACATAGTACATTAACTGGAAATTTAAAAACTAAAACTAAAAATACATCATTAAATACTAAACTTAAAATACATCAAAACGCATTTCCTCCAAAGCGTTGCCATATATTGTCGACCAAATCGGCTTGAAGGTTCAAATGTGTGGTGTGATCACGCACTTGATCTCTCCTTCTCAAGTACCTGGTAATATCCAGTACACGGTCAGTGGAATACCGAACCACGTCTTTCTCGGAATTTCTAGGTTGATCCTCAACAAATTCGTCCCAATATCCAAAATTACCGAAGGAATCACGTTCATCCTCCATTATCATATTATGCATTACAATGCAAGTTGTCATTATTTTGTTAAGTACAGTCTTACTCATTGCAAGAGATGACTTCTTCACTATCCCGAACCGTGCTTGCAAGACTCCAAATGCACGTTTACATCTTTGCGTGCTGCTTCTTGTCGTTCAGCAAATAACCTGTTCTTCGGTATTGTGGTGGATGAACGATGGACGGAATGAATGCTGCCCATTTTGGATAAATATCATCAGTAAGATAATATCCCATATTATATCGAGAACCGTTTACCTCAAAATTCACAGGTGAAGCTCTTCCTTTCATTACGTCGTCAAAAACTGGAGATCGTTGCAGGACATTTAAGTCATTGCATGAACCTGGTGTGCCAAAAAATGAGTGCCATATCCACAAGTCAGCCGACGCCACTGCCTCGAGGACAAGAGTGGCATTGCCACTACGCCCTTGATATTGGCCCCTCCAAGCAACCAGGCAATTTTCCACACCCAGTGCATGCAATCGATACCTCCCATCATGCCTGGGAACCTACACTGCTCACCAACGTGAAGTAGTCGTGCTAGGTCATTTGCATTAGGTCTTCGGAGGTACTCAATAGCGAAGTTGTTAATTACACCGTCGCAGAATTTTTCAAGTGCGGGTGGAGAGGAAACGCATCGAAGCTGATGCGAATTTCCAAAGGGTACTCAACAACAAGAAACTTGATGTCCTATTTGCTTTGATGAAGAAGGAAAACAAGGACGAATTCGATAAAGAAACACTTGCTGAACTCAAGGAGTGGGCTAAAGCACAAGGATATCTGTAGGTGCTCATGTGTTTTTTATTTGTAATGTCAATATGTCTGTTGTAGTTCAACAGTATGCTGGTACTTTAAATTTCGTATCCGTAGGAGGACTATCTTTCCTTTCATTATTTCTGTTGTATTTCGTATTCTGTATTTGTATTGTATTTTGTTTCCGAAGTGTATGAGTATTGTACTACTATTTCTTATTTTGTTTATGATTTTTTAAATTTTAATTTTATCTAAATAAATCAAAAAAATTTAATTAATCATAAAATATTTTTTCAATTATTTTTTAATACCTAATTAATTTAATTCAATTTACCTAATTAATACATTATACTAATTATATATAAATAATCTTTATTTTTAAAACAAAAACAAAACAAAAAAAAATATTCGGGACCAATGGGGGTGCCACGTAGCCCCCCGCCTGGGAATGCGCCCAGGGCTCCCCGCCCTGGGCATGCCTCCCGTTAAGGGAGGGCAGCTCGGGCACCCTTCATGGGCACCCGAGCAAAGAGCACCCGTTAAGAGTGCTCTAAAAGGCCCTAACTAACGCGCCCGAAGCCACGTTCGAAGACGATCGTGGCATGTCCGTAAATAAGACGAGTTCCAGTGCCATTCTCGAATCGGCGATCACTACAAAAGCCCACCTCCCTCCAACCGTCTCTAACAAACTCGTCTCTCTCTCCCCCCTCGAACAACCCAAACCCAAATCCTCTCTCCCTTCTCCTCTCTGATGGCTCAAGCTCAAGCTCAAGATCGAGATCGACCTCTGCTCAACGTCAGGCTCCAGGTCAAGCTCAAGACGGCAGTGGAATCAGTCACCGAGCTCTACAACCCTTTCCCTGACCCCAACCTCTGGTCCTCCGTCGGGAACCACCGCTACGGGACATTCTCCATCGCCGCCCTCTCCGCCAACTACCGGATGGAGGACTACGCCCAGGTCGAGACCTACCGCCCTGGAGTCTTCTTCGCCGTCTACGACGGCCACGGCGGCACCAGAACCACCGACTACGTCTCAAGGACGCTCCTCACTAAGCTCATCGGTAATGTTTCCATCTTCGACTTTTCCGGTTAGGGTTTGGTTTAGATTAGAGATTTCAGTTTGTTTCGTTTAAATCTGATGACTGTTGTGTTAGTGTTGGTTATTCTTGATCTCATGAGTAGGTTGAACTCTGGATTTCCTAAAATCGTTTCTTTTTCTTTTCTCTTCATTTAGTTCCTAAGAATGTTTTGGTTTTTATTTGAAGGGTTTTTGTAACATCCCGAAACAATAGAAATTTAAAAATTTAAACAATCAAGAGAATATCAGAATAACTCATCAACGAGAATGTCACTCAAATAAATCAACAGTCGGTGCACCAATAATACAACAAAGCTTGTCAAAAGGCGTGATTACAACAATACTACGAAAAGACAGGTAAGGTAATCACGACGACCTCGAAGAGTCCGATTAGGATCCTGGCCCAAAAATGCGTGCGCCCGCTGTCACCACCCGAAAACCTACTGCGGTCCCGAAACATGAATCAAACAACGATGCCTGAGTTTTCCATTAGGAAACCCCGTATGCCAAGCTCACCTATATGCATGCAACAGTACGGTAAATGAACCTATCATACTAGTAGCATGTCATGTCACATCATAGGGACCGACCGCTTTGATACCAAGTTGTAACATCCCGAAACACCGGAAATTTAAAAATTTAAACAATCAAGAGAATATCGGAATAACTCATCAACAGGAATGTTACTCAAATAAATCAAAAGTCGGTGCACCAATAATACAACAGAGTTTATCAAAAGGCGTGATTACAACAATACTATGAAAAGACAGGTAAGGTAATCACGACGACCTTGAAGAGTCCGATGAGGATCCTAACCCCAAAATGCGTGCGCCCGCCGTCACCACCCGACATAACCTACTGCGGTCCTGAAACATGAATCAAACAACGATGCCTGAGTTTCCCATTAAGAAACCCCGTATGCCAAGCTCACCTATATGCATGCAATAATACGGTAAATGAACCTATCATACTAGTAGTATGTCATGTCACATCTGCAATGCATCAAGTCCCTCAACAGGGTAAACGAGACCTAAGTCCAACAACAACGACCCTCAACAGGGTCCACAAGGACATCAATCCAGCAACAACAACAACGGGTCTCCCTCGGAAACCTACCGTAGGCACATACCGTCTTACGGACAGTACGCGACGCGTCCCCCCACACGCGACTACTCGAGCCAAAGGGATCGGTGAGGAGCGTCCGCACTTCCATGCAAAGAACCACGTGGTCTACACCACCTTCGACGGAGCCGTTGCCGGGTCGGTCAACATCCCAGGATAGGTGCCCAATCGGAGATCATCGCTGGCACAACATCAGCGGCATCGCCGACACAACATCGGCGGTACAACATACGTCCGGCACAACATCGGACGACACAACCACAGCCGGAACATCGACGGCACTATCATCGCCGGAAACAACCTCGGCGGCATCGCCGACACAACATCGGCGGTACAACATACGTCCGACACCACATCAGACGGGTCCAGACCGTAGTCTGCAGGGTCATCATGCTCCACGACCCATGCGTCACACGCATTGGGATCTGCGATCCCTCAGGTCTGCTACTCATACCATGAGTCCAATCAATCCATCAAATTAGTCACGATCCATACATGGAGGTGACGCGTCCTGGACACCCACACTTTTCCACACGGAGGTCCCAGGGCGGGCACGCGTAACGCGCCCACCGTCACCTCCCGGCTCACGCACAAGGCGAGGACATGAGTTTCCGTGGACAGAGTTGGCATCAAAAAGGAACCAGGAATTTTGTCCTGTGCAAAACGGTCGACCAAAAGAGACGACTCGGTCGACCGTTTCCTCATGGGAATCGCTCGACCGAAAGTGACATCCGGTCGACCGCTTCCACAGGGAAACCGGTCGACCGAAAGTGACAACTCGGTGCACCACTTCCACAATGGAATCGGTCGACCGAAACGTCTGCAACGGTCGAACTATTTGCGCAAAACATAAGTCCCAACGGTCTACCGAAGGTCTAAAACCGGTCGACCGAAACGAGGTCAAAATCCAGTGTCTGGTCAACATCAAAATCAAATCTATCGGTTGACCGACTCTGGGGTCTCGGTCGACCGAAAACTAATAGGGTCAACCTAGTATTTCTACGTCATATAACGGTCAACCGAACAAGCATAAATAACCAGTACACTTAAGTTCCGGTCGACCGAACACAAGGAACCGGTCGACCGAAATACAACAGACAGTAAAAAATACACTACTTCGGTCGACCGCCCGAAGGGCCCGGTTGACCGTTGGTCGTCTTCAACCTCGCACCAGCCGAGGTTTTTCACGGAAAACAACGCCGAAGTGGTCTCCGACCTCCCCGACCGACCAACACAACCCTCCCACGAGGGTGAGCAACAACAAATCAAACTGAGAACCGGCATACCTCGACGACAAGAAGGAGCACACCAGAGTTCGCTCAATGTCGCCCGACAGCACCCTCCGGTCACGCGCACCTCACCCTCGCCTCATCGACTCCACGCTCGCCTCCACGCACCGGAGTCTCCTCCACAGCCTCTGGACGTCGGAGAGAAGAAGAAGAAATGAGAGAGTGAGAGAGATGAGATGAAGAAGTGAAGAGATCAAAATATATGACTTTCTCCTCAACCCAACACATGAACAGTAACCAGCCCCTACACTCATCACCGTCACTGTTCACCGCCCATTTCCCATGCAAAGCTCTCCTCTAATCACCATTACCCTTAAGCAAGGGTTAGGGATCTAACAATCCACCCAACTTAAAGGGATTTCGTCCCGAAATCAACAAGCAACTCACCGAAAAGCTCTGCATACTGCCTTCTGACTTCCTCCTGGATCTCCCAAGTGGTCTCGCGCTCACTGTGATGCCGCCACCGGACTTTCACCATCGGAATGGTCCGCCTCCTGAGCTGGTGATCCATACGATCAACAATCTTAACTGGTCTCTCCTCGAGTGACAAGTCCTGCTGGATCTCTGGCACTGCAATCTCAATCACGTGAGCTGGATCTGCAACGTACTTCCTCAACATCGATACATGGAAGACGTTGTGAAGACTGGAAAACTGCGGTGGTAATGCAATCCGGTAGGCAACCTCTCCAACACGGTCTAGGATCTCGAACGGCCCGACGTACCTCAGACTGAGCTTCCCCTTCTTCCCAAACCTCATCACTCCCCGAGCTGGGGAGATCTTCAGGAACACATGGTCACCAACCTCAAAGCTCAACGTCCGTCTGCGTCTGTCAGCATAACTCTTCTGCCTGCTCTGTGTCGTGGCCAATCTCCTCCGGATCACATCCACCTTCTCTGCATACATCTGCACGAGCTCTGGCCCCACTAACTGCCTCTCGCCCACATCACTCCAGCATACCGGTGATCTGCAAGGCCTCCCGTACAAGGCCTCATACGGTGTCATCCCAATACTCGAATGGTAGCTGTTGTTGTAGGCGAACTCTATGAGCGGCAGATGCTCATCCCAGTGTCCTGACCAATCCAAAGTACATGCTCTCAGCATATCCTCCAGGGTCTGGATCGTCCTCTCTGACTGACCATCTGTCTGGGGTGAAACGTTGTACTGAATCTCAGTCGTGTCCCCAAAGCCTGCTGCAGACTCCCCCAAAACCTGGATGTAAACCTTGGATCTCGATAAGAGATGATGCTCACTGGCACTGCGTGCAATCTGACTATCTCCTCCACGTACAACTTAGATAGACCCTCCAAAGGCAATGTAGTCCGGATCGCTAAGAAGTGCACCGACTTGGTCAGTCGATCGACTATCACCCAAATCACGTCGTGGAATCTCCTCGTCTTTGGCAGCTCCCACTTCCACTCAGGAAGCTCTATACACTGCATCGGTCCTGCTGGTCGCTGATGCTCAATCTTCACCTACTGACAGACTAAGCACCGACCCACGAACTCCGCAATATCTATCTTCATGCCCTTCCACCAGAAGTTCCGCTGCAGGTCCTTATACATCTTCGTACTCCCCGGGTGGATGGTATATCTAGCTCGGTGCGCCTCCTCCATGATGTCATCTCTCAGCCCATCAACCTACGACACCCAGATCCGACTCCTGAACCTCAGACCACCATCAACCCCCACACTGAAGTCTGATCCCTCTCTGGCAGCCAACTGTAACAGACCAGCTAACTCCTCAACACCATGCTGAGCCTGCACAACACGCGAGATGGTCTGCGGCTCTACCCTCAGCCCAACAATCACTGCTCCCTCAGAGCCCTCGGAGAACGGCCTCCACTCTGACAATGTCTCGAGTAGCCTCCACTCCTGAAAGCACAAGCTCGCAATTGACACCTCAACCTTCCTGCTCAGTGCATCTGCGACCGAATTCGCCTTCCCCGGATGATAGGAAATGGTGAAGTCGTAGTCCTTAATGAACTCAAGCCATCTGCGCTGCCTCATATTCAGCTCCCTCTAAAAGAACAAATACTTCAGGCTCTGATGATCGGTGAAGACCTTGAACTGCTCGCCATAAAGATAATGTCGCCAGGTCTTCAACACGTGAACCACCGCTGCTAACTCCAGATCATGAGTAGGGTAGTTCTTCTCGTGTACCTTCAGCTGCCTTGAAGCGTACGCCACCACCTTTCCGTGCTGCATCAGAACACAGCCCAGGCCAACCCCTGACGCATCACTGTAAATCACATAGCCTCCACTTCCACTCGGTAGCGTCAGAATCACCTCTTCAGCTCCTAAAAACTGTCCTCGCACTTCTGGGACCAAACGAACTTGACGCCCTACTACGTCAGAGCTGTCAACGGCGAAGCGAGTATGGAGAAGTCCTAAATGAACCGCCTGTAATACCCGGCAAGTCCCACGAAGCTCCTGATCTCTGTCACGCTCGTCGGGGCTCTCCACTGAGTCACAACCTCAACCTTCGCCAGATCCACTGAAATCCCATCTGCTGACAAAATATGCCCCAGAAATGGCACATGATCTAACTAAAACTCGCACTTCGTGTACTTGGCATACAACTCCTGATCTCTCAAGATGCCAAGCACAATCCTTAGGTGCTCCCGGTGCTGGTCCCTGTCAGGCGAGTACACCAAGATGTCATCCACAAACACCACGACAAATCTGTCGAGGTACGACTGAAATGTCCTATTCATCAAGTCCATGACTGCTGCAGGTGCATTCGTCAGTCCAAACGGCATCACCAAAAACTCGTAGTTCCCGTATCGTGTCCTGAAGCCTGTCTTCTGAACATCTGCATCTCTGATCCGCAACTGGTGATAACCCGAACGCAGATCAATCTTCGAGAACACTCTCGTCGTCTGCAACTGATCAAACAGGTCATCAATCCTGGGCAAAGGGTACCGGTTCCTGACGGTAACCTTATTCAACATCCTGTAGTCGATGCACATCCGCAACGACCCATCCTTCTTCCTCACGAACAACTCGGTCGGATAAATCCAGAGTCCATCAACTCCTGCAACTGCTTCTTCAGCTCTGTCAACTCAGCTGGTGCCATCCGATACGGTGCCTTTGACTGGGGTGTCGTGCCAGCCGTTAACTCAATGCCGAACTCGATCTCTCGGTGTGGCGGTAAACGAGGAATCTCTGCAGGAAACACATCTGGAAACTCCTGTACGACCTCTATATCCTCAAGCCTCCTCGTCTCAGGATCAGGAACAACCAAAGTTGCCACGAACGCTCTGCAACCCTGATGTATCAACCTCTGTGCCTTAACCGCAGTCACAATCAGATGATCTCCTCTACTCCTCGTCCCTCTAATCAACACATCAGGCGCGTCCTGCCTCGGAATAAGGATCTTCTTCTCACGGCAAAAGACTCGCACATCGTACTGTGATAGCCAGTCCATCCCCAGTATGATGTCGAAGTCCTCCATTGGTAGTAAGACCAGACCTGCCGGAAAATCATGGTCTCCTGAAACAACTGTGGTGCCAGGGAGAAAGCTCCCCACAGTGCCCACCTCACCCATGGGCGTACTGACTTCCAACAAATCAGTCAGTAGCTCAGGGGTCTGATCCAACTCGCCAGCAAACTTCTCCGAAATGAAGGAGTGCGTGGCGCTGCAATCAAATAAAACATGAGCAACCAATCCTGAAATGACAATGGTACCTTCCACAACAGTGTTGGAGTCCTTCACCTCCTCAGCCCGGACGGTGAAGAGTCGACCTGCTCTCCTGGTCTGGCTCTGCGGGATGACGGACCTGCTGCCTCCGCTCCTCCCTGAGACCGGTGGTCCTGGCCTCCTGCTCGTCTCGCCCTGCCTGCTCGGGCAATCTCGAATGAAATGGCCCATCTGACGGCATCCCAAACATGCACCTGTACGTCGGGGGCACTCCTGACCCGGATGAAATCTCCCACACGTACCACACGCACCAGACTGGTGTGATCCTCCTCCATCAACCTGGGGCCTCTTGCCCGGGTTCCGAGTGGAACGTCCAATTGCACGTCCTCCCTTGCTCACTGGCGGTTTCCGTGCCTCCTGGTAATTCTCCTGGTAGTCCTGATCGATGAGAGTCGCATACTTCACTGCATCCGCCAGGGTCTACGGCATGCTGGTAATCACACGCGACTTGAGATGCTTCCTCAGCCCCTTGATGAACTTCCGTGCACGCTGCTCCGGCGTCATGTAGGTCTCAGAACAATAACGCTCAAGGGCGTTAAACCTGCTGACGTAACTAGCCAAGGACATCTCCTTCTGCTCGAGGGCCAAAAACTCCTCATTCTTCCTGTCTCTGACGTACTGCGGGAAGAACTGCTGGTTGAACTCCACAAAGAATTCCTCCCACCCACGTCAACTCGGTCAGCGAACACCACAACAGATGTGGTCCTCCACCAGTTTACTGCCTCTCCATCCAGCACATAGGTGACCAGGCTCACCATTCGCTCCGGTACACAGCCGATCGCCTGGAAAATCCTCTGGATCTTAAAGACCCAGTCCTCTGCAGCCTCAGGGTCACTCCTGCCATCGAAACTAGGCGGGTGCTGCCTCATGAAGCGATCATGCTCCGCACCTGTCCCTGTCTGCTCTGCCCTCGCTGCCTGACGTTCGAGGAACTTGCTCAATCTATCCCATGTAGAGCCCTCAGTGACATCACTGGCAACACGCTCATTCGCGGCATTCCTCATACGTCTCGGAGGCATCTGGCACAGGGAAACAATCAAAATCAGTCATGAATGCATGCTAACTGTAAAGTGCAACCTACACTACTACACTGGTGATTTCTTTGGGAGCCACACATAGGGACCGACCGCTCTGATACCAAGTTGTAACATCCCGAAACACCGAAAATTTAAAAATTTAAACAATCAAGAGAATATCGGAATAACTCATCAACGGGAATGTTACTCAAATAAATCAAAAGTCGGTGCACCAATAATACAACAGAGTTTATCAAAAGGCGTGATTACAACAATACTATGAAAAGACAGGTAAGGTAATCACGACGACCTCGAAGAGTCCGATGAGGATCCTAACCCCAAAATGCGTGCGCCCGCTGTCACCACCCGACATAACCTACTACGGTCCTGAAACATGAATCAAACAACGATGCCTGAGTTTCCCATTAAGAAATCCCGTATGCCAAGCTCACCTATATGCATGCAATAATACGGTAAATGATTGTTTAAATTTAAACTAGTAGTATGTCATGTCACATCTGCAATGCATCAAGTCCCTCAACAGGGTATTCGAGACCTAAGTCCAACAACAACGACCCTCAACAGGGTCCACAAGGACATCAGTCCAGCAACAACAACAACGGGTCTCCCTCGGAAACCTACCGTAGGCACATACCGTCTTACGGACAGTACGCGACGCGTCCCCCCACACGCGACTACTCGAGCCAAAGGGATCGGTGAGGAGCGTCCGCACTTCCATGCAAAGAACCACGTGGTCTACACCACCTTCGACGGAGCCGTTGCCGGGTCAGTCAACATCCCAGGATAGGTGCCCAATCGGGGATCATCGCTGACACAACATCAGCGGCATCGTCGGCACAACATCGGCGGTACAACATACGTCCAGCACAACATCAGACGACACAACCACAACCGGAACATCGTCGGCACCATCATCGCCGGAAACAACCTCGGCGGCATCGCCGGCACAACATCGGCGATACAACATAAGTCCGGCACAATGATGCATTGCATAAATTGCATCATATGTCTTTCATTTAGACTATTTTTATATAAATAAATGCTACTAAGGTATTGTTTTGGGCAATTGTGCAGAATACAGGTGTTCCAATGCAATTTACCAATATTCGAGCTAAAACGCGTGCAATGGACTCAAATAGATCACAAAGACCAATTAGCTAGAGATCCAAGCAAGTTGAAATCCAAGTGATTGCATAAAAAGCTAGGGACCTGATCGCAAATTAGAAGGACTAAAAAGTTATTTTGGAGGAGTATTCAAGAAGAAATCAAATTCGGATCTCCAAAGATATGAAATAATTGATTTAGACGCGTGGAGGACATCTAGCACATACCAAAAACACACCCGCAAAGTCTTAAGTTGATCTGGACCATCCATGCGGCGATTCCGTCACATCTGACGGTCAATATGCGGCGGAAATGCCGCTCGGTTTGCGATCCGTGCCTCCTATTTTCGTCCAGTTGTTTCATAGCACGCGTTCTTCCTTATGCATACCTAGGGTTCCTTGTATCGGCTATAAATAGCCCCGAAATATTGTTGTGAGGGGAACTTTTTTGTATTGAATTCTATAGCAATAAAATTCTGCCCATTTATTTCTCCCTTGTCTTTGTCTTTTGTAAGCTTAGTTTTAGATTAATATTTCATGTTCTTAAATTCCAGTAGAGTAATTTTGTTGCTCTCTATTCTTCTCTTAGAATAATTTGTTGCATGCTTAGAATAATTGCATTTGTTTTCGTAGATCGTAGTTTAGTATAATATTTTTTTGTAGTCTCTCGATGATCTCCATGACCCCTTCTCCTTATCTTCTCCCCATGGGTTTCTAAAACCCTCCAAAGGGTGGGGGTGACGGATTTAGGGTTAGAGAAGAGAGATCGTTTTTATTTTAATTTCTTGTTAGTGTTTTAATCATATAAGTTTTTGTTAAATCAATTATCATATGATGCTTAATATCTCACTTGATTTATAATAATTTTCGTGATCCCCAATCTAACTCTAAGATTCATAACTCCCACCCGCTGGACTCTCATCCATAGTTGTTTCTTCTTAGTTTTTTTTTGTTGTTCTTGCTTTAGAAAAGTTAAAAAAAATCCAAAAACCTCAAACCAACCATATTTCTCTTTTTCTTTCCTTAATCAAAAATCACAAAAATATAAGAATCTCTCCCTCCTTGTGTTCGACCCGTACTTGCCGCGTCTTCATCGACGTCGTGCACTTGCGGTATAAATAAAAGTCTCATCAAGTTTTTGGCGCCGTTGCCGGAGAGGCGACGAGAATTTCAAGTTTTTGTGATTTTTTTGTTTTTTGTTTTGTTTGGATCTTGGTTTTTCGCGATCTAACGTTTTATCTGTGCTTTTCAGGAAGTATTAGAGACGGCGCTGAAATTCGGAGGCAATCCTAGCTGAAGAGGCGGCGGAAACACCACCCTATTAGTGTATTCTGAGGCGGAAACGCCGCACGGGTTGGATATTTAGGCGTGAAATTTGTCTGGGACGCGACTCATCTCTGGTGAACGCGTAGAGTACTGGAAATTGTCGAGAGCGGGCGGCGAACCCGACTGAGCGTGCGTAGGTAACCTTTGTTGCCTTTTTCTCGTAATTTCTATTTTCGGAAAATTTCCTTTTTGGTAGAATTGCATGTGTAGGGCAAACTTCCATAATTGGCACTAATTCAACTTGTGACCTAAAATGTTGCAAAATTAGAAAGGCCTTAGTGCATGCATCATTTAGAGATTTTCTCGCATTATGCATGCTAACTTTTGCAAATCAATTCCTTGTTGAAGAGTGCTGGAGGCAAGGTACGTGCGCGGTTTTTATCGATTGCATTTAAGCATATAATTTAGTTTGCATACAACCTTGAAATTGTCCCCCACTAAAGACCAATGTTTGACTATCTCTACTAGATTTAAGTTAAACTATCTTAAGGGCAACTCCGTAGGAAAAAATACGGTGGGGATTTCATCACCCTTCCGTGGCCCACAAATAACAATCCCAAAGTGTCACCCAAGCCTTAATTTAAAATCAATTAGACATTGGTCCCTAAGGATTCAGACTCAATTAAGGAGAAGATTGGTTTGACTTGCTATGACTTGAAGCTGATCGAATTTAATTTGGTGTCTAGAAAGTGTTTTTGTGTTGACGTAAGTCTTCCAAGCGAAGTGGTTGTCTAATTGGCACCGACTCTGTCGGAAGCGCCCCCACTAGCTATACACGGCCTGACCAATTTGGTTTGATTAGTTAGGGAGGTGAATCAAGTGAACCAATTCGACTCAATCAGTTAGGAGTCGTCTAGATTTAAGCTACACTAGGTCTAGGATTGTTTGAACCGTGCTTGTTTAGGAAACTTCTGACCAACCCTCTCATCTATATTTTAGAGTTAAGTTTCCCTTATCATCTGAGTCTTCTTTCTCTTCTCACCTCAATTCTCTAGATTAGGATTCCTTTCTCATCTTTCCCCCTTCTATTGTTTGTTTCCATTTTTGAAAAAAAAATATTACAAAAAAAAAAAATCAATTGATTCTTGCATTTGAAATTTAAATTTCGAATTTGAATTCAAAAATTAATTCAAACCGATGCACTCAGATTTGGGTTCGGGACTTGAGCAATCGACTCTCACGAGTTCATCTAGATTCTAGTCTAGAGCTCAACCCCAATTCACCTGTTGCACCACCTCACCCGGATCCAATGGGTGAGAATGTAGTGGACCCACCTAGGACTTTGAGGGATCGGTGCTACCCAACGATGGCTGCTTAGCCATCGTGCATCGTTATGCCTGTCATACCGGGTCGCGACTTCGAACTAAAGGCACAATACCTGAGTATGTTGCCCAAGTTCACCTCTAAGGAAGACCCATATCTCTTCCTTAGAAAATTTGAGGAAATCTGCTCCCTTATGCAATACCAGCATATCCCTGAGGAGGCAGTGTGTCTTAAATTCATGCCTCTAGCACTGAAGGACGACGCTAAGAAATTGCTATATAGTCTAGCCGAAAGATCTATTAGGAGTTGGGCTGAGTTTGTTCAAATGTTCTTAAAGAAATATTTCCCCAACCATAAGACTATTAGGATTAGGAATGAAATTGTTGCATTCGTTCAATCTGAGAGCGAGCCGTTCTATTCCTATTTGGAAAGATTTAAGAACTTGTTGACCCAATGCCCTCATCATGGAATTCCAAGATGACAATTATGCCAAATTATTTATGAGGGATTGACACCTACATCCAGGGTTATGGTAGAATCTGTAAGCCAAGAAAACTTCATGTCAAAAAATGAGAATGATGCTTGGACTTTTCTTGAGGACTTAGCTGATAATAGTATGCAATGGGACACGACTAGGGCACCGACGAACCCGAGTATTGGATCTAGAATAGCAAATCAATCCAGATCAGGTGTCTTAGCTGTAGATGCTTCTGTAGCTGCTGAAGCAAAATTAGCCACCCTTATGCGTAGGATGGAAAGTCTAGAGCTTCAAACCCGACCCCTAGCGAATCAAATCTCTTTTGTTTCTTGCTTTAGGTGTGGTCAAACTGGTCATGTTTTGGAGGAGTGTGCACACATTTCTCCGGACATGGAACAAGTTAATGCTGCTTTTAATCGTCCTAGGAACGACCCTTATTCGTCAACCTATAATCCAGGTTGGCGCAACCATCCCAATTTTTCATGGAGCCAAGGGAATTCAAATCATGCACCCATGCCCCAGCAAGGCCAACCACCTAGACAACAAATGTACTCAAACAACAACAACAATAATAGTGATGTCCGATTAACTGATTTGGAAAACTTAATGAAAACATTTGTTCAAACAACTACTCAATCTTTTCAAAAGCTAGAAACTCAAGTGAGTCAATTAGCACAAGTTGTAGGTGAAAGAGAAAAAGGAAGATTCCCAAGCTAACCCGAGGTGAACCCAAGAATTAACAATCCACATAATCAACATATGACATATCAACCACATCAACATATGCCATATCAACCACCTCAACCATTTAATCCTCAATCATTCAATCCTCAACAAATTAGGCCTCCACCCAATGTACCACATAATGCACCACCTCCTAATGTGAACAATAATAACAGACCAGTTCATATTATTCAAGAAGAAGAGCAAAATCAACACATTAATGCTATACTTACATTAAGATCTGGAAAATCTGTTAATAACAACGTCACTCACCCTTTGGTTAATGAACCTAATAATTCTGTCACACCCGAGCCATCTAATGAGCCACAGATTCAATCTGAGGAACCAATTGAAATTGAACCAACTGAACCTGAAAGAGTATTCATTCCTAAAGCACCATTCCCTAATAGACTTAATAAGAATCATACAAATCAAATGGAGAAAATGTTGGAAGTTTTTAAGCAAGTAAAAGTAAACATCCCTCTATTAGAAGCTATTCAACAAATTCCACCTTATGCAAGATTCTTAAAAGACTTATGCACCAAGAAAAAGAAAACACAAGTACCAAAAAGAGCATTCTTAACTGCAAATATAAGCTCTGTGTTAACCCAACCCACACAAATAAAATATAAAGACCCTGGTTGTCCAACTATTTCATGTGTAATTGGTAACACCTTAATCAATAGGGCCTTGCTGGATTTGGGTGCTAGTGTTAATATGCTTCCTTACTCTGTATATAAAGAATTGGATATAGGAGACCTTAAACAGACTAGGACCACACTCCAATTGGCTGATAGATCTGTTAAGATTCATAGAGGTGTGGTTGATGATGTTCTGATCAAAGTGGGTGAATTCATATTTCCTGTGGACTTTGTTGTCTTGGACACGGAGCCTGTTGCTAACCCTGGCAATCAAATTCCAGTGATCTTAGGAAGACTTTTTTAGCCACTTCCAATGCCCTAATCAATTGTAGGAATGAATTGATGAAATTGTCATTTGAAAATTTGACTGCTGAGCTAAATATTTTTAACTTAGGGAAGCAACCTAGAATTTTCTCTGATGAATCGAGTGAATTGAATTACATTCAGGATTGTAGTGAGGATGATTTGATTTCGGATTACTTAAATTTCACCCAATTGGATGAAGTTGATTTTCAAAAGAACCTGAGTGGTGAGGCCACAATTTGTGATCAAATCAATCATATAGGTTCGAATCGATCCTCACCCAATTGGTCAACCTTAGGTGGACTTTTAGCAGAACCAAGACCTCAAGCCAAACCCTCACTACAAGAACCACCATCACTAGAGTTGAAGCCTCTCCCTACTACACTTAAGTATGCCTTTTTAGGACCCTCATCCACCCTCCCAGTTATCATAGCATCGAATTTGACCCCCAATCAAGAGAAGGAATTGTTGAGAGTCCTCAGTAGGAATAAAGAAGCTATTGGATGGATCATGGCCGACATAAAGGGGATTAGGCCATCTATAGTCCAAACATAGGATCCATTTGGAGGATAATACTCAACCCCGTAGGGATCCGCAAAGGCGGCTTAACCCGGTCCTAACTGAGGCAGTCCAAAAGGAAATACTTAAGTGGTTGGATAATGGAATTATATACCCTACACCCATCACCGTCACTGTTCACCGACCATTTCCCATGCAAAGCTCTCCTCTAATCACCATTACCCTTAAGCAAGGGTTAGGGATCTACAGTTTTGGTTTAGAGTTTTTAGTTTGTTAAATATATGCTTTGAAATATGCAATTCTAAGTTAGTTATTGTGATCTATATATTGTCGTTAGATGTTAATGCTTGATTGATACGTAGGTTGATGTTACTAAAATTGGTTCTCTTTTCTTTTCCGTTTAGTTCCTACGAGTGTTCTATTTTCTGTTTGTTGAGAAGAAACGGAGCTTTTGGTTATGTTAATAATTTAGATCTTTTATATTAGTGTTGGTTGTTACATCGGTTAATCTGGATTTCTTAGTAGAATATGTTATCCTTTTCTCTTCTTTCTATTTTTGATTAGCCTGTTTTCTTTTATTTTTTGTCGAATAAGGGGTTTGTTTCGTTTCGAAATTTGCAATTTTAAGTTGGTTATTTTGAGTTACCGTCTTCAGATATTAATGTTGGTTTTTCACCATCCGTTATTTTGGATTGACACGAAGTTTACATCATCAACATACATCAACATAACCCCAATGCCTCAGAAGAGGCTCCCGCCTAAGCGAGGTAAAGGGGGGTCGGATGTACGCAACCCTACCACCGTAAAACAGTGAGGTTGTTTCCGATTGACCCAAATGATGCAAATGCAACTGACCATCTGCGATTCCACAAGAAAAGAAATGCAGATCGTTTAAATAACCCTTTAATATAGTCCATGATGCTCCAAATGTCACGTAGTTTAATGTTTTTCCCCTCCTGTTTGTTGAGGAGAACGTGGTTTTGGTTTAGTGCTTTTAGTTTGTTTTCTTTTCTTTATTTTCGTCTACTTGTAAAGCTGAGATTTTGCTTCTTAACAACTTTGCCGTATATAAAGATGGATCTGTCATTTCTGTTTTGCGCACAGTCATGGATTTCTTGATGTAGTTGCTAGTACTGATTCTCGTTTTTTACACTCTTTCGTTTTAGCTCTTAAGAATGTTCTGATTTGGTATATATATTAATGTCTTGTTATAACCCATTATTGTTTTAGTTCCTTAAAGATGGATCTGTCATTTCTGTTTTGCACACGGTCATTTCTGTCCTTCAAATCCTAGAATTAGTCATGGTTTAGTTATTTAATTGAGAGACCTATGTGTACAGCTTTTCTTGGCTTGCCTTTCCTTTCTGATCTTTGTCTATATATAAAAGTTTATTTCGGAACACATTTCCATATGTACGATAAGTTGTTCCATATGTACGACAAGTTGTTAAGTTGTGAAAGATATTGCATTTTATGATGCCGTTTGTATCTAAATGAGAGTTGGCATCTTCTTGACAATCGGGTAAAATATGTTTGGGCTTTGGAGCGATGAATAGCTTTAACTTTGGGGAACTACTATTCGTCGTCCAAAAACTACTTAAATCGCCCCAAAATAGACCTTTTTGCCCTTAACAAATCAATTAATACCCATTTCATCCCGTGTCTTTAAACAAGGTGTTTGACTCAGTTTTACTCACATTCCTAGTACCAACACCCCGAAAATGTCTGGCGAAACACCTGAATCCGGCGAGGTAACGAGGGTGGAAATTTTTTCCCGACTCGGGCGTATGGCTAAGCCTATGTGCAGGCGTCTTAGATGGATGCCTCCACTAAGGTGAAGGCGTCTGGGTAACACGCCTTCACGTATGTGGAGGCGTGTTAGGCAGACGCTCGTTTTTTGTTTTATTTTAAATTTTCTGTTAAATTCATTTTTTTCAGGTTCCGTTGCAAGATTTCGGTGGTGATGGAGTAGATTACAGTGAGCTTTTTGACAATAAAAAAATATTTACAACAATCGAGGAAGCTTGTAAATGGGCGAAACAAGTTGCACTAGGAGCAAGGTTTTTTTGGTTATATCATCATACAAACCAAAAGCAGATAACCGGATGGATTGTTACCTGAGATGTGATCGCAGACGTGAGATGAGTTCTCGTGATACGAGTATTGCACTGCGAAAGAATACAAAAAGAAAAGGTTGCGGTTGTTGGTTTTTGGTAAAAGTGGTGGAGCGACGAGATCCTGATGGATGGGTCATTGTTTCTAGTAGCATCTATGGGCAGCACAACTACCCACTTGCAGTTTATTCAGAGGGTCACCGACAGGTCAGCGGACTTAGTACTGGGGCAAAGCAAATTGTTCGTGATATGACAGAGGCACAAGCAAGACCCTGTAACATTTTGTTCGCGGTAAAGAAGAAATTCCCGGACGATAATCCGAATCAAAGACACATTTATAACTTCAGAGAGTACATGAGGAGGACGAAATCTGAAGACAGGAATCCCGTGCAGCAGTTTCTCAGGGAGGCAGTGCAGCATAAGTATTTGCATTGGATTGTGGCAGATGAAGAAACTAATGTCTTGACTCACGCATTTTTGGCACATCCAACTTCAGTGCAGTTGTTGCGTACATACCCATTCGTAATCTGTATGATTCGACGTATAAGACGAACAAGTAAAAGATGCCTTTGTTTGAGATGGTTGGGGTTACTCCAACAAACATGAATTTCCTCGTCAGATATGCAATTTTGCAGGATGAGACCGAGTCTAGTTACCGGTGGGTGTTGGAGAGGTTGCGAGATATGTTATTGGATATTGTTAGCCCGACTGCAATAATTACGGACCGGGAGATGAGTCTGATGCGACCAGTGGCAGAGGTTTTTCCTGAGTCTGCTCATTTACTATGCACCTGACATATCAACAAAGATGTGTACAACTACGCATACCACGTATTCGGCAAGGACAAACAGTCTGCAGAGAGTTTTAGGCGTGGAAGGTGGAAGAGAGTCATGCTTTCTGATTCACAGACGGATTATGATAGAGTAGTCTGTAATCTGAAAGATTCTTACAAGTCCTGGCCAGTGCTGACGGAGTATGTGGAAGACACGTGGTTGGTGCATAAAGAAAAATTTGTGTTGAATTGGACGAATCAAGTTTTTCATTTCGGCAACACTACGAACTGCAGGGTGGAAAGTGCACATTCGGCTATGAAAGAGTGGATCACTACATCGACTGTCGCTCTCGACACTCTTTTCGACCGCGTGAACTCGGCTATTGAAATGCAGCTGACGAATATTCGGAACTTTCTTGAAGATTCGAGACGTCGAATTGTGACAAACTACATAGGTCCTTTGTTTCAGCATATAAATGACCGAGTTTCGTATCACTGTTTGTCGTTATTGACTAAGGAGTTGAAGAGAATGCAGGACTTAAGTGATGAAATTGAATATCGTTGTGGGCGTGCTTTCCTGACAACACATGAGATTCCTTGTGCCTGTACCATGTACGAGTGTTTAGCGTCAGGTGATGGAATTTATTTAGAGCAGATTCATCCATTCTGGAAAACACTTGTTATCGGAGGAGTCCGGATGTCAGAGTTTGTTGATCAGTCAGCACAAGACGTCGAGCATTTTTGGAAGCTAGTTGATGAGATTTCGGAGAGCGACCTTGCAGTAATTCGTAGTGCCTCTCGTATTTTAACGAACAGTTACACCCCGATCAGTCGAACTATGGAGAACCCGCAGAAAATATTAATGTATGAGATCGACCTACGGGAAAGTCGACACGTCAGGACCCGAGTGCCTTCGAGTATGCTGAGCGAGGTCGTGGTCGGTCTAGCAGTAGTGGGGGCAGGGGTCGTCGTCGGTCTGGCAGTAGTGGGAGCAGGGATCGTGGTCGGTCTTCTAATTCGTCTCGATCGTCCGTGAACATGGGCACAAGATCTTCTGGTATGACGATATCTTTGTTATTTAATATATATCAGTAATCTAGATGTGGTTGAATATATTATCTCCTAATTTTGTTGTTTTAATGAATTGTTATTTACCTATCTTACAGTGTCCGAACAGATTGACGTGGACAACTTCCCATATAATGATAGACTGCCAGGAATCATTTTACCATTTCTGGAAAGGTGGAATGACGTACGTGCTCATGGCAACTGTGGATTTCGATGTGTTGCCGATGTCTTCCATGATGGTCAAGAGAACTGGTTGTACGCGCGTCGTGAGATTTCTAATGAGATAGGTGCACATCCTATTTATGAGAGTGTCTATTTCGGCAATGTGGGAGAGGCTCGTCGACGAATTGATTGGGGCGGGGGAGCTTGTGGCGAGGATCATTATATGGAGGTTTGGGTCGACTTGTTCCCGATTGCTAATTTTTACAAGTGTGCGGTCATGTATTTCTCAATGGGAACAGATGGTTCGTTGTTCCCGTGTCTTACTGTGCTACCTTGGGAGAGTCTGTCTGCCATGACGAGACCTGTCAGAGAGTTGGTCATTGCTCATTTAGGGAGTTACAAACATTTTATTCGTTTGGAATTAGTTGATAATTTCCGAGTACCTCCTATAGCGACCTTATGGTATCAAATGCGAGATGAGAGGATCAATACGAAAGTAGGATGGAGTATTGGAACCGGTTACGTAGTACATTTTGATTGTAATTTGTAATGTTTTTGTAATGTATAATATATCGTGTATTTGTACTTATATCGTGTTGTTCTTTTACCGTATTTTAAATTTAAATATTATTTGAAGAAATTTAAAGAAATAAGTTGAAGATATTTTCTTGACAAATAAATTTTAAAAATACGATAGTCAAGCAAATACGTAGAAGATATGTTCGTAAGAAATAAATAATAAGAGTACACAAATAAGCATAAGCAAATACCAACAAATGTAGTAACAATGCAACATATAACAAAACCAAAGTAAAAGCAAGACAACTACAACTCAGCATCTGAATCATGGTCCGAAATGCCCAACTGGCTGTTCCAATCCTCGATGAGGCGATCCCAATCTGTACATGCAAGTCTCGTCTTCTCAGTCGACATGATGTCTCTTTGTCGCACGAACGGCTGCGTACACCGTATCACCCTACTCATCCACTGTATGTAAAATAAAAATTAACGTACATTACCAATAATAACAAAATATACATTACAATTAAAAATAAAATTAGATAAACTTACCGCATCGGCACATGTCCTATCCAGTGGTCTCTCCGGTCTCGGAATGATACCGCGTACGATAAGTGGATGTGAGCACCTACCGAACCACTGCAAATAATCTGCAGCACAAGTGGAGGGGTTGCGGCTACGACTTAGATCGTTCAGGTGTAGTCGTCCTACTCTCGGAAATGTCCTCCAAACCGATTCCACGAATGAAACGCTGCCTGACGTCGTACGTCGTCGCAGTCGCAGACCGTACTGCATGCTCGGGCGTCGGGATGTCAACTAGGATCACCTAAACGTAACCTAACTGACGTAACACGCGATCAGGTAAATAAGGCTCTGTGATATCCCTATAACGAATAACACCCATAAATGTAGTCCTCGCACAGCTACAACAGGCTCTGGACCATACGGTAACCACTCCACCTAAACGTTTATACGTTAATAATAATAAAGTTAAATTTAAATAAACGTGAATGATATATACATTATATACATGCGATGCAGTCATCTGATCTAGCCGTCTACGAATAGAAAGAAGTCGACTCTCGCTCTTATCCTTGGCTCGGACAGCCCACATACGCGAACGAGGATGACCACGCTCAACAATGTTCCGCTCACGATGTGGGCGGAAAGCAGGAAAATACTCATATATCCAAGCCTGCAGCAGTGTAAGACAACCCGTAATCTGACCACAATCAGCACGACTAGATATGCCCAGCTGGCGATACAGATATGCCAACGTCGCCGACCCCCATGAGTACTCACCAATGGTATCTGGGTCCCTCGCCTCCAATAAGTCGCGTGGTCTGACTCTGGAACCGCTCTTGTCGACAAACAAGACGCAGCCTAGCACTAAGAAGAGGTAAGCAGTCATCTGCGTATCCTCAGTCCGTGGTGGTCGCCCCCGTCTACAACACTCGTCCACTGCATCGATACTAACACCACCGCCACTCCAAAATTAGCTATCCCGCCCAAGACCCTCCAGGCTGACACCCAGCAACTCAGATACATATAACTTCAACTCAGATGTCGGCGCCTGCGCACTCACCATAGGACCCTCAACATGAATGTGCAGAATCTGAAAGACGTCATGCAACATGATCGTCATCTCTCCGAACGACAAGTGGAAAGTGTTGGTGTCAGGCTGCCACCGCTCCACGAAAGTCGAAATCAACGGCATGTCGATGCAAGAAAACATGTTGTACGACAAGTGACCCAATCCACTGTCAACCACGGTCGCCGTCATATCCTCAGTCATCACTGAACGCCATGCCTGCAATGTCGTACAGGCTCTGTGCCGATTATGGCACTTCAAAACCTTTCGATCCTCGCCATCCCAGATGTGTCTGGCAATGTGGCCTCCGAAACTCGGAATGACGCTGCCATCTACAGGACCACCGGGTATAATATCCGTGACGATCCAAGACTCGTCCTCACCCTCTTCTTCTTCTGAGCTCGGGCGTCTGCAGTGCACGAACTCGAATCACCGGTCACAAACCGGCCACCTCGATCCTTCCTAATGACCCACTCAGCCGAAGGACCACATTGTCGCCCCCGTCCTCGACCGGACTGATGTACCGCCTCCTCCTGTGGCCCCAAGTCATACCGGCCCCCATTGTCACTCTCGTCGTGACTCCTCACCTCATCTGAATCATCCTCGTCGTCGAAAGAATCCCCAGGTGTCTGACGACGATGTAACAGATCTCTCTCTTTCCTAACTGAAGTAGAAATACCACGTGTACGTGGATGATGAGGACCTGACTCGTCTGCTATACTACGTAGCGCACATAAGGGAATTGATTTCCCTTTTCCTCAATGGTAACCCGATGACTATTAATTCAATTTTAAAAATAAAAATTTATTAATGGATTTACTAAAATAATTAAACTAATTATTAACTTAATAATCGATTTATTTAGCAATTATCACAATTAATCAATAATCCTTTACTAAAATCGTACACAACTAATTACTAACATAATAATCAATTTATTTATTAATTGTCCGAATTTATAATCAATAAAGGATTTACTAAACTAATTTAACTCATTATTAACATAATATTCAATTTATTTTAAATTTATCACAATTTATAATCAATTTAAATAAATTCAAAAAAAATAAAAATTGGGGCGTCTGCGGGCGACGCCTACCATACGTGGGAGGCGTCTGCCGGAGACGCCTACCCTACGTGGTAGGCGTCTGCCGGAGATGCCTACCCTACGTGGTAGGCGTCTCCCTCAAACGTCTTGGCCATGGGTCGGTCGACCGAACAAGCATAAATAACCAGTCCTCTGAAAAATATGCTTGTGTTTCCACTTCTCCCCAAAATACCCCTGCCTAAATTGTAGGAGAAATCATGGGACTGTTCCCCTCTTTCTTTCTCTTTCCATTTAAATAAGCAAATCATTTTCTCTATCTTTTTCTTTCGATAGTTGCAAACCTCTCTTTCTCTCACGCATCCGTTGTGTCTTCTCTCTCTCTCTCGCGTTCACACATCCCTTCTCTCCCGTACTTGACCCGTCATTTGAGCTTAGTTGCGTACCCTGCCGAACAACTCCTACATTGAAGCCGACGATGAAGGTCGATTTTAGGGCATGTTTTGTTTATGTTACTTTTTACTTCTTGATATAGTTTTATAAGGTTATGTTATTGTTTCTATCGAAAATGTAGTTGATTTCATCCATTTATTGGTATTGATCTAAGTTTTGTCGCTTGGGTTGGAAGTGGAACCGTTTTCCTGTGTTACCGAAGAGGCTCGATATGTTCGATTGTAGTTCGATAGGTACTTGATAGCTGTGATCGATGGAAACCATACCATTTTTTTATTGACCTCGATAGGTTCAATAGTTGTGCTCGATGGAAATTGGACCATTTTTGCTTTGAGTTCGACAAGTTTGATATTAGTTCGATGAGTTTTGCATGTGAGCTCGATAGGAACAGTTCGATTGTGATGAACTGCTAGCTCGATGGACTCGATATGAGCTCGATTCCATTTCCCTTTAATTTTCCCCATGTTCTTTAATTGGTTGTAGTTCGATTGTCAAGATGCCGAAGTTAATAGTTCCAACCAAGGATCATTTCCCCAACCGTGTAACATACATGGGTAGTAAGGCTATGAATGACATAAAAGAGAAATTTTGGGAGACGAGTTGCTAGAAAGGACAAAGGAATCTCCGTTCGGACAACTTTTTGAAGCGGGTGAATTACGGTTCCCCCATGTTCTTTCCCATCAGTTACTATTGCACAAGATCCACAGTAGTAGAGATAACGAGGTTCATTTCTGTTTGGCTCTAAGACTTGCAGATTCAGTAAATATGAGTTTGCACTAATCACCGGTTTGAACTTCAGTATTGTACTGTCAGAGGCTGAGTTGCAGGAGTACTGTACCAGTGACCGCCTAATAAGGGATTATTTCAATGGACAACCCAAAATTCAGATATTGACATTCGAAGCGGCATTCAGAAGCTATACAAATTTTGAAGACGTCTTCAAGTTGGGATTATGCCCCCTAATTGAAGGTGTTCTATATGCCCGAGTGGGCAGACTATTTATATGGGCGGATATTGTCAAGATGGATGAGGACCTAGACTACTTCTTCAAGTATCCATGGGGGAAGTCGTCTTACCAGAAGTTGGTAACAGCAAGTCAAAAAGACATGATTAAGAAGAAAGAATTGTATGACAAGAAGAAGGAAGTGAGGGGGCAACAAAAAGAGGTCGAATACAATATATACGGTTATGCCCCTACGTTACAATATTGGGTGTACGAGGCCCTTCAGCAGTTCGCCACCCAGTATGTTGTGAACCGTGGACACCAGTTCCCGAGGATGCTCAGCTGGACGAGCAATGAAAAAAAGATCCCAAAGAAGGCTGATGTTGAACACTTTTTTTCTTTAAAAAAGAAGCGTAACTTTGTCTTCATTGTTGTCAATTCGTGGTTTTATTTGCTGTAGTAAATTAGTTTGCTCGATAGGAGTTCGATAGTCCTCGATAGATTAGATTTTTTGTTTGTTTCCGGATTCTTTAGTTTACTCAATGAGTTAGTTCGATATGAACTCGGTAGTAAACGTTTGTTTTTATTTTATCGATTGCTTAGTTTGCTCGATGCATTCGATAGGAACTCGAAATGAATTGCTTTGTTTTTATTTACCCGAGTATCTCACTCGATAGGATTAATATGAATTCGGCAGCCCACGATAGTTTAGATTCGTTGTTAGTCATCGGATTATTTAGTATGCTCGATCAGCTCGATAGGACCATGATATTCCTCGATAGTTTAGATTTTTTGTTAGTTACCAAACCTAACATCATGTTTTATATTTCTCGCAGTTGATCGTGTAGACTTTTTTGTTGCCCCGTACATCGGATGCTGAATATTACAACAACCTTACAAAGGGTGATGACCCCCTACCACCCAGGCTCGAGGAGGATGTTGATAAGGATGATAATGAGGTTGCCGAGAGATTGGTGATGTGAATTAAATTTATACCGCAAGTGCACGGTGTCAATGGAGACGTGGCAAATACGGGTCGAACACAAGGAGGGAGAGATTCTGTTATTAGTGTGATTTCCGATTAAGGGGAAGAAGGAGAGAAGAAATAATTGGGTTTTGAGATTTTTGGATTTTAATTATCTAAAGCAAGAAACAAGAACAATTAAAATTAAAGCAAGAACAAAGAGGTGAATTCCGTCGGGTGGAGGTTTAGATTTAAGGTTTAGATTAGAGAATTCTGAAACTTATAATAAATCACATTAGTTATAAAGCATTACATGATAAATGATTTAACATAAACTCAAGTAATCAAAACATACTAATACGAAATTAAAATAATAACTTTATTCATCTTCTCTTCACCCTAAATCCGTCACCTCCACCCTTTGGAAGGAGTTAGAAACTCATAGAGGGAGGAAGAAGGGGTCCTTGAGACATTACAAAAGAAAACTAAAAACACAAAATAAAAGAAACAGAATTTTATTAATGAAGAGAAGATTACAAAACTAAGATTAAGAATAAAAACTAACACCAAAGACTAAGGACCCTTCTAACATCGTTCTCGGGTCTATTTATAGTTGCTACAAGGGATCTAGGTATAATATTGGAAAGTACACGTGTCCAGACACGACTGGACGAAATTGGAGCACACGGATCGATGCTTGGGCGGCGGAAACGCCGCACATTGTGTGTGTGGTGCGGCGGAAACGCCGCACAATCTGGCCTGATTTTGTCCGGATTTTGGTTGAATGTTTATGGTATGATTTGATCCTTCTTTGCGCGTCTGGATTGATTCTTTCCATTCTTTTGAACTCCGGATTAATTCCTTCACATATTTGGAGATATACATTGATTTTTCTATATATTTTCTCCAAGAGAATAAAAGATACTCGTGATTTGCAATTAGGTCCTTGACTTTTTGCAGTTAAGTCCCCGGTTACTTTTGTGCTTAAGTCCTTGTTCTTTTTGCAATTAGGACTTGAATGCTTTTATGCTTGGATACATTTCCATTCGTAACCCGATAATCTTGAACTTGGTCTTTATGATAGAAATGAGTCTTTTGCATGCGTTTATGCTCGGGATGTGGGTAAATTGCATTCACGTCCCTGTATTCTGTAAATAAGACTAAACACATACCTTAGTAGCATTTATTGATGTAAAAGTAATCTAAATGAAAGACATATGATGCAATGTATGCAATGCATCAAATACCCGCACACCTAGATTTTGCTAGTCCCTAGCAAAACAGAAGATACGAAAAATAAAAACAGGGAAATCCTAACTCACTTTCGTAGGAATCACGGTTGCACTTAGCATGTGCAACAAGCCTTTAAACCTCCTTGTTGCCAAGGGGGAGGAGTGTTGTCTCCTGAGGGTTTTCAGCGGATATACCCACAAAATCCTGAATCAACATTTCATTAATAGTTCTCAATGTCCCTACCTCAACCATATACATCTCACTGAGAATTCTTGCATGCGCATTATATAAATCTAACTCGTTAAAAATATGACTTGGTCTTTGTTCCTCCAACATTCACACCACTAACCCTTTTACACATGTTTATCACTTGAATTATTTTGCACGCCTCCTCTGGTGGTGAAGTATCATTCGGATCAACCATGGCATGGATCATTCTTTTAGCTTTGGGCCTTGAGTATTATTATTTTTTTCTTTTCTTTTCTTCCGTGATTCAACACATTTGCTTTTTGACACTTTTACCATTTTGCATTCGTGTAGCGAGTTTGGTCGATAATCCCGAGCTGGTAGACTCAAGTTACCGGGTTTCAAGATACCCCTACGGACCAGTGACTCAAAGGCTTGGGCTTTTGTAATCATTTTGCAAAATGTGTTTTCTTCACTTTATTCCTTTATTTTTATTTTTATTTTCCTCAAGGCTTAATTGCTATTAGAAGTCCACACTTCCCGGTATATTTTCCTCAACCTCTGCTTTTTATCAACCACTTCAAAGATTTGATTCATCTAATTTAAGTGCATACATGTCTTAAAGGGCAATGAGTTATTTCTTTGGAACTTAGATTTATGTCACAATTTCTACAAGCAGAACTATATAATAAGGAACAAAAACTCAATGCAATTTGTACACGGGTTTTAGCAGTTCAATCTTAAGCTATGTCATGAAACATTGATTTTTTTTTAAAGTAAAAACTGATCTATAGATAAATATATACATAAACACCCCCCCACACCTAAATCATGCATTGTCCTCAATGTATGCAAATATAAAGCAAATGCACTTATTACCTTGGTGAACTACGGTGGACGGATGGAATTTGCTCATAGTCAACCATAGTC
The DNA here is from genome assembly GCA_963682175.1 of Triglochin maritima. NCBI lineage: Eukaryota > Viridiplantae > Streptophyta > Magnoliopsida > Alismatales > Juncaginaceae > Triglochin > Triglochin maritima. Next base: position 20,669,792 of record OY821770.1, read on the forward strand.
AGAACTGGATTGAATGACACCATATTGGTGCATGTATCCAGTTGAATTGTTCCCCATGTTGCAATGAGCGTCCTGAGTCACAGGTTCCACACCCCTCACATAACTTGGTTCTCTTATTTGCTCGAGTGATGGTGGGTGTGTAGATGAATTCCTCCCCTTTTTCTTACTTCCTTTTTGATTTTGTGATGATTCAGAAATATTATAGATACGCGATTTCATCACAACATCACTTTGATTGCATGTTATTTCTGGCTCACTATCAATATGAAAGATATTAAATTCAGCTTTTAAGTTCCCAAAAGATAATTGCATGAGCCCATTTCGACAGTTTATCAATGCTTCAGAAGTGGCTAAAAAGGGTCTGCCTAGAATTACAGGGATTTGTCGATTAGGATTTACAACAGATGCGGTATCTAGTACAACAAAATCCACAGGGTAAATGAAGTCACCAATCTTGATCAAAACATCCTCTACTATACCTCTTGGTTTCTTAATAGAACAATCAGCAAATTGAAGGGTTGTCTTAGAGGGTTTTAGTGGACCAAGGTTCATTTGCTCATAGACAGAGTATGGGAGTAGGTTAACACTAGCACCAAGGTCTAGAAGGGCTTTGTTGATAAAAGTATCTCCTATTGAACATGAAATTGTGGGACATCCAGGATCCTTATATTTTATAGGAGTTGTGTTGGACAAAATAGAACTTATGTTCGCAGTTAAGAATGCCTTCTTTGGTACGTTTGTTTTTCTCTTTTTAGTGCACAAATCTTTTAAGAATTTAGCATAAGCAGGTATTTGTTGAATCATGTCTAAGAGTGGAATGTTCACCTTAACTTGCTTAAATACTTCCAGGATTTTCTCTATTTGTGCACTTGAATTCTTTTTGAGTCTATTGGGAAATGGGGCTTTAGGGACATAGACTCGCTCAGGTTCAGGTTGAGCTACGGGTTCAGATTGAGTAGGTGGGGTGGGCGTTTCAGATTGGACGTCGGGTTCAATGGTTAGGTCATATGTGGCAGTTTGATGGCTAGATTGATTAGACGTTCTAGGATTTACCACATTATTATCAATCTGTCTTCCGGACCGTAATGATACTACAACATTTATTTGTTGGAACGGTCCTTCTTCATTAACCATTTGAACCGGTCTAGGGTTGTTATTTCCTGAAGGTGCTTGATAGGATTGATATGAATTATTAGATCTAGGGTTCACCACAGGTTGACTTGGAAACCGACCCTTTTCTCTTTCACCTACTATTTGTGCTAGTTGGCTGAATTGTGTCTCTAGCCTTTGGAAGGTCTGGTTGGTTGTTTGTATAAAAGTTTTCATCAAATTTTCCAAGCTTGTCAACCTAACCTCATGATCGTTATTGTTACTAAACCCAGATGATGTATTATTTTGGTTATAAGGGTTTGGTTGTTGCCTAGGAGGTTGACCTTGTTGGCTAGATGGGAAATTGGAATTATTACGCCAACCCGAGTTATAGGTTGATGCGTATGGGTCATTTCTAGCATGGTTATACATGGCATTAACTTGGTCCCATTCCGCACAATCCTCCATTACATGACCAGTCTGACCACATCTAGAGCACGGGATAGTTGAGGCTTGATTCACTCGGTTTTGGGCTTGTAGCTCTAAACTTTCCATTCTGCGCATAAGGGTAGCTAGTTTTGCTTCAGCCGCTATGTTGGCATCTACAGCTAAGACACCTGGTTTGGGTTGACTTGCTATTCTAGATCCAATACTCGGGTTAAGCGGTGTTCTAGCATTGTCCCATTGCATACTGTTTTCAGCTAAATCATCAAGGAAAGTCCAGGCATCATTTTCATTTTTCGACATAAAGTTCCCTTGGCTTACGGATTCTACCATAACCCTAGATGTGGGTGTCAATCCCTCATAAATAATTTGGCATAATTGCCATCTTGGAATTCCATGATGAGGGCATTGGGTCAGTACACTCTTAAATCTTTCTAGATAGGAATAAAACGGCTCGCTCTCAGACTGAACGAATGCAACAATTTCGTTCCTAATCCTCATAGTCTTATGGTTGGGAAAATATTTTTTCAGGAATACTTGAACAAACTCAGCCCAACTCCTAATAGATCTTTCGGCTAGACTATATAGCCATTTCTTAGCGTCGTCCTTTAGTGCTAGAGGCACGAATTTCAGACGCACTGCCTCCTCAGGGATATGCTGGTATTGCATAAGAGAGCAAATTTCCTCAAATTCTCTAAGGAAGAGATATGAGTCTTCCCTAGAGGTGAACTTACGCAACATACTCATGTATTGTGCCTTAAGTTCGAAGTCGCGACCCGGTATGGTGGGCATAACGATGCACGATGGCTGAGCAGCCATCACTGGATAGCATCGATCCCTCAGAGTTATAGGTTGTGCAACAGGCGGGTCCACTACGTTCTCACCCATTGGATCTGGGTGAGGTGGTGCAACAGGTGGATTGGGGTTAAGTTCCAGACTGGAATCTAGATGAACTCGTGAGAGTCGATTACTCAAGTCCCGAATCCAAATCTGAGTGCACCGGGTTGAATCAATTTTTGAATTCAAATTCGAAATTTAAATTCGAAATTTAAGTTCAAGAATTAATTAATTTTTTTTTCAAAAGGGAAACAAACAATAGAATGGGGAAAGATGAGAAATGAATCCTAATCTAGAGAATTTAGGTGAGAAGAGAAAGAAGACTCAGATGAGAAGGGAAACCTAACTCTAAAGATAGAAAGAGGGTTGGTCAGAAAATTCCTAAGAAAGCACGGTTCAAACAATCCTAGACCTAGTGTCGCTTAGATCTAGACGACTCCTAACTGGTTGAGTCGAATTGATTCGCTTGATTCACCTCCCTCACTAATCAAACCAACTTGGCCAGGCCGTGTATAGCTAGTGGGGGCGCTTCCGACAGAGTCGGTGCCAATTAGACAACCACTTCGCTTGGAAGACTTACGTCAACACAAAAACACTTTCTAGACACCAAATTAAATTCAATCGGCTTCAGGTCATAGCAAGTCAAACCAATTCTTCTCCTTAAATGAGTCCGAGTCCTTAGGGGCCAATGTCTAATTGATTTTAAATTTAAGGCTTAGGTGACACTTTAGGATTGTGATTTGTGGGCCACGGAAGGGTGATGAAATCCCCACCGTATCTTCGCCTACGGAGTTGCCCTTAAAATAGTTTAACTTAGATCTAGCAAAGATAGTCAAACAATGGTCTTTAGAGGGGGTCAATTGCAAGGTTGTATGCAAACTAAATTATATGCTTAAATGCAATCGTTAAAACGCGATATGTACCTTGCCTCCAGCACTCTTCAACAAGAATTAAATTGCAAGAATTTAGCAAGAATAATGCATACAAAACACTAGATGATGCATGCACTAAGGCCTTTCTAATTTTGCCAGTTTTAGGTCAGAGTTGAATTATTGCCAATTATGGAATTTTGCCCTACACATGCAGTTCTATGAAAAGGAAATTTTCTGAAACTAGAAATTACGAGGAAAAAGGCAACAAAGGTTACCTACGCAATGCTCAGTCGGGTTCGCCGCCCACTCTCGAAATTTCAGTAGCTCCGCGCGTCCACCCAGAGATGGTGCTAACCCTAGAAAAATTTGAAGCCCAGAAGCTTCAGGTGTGCGGCGATTCCGCCGCAGGTTGCTCTTAATGTGCGGCGATTTCGTCACTCGTTTAGCTCAGACGGCGTTCAGATTTTGCCGCGCGCTCTGTTGTCTCCTGAAACACAAATCCAAATAGTTAGATCGCGCACAAGATAAATAGAATAAAATCGAAATCAACAAAAAACAAAATCTGCGTCGCCTCCCCGGCAACGGCGCCAAAAACTTGATGTGAATTAAATTTATACCGCAAGTGCACGGTGTCAATGGAGACGTGGAAAATACGGGTCGAACACAAGGAGGGCGAGATTCTGTTATTAGTGTGATTTCCGATTAAGGGGAAGAAGGAGAGAAGAAATAATTGGGTTTTGAGATTTTTGGATTTTAATTATCTAAAGCAAGAAACAAGAACAATTAAAATTAAAGCAAGAACAAAGAGGTGAATTCCGTCGGGTGGAGGTTTAGATTTAAGGTTTAGATTAGAGAATTCTGAAACTTATAATAAATCACATTAGTTATAAAGCATTACATGATAAATGATTTAACATAAACTCAAGTAATCAAAACATACTAATACGAAATTAAAATAATAACTTTATTCATCTTCTCTTCACCCTAAATCCGTCACCTCCACCCTTTGGAAGGAGTTAGAAACTCATAGAGGGAGGAAGAAGGGGTCCTTGAGACATTACAAAAGAAAACTAAAAACACAAAATAAAAGAAACAGAATTTTATTAATGAAGAGAAGATTACAAAACTAAGATTAAGAATAAAAACTAACACCAAAGACTAAGGACCCTTCTAACATCGTTCTCGGGTCTATTTATAGTTGCTACAAGGGATCTAGGTATAATATTGGAAAGTACACGTGTCCAGACACGACTGGACGAAATTGGAGCACACGGATCGATGCTTGGGCGGCGGAAACGCCGCACATTGTGTGTGTGGTGCGGCGGAAACGCCGCACAATCTGGCCTGATTTTGTCCGGATTTTGGTTGAATGTTTATGGTATGATTTGATCCTTCTTTGCGCGTCTGGATTGATTCTTTCCATTCTTTTGAACTCCGGATTAATTCCTTCACATATTTGGAGATATACATTGATTTTTCTATATATTTTCTCCAAGAGAATAAAAGATACTCGTGATTTGCAATTAGGTCCTTGACTTTTTGCAGTTAAGTCCCCGGTTACTTTTGTGCTTAAGTCCTTGTTCTTTTTGCAATTAGGACTTGAATGCTTTTATGCTTGGATACATTTCCATTCGTAACCCGATAATCTTGAACTTGGTCTTTATGATAGAAATGAGTCTTTTGCATGCGTTTATGCTCGGGATGTGGGTAAATTGCATTCACGTCCCTGTATTCTGTAAATAAGACTAAACACATACCTTAGTAGCATTTATTGATGTAAAAGTAATCTAAATGAAAGACATATGATGCAATGTATGCAATGCATCAAATACCCGCACACCTAGATTTTGCTAGTCCCTAGCAAAACAGAAGATACGAAAAATAAAAACAGGGAAATCCTAACTCACTTTCGTAGGAATCACGGTTGCACTTAGCATGTGCAACAAGCCTTTAAACCTCCTTGTTGCCAAGGGGGAGGAGTGTTGTCTCCTGAGGGTTTTCAGCGGATATACCCACAAAATCCTGAATCAACATTTCATTAATAGTTCTCAATGTCCCTACCTCAACCATATACATCTCACTGAGAATTCTTGCATGCGCATTATATAAATCTAACTCGTTAAAAATATGACTTGGTCTTTGTTCCTCCAATATTCACACCACTAACCCTTTTACACATGTTTATCACTTGAATTATTTTGCACGCCTCCTCTGGTGGTGAAGTATCATTCGGATCAACCATGGCATGGATCATTCTTTTAGCTTTGGGCCTTGAGTATTATTATTTTTTTCTTTTCTTTTCTTCCGTGATTCAACACATTTGCTTTTTGACACTTTTACCATTTTGCATTCGTGTAGCGAGTTTGGTCGATAATCCCGAGCTGGTAGACTCAAGTTACCGGGTTTCAAGATACCCCTACGGACCAGTGACTCAAAGGCTTGGGCTTTTGTAATCATTTTGCAAAATGTGTTTTCTTCACTTTATTCCTTTATTTTTATTTTTATTTTCCTCAAGGCTTAATTGCTATTAGAAGTCCACACTTCCCGGTATATTTTCCTCAACCTCTGCTTTTTATCAACCACTTCAAAGATTTGATTCATCTAATTTAAGTGCATACATGTCTTAAAGGGCAATGGGTTATTTCTTTGGAACTTAGATTTATGTCACAATTTCTACAAGCAGAACTATATAATAAGGAACAAAAACTCAATGCAATTTGTACACGGGTTTTAGCAGTTCAATCTTAAGCTATGTCATGAAACATTGATTTTTTTTTTAAAGTAAAAACTGATCTATAGATAAATATATACATAAACACCCCCCCACACCTAAATCATGCATTGTCCTCAATGTATGCAAATATAAAGCAAATGCACTTATTACCTTGGTGAACTACGGTGGACGGATGGAATTTGCTCATAGTCAACCATAGTCAGAACTGGATTGAATGACACCATATTGGTGCATGTATCCAGTTGAATTGTTCCCCATGTTGCAATGAGCGTCCTGAGTCACAGGTTCCACACCCCTCACATAACTTGGTTCTCTTATTTGCTCGAGTGATGGTGGGTGTGTAGATGAATTCCTCCCCTTTTTCTTACTTCCTTTTTGATTTTGTGATGATTCAGAAATATTATAGATACGCGATTTCATCACAACATCACTTTGATTGCATGTTATTTCTGGCTCACTATCAATATGAAAGATATTAAATTCAGCTTTTAAGTTCCCAAAAGATAATTGCATGAGCCCATTTCGACAGTTTATCAATGCTTCAGAAGTGGCTAAAAAGGGTCTGCCTAGAATTACAGGGATTTGTCGATTAGGATTTACAACAGATGCGGTATCTAGTACAACAAAATCCACAGGGTAAATGAAGTCACCAATCTTGATCAAAACATCCTCTACTATACCTCTTGGTTTCTTAATAGAACAATCAGCAAATTGAAGGGTTGTCTTAGAGGGTTTTAGTGGACCAAGGTTCATTTGCTCATAGACAGAGTATGGGAGTAGGTTAACACTAGCACCAAGGTCTAGAAGGGCTTTGTTGATAAAAGTATCTCCTATTGAACATGAAATTGTGGGACATCCAGGATCCTTATATTTTATAGGAGTTGTGTTGGACAAAATAGAACTTATGTTCGCAGTTAAGAATGCCTTCTTTGGTACGTTTGTTTTTCTCTTTTTAGTGCACAAATCTTTTAAGAATTTAGCATAAGCAGGTATTTGTTGAATCATGTCTAAGAGTGGAATGTTCACCTTAACTTGCTTAAATACTTCCAGGATTTTCTCTATTTGTGCACTTGAATTCTTTTTGAGTCTATTGGGAAATGGGGCTTTAGGGACATAGACTCGCTCAGGTTCAGGTTGAGCTACGGGTTCAGATTGAGTAGGTGGGGTGGGCGTTTCAGATTGGACGTCGGGTTCAATGGTTAGGTCATATGTGGCAGTTTGATGGCTAGATTGATTAGACGTTCTAGGATTTACCACATTATTATCAATCTGTCTTCCGGACCGTAATGATACTACAACATTTATTTGTTGGAACGGTCCTTCTTCATTAACCATTTGAACCGGTCTAGGGTTGTTATTTCCTGAAGGTGCTTGATAGGATTGATATGAATTATTAGATCTAGGGTTCACCACAGGTTGACTTGGAAACCGACCCTTTTCTCTTTCACCTACTATTTGTGCTAGTTGGCTGAATTGTGTCTCTAGCCTTTGGAAGGTCTGGTTGGTTGTTTGTATAAAAGTTTTCATCAAATTTTCCAAGCTTGTCAACCTAACCTCATGATCGTTATTGTTACTAAACCCAGATGATGTATTATTTTGGTTATAAGGGTTTGGTTGTTGCCTAGGAGGTTGACCTTGTTGGCTAGATGGGAAATTGGAATTATTACGCCAACCCGAGTTATAGGTTGATGTGTATGGGTCATTTCTAGCATGGTTATACATGGCATTAACTTGGTCCCATTCCGCACAATCCTCCATTACATGACCAGTCTGACCACATCTAGAGCACGGGATAGTTGAGGCTTGATTCACTCGGTTTTGGGCTTGTAGCTCTAAACTTTCCATTCTGCGCATAAGGGTAGCTAGTTTTGCTTCAGCCGCTATGTTGGCATCTACAGCTAAGACACCTGGTTTGGGTTGACTTGCTATTCTAGATCCAATACTCGGGTTAAGCGGTGTTCTAGCATTGTCCCATTGCATACTGTTTTCAGCTAAATCATCAAGGAAAGTCCAGGCATCATTTTCATTTTTCGACATAAAGTTCCCTTGGCTTACGGATTCTACCATAACCCTAGATGTGGGTGTCAATCCCTCATAAATAATTTGGCATAATTGCCATCTTGGAATTCCATGATGAGGGCATTGGGTCAGTACACTCTTAAATCTTTCTAGATAGGAATAAAACGGCTCGCTCTCAGACTGAACGAATGCAACAATTTCGTTCCTAATCCTCATAGTCTTATGGTTGGGAAAATATTTTTTCAGGAATACTTGAACAAACTCAGCCCAACTCCTAATAGATCTTTCGGCTAGACTATATAGCCATTTCTTAGCGTCGTCCTTTAGTGCTAGAGGCACGAATTTCAGACGCACTGCCTCCTCAGGGATATGCTGGTATTGCATAAGAGAGCAAATTTCCTCAAATTCTCTAAGGAAGAGATATGAGTCTTCCCTAGAGGTGAACTTACGCAACATACTCATGTATTGTGCCTTAAGTTCGAAGTCGCGACCCGGTATGGTGGGCATAACGATGCACGATGGCTGAGCAGCCATCACTGGATAGCATCGATCCCTCAGAGTTATAGGTTGTGCAACAGGCGGGTCCACTACGTTCTCACCCATTGGATCTGGGTGAGGTGGTGCAACAGGTGGATTGGGGTTAAGTTCCAGACTGGAATCTAGATGAACTCGTGAGAGTCGATTACTCAAGTCCCGAATCCAAATCTGAGTGCACCGGGTTGAATCAATTTTTGAATTCAAATTCGAAATTTAAATTCGAAATTTAAGTTCAAGAATTAATTAATTTTTTTTTCAAAAGGGAAACAAACAATAGAATGGGGAAAGATGAGAAATGAATCCTAATCTAGAGAATTTAGGTGAGAAGAGAAAGAAGACTCAGATGAGAAGGGAAACCTAACTCTAAAGATAGAAAGAGGGTTGGTCAGAAAATTCCTAAGAAAGCACGGTTCAAACAATCCTAGACCTAGTGTCGCTTAGATCTAGACGACTCCTAACTGGTTGAGTCGAATTGATTCGCTTGATTCACCTCCCTCACTAATCAAACCAACTTGGCCAGGCCGTGTATAGCTAGTGGGGGCGCTTCCGACAGAGTCGGTGCCAATTAGACAACCACTTCGCTTGGAAGACTTACGTCAACACAAAAACACTTTCTAGACACCAAATTAAATTCAATCGGCTTCAGGTCATAGCAAGTCAAACCAATTCTTCTCCTTAAATGAGTCCGAGTCCTTAGGGGCCAATGTCTAATTGATTTTAAATTTAAGGCTTAGGTGACACTTTAGGATTGTGATTTGTGGGCCACGGAAGGGTGATGAAATCCCCACCGTATCTTCGCCTACGGAGTTGCCCTTAAAATAGTTTAACTTAGATCTAGCAAAGATAGTCAAACAATGGTCTTTAGAGGGGGTCAATTGCAAGGTTGTATGCAAACTAAATTATATGCTTAAATGCAATCGTTAAAACGCGATATGTACCTTGCCTCCAGCACTCTTCAACAAGAATTAAATTGCAAGAATTTAGCAAGAATAATGCATACAAAACACTAGATGATGCATGCACTAAGGCCTTTCTAATTTTGCCAGTTTTAGGTCAGAGTTGAATTATTGCCAATTATGGAATTTTGCCCTACACATGCAGTTCTATGAAAAGGAAATTTTCTGAAACTAGAAATTACGAGGAAAAAGGCAACAAAGGTTACCTACGCAATGCTCAGTCGGGTTCGCCGCCCACTCTCGAAATTTCAGTAGCTCCGCGCGTCCACCCAGAGATGGTGCTAACCCTAGAAAAATTTGAAGCCCAGAAGCTTCAGGTGTGCGGCGATTCCGCCGCAGGTTGCTCTTAATGTGCGGCGATTTCGTCACTCGTTTAGCTCAGACGGCGTTCAGATTTTGCCGCGCGCTCTGTTGTCTCCTGAAACACAAATCCAAATAGTTAGATCGCGCACAAGATAAATAGAATAAAATCGAAATCAACAAAAAACAAAATCTGCGTCGCCTCCCCGGCAACGGCGCCAAAAACTTGATGTGAATTAAATTTATACCGCAAGTGCACGGTGTCAATGGAGACGTGGAAAATACGGGTCGAACACAAGGAGGGCGAGATTCTGTTATTAGTGTGATTTCCGATTAAGGGGAAGAAGGAGAGAAGAAATAATTGGGTTTTGAGATTTTTGGATTTTAATTATCTAAAGCAAGAAACAAGAACAATTAAAATTAAAGCAAGAACAAAGAGGTGAATTCCGTCGGGTGGAGGTTTAGATTTAAGGTTTAGATTAGAGAATTCTGAAACTTATAATAAATCACATTAGTTATAAAGCATTACATGATAAATGATTTAACATAAACTCAAGTAATCAAAACATACTAATACGAAATTAAAATAATAACTTTATTCATCTTCTCTTCACCCTAAATCCGTCACCTCCACCCTTTGGAAGGAGTTAGAAACTCATAGAGGGAGGAAGAAGGGGTCCTTGAGACATTACAAAAGAAAACTAAAAACACAAAATAAAAGAAACAGAATTTTATTAATGAAGAGAAGATTACAAAACTAAGATTAAGAATAAAAACTAACACCAAAGACTAAGGACCCTTCTAACATCGTTCTCGGGTCTATTTATAGTTGCTACAAGGGATCTAGGTATAATATTGGAAAGTACACGTGTCCAGACACGACTGGACGAAATTGGAGCACACGGATCGATGCTTGGGCGGCGGAAACGCCGCACATTGTGTGTGTGGTGCGGCGGAAACGCCGCACAATCTGGCCTGATTTTGTCCGGATTTTGGTTGAATGTTTATGGTATGATTTGATCCTTCTTTGCGCGTCTGGATTGATTCTTTCCATTCTTTTGAACTCCGGATTAATTCCTTCACATATTTGGAGATATACATTGATTTTTCTATATATTTTCTCCAAGAGAATAAAAGATACTCGTGATTTGCAATTAGGTCCTTGACTTTTTGCAGTTAAGTCCCCGGTTACTTTTGTGCTTAAGTCCTTGTTCTTTTTGCAATTAGGACTTGAATGCTTTTATGCTTGGATACATTTCCATTCGTAACCCGATAATCTTGAACTTGGTCTTTATGATAGAAATGAGTCTTTTGCATGCGTTTATGCTCGGGATGTGGGTAAATTGCATTCACGTCCCTGTATTCTGTAAATAAGACTAAACACATACCTTAGTAGCATTTATTGATGTAAAAGTAATCTAAATGAAAGACATATGATGCAATGTATGCAATGCATCAAATACCCGCACACCTAGATTTTGCTAGTCCCTAGCAAAACAGAAGATACGAAAAATAAAAACAGGGAAATCCTAACTCACTTTCGTAGGAATCACGGTTGCACTTAGCATGTGCAACAAGCCTTTAAACCTCCTTGTTGCCAAGGGGGAGGAGTGTTGTCTCCTGAGGGTTTTCAGCGGATATACCCACAAAATCCTGAATCAACATTTCATTAATAGTTCTCAATGTCCCTACCTCAACCATATACATCTCACTGAGAATTCTTGCATGCGCATTATATAAATCTAACTCGTTAAAAATATGACTTGGTCTTTGTTCCTCCAACATTCACACCACTAACCCTTTTACACATGTTTATCACTTGAATTATTTTGCACGCCTCCTCTGGTGGTGAAGTATCATTCGGATCAACCATGGCATGGATCATTCTTTTAGCTTTGGGCCTTGAGTATTATTATTTTTTTCTTTTCTTTTCTTCCGTGATTCAACACATTTGCTTTTTGACACTTTTACCATTTTGCATTCGTGTAGCGAGTTTGGTCGATAATCCCGAGCTGGTAGACTCAAGTTACCGGGTTTCAAGATACCCCTACGGACCAGTGACTCAAAGGCTTGGGCTTTTGTAATCATTTTGCAAAATGTGTTTTCTTCACTTTATTCCTTTATTTTTATTTTTATTTTCCTCAAGGCTTAATTGCTATTAGAAGTCCACACTTCCCGGTATATTTTCCTCAACCTCTGCTTTTTATCAACCACTTCAAAGATTTGATTCATCTAATTTAAGTGCATACATGTCTTAAAGGGCAATGGGTTATTTCTTTGGAACTTAGATTTATGTCACAATTTCTACAAGCAGAACTATATAATAAGGAACAAAAACTCAATGCAATTTGTACACGGGTTTTAGCAGTTCAATCTTAAGCTATGTCATGAAACATTGATTTTTTTTTAAAGTAAAAACTGATCTATAGATAAATATATACATAAACACCCCCCCACACCTAAATCATGCATTGTCCTCAATGTATGCAAATATAAAGCAAATGCACTTATTACCTTGGTGAACTACGGTGGACGGATGGAATTTGCTCATAGTCAACCATAGTCAGAACTGGATTGAATGACACCATATTGGTGCATGTATCCAGTTGAATTGTTCCCCATGTTGCAATGAGCGTCCTGAGTCACAGGTTCCACACCCCTCACATAACTTGGTTCTCTTATTTGCTCGAGTGATGGTGGGTGTGTAGATGAATTCCTCCCCTTTTTCTTACTTCCTTTTTGATTTTGTGATGATTCAGAAATATTATAGATACGCGATTTCATCACAACATCACTTTGATTGCATGTTATTTCTGGCTCACTATCAATATGAAAGATATTAAATTCAGCTTTTAAGTTCCCAAAAGATAATTGCATGAGCCCATTTCGACAGTTTATCAATGCTTCAGAAGTGGCTAAAAAGGGTCTGCCTAGAATTACAGGGATTTGTCGATTAGGATTTACAACAGATGCGGTATCTAGTACAACAAAATCCACAGGGTAAATGAAGTCACCAATCTTGATCAAAACATCCTCTACTATACCTCTTGGTTTCTTAATAGAACAATCAGCAAATTGAAGGGTTGTCTTAGAGGGTTTTAGTGGACCAAGGTTCATTTGCTCATAGACAGAGTATGGGAGTAGGTTAACACTAGCACCAAGGTCTAGAAGGGCTTTGTTGATAAAAGTATCTCCTATTGAACATGAAATTGTGGGACATCCAGGATCCTTATATTTTATAGGAGTTGTGTTGGACAAAATAGAACTTATGTTCGCAGTTAAGAATGCCTTCTTTGGTACGTTTGTTTTTCTCTTTTTAGTGCACAAATCTTTTAAGAATTTAGCATAAGCAGGTATTTGTTGAATCATGTCTAAGAGTGGAATGTTCACCTTAACTTGCTTAAATACTTCCAGGATTTTCTCTATTTGTGCACTTGAATTCTTTTTGAGTCTATTGGGAAATGGGGCTTTAGGGACATAGACTCGCTCAGGTTCAGGTTGAGCTACGGGTTCAGATTGAGTAGGTGGGGTGGGCGTTTCAGATTGGACGTCGGGTTCAATGGTTAGGTCATATGTGGCAGTTTGATGGCTAGATTGATTAGACGTTCTAGGATTTACCACATTATTATCAATCTGTCTTCCGGACCGTAATGATACTACAACATTTATTTGTTGGAACGGTCCTTCTTCATTAACCATTTGAACCGGTCTAGGGTTGTTATTTCCTGAAGGTGCTTGATAGGATTGATATGAATTATTAGATCTAGGGTTCACCACAGGTTGACTTGGAAACCGACCCTTTTCTCTTTCACCTACTATTTGTGCTAGTTGGCTGAATTGTGTCTCTAGCCTTTGGAAGGTCTGGTTGGTTGTTTGTATAAAAGTTTTCATCAAATTTTCCAAGCTTGTCAACCTAACCTCATGATCGTTATTGTTACTAAACCCAGATGATGTATTATTTTGGTTATAAGGGTTTGGTTGTTGCCTAGGAGGTTGACCTTGTTGGCTAGATGGGAAATTGGAATTATTACGCCAACCCGAGTTATAGGTTGATGTGTATGGGTCATTTCTAGCATGGTTATACATGGCATTAACTTGGTCCCATTCCGCACAATCCTCCATTACATGACCAGTCTGACCACATCTAGAGCACGGGATAGTTGAGGCTTGATTCACTCGGTTTTGGGCTTGTAGCTCTAAACTTTCCATTCTGCGCATAAGGGTAGCTAGTTTTGCTTCAGCCGCTATGTTGGCATCTACAGCTAAGACACCTGGTTTGGGTTGACTTGCTATTCTAGATCCAATACTCGGGTTAAGCGGTGTTCTAGCATTGTCCCATTGCATACTGTTTTCAGCTAAATCATCAAGGAAAGTCCAGGCATCATTTTCATTTTTCGACATAAAGTTCCCTTGGCTTACGGATTCTACCATAACCCTAGATGTGGGTGTCAATCCCTCATAAATAATTTGGCATAATTGCCATCTTGGAATTCCATGATGAGGGCATTGGGTCAGTACACTCTTAAATCTTTCTAGATAGGAATAAAACGGCTCGCTCTCAGACTGAACGAATGCAACAATTTCGTTCCTAATCCTCATAGTCTTATGGTTGGGAAAATATTTTTTCAGGAATACTTGAACAAACTCAGCCCAACTCCTAATAGATCTTTCGGCTAGACTATATAGCCATTTCTTAGCGTCGTCCTTTAGTGCTAGAGGCACGAATTTCAGACGCACTGCCTCCTCAGGGATATGCTGGTATTGCATAAGAGAGCAAATTTCCTCAAATTCTCTAAGGAAGAGATATGAGTCTTCCCTAGAGGTGAACTTACGCAACATACTCATGTATTGTGCCTTAAGTTCGAAGTCGCGACCCGGTATGGTGGGCATAACGATGCACGATGGCTGAGCAGCCATCACTGGATAGCATCGATCCCTCAGAGTTATAGGTTGTGCAACAGGCGGGTCCACTACGTTCTCACCCATTGGATCTGGGTGAGGTGGTGCAACAGGTGGATTGGGGTTAAGTTCCAGACTGGAATCTAGATGAACTCGTGAGAGTCGATTACTCAAGTCCCGAATCCAAATCTGAGTGCACCAGGTTGAATCAATTTTTGAATTCAAATTCGAAATTTAAATTCGAAATTTAAGTTCAAGAATTAATTAATTTTTTTTTTCAAAAGGGAAACAAACAATAGAATGGGGAAAGATGAGAAATGAATCCTAATCTAGAGAATTTAGGTGAGAAGAGAAAGAAGACTCAGATGAGAAGGGAAACCTAACTCTAAAGATAGAAAGAGGGTTGGTCAGAAAATTCCTAAGAAAGCACGGTTCAAACAATCCTAGACCTAGTGTCGCTTAGATCTAGACGACTCCTAACTGGTTGAGTCGAATTGATTCGCTTGATTCACCTCCCTCACTAATCAAACCAACTTGGCCAGGCCGTGTATAGCTAGTGGGGGCGCTTCCGACAGAGTCGGTGCCAATTAGACAACCACTTCGCTTGGAAGACTTACGTCAACACAAAAACACTTTCTAGACACCAAATTAAATTCAATCGGCTTCAGGTCATAGCAAGTCAAACCAATTCTTCTCCTTAAATGAGTCCGAGTCCTTAGGGGCCAATGTCTAATTGATTTTAAATTTAAGGCTTAGGTGACACTTTAGGATTGTGATTTGTGGGCCACGGAAGGGTGATGAAATCCCCACCGTATCTTCGCCTACGGAGTTGCCCTTAAAATAGTTTAACTTAGATCTAGCAAAGATAGTCAAACAATGGTCTTTAGAGGGGGTCAATTGCAAGGTTGTATGCAAACTAAATTATATGCTTAAATGCAATCGTTAAAACGCGATATGTACCTTGCCTCCAGCACTCTTCAACAAGAATTAAATTGCAAGAATTTAGCAAGAATAATGCATACAAAACACTAGATGATGCATGCACTAAGGCCTTTCTAATTTTGCCAGTTTTAGGTCAGAGTTGAATTATTGCCAATTATGGAATTTTGCCCTACACATGCAGTTCTATGAAAAGGAAATTTTCTGAAACTAGAAATTACGAGGAAAAAGGCAACAAAGGTTACCTACGCAATGCTCAGTCGGGTTCGCCGCCCACTCTCGAAATTTCAGTAGCTCCGCGCGTCCACCCAGAGATGGTGCTAACCCTAGAAAAATTTGAAGCCCAGAAGCTTCAGGTGTGCGGCGATTCCGCCGCAGGTTGCTCTTAATGTGCGGCGATTTCGTCACTCGTTTAGCTCAGACGGCGTTCAGATTTTGCCGCGCGCTCTGTTGTCTCCTGAAACACAAATCCAAATAGTTAGATCGCGCACAAGATAAATAGAATAAAATCGAAATCAACAAAAAACAAAATCTGCGTCGCCTCCCCGGCAACGGCGCCAAAAACTTGATGTGAATTAAATTTATACCGCAAGTGCACGGTGTCAATGGAGACGTGGAAAATACGGGTCGAACACAAGGAGGGCGAGATTCTGTTATTAGTGTGATTTCCGATTAAGGGGAAGAAGGAGAGAAGAAATAATTGGGTTTTGAGATTTTTGGATTTTAATTATCTAAAGCAAGAAACAAGAACAATTAAAATTAAAGCAAGAACAAAGAGGTGAATTCCGTCGGGTGGAGGTTTAGATTTAAGGTTTAGATTAGAGAATTCTGAAACTTATAATAAATCACATTAGTTATAAAGCATTACATGATAAATGATTTAACATAAACTCAAGTAATCAAAACATACTAATACGAAATTAAAATAATAACTTTATTCATCTTCTCTTCACCCTAAATCCGTCACCTCCACCCTTTGGAAGGAGTTAGAAACTCATAGAGGGAGGAAGAAGGGGTCCTTGAGACATTACAAAAGAAAACTAAAAACACAAAATAAAAGAAACAGAATTTTATTAATGAAGAGAAGATTACAAAACTAAGATTAAGAATAAAAACTAACACCAAAGACTAAGGACCCTTCTAACATCGTTCTCGGGTCTATTTATAGTTGCTACAAGGGATCTAGGTATAATATTGGAAAGTACACGTGTCCAGACACGACTGGACGAAATTGGAGCACACGGATCGATGCTTGGGCGGCGGAAACGCCGCACATTGTGTGTGTGGTGCGGCGGAAACGCCGCACAATCTGGCCTGATTTTGTCCGGATTTTGGTTGAATGTTTATGGTATGATTTGATCCTTCTTTGCGCGTCTGGATTGATTCTTTCCATTCTTTTGAACTCCGGATTAATTCCTTCACATATTTGGAGATATACATTGATTTTTCTATATATTTTCTCCAAGAGAATAAAAGATACTCGTGATTTGCAATTAGGTCCTTGACTTTTTGCAGTTAAGTCCCCGGTTACTTTTGTGCTTAAGTCCTTGTTCTTTTTGCAATTAGGACTTGAATGCTTTTATGCTTGGATACATTTCCATTCGTAACCCGATAATCTTGAACTTGGTCTTTATGATAGAAATGAGTCTTTTGCATGCGTTTATGCTCGGGATGTGGGTAAATTGCATTCAGGTCCCTGTATTCTGTAAATAAGACTAAACACATACCTTAGTAGCATTTATTGATGTAAAAGTAATCTAAATGAAAGACATATGATGCAATGTATGCAATGCATCAATTGGGTAAGGAGACGAAAGGAGGCGAACATTTTTGTAGATGATGCCTTAGAGGAGGAAACAACGATTCCTACCTCTAACCCAGCCGCAACCTCATCCTAGTCAGCCTCCCCAATTTCTGCTTCAGCCGCATCCCATGCTTACCAACTTCTGGTAGAAAAGTTGGAGAGGGTGGAAGCAACACAATCGTCGATGGTAGCAAAACAAATGTCGATGGAAGTGGCACAATTGTCGATGGAAGCAAATCAACTATCGATGGAAAGTCAACTGAAGAGCATCGTTGAGAATCAGAGTTCCATGATGGACAAGATGGCCAAGCTCGTGGCTCATTAGAAGCACCGTCGAGACTACCAACTGATGAGAATCAGTTGTCCATGGCCACGTCAGACCAAATGGCTAAGATCATGTCTTTGTTAGAAGCACGTTTGAGACCACCATCTGATGAGAATCAGTTGTCCACAGTCATGTCAGACAAGATGACTAAGATCGTGTCATTGTTAAAAGCATGTTCAAGACCAGCAGCTAATGATGAAGATGATCTACCCGACAGTATGAAGTTGAAGTAGATCCGTCCACCCCATTAAGGAAGAGATGTCCCCAAACATCTTAAGGATATTTACACCGACCCAACCAAGAAATCACAACCTTCGAACGCTAGTGACGAGCCTTTGCTACTCGACCCTTTGAAGAAGCTAGGCGAAAGACAATTGAGGACATTGGAATAATGGGTATTGGGGAGTATCCCCAATGAGAAGAACATTGACGTGAAGACGGGGCATTTTGGTCCATCGTGGTTCCTGATGCTGAAGACAATCAAATTTTGGCTCACTGATGATGTAAGTATTAAAAAGATTCAAATTTCATTATTTTATAGGTGTAACTCGATAGAAACTCAATTTTTTACAAGTGAGTTTGATGAGTTAGAACCTTTGGCTTGATGGGTTCGACAATCGAGTTCGATAATCTTGAATTGTTTTTTATTTTCTGGGGAATTTTGTTTGCTCGATGGGTCAAAAAGTCGAGTTCGATATGTGTTTGACAATTTTGAATTGTTTGTTATTTTCTCGGTAATTTGGTTTGCTCGATGGGCTCGATAGGTACTCCATATAAACTCAATAGGACCTCGATAAGCCCGATACCAACTCGATGAGTACTCGACAATGCTTGCATGAACATATTTGAAGATACTATTTCTGACTATGAACATGTTGATATTTAATGACATATTGACGCGGCTCAACATATGATGAGGAGGCGACTCATTACCTTCCCATGTCCATATTGGAAACAAATGTTGTGGTTATGAGCTGTTTTTTCTGTCAATGGATCTCAGGCGCGTACGACGCATATAATGACAATCTAGGGAAGTTTACTTGGATTGGTGTCTGGATTTCCTCACCGGGATGGACGATCACGTCATGCCTTCATGGAAGGGAAAGTACTACGTGTAATGGTGTCAGAGCTACAAGAACCAACATTGGGTTGCGGTCGAGTTATCAATTCCCAACAAGAAGTTGACAGTTTATGATGACAATCAAACAATCATTTCTGAGGCAGAGTTGGAGAAATTAATGAGGCCTTGGTGTCACCTCCTTTCCTCCTTAATGAAGGCTTGCTCGGTGTTCAAGGAACACCCAAAACTGAAGTCCGTAAAAGGACGTTAACTACTGGAGTTCGAATGGCACAGTCTGAGAAAGGAGGAGGTCCCCTAAACCTGAAATAGGTAAATTTCGTGATTACTTAACTTGGTTAATGCTTTTTTTTCCAGATATGCTTACAGTTAGTTCTATTAATTTTGCAGCGGAGATTGTGGAATGTACGCCATCGAGTACATAGAGCATTGTATGGCTAGTCTTCCTCTTGCCACCATCATAGACCAGAACATGCAGACTTTTAGGGACAAATGGGTCGTGACCCTGTTCTACCAGAATGTCTGACCTTGAAAATGATTTTTTTTTGTAATTTATCAGAATATGGACCTATTTCTTAATTTCATTTTATAAAAGAAGTATATAAATAGAACAATTTCCAATTCAAATGAGTCCATATTTTCCCCTATTTCAGACAAAGCTCGATAGTAGTGATATCGGTTCGATACAAAAATGATGGGCACTCAATTGTTGTTCTCGATAGGATGGATTTGAGTGTGTAGAACTGTAACCTCGATGAGTTTGATAGATTCTCGCTAAGTGCTCAATATGATGCAAAAAGAGGACATTGATATGACATCATTTTTGAAATTGGTTTCCCTACATAATTGCCTCTATTTATTGAAAAATGTTATTTTAATAGGACATATACTTTTGAATGCATTTTGGACGGTTCGGAACCCAGACGTGTAACAAGACGGAGATTTGTAATTTTGATTGGATTGATATGAACTTGATATGTGCTTGATATGAGATCCTATGCAATTATGATAGTCATGTGCATTGAGCGGTCTGATGTGATCTCGATATGATGATGCTGAAAAGAATGTGTTCTAAAAGTTTTACTTTTATATGTCAATTATTATGAATTGGATGTGCAAACATTTAATTCCTTGATAATTGTATTCGTCTTTTTGAAGTGTTAAGGTAGAGACTCTTGGTCCTTAATTGTAGAGCTCTAAAAATACTAATTTACATAAATCAAAACTTATTCATAATCATGGTAATTAACATGGAACATTAATTACTGAGATAAGATTGTCTTTTTACTCATTGATTATTATAGCTTTACAAATATTTGACGACACGAGTATATAAAAGAGGAAAATAGTTACTTTTATATATTGAATAAACCTAGCAAGTGAAACATTATAGATTTGTGTTATGTGTCATTAATGTTTTCACTGTGTCTTGAATCCTAAGATATGAGACTTATGTCTTTTCACATAAAAGTGTTCAATTTGATTATTGTCAAAAACTATCAATGAGCATAGTGATAAAGACAATAGTTGGTTGAGCTCGACTTGTGTTGGAAAAGATAGCTAGTCAAAAGATTATCATTGCCCCTATTAATTTGAGTGATGATATTAGTGGGCACATCGATAAAGCAATACTATAATATGAAGAATGTGACTTGAGTTAAGTTACATATTTATAATTAGCTTAAGAGATCAAGAAATGAATATATAATACAAAGGTGACACATTTCTGCTTTGTACATATTCTTAATATCATGTGGCAAGGGATAGACACAAGTGATGTCTCCACATCACTAAATGAATCGTGTTTAGTTCGAGTGAACAAGACATCTATGTTAATTGGGTAACTATAATGTGTAGCTAGATACCACTTATAGTTTGTGATATTAAGTGTTTAATATCACTACAAATATAGATTAGATCCTCCTATAGGTCACACCACAAAACTGGGAAACAAGAAGCTTAATTTTGTATTCATATAGTGTATCGAGTTTCATGTGAAATGTGATACACGTGATGAATCGATTAAATCAATATGTCATGAAAAATTACATTATTAGAATCATGAATAAATTCATATGAGATGTATGTATTATGGGGTGTAATAGTTTGACATTGCATAAGATAATATGTTACATGATATATGAATTTGCTAAAACCCCAAAGATCAAATTTTATTGGATACAAATCAAAAATTTGATAAAGGAAAAAATTGCACCAAACGGTCGAACATTTTCGGAGACTGGTCGACCGAAAATTCACAGTAGCGTGTGTGAACGGACGACCGGATGGACGTGTTGGTCAACCAAAATATTCAAGGAACTTTTTCTGGGATTAATCGGTCGACCGGTAGAAGTCGTGGTTCGACTGAAAAACTCTAGGAATTTCCGTAAATTTTCTTGGTGGTAATCGGTCGACCGACTTACGACTTAGTCCCACCGAAAACATCCAGTAGCCGTTTCTCGTGTAGAATCGGTCGACCGTTTGTGTGTTCTATTTGACCGAAATATCATAGTACCTTGAGGAGCGTGTGATGGGTCGACCGTCGGGTTTCACGGTCCAACCGAAACCACGATTAATTATCAATCGGTCGACCGGTTGGTTAATTTCGGTCGACTGGTGGACACGATTTTGCCAGAATTATTAAGAGAATAATGTTGATCATGGGTTGGTTTAAGGGAGAGAAAAGCAAGAGATCACGGGATAATGGGTAGCCCATGATGTGGGTGTTAGGGGAGCCTATAAATATGTCTCCTCTGCCTCCTTGTTTTAATTAATGCAAAATTCTCTCTCCCCCTAACCTCTCCACTAATCCATCCGAATTTCTCTTAATTATTTCGAGCTTTTGGAGATTAAATCTCAGGAGCTTTAGAGGTGTTATTAGCTAGATTCTAAGCTTGATTTAGAGATTGAATTGGCTAGCTCATTTCTCTCTAATCTTGTTTAGAGTTTGGTGAACACTTGGAGGCGAATCAACCGGCGATTCGACGTGCGACACAACTCCGGATCTTCTTAAAGATTTTAGAGAACCTTTCGGTATGATCCTCTTACATTTGTTTTAATATATATCTGAATAATATGGTATTAGAATAAATGTAAAACAATGTGCATGAAATTGTCGAAAATATGGAAATCGATCTTGTATGTATGTATAATTTTTTTTAAAATATATACAAATATAGGGGCACGAAATCCTACAGATGCAAGAGAGTACGCTATCTTGGGATCGATGAGCTCGATATGTACTCGATATGTGCTCGATAGGTTACACGACTGTCGACGACACGATTTTTGAGGGTATTTTCGATGGTTCAACTTCTTTCCATCCAAACGTCACGTCAGTTATGAGCGAAGTGTTAAAAAGCCATACCACTGGGAGACTCGATCTGCGTGCGATATGATGAAGCAAGAGAGTTCTCTATGTTTGGATCTATTGGCTCGATATGTACTCGATATGAGCTTGATAGTTTACGCGACTGAAACAACACAATACTTGAGGGCATTTTCGATGGTTCAGTTTCCTTCTCTCCAAACATTACATCTGTTATTGATTAGTAGCATATCATGTATCATATTCATGCTATATATCCTTTATTTTACACCAATATTGTGCTACTCGAGTTGTTGTTTGTAGTGTTTCAGGAGTTAAGTAATAAAGAAGAGGAAGGGGAAAAATGACCTAAATGTAACAAGTATGGACTGATTTGGAAGGTTCTGGAACAAGGTTTGTAATGCACAAGGAATAGATCGAAAATCAGGAAGGACCCAAGTCCAAACCACGAGGGACCTGGTTGTGAAGTGCAAAACATGGTGACACATGACTTGAATCAGATCAGTATTTCACCAATTAAACTCAAAGTTATTCGAGGCAGAAGACCAGGGCTTCACCCCATATGCCAAATGAAGATATCAAGTGGGACGCAAAATTCAACCAGATCGGACGCATTTGATTTGCTAGTGGCGGATTTGGATCCGCCGCTGGCGGATCAAAATGCTCCAAATGGGTTGCAATTTTAGTCGTGGTTCGGGTTGTCGGGTCATAGCACTCCTTGACTATCAGATGTAATTTAGAGTCGTCCGATCATTCCCAGATTAATCCTAACCATGTATTAGTCTATATATACCATTGTAATCCCTCCTCCCCACCTCTTATTCCTCCTTTCTTTTTTAGAGTAGGTTTTAGTTTCCTGTTTTATTAGTTTAATAAGGGGGTTGGAGAGGAGCAAACTTTGTATTCTTATTTCTCAATCTAGTTTTGTTTTTGTTCTTTACTCTGGTGTCTTTACTTTGATGCAATTTCTTTCATATAGCTTAATCTTGTTTTGCTTCATTTCTATTTTGGGTTCATGTTATTTTTATGCTTTCTTTAGTGTAGAGATGAGTAGAGAGTAGTCCATCCCCATTGGGGGGGGGTTGGAGAAGAAGGTGATTTTGTCATGTGATGGATTAGTGTGTGTTAATCTTAATCCTTTGAGCTTTACATGATTTCCATAACCATCTAATGAGATTTCACTCTTATCTTTGATGTGCTAATGCTCTTGAATGAAGCTTAGCACATGCTTAGATTAGTTGGCCTATTTTATGGGGAATGATGAAGTTAGGATAAGGATGAAGTGGAAGAGGAGAACAAGACATGTGCATCAATGTGCTCATGTTGGCTTTATCCAAATTAATGTCTTGTATGTTTTAATGATTGTGATAAATCTTATTTCATGTGGAGACAGTTGGATTTGAGTCATTATGCATGTGAACATATTTGCTTCATTTCAATTATTGTCTTGTATGTTTTAATGATAATGTTTTATCTTATTTCATGTGGAGGTAAAGTTGGAATTGAGTTTTATGGATTTCATGTATGACATGTTTTAATGAGCACATTTGAGCACACACTAGACTACGCATTTTCATCTCCATATCCTTTCTCTACCCCCCGAGGGGTTAGTTTTATTGTTTGTTTTCTGATTTCCTACGTGTTTTAGTGTGATTCCGATCGCATCTCTCTCCTTTTCTTGTCCCACTCGAGTATCACGAATTCGACTCACACGTGCTCCCTGTGGACCGACCCGTGTTTGCCACCGCTTCAACATGGACATGCGCTTGCGGTATTATAACCTATTTAATCAAGTTTTGGCACCATTACCGGGGAGCGTCGTTTTTGTAGTCGAGTTCACTATTTCGGTGGGATTTTTCCTTTGTTTTCCATTTTATTTTCTGTTTTGGTTACTTGATTGGGCCACAAGTGGACAAGGGTACACAATGGAGCGTGAGAACATTCTGGTGAGGTCTGGGGACCAGAATCCCCTGACAATCCGCCACTGGCCGCTCTAGTGAGCCATCTTGAATTTCTGTTTTTTCAGTAGCTTTCCTTTCGTATCTTTATTTGTTTCCATTCACTGTTGATGTCATGCATGCTCTATTTTAGTGTTAACAATTAATTTGGCTTGCATGACCCCTTGTTAAGACAACTTGGACCATGAAATCCAAAGCAAAAGATTAGGCATTCTGGCTTGTTTAGGCCATGCATCATATACCTGACTTAGGCACGTAGTTTGTCTTTTATCTGAGCTTTACTTTCAGTTGTTGAGAGCTAGCATGAGGTACACATTTCCTACCCTCATTCATGCATTTTGTATGACCATGCATTAATTAGTAGGAATTGCATTGCAACAAGTGTGAGTTGAGCGTTTATTTGGAGAGTTGATTTCTAGATTAAGACTCCAAAACGCTACGAAGGAGGGGCTTTCCCATACAAGATAAGGTGGGGGTTTCATCACCCTTTCCTTAGCCCCAAAAATCACACTAATCAAAGCCTAAATTCTAAAAGCAAGTAGACATTGGCCCTAGGGGTTTCGGACGAACTAGGAGAGTGATCGTGTTGAGACCGTTATGACCTGATCGGTGTCGCCTGCCTTGTCGATAGTAGGAGGTACTGGATCTCTGGATCTAGTATCACTTGCTGGGCATTGTGGTCTTCGTTGTAGGGAGGTGAGGCATGTCGAGACTAGTGATCTCGAAGTTAGGCATCGTCTAGCTTAAGGACCTATAGCCATAAGTTGTTTGAGCCGTGTTTGCTAGATTAGGCTTCTACTTCACCCTCTACCCACGTTAGTTCTAGGGATTCTTCCCTTCTCCTCTGAGTCATCTTCTTCTCACCTACTTCTACATTCTAGTCTCCTCCCCTTTACACTCTCTGTTAGCATTTTAGGGTCGAGTCGAGCACTTTTTGCGAGCTTGGCCTCGTGGTGGTGAGAATGGTCAACTCGAGAGTTCTTTGGCAAGATGAATGGTTACATGGGCGACCATTCATATCATTGTTGGGACCAGGACAATTCTCCTTGGTATTTCGGACTCAAGCAGCCTGGGGTGGCCCAGACATCACACCGTATGGTTGGAACAATCTTGATTGTGTGACTGAGCAGTCTTCAAATAGGGGTAATATGAGAGAGGAACCGATTGCTAGACCACCATCTAGTTTTTTCGGATCATATGTTAGCCAACAAACTCAGATATTACAAGAACCTTTGGCCTCTTTCATGCATGTGGTCGATGACATGAGTGCACCGGTAGCTCCAGTAGCTGTATCGTGTGACTATTGCGGGTGGAGTGGTCACATTTTCAGGGAATGTCCTTATGTTCCCCCAGAGCCTGAGTATGAGCACAAATATTCCCAAAATGCTCAATGTGACCCTTACGCATCCGCGTACAACCCGAGAGGGATGGGTTCATGGGGAGACAATTCTTACTAAAATTCTTATACATCATTTCCACCCCAGTATCCTCCTCCTGAATACCCAGAATTCTACCAACACCCTACTCCGAATCATTGGACTCATTCTCAGACCATCAACACCCAACCAAAAAATTTCCCAAGCTCAAACTTGAGCCTCACAATTGACCAAATACCTGATTCCTTGAAACAAACTTTCCTTACGTTCATGGAAACCACTCAACAATCCATACAAAATATGACAATGCATGTGAGTTAAATGACGCAACAATTACGTGAACGTGAGGAGCGTAACTTATCTTATCAACATGAGGATTTGTAATCTGATATTGAACCACCACATCCACAAGTTCAAAACACAATCTTTCAAAGTCAAACTCCTAGTCAGCCTGAGGGACTTGGGGTTTCAATTCACGATCACTTGGTGGAGGATTCGATTCCAATTGAGAAAAAACATGGACCAACTTCATTATGAGTCAACACAGGATTGTGCCTTATATTTTTGTCCCGTGGCCCTTGAGCCACATGATCTTCATGTTAAGCCTTTTAAGGACCCACTCGTGGTGGAGCGAGAGCTCCCTAGTACCTTTAATTTCAAACGACCTGATGAGAGTTTGCCTCTCGCTATTGTTCATGATCATCTTTGAAATGATGGGACATCAAACAATTATATTGCCAATGAGGGTATTGGGAGTGCCTTAGAGGATACCTTGGGGATGAGACCCACCTTCTGTTTGCCTGGTGAGTCGGACATGCATAACGAGGTTCTTGACCTCGTTCCGACCCACAAACCTGTTGGTTGGAGAGTTTGGATTGACGATTATAACTTCAATTCTGCAACGGGAAAAACTCTTCTTCCGTTGCACATTATGTCCCAAACTATTGAGAGGTTCAAACTCTTTCAGTTTGATCCTTTGAGTGAGACGCCTTTGCGTCTAAGTCAAGAACCTCTTCTTTCATCTTGTGCTCTTTGTGAGGGGGGCCCACACATGAGTATTTTGGCCCCGCGTGGTGTCATGGTCCCATTCCAATTGCATTGACCCACTTTTGAGGTTCCCATTTGATGTCCTTTGACAAATGAAGATGAGAACATATTTTTGTATATAGTTACATTTCAAAAAAAGAAAGAAAAAATACAATAAAAGACTCCATGAGTGAGCATTGATTGTTGTGGGCCCCAACCCTTGTGTATTTGGGCCCCATTTCTGTCATGTATTTGTATTCCTTTTTAGTATGTCATAGATTTTGAGGGGAATTTGGGTTGTGTCCATCAACATAACCATGAACTTCCCTTTGTGCTTCACGGTAGTGAGATCTTTCTTGCATAAATCCATGTAGTATCATGCTCACATTCATTGAGGACAATGCATGAAGTAAGTGTGTGTGTGTGTGGGGGGGGGTGTTTTACGTGTGTACATAGTTGAGTCGTTCTCCTTTTGTTTTGTTTTCTTTTGTTTGTATTGTTAGTGTCATGTTAGTGTGCTGCATTTAATATCGACATATTTGCTTGTCATGATCCTTCGGTGACTTATCTTCTTTTGCTTGCCTAGTGCTTTAATTTTTCCATTTCTTTTCAAAAAAAATTCATGTGTTTGCAAAAGAAAATGTTTTGTGGGTTTTGCGTGTGTTTGACATGTGCAAAACCGTTGAGAGGAAACGTAAAAAGAAAGCTCCCAAAATTGTCTTGAACATGATGCATTATGATATCTAGTATACCGGCTTTAGGTCTGATCGAGTCGTTAGGATGCATACCGGTCTTATCTCGAGGGGCGAGTAATCATAGGATTTCAGTACTCAAACAATTAAAGAAGTCCACCCTGAATCTAGTGAGTCAATAATTTGTCTGTTAATATGAGAAAGTTTGTTGTAGTCAAGGACCCTTTAAATCTTGTTGTGAGACATTAAGTGTAGGGATTTTGGTTCATGTGTAGATAAGAAATAAGTGAGTTGGTGTTCTCTCTTCTCGCACGGCTCCAATCACTCAGGAAATTAGGTATGAGGGGACTTTGTGCCTGGTAATTTCGAGTCATCTAAATTGGGATGCACCGACCGAACTCTTGATACACGGGTGATAGGGATTGCCCTATGTGGAGATGTGGGGAAAGATGTACGTGATAGTGTAAGTCCTCATAAGCAATGATGCACGAAACCCGACCTTGGGAGAATTACACACCAACTAGAAAACAAATAAGAAAAAAAAGAACGAAAAGAACAAAACGAAAAAAAGGTAATGCAAATATGAACATTAACGGACTTTACACTTTGTATCACTTGAGGATGTTAAGGTTGTTCATGTCTTTCACTTAAGTCCTTAATTAACTTACACGAATGGTTCATTAGGCTAGGTGTGTGGACTGGAGACATATATAGAGTCGGCTCGTAGTATTATCGTGTCCAATGATCGACAAAAATAGGTCCAATAAGTCGTGTTGCTAGATTGAATATTTCATCAATTCAGCTTTTGTGGGCATATCCGCTGTAAACCCTCAGGAGACAACACTACTCCTCCTTGGAGACAAGGAAGTTAAACGGCTTGTTGCACATGCTAAGTGCAACCGTGATTCCTACAAAAGTGAGTTAGGATTTTCCTATTTTTATATGTTTTCCTTTCTTTCATTTTTCCCTTTCTTTGTTTTGCTCGGGACTAGGAAAAGGTAGGTGTGGGGGTATTTGATTAGTAGCATATCATGCATCATATTCATGCTATATATCCTTTATTTTACCCCAATGTTTGGTTACTCGAGTTGTTGTTTGTAG
The DNA here is from genome assembly GCA_963682175.1 of Triglochin maritima. NCBI lineage: Eukaryota > Viridiplantae > Streptophyta > Magnoliopsida > Alismatales > Juncaginaceae > Triglochin > Triglochin maritima. The sequence goes on from OY821770.1 coordinate 20,698,106, forward strand.
TGTTTCAGGAGTTAGGTAATAAAGAAGAGAAAGGGAGCAAAAATGACCTAAATGTAACAAGTATGGACTAATTTGGAAGGTTCTGGACCTATTTGTGATGCACAAGGACTGGATTGCAAATCAGGAAGGACCCAAGTGCAAACTCGGAGGGACCTGATTGTGAAATGCAAAACATGGTGACACATGACTTCAATCAGATTAGTATTTCACCAATTAAACTCAAAGTGATTCGAGCCAGAAGACCAGGGGCTTCACCCCATGTGACAAATGAAGATATCAAGTGGGATGTAAAATTTCAACCGGATCGGACACATTTGATCCGCTAGTGGCGGATTTTGGCGGATCAAAATGCTTCAAATGGGCTGCAAATTTGGTCGTGGTTCGGGTTGTCGGGTCATAGCACTCCTGGACTATCAGATGTAATTTAGAGTCATCCGATCATTCCCAGATTAATCCAAACCATGTATTAGTCTATATATACCATTGTAATCCCTCCTCTCCACCTCTTCTTCCTCCTTCCCCATTAGAATAGGTTTTAGTTTCCTGTTTTAGTAGTTTAATAAGGGGGTTGGAGAGGAGCAAACTTTGTATTCTTATTTCTTAATCTAGTTTTGTTTGTTATTTTCTTTGGTGTCTTTACTTTGATGCAATTTCTTTCATATTGTTGTTAGCTTAATCTTGTTTTGCTTCATTTATATTTTGGGTTCATGTTATTTTTATCCTTTCTTTAGTGTAGAGATGAGTAGAGAGTAGTCCATCCCCATTGGGGGGTGGAGAAGAAGGTGATTTGGTCATGTGATAGATTAGTGTGTGTTAATCTTAATCCTTTGAGTTTTACATGATTTCCATAACCATCTAATGAGATTTTAATCTTATCTTTGATGTGGTAATGCTCTTGAATTAAGCTTAGCACATGCTTAGATTAGTGTTCTTATTTTATGGGGAATGATGAGGTTAGGATAAGGATGGAGTGGAAGAATGGAACAAGGCATGTGCATCCATGTGCTCATGTTGGCTTTATCCAAATTAATGTCTTGTATGTTTTAATGATTGTGATAAATCTTATTTCATGTGGAGACATAGTTGGATTTGAGTCATTATGCATGTGAACATATTTGCTTCATTTCAATTATTGTCTTGTAAGTTTTAATGATAATGTTTTATCTTATTTCATGTGGAGGTAAAGTTGGAATTGAGTTTTATGGATTTCATGTATGACATGTTTTAATGAGCACATTTGAACACACACTAGACCACGCATTTTCATCTCCATGTTCTTTCTCTACCCACTGAGGGGTTTAGTTTTATTGTTTGTTTTCTGATTTCCTACGTGTTTTAGTTTGATTCCGATCGTATCTCTCTCCTTTTCTTTTCCCACTCGAGTATCGTGAACCCAACTCACAAGCGCTCTCTGTGGACCGACCCATGCTTTCCACCGCTTCAATGTGGTCGTGCACATGCGGTATTATAACTGCTTCAATCGAGGGAAGTCTAAAACACCCTACCATTCTTTTGCCCTTACATCATTCCACTTCGCGTGCCACCACCTTCTTCCATCAACCTCATTGTCCTCCATATTCAAGTCTTAATGCGCAACGATGACATTGTCGAGGTCACACCACTCGACGATCTCCTCTGTTTGTGCAGTTACCCCATACAACTACTATACGTCTGATCCTCGACTTGGGTGGTGCAAGTGACGTAGCGTTGTGGGGCACCACAATGCCACCAATGCACATTTAATGTGTGTGACACCATGTCTCCAGTACGATCGCCCCTAGAACCACACGAGGAGGTCAAGCAGACCCTAGCGGAGCTACACTGAATGGTAACCGACGTGGAGTGCTATTTGGCCGTCGTACAAGACACGGAGGTAGACCTCCTCATCTACAGTGATATGTTTTTATTATCTCTTTCTTTATTATTGAGTTACAAATTTTCCTAAGTTAATGTCTGATGAGAATTAAGTTTATACCGCAAGTGCACGGCGTCTATGAAGACGTGGCAAGTACGGGTCGAACACAAGGAGGGAGAGATTTGTTATTATTGTGATTTCGATTGGGGGAAAGAAGGAGAGAAGAAATAATTGGGTTTTGAGATTTTTGGATTTTAATTATCTAAAGCAAGAAACAAGAACAATTAAAACTAAAACAAGAACAAAGATGTGAATTCCGTCGGGTGGAGGTTTAGACTTAAGGTTTAGATTAGAGAATTCAGAAACTTATAATAAATCATATTAGTTATGAAGCATTACATGATAAATGATTTAACATAAACTCAAGTAATCAAAATAGACTAATACGAACTTAAAATAATAACATTTACTCGTCTTCTCTTCACCCTAAATCCGTCACCTCCACCCTTTGGAAGGAGTTAGAAACTCATAGAGGGAGGAAGAAGGGGTCCTTGAGACATTACAAAAGAAAACTAAAAGTAAGAAATAAAAGACAGAATTTTATTAATGAAAAGAAGAATACAAAACTAAGATTAAGAATAAAAACTAACACCAAAGACTAAGGACCCTTCTAACATCGTTCTCGGGTCTATTTATAGTTGCTACAAGGGATCTAGGTATAATATTGGAAAGTACACGTGTCCAGACACGACTGGACGAAATTGGAGCACACGGATCGACTAGGGGGCGGCGGAATCGCCGCATGGTGTGTGTGATCTGCGGCGGAATCGCCGCACATCATGCTCTGATTTGGTCCAGATTTTGGTTGAATGTTTATGGTATGATTTGATCCTCCTTTACGCGTCTGGATTGATTCTTTCCATTCTTTTGAGCTCCGGATTAATTCCTTCACATATTTGGAGATATACATTGATTTTTCTATATATTTTCTCCAAGAGAATAAAAGCTACTCGTGATTTGCAATTAGGTCCTTGACTTTTTGCAGTTAAGTACCCGGCTACTTTTGTGCTTAAGTCCTTGTTCTTTTTGCAATTAGGACTTGAATGCTTTTATGCTTGGGATGCATTTCCATTCGTAACCCGATAATCTTGAACTTGGTCTTTATGATAGAAATGAGTCTTTTGCATGCGTTTATGCTCGGGATGTGGGTAAATTGCATTCAGGTCCTTGTAATCTGTAAATAAGACTAAACACATACCTTAGTAGCATTTATTGATGTAAAAGTAATCTAAATGAAAGACATATGATGCAATGTATGCAATGCATCAAATACCCGCACACCTAGATTTTGCTAGTCCCTAGCAAAACAGAAGATACGAAAAATAAAAAAACAGGGAAATCCTAACTCACTTTCGTAGGAATCACGGTTGCACTTAGCATGTGCAACAAGCCTTTAAACCTCCAAGTTTCCTTAGAGGACGAGTTTTGTCTCGTAAGGGTTTTCAGTTGACACACCCACAAAGTCTTAAATCAACATTCCATTAATAGCTCTTAATATCTCCACCTTAACCTTATACATCTCACCTAGAATTCTTGTATGCTCATTATATGAATCTAACTCATTAAAAATATGACTTGGTCTTTATTCCGCCAACATTCACACCACTAACCCTTCTACACATGTTTATCACTTGAATTATTTTGCACGCCTCCTCTGGTGGTGAAGTATCATTCGGATCAACCATGGTATGGATCATTCTTTTAGCTTTGGGCCTTGAGTATTATTATTTTTTTCTTTTCTTTTCTTTTCTTCCGTGATTCAACACATTTGCTTTTTGACACTTTTACCCTTTTGCATTCGTGTAGCGAGTTTGGTCGATAATCCCGAGCTGGTAGACTCAAGTTACCGGGTTTCAAGATACCCCTACGGATCAGTGACTCAAAGGCTTGGGCTTTTGTAATCATTTTGCAAAATGTGTTTTCTTCACTTTATTCCTTTATTTTTATTTTTATTTTCCTCAAGGCTTAATTGCTATTAGAAGTCCACACTTCCCGGTATATTTTCCTCAACCTCTGCTTTTTATCAACCACTTCAAAGATTTGATTCATCCAATTTAAGTGCATACATGTCTTAAAGGGCAATGGGTTATTTCTTTGGAACTTAGATTTATGTCACAATTTCTACAAGCAGAACTATATAATAAGGAACAAAAACTCAATGCAATTTGTACACGGGTTTTAGCAGTTCAATCTTAAGCTATGTCATGAAACATTAATTTTTTTTAAATAAAAGACAGAATATATAGATAAATATATACATAAACCCCCCCCCCCCCCCCCCCCACACACACACCTAAATCATGCATTGTCCTCAATGTATGCAAATATAAAGCAAATGCACTTATTACCTTGATGAACTGCGGTGGACGGATGGAATTTGCTCAAAGTCAACCATAGTCAGAACTGGATTGAATGACACCATATTGGTGCATGTATCCAGTTGAATTGTTCCTCATGTTGCAATGAGCATCCTGAGTTACAGGTTCCACACCCCTCACATAAATTGGTTCTCTTATTTGCTCGAGTGACGGTGGGTGTGTAGATGAATTCCTCCCCTTTTTCTTACTTCTTTTTTGATTTTGTGATGATTCAGAAATATTATAGATACGCGATTTCATCACAACATCACTTTGATTGCATGTTATTTCTGGCTCACTATCAATATGAAAGATATTAAATTCAACTTTTAAGTTCCCAAAAGATAATTGCATGAGCCCATTTCGACAGTTTATCAATGCTTCCGAAGTGGCTAAAAAGGGTCTGCCTAGAATTACAGGGATTTGTCGATTAGGATTTACAACAGGTGTAGTATCTAGTACGACAAAATCCACTGGGTAAATGAAGTCACCAACCTTGATCAAAACATCCTCGACTATACCTCTTGGTTTCTTAATAGAACAATCAGCAAATTGAAGGGTTGTCTTAGAGGGTTTTAGTGGACCAAGGTTCATTTGCTCATAGACAGAGTACGGGAGTAGGTTAATACTAGCACCAAGGTCTAGAAGGACTTTGTTGATAAAAGTATCTCCTATTACACATGAAATTGTGGGACATCCAGGATCCTTATATTTTATAGGAGACGAGTTTGACAGGATAGAGCTTATGTTTGCAGTTAAGAATGCCTTCTTTGATACGTTCGTTTTTCGCTTTTTAGTGCACAGATCTTTTAAGAATTTAGCATAAGCAGGTATTTGTTGAATCATATCTAAGAGTGGAATGTTCACCTTAACTTGCTTAAATACATCCAAGATTTTCTCTATTTGTGCACTTGAGTTCTTTTTGAGTCTATTAGGGAATGGAGCTTTAGGAACATAGACTCGCTCAGGTTCAGGTTGAGCTATGGGTTCAGGTTGAGTAGGTGGGTTGGGCGTTTCAGATTGGACGTCAGGTTCAATGGTCAGGTCATATGTGGGTGCTTGATGGCTAGATTGATTGCACACTCTAGGGTTTACCACATTGTTATCAACTTGTCTTCCGAACCGTAATGATACTACTGCATTTATTTGTTGGAACGGTCCTTCCTCATTAACCATTTGAACCGGTCTAGGGTTGTTATTTCCTGAAGGTGCTTGATAGGATTGATATGAATTATTATTAGATCTAGGGTTCACTTCATGTTGACTTGGAAACCGACCCTTTTCTCTTTCACCTACTATTTGTGCTAGTTGGCTGACTTGTGTCTCTAGCCTTTGGAAGGTCTGGTTGGTTGTTTGTATAAAGGTTTTCATCAAATTTTCCAAGCTTGTCAACCTAACCTCATGATCGTTATTGTTACTAAACCCAGATGATGTATTATTTTGGTTATACGGGTTTGGTTGTTGTCTAGGAGGTTGACCCTGTTGGTTTGATGAGAAATTGGAATTATTACGCCAACCCGAGTTATAGGTTGATGCGTATGGGTCATTTCTAGCATGGTTATACATGGCATTAACTTGGTCCCATTCCGCACAATCCTCCTTTACATGACCAATCTGACCACATCTAGAGCACGGGATAGTCGAGGCTTGATTCACTCGGTTTTGGGTTTGTAGCTCTAAACTTTCCATTCTGCGCATAAGGGTAGCTAGTTTTGCTTCAGCCGCTATGTTGGCATCTACAGCTAAGACACCTGGTTTGGGTTGACTTGCTATTCTAGATCCAATACTCGGGTTAAGCGGTGTTCTAGCATTGTCCCATTGCATACTGTTTTCAGCTAAATCCTCAAGGAAAGTCCAGGCATCATTTTCATTTTTCGACATAAAGTTCCCTTGGCTTACGGATTCTACCATAACCCTAGATGTGGGTGTCAATCCCTCATAAATAATTTGGCATAATTGCCATCTTGGAATTCCATGATGAGGGCATTGGGTCAGTACACTCTTAAATCTTTCTAGATAGGAATAGAACGGCTCGCTCTCAGACTGAACGAATGCAACAATTTCATTCCTAATCCTCATAGTCTTATGGTTGGGAAAATATTTTTTCAGGAATACTTGAACAAACTCAGCCCAACTCCTAATAGATCTTTCGGCTAGACTATATAGCCATTTCTTAGCGTCGTCCTTTAGTGCTAGAGGCACGAATTTCAGACGCACTGCCTCCTCAGGGATATGCTGGTATTGCATAAGAGAGCAGATTTCCTCAAATTCTCTAAGGAAGAGATATGGGTCTTCCCTAGAGGTGAACTTAGGCAACATACTCATGTATTGTGCCTTAAGTTCGAAGTCGCGACCCGGTATGGTGGGCATAACGATGCACGATGGCTGAGCAGCCATCGCTGGATAGCATCGATCCCTCAGAGTTATAGGTTGTGCAACAGGCGGGTCCACTACGTTCTCACCCATTGGATCCGGGTGAGGTGGTGCAACAGGTGGATTGGGGCTAAGTTCCAGACTGTAATCTAGATGAACTCGTGAGAGTCGATTACTCAAGTCCCGAATCCAAATCTGAGTGCACCGGGTTGAATCAATTTTTGAATTCAAATTCGGAATTTAAATTCCAAATTTAATTTCAAGAATTAATTACAATTTTTTTTTAATTTTCGTTTTTTTTATGTTTTTTTTTCAAAAGGGAAACAAACAATAGAATGGGGCAAGATGAGAAAGGAATCCTAATCTAGAGAATTTAGGTGAGAAGAGAAAGAAGACTTAGATGAGAAGGGAAACCTAACTCTAAAGATAGAAAGAGGGTTGGTCAGAAAATTCCTAAGAAAGCACGGTTCAAACAATCCTAGACCTAGTGTCGCTTAGATCTAGACGACTCCTAACTGGTTGAGTCGAATTGATTCGCTTGATTCACCTCCCTCACTAATCAAACCAACTTGGCCAGGCCGTGTATAGCTAGTGGGGGCGCTTCCGACAGAGTCGGTACCAATTAGACAACCACTTCGCTTGGAAGACTTACGTCAACACAAAAACACTTTCTAGACACCAAATTAAATTCAATCGGCTTCAGGTCATAGCAAGTCAAACCAATTCTTCTCCTTAAATGAGTCCGAGTCCTTAGGGGCCAATGTCTAATTGATTTTAAATTTAAGGCTTAGGTGACACTTTAGGATTGTGATTTGTGGGCCACGGAAGGGTGATGAAATCCCCACCGTATCTTTGCCTATGGAGTTGCCCTTAAGATAGTTTAACTTAGATCTAGCAAAGATAGTCAAACAATGGTCTTTAGTGGGGGGCAATTGCAAGGTTGTATGCAAACTAAATTATATGCTTAAATGCAATCGTTAAAACGCGATACGTACCTTGCCTCCAGCACTCTTCAACAATAAAAATAATTTGCAAGAATTTAGCAAGAATAATGCAAACAAAACATTATATGATGCATGCACTAAGTCCTTCTAGTTTTGCCAATTTTTAGGTCAGAGTTGAATTATTGCCAATTATGGAATTTAAGCTTAACACGTGCAATTCTAATAAAAGGAAATTTTCTGAAACTAGAAATTACGAGGAAAAAGGCAACAAAGGTTACCTACGCAATGCTCAGTCGGGTTCACCGCCCGCTCTCAAAATTTCAGTAGCTTCACGCGTCCACCCAGAGATGAGTCGCGTCCCAGAAAAATTTGAAGCCCAGATTCTTCACTTGTGCTGCGATTCCGCCGCAGGTTACTCTTGATGTGCGGGGATTCCGTCGCCCTTGTTGCTCAGACTGCGCTCAGATTTCGCCGCGCGCTCTGTTGTCTCCTGAAACACAATTCCAAATAGTTAGATCGCGCACAAGATAAACAGAATAAAATCGAAATCAACAAAAAAAAACAAAATCTGCGTCGCCTCCCCGGCAACGGCGCCAAAAACTTGATGATAATTAAGTTTATACCGCAAGTGCACGGCGTCTATGAAGACGTGGCAAGTACGGGTCGAACACAAGGAGGGAGAGATTTGTTATTATTGTGATTTCGATTGGGGGAAAGAAGGAGAGAAGAAATAATTGGGTTTTGAGATTTTTGGATTTTAATTATCTAAAGCAAGAAACAAGAACAATTAAAACTAAAACAAGAACAAAGATGTGAATTCCGTCGGGTTGAGGTTTAGATTTAAGGTTTAGATTAGAGAATTCAGAAACTTATAATAAATCATATTAGTTATGAAGCATTACATGATAAATGATTTAACATAAACTCAAGTAATCAAAATAGACTAATACGAACTTAAAATAATAACATTTACTCGTCTTCTCTTCACCCTAAATCCGTCACCTCCACCCTTTGGAAGGAGTTAGAAACTCATAGAGGGAGGAAGAAGGGGTCCTTGAGACATTACAAAAGAAAACTAAAAGTAAGAAATAAAAGACAGAATTTTATTAATGAAAAGAAGAATACAAAACTAAGATTAAGAATAAAAACTAACACCAAAGACTAAGGACCCATCTAACATCGTTCTCGGGTCTATTTATAGTTGCTACAAGGGATCTAGGTATAATATTGGAAAGTACACGTGTCCAGACACGACTGGACGAAATTGGAGCACACGGATCGACGAGGGGGCGGCGGAATCGCCGCATGGTGTGTGTGATCTGCAGCGGAATCGCCGCACATCATGCTCTGATTTGGTCCAGATTTTGGTTGAATGTTTATGGTATGATTTGATCCTCCTTTACGCGTCTGGATTGATTCTTTCCATTCTTTTGAGCTCCGGATTAATTCCTTCACATATTTGGAGATATACATTGATTTTTCTATATATTTTCTCCAAGAGAATAAAAGCTACTCGTGATTTGCAATTAGGTCCTTGACTTTTTGCAGTTAAGTACCCGGCTACTTTTGTGCTTAAGTCCTTGTTCTTTTTGCAATTAGGACTTGAATGCTTTTATGCTTGGGATGCATTTCCATTCGTAACCCGATAATCTTGAACTTGGTCTTTATGATAGAAATGAGTCTTTTGCATGCGTTTATGCTCGGGATGTGGGTAAATTGCATTCAGGTCCCTGTAATCTGTAAATAAGACTAAACACATACCTTAGTAGCATTTATTGATGTAAAAGTAATCTAAATGAAAGACATATGATGCAATGTATGCAATGCATCAATGTCCACTGATATTTTATTTTATGGCATTTGCATAGTTTCCACCCTAAAGACACCAACCACAACCCCCCCCCCCCCCCCCTCCCTTCCTAGAGCTTACCTGCCCCAACTGTAGGAGACCTGCCTAGCAAAGACACCCATGCCTGACCACATGGCCTCCCCACTACCCGAAGTGCCTCCTCGCTCCGAAGACCACATCGGGTGGACTAGGAAAATGGCAAAGTTTTTTTAGTTAATGTTTAGTCAATACTGTTTTTTGTTTCTATTTGTGTACGTGTTAGCTGCAAACTTTTACAAGCTCTTTTGTTCGTTAATGTGTAGTAAATCTGTTTTGAATGTTGAAGTTACAAGCAATTATGTTGTTTAATGTGATATTTGTTGATATTCGAATGTTATAAATGGTTGTGAATGGTGTGACTGTTTGTATCTTCCCTATGTAAACGTCGTAGTACGAACAACCATCCAGCTATGTGGAGCTCATGTCGAGCTTACCGAGCAAAACACTTAAAGAATCCAACCTTAACAATGTGCGTTAAGTCATAAGGCATATCACCGTCGAGCAACCATCGAGCCCATCGAGCACGCTGAACCCTAAAAAATCACCCATCGAATTGTTGGTAAAGTCACTAAGCATCGATTACCCAAGAGCTACGGTCGAGGTCATATTGAGGTACGAGGACAAGACAAATTTAAACGAACATCGACCTCGTAGGAGGAATCTATGTCGAGTTTGTATTGCGCCTACCGAGCAAAACAACTAAAGCATTCAACCTTAACAATGTGTTTTAAGTCACAAAGCATCAATCATCGTCAAGCTACTAGCAAACCTATCAAGAACAACATTAAAGAATTCGACCTTAAGAATGTTTGCTAAAAGTCATAAATCATCGATCATTGTCGGGCTACTGTCGCACTCGTATCGAGGTAGAAGGTCAAGACAGACCTAAACGAGCATCAACCTCGTAGGAGAACATACATCGATCTATGTTGAGCTCAAATCGAGCCTATAAAGAACAACATTAAAGAATTCAACCTTAAGAATGTTTGTTAAGTCATGAAGCCACCTTAAGAATGTAATGCTAAAAAATTAAACATTAAAGAATTTAACCTTAAGAATGTAAACTCAATTGATTGATATCATATCATGCATATATTTGTGTCTTATATCCCCTATTTTTTAACCGAAGCAATACTACGTAATGAGGTTTATGTTTAAATTTCAGGAATAAAACAAGTGAGAAGAAGAGACACAAAAAGGACCTAAGAGCAAGACAAAGGACTGAATTGTGAGATTTATGTACTGAGATGCAAGAGGAAAGGACCCGGATGCAAACCAAAATGACTAATGAGAAAATGACGAAACTCTACACCATCTTGAGGAGGATTTTGGCAATTAGATTTGAGCCGACACTCAAACAACCGATCCGGGTGCACCACACGTAATAAATTGAAGCATTGAAGAAGATATACAAATTTGAAGCAAATCAGACAAAAAGTGACCGCCAGTTGGCGGCCATTTGGGTCCAATTTTGATTCGGCTTCTCGTGGTTGTTTATTATGTTGTGTTTATCCATTAGTCGTAGTTTCATTAGTCCCACATCGGGGAATTGTCCCCGGTTACCCTTTTCTATGACTATAAATAGAACTCTTCCTCCTCCCTTGTAATCTACTACATGCTTGGTGGCTAATCACTCTACTTAGAGTAAAGCCTTGGAGCAAAAACTCAAGTGGCGAGATGCTACTTGTCATGTGAGTCATGAATAAAATAAATCTTTTCTTAGTTCGTGCATTGGACAAGAGGCACCCTACGCGTGAGGTATGCATTAACCATGCATTAGTTAGTAGGAATTGCATTAGAACAAGAGTGAGATGAGTGTTTGATTGGTGAGTTGCTTGATAGATTAAGGAATCATAACATCTTTAAGGGGCACCACCTATAGTTTTCAAGATAAGGTGGGGGGATTTCGTCACCCCTTCCTTCAGCCCCACAAAACACCTCTCAAAAAACCTAATTTTAAAATCAAGTAGGCATTGGCCACTAAGGATCTCAGGCGCATTAGGAGAGTGAACCGGCCACGACTGTCATGGCCTGATCGGCGTCGCCCACTCTGTCGATAGTAGGAGAGACGAGATCTCCATATCTTGGTTCACTTGTTGGGCCATGTGGTCTTCGTCGTAGGGAGGTGAGGCATGTTGTGGCCGCGTGACCTCACAGTTAGGCGTCGTCTAGCTGTAAGGACCTATAGCGACCTTAGGTTGTTTGAGCCTTGCTTGCTTGTGTGCTTCTACTAGTACCTACCCACCGTAGCATAAAGACTTCTTCCCTTCTCTCATAGTCAGTCCCTCTCATCTGAGTCTTCCCATCTTCTCCTCGACGCACCTTCTGTTTTAATTATTTTTAAAAAAAGTTTTCTTTCTTTTTTGTTGTACTCGTGTGGGTGCGTGCAACTTTGTGCATCCTCGTGTGGTCACGAGACGTTGTGGGTTGTTTGACGAGATACGACTTCGATCTGTCATCGATTGTCGACTTTTCGAATACATCCCCGTCCCGTGTCCTACACAATCCTGGGACCATGATGAGTCGTGGACAACACAAGGACGACTCAGGTTTTGGACCTCCACCACCCTCTGCTCGAGAAGGTGGGGGTCCACAACCTCATCAATTGGTTCCCAGGTTCCCATTCCCCTCCGCGATCGATGCTACCCGAGTCATACTGCTCTACCGTCTTGCATCATATTGCCACAGGCGAATGTGAACCACTTTGAGGTTAAGCCTCAGTTTATCTCCATGCTCCCTCAGTTCACTGGGAAGGGGTGACCCCTATATCTTTCTCGGGATTTTGAGGAGGTCTGTGCTATGTCCAAGCTGCAACAACTTAGCACAGACTCCATCCACCTTAGCCTTTTTCCCTTTGCACTAAAGGATGATGACAAGAAGTGGTTGTACAACAACCAAGCGAATGCCTTTAGGACTTGGGATGAATTTCAATCTGCATTCCTCAAAAAGTACTTCCCAAATCATCAGACTCAAAAGCTGAGGACAGAATTCAATTCGTTCTATCAAAATGAGACTGAATCATTCCATGCATACATAGAGAGGTTCAAGGAGCTACTATCCTTGTGCCCTCACCATGGCATCGAGTTGTGGCACCTTTTCCAGATTGTCTACGAGGGTCTTTACATCCCATCCCGAATGCTCCTTGCGTCCATGTGTCAAGGAGTGTTCTTAGGAAATGATGAAAAGGAGGCATGTGCTTTCCTAGAAGATCTCGCTGAGAAAACCAAGCAGTGGGAGATTGTGAGGGAACCACCACTATCATCTTGCATAGGAGCAAGGATCGCGAATACAAACTCGGCTAGATCGGGTGCCATATTTGCTGTCGATACCACTACGACCACCAAGGCACGCATGACGGCCTTAATGCGCCGTATGGATTCGATTGAGCTCCAAAACCAGCAAGGTGTATCTCATGTGTTTGCATCTGGTCCGGTTCCTTGTTATTTATGTGGTAGGATAGGTCATGTAGGATGCGAGTGTGCAACCATTCCTCCTGAGATAGAGCAAGTCAATGCCATCTATGATACATCCAGGAATGATCCATACTCATCATCATAAAACCCTGGATGGAGGAACCACCCTAACTTTTCATGGAACCAAAATAATGCCAAAGGTGGTTCTTCAAACTTCTCTTGACCACCTAACCAACCACAACAACCTCCCATGCATTCACAATTTTATCAGCTACCCCAAGCTCAAATCACCAACCAATCGGGTTTCCCGAACTCCAACAATATGGAAACCCGATTCAATTCGCTTGAGACCTTGACTCGTGGACTTGAGAAATCAATTAAATTTTTTATGTCATCCACAAGTCAAGTTCTCACTTCAAATCAGCAGACCATCAAATCTCTTAAGATTCAAATGGATCAATTGGCTCAGTCTGTACATTAGAGAGAGCGAGGGACTCTGTCTAGCCAGCCTGAGGCTAATCCCTACATGTACCGACAACCACACTTGCAAAATGAGAGTTCAATACCTCAAGGGAGGAAAGTGAACCTTGTGGAGGAACTTGTTCATCATGTCAATGCCATTGTAACATTAAGGAATGGAAAGCAGGTTGACAATCACATTTTCTTGCCACCACCATCTGTGCAGCCCCTCAATGGGAATGATGGTGAGGAAGAGGCTGAGGGTGCGGGTAATACACCAACGCCACCTTCTCAGGCACTGCAGAAAACCTACCTGCCAAAATCTCGCTATCCTAGTAGGTTAACCAAAAAGCAGAGTGACACAATGAATAAGATAATAAACATCTTCAAACAAGTGAAGGTAACATCCCCTTGTTGGATGTCATCCAACACGTTCCTTAATATGCCGAAGTGTTGAAGGATCTCTGCACAACAAAGAGGAAGACCAATGTTCCTAAGAAAGCATTATTGGCTACGAGTGTGAGTTTACTTTTATCCAATCCCACATACACAAAGTACAAGGACCCTGGATGTCCTACTATTCAGTTTATGATAGGGGACACTAGCATGAGTAATGTATTGCTTGATTTAGGATCAGTAGTCAACCTCCTCCCATCTTCTGTTTATCAACAGTTGAACTTGGGAGAATTGAAATAAACTAAGATCATCCTCCAATTGGCGGATAGATCCATTCGTATCCAAAAGGGGATTATTGAGGACATGCTTATCAAAGTTGGAGATTTTATATTTCCAGTAGATTTTGTTGTCCTTGATACCAATCCTGTTGTGAACACCCACTCTCAAATACCTTTGAGTTTGGGTAGACCATTTCTGGCAACATCCAATGCCTTAATTAATTGTAGAAATGGTCTCATGAAGCTCTCATTTGGTAACATGAGTGCCGAGTTTCATGTGTTCAACTTTGGTAGGCAACAGTAGCCCTTGGACCAACCTTTAAATCTCAACCTCATCCGCCAATTAGAGAAAGCACCACAAAATCAACAAACACCCTAAAAACCAATGCAACCTGTTGTGAATGTTTATGTGCCCAGCAAAAATTCATTACCTGTCTTTGCAATACAATTGAGTGAGCTGGCATGAAACATGAACATTCAAAAGGAGTGTTTGTTGGATGATTTAGTTGAGAGTATTAGTGAAGGGGACACACCTCATCATATGCCCATACCAGAAGGTGTCTTTACCCCATATCACATGACCGCTGAGCCCTTTGAGCTTCATCTTGATTCCAACAGGGACCCACATGCAATCGAGCTTATGCTTGATAATATACATGAGGATAGCTGATCGTTGTTGGATGACTTGGGGAGAATCCCCATTCTTAGTGCGACGGTTGTGTCACATCATACGAATGAGCCTGAGGAACTCATTCTGATGCACCCGCCTATTGGTTGGAGGGTTTTGTTTGATAAGCAACTAAACCCTACTGAGACAACACAACTCCACTCATTCACATTGCCTACACTCAACCAACATCATGAGGAGTTTGGGCATTTCAAGTTTGACCTTTCACCCCTCATGAATCCTCGGAGTACTAGGGAAGGGCCATATCTTGGCAAATCTCCGGTCCGTATGACTCAATGTTCTCATTTGATGTTTCTTGACCAAATGATTTTGAGAATATCTTTGTTGATGTATATATCTTGTTTAGAATAAAAAAGAAAAAGAAAAAGAAAAAGAAAAGAAAAAAAACACAAAAGATTCCACAAGTGAGCAGTGATTAATGTAGCCCCAACCCTTGAGTTTTGGGCCCCATTTGTTTGACGTATGTATCTCCCTTCTGAAGTATCTCATAGGTTTTTGGGAATCCAGGTTTATGTCCATCAATATGACCATGAAACTTTCCTTGTGCTTCACGTTGGTGAGATCTTTTCTTTTCATGCAAAAATCCATGTAATATCATACTCACATTCATTGAGGACAATGCATGAAGTAAATGTGAGGGGGTGTTTTACGTGTGTACATAGTTTTGTGTGTCTTTCGTTTTTTTGCCTTATTTTGTTTACTTTGTTAGGGTCATGGGAGGGTGTTGTATTTAATATGGATATATCTGCCTGCCAGGATCCTTGGCTGACTTGTCTTCTTTTGCTTGCCTAGTACTTTAAATTTTCACATTTCTTTCAAAATCTTCATGTGTTTGCGAAATAAAATGTTTTGTGGGTTTTGCGTGTGTTTAGCATGTGCAAAACCGTTGAGAGGCAAAGTTAAAAAAGAAGGTCACAGAATTGACTTGAACATGATACATTAGGATATCTAGTATACCAGCTTTAGGTCTTATCGAGTCGTAAGGATGCACCTGGTCTTCCCTCGGGGGGCGTGTAATCATAGGGTTTCAGTACTCAAATAAATAAAGAAGTCCACCCTGAACCTAGTGAGTCGAATAATTTGTGTCTGTTAGTAAAATGAAGTTTGTTGTAGTCAGGGACCCTTAAACTCCTGTTGTGAAACTTTAAGTGTAGGACTTTTGGTTCACGTGTAGATAAGAAACAAGCAGTAGAGTGTTCTCTCTTCTGACAAGGCTCCTATCACTCGCGAAATTAGGTCTGAAGGGACTTAGTTCCTGGTGCCTTTGAGTCATCTGACTTGGGATGCACCGAGCAAACTCCAGTTACACAGGTGGTATTGATCGCCCTATGTGGAGATTTAGGGGAAGGTGTACGTGATAGTGTAAGTCCTTATAGGAAATGATGCATGAAACCTGACCCTGGGAGAATCAAACACCAAGTAAACACAAAACAAATAAACAAGCAAAAAAAAGAAAAAGAAAAGAAGAAGATGCTAATACAAATAAGAACCTTAATGGACTTTACACTTTGTATCACTTGAGGATGTTAAGGTTGCCCATGTCTTTCACTTAAGTCGTTAATTAACTTTCACGAATGGTTCTTTAGGCTAGGTGTCCGAATACATATATAGAGTCGACCCGTAGAATTACCATATCCAATGATCTACAAAAATAAGTCCATCAAGTCGTGTTGCTTGGATGAATAATGCATCTATCGGATTTTGTGGGTGTATCCGCTGAAAACCCTCAGGAGACAACACTCCTCCTCCTTGGCGACAAGGAGGTTTAACGGCTTGTTGCACGTGCTAAGTGCAACCGTGATTCATACGAAAGTGAGTTAGGACTTCCCTATTTTGCGAGTGATTTTTCCTTTCTTTCACTTTTCTCCGTCTTTATTTTGCTCGGGACTAGCAAAAGTTAAGTGTGGGGTATTTGATTGACATCATATCATGCATATATTTGTGTCTTATATCCTCTTTTTTTAACCGAAGCAATGCTACGTAGCGAGTTTTATGTTTAAATTTCAGGAATAAAACAAGTGAGAAGAAGAGACACAAAAAAGATCTAAGCGCAAGAGAAATGACGGAATTGTGAGATTTATGGACTGAGATGCAAGAGGGAAGGACCCGGATGTAAACCAAAAGGACCAACGAGAAAATCAAGAAACTCCACACCATCATGAGGAGTATTTTGGCAATTAGTTTCGGGCAGACACTCAAACAACCGATCTGGGTGCACCACACGTAATTAATTGAAGCATTGAAGAAGATATACAAATTTGAATGACCGCCAATTGGCGGCCCATTTGGATCCAATTTCGATTCGGCTTCTCATGGTTTTTTATTATGTTGTGTTTATCCATTTGTAGTAGTTTCATTAGTCCCACATCGGGGGATTGTCCCCGGTTATCCTTTTCTATGACTATAAATAGAACTCTTCCTCCTCCCTTGTAATCTACTACATGATTGGTGGCTAGTCTCTCTACTTAGAGTAAAGTCTTGGAGCAAAAACTCAAGTGGAGAGATGCTACTTGTCATGTGAGTCATGAATAAAATAAATCTTTTCTTAGTTCATGTTGTGCCTCTTTTATTGCTTGCATGCTTAGCGTAATTTCATTTCATTAATATTAGTAGACTTAGTTAACAAGTTTTCTTCTCTTTACATAATAGTTAGCTTAATGATTAGTGAGTAGTTCCATCCCCTTTGGGGGTGGAGATGATGTACATATATGTTGTGAAGTTAGGATGTTTGATGAATTTTTCATTGTGTAGACTTGCATGTTTGTATGTTCATCTGGGGTGTTTTAATCATCTACATGTTGGGCGATTTTTGATGGGTTTTGCCATAAGATTTAGACACTTCCCATGCTTAGTTTCCTCATATTTATTAACTGAAATTTCCAATTGAATATGCTACATGTTAGTTATGTGTTTGTAATTGTGTTTGATTGCTTGATTAATTGGGGAAACTTTGTTTTGATGGGTTTTTCCATAAGATTTAGACACCTCCCATGCTTAGCTTTGTTCTTCACATGAGTTCATGGTTTTTGATGAGTCTTTCTATATCCTTAGACACTTCTCATGCTGAGCCTAGTCTCATGATAAACAAGTAGTAATTGCTGATACGTTGTGTGAATGGATTGATAGGTTTTGCCACATCTTTAGACAATTCCTATGCATGAAGACACACACATAAATGCTAACAAGCATCATTCATCACTTATTTCACTTCATATGTGCACACACTCCACCCCTTAGGGGTTTCTCTTCCTGCATTCAATTTTTTTTGTTAGGTCTTTAGTTAATTTTAGTCAATCTTTAGTTGTTTTCTTTTGCATTTGTTAACTACTAGCTTAGTGTAGTCTAGTTTAGTGTAATCACATCTGTTCTCCCCTATTTCACCATTTGATTTCAGACAAACCAGAAACTACTCACCTCCCCGTGGATTGACTTGTACTTGTCACCGCTTCATCACGGTCGTGTACTTGTGGTTAATTAATAAAATTTAACATCAATCATCATCGAGCTACCATTCAGTACTCATCGATCCTATCAATCACAACATTAGAAGAAGGTAAACTTTATAGTCTAACTTTACACCCCCTCTTATTGTGTCCACTTCCATCACATCTATTGCACTTGCGCAATATGACCACAAGTTTCCCTAGAGATGGTAGACATTTACTCTTTATCCTTTCTACTTTTTTCTTTTTCGGACGACCAACTAAAATTTTTCAACATGCACTTTCACTTGCATATTCTTTATGTCATTGAGAGCAGTCCATTCATCCTTGTTACGATAAGGTAAATTGTTTCTTTATATGTCTCCCTCCATGACTCAGTGGCATAGAATGGCAAACACAGAGAGTAAATATTGACCCCTAGATTAAGAGCTGCAGCAACCGCATCAATACAAGGTATTCCAATGATGCCACAGGAAACTCGTTTGTCGTCAAATTAACATCACCGTCACCATCCCGACGTAACACATGAAATTCAAACTGATTAAGGATGTTGACTATCAAGAACTTTGCTTTGTCAGCTATTCCAGATAGATCACGCTCCATGAGAGGTGACAATTTGGTTGTGCTTGCCTTGGCAACAACTCGTCTTTCAGAAAACCATGTTTGGAATACGTATGGGGCAACCACATCTTTTGATGACAATGATCTGTCTTGAACTTTGCAGCCACATTCATACAGATGTGGTGGTAGCATGCACCGTGATGGCCATCTGGAAATACTCTCTCCAAAGCATGAACAATGCTAGCATGTCAGATATAAAACCTAGGTCATCGACTTTCCCAATGACTTCCTTGTTTATTCAAGAAATAGGTCCAAGAGTTGTGATTCTCACTGTCTACCAGTGCAAACGCAATAGGATACAAGTGACTGTTGGCAACCAACGTAATGACACATAACATGTGCCCATCGTATCTGGTGTTAAAGATTGTTCCATCGGCACATATCACAGGACGACACCGTCTAAACCTCATTCTTGAAGCTTCAAGACATTACAGAGATGGAGCATTACAGGAAGTGGCCATCTTCTGTGAGAAAATGAGTGAGGAACAAAAGTCCCAACCTGACTCCAAACTTCTTTATTAAAGTTGGAATTGGGTGATGGTTCTATAGGTACCTTCGGTACATTCTTATTAACGAGACACACATAAAGGGATCTTGTACTATAATATTCCAGAGATGGAGAAACGGACGTCAGAATCATATGTGATTTCAACAGGTTTATATGGTTGCCCATGTGTTTTGTAAGGGGCCTCTAGGGTGAGATCATACTTCAACTTATCAACATCAAACGCCTTGTGCAAAATTTTAAGCAGTTGAAAGTACGTTACATTCTTTTTTATCGTGATCCCTTTACTCTTTCCATCTTCGAAAAACCAATCTCTACAGTTCGTTTCCCATACACTATTGTACGCAGTCAATACATTAACAGTCGAACCTGATATGAGAAAAAACAAAAAAGGTCAAAACAGTGTAATCCAGAATATTAATCATAATCCATTGAGCATCTATGGAACATATATCGAGTGCAATCGAACCATAACCAAGTATAACTATTGAGTATACCCATCGACCAACACTATCTATCACGTACCGTCGAGTACCATCGAACTCGATCGGACCTAAAACAATTTTGACTATTAAGCACATCTATCGCGTATCCTCGAGTACCATCGAGTACGGTAAGCCCTCGTCTTCAACTATCATAAATTATTATTCATCGTGCTCAATCGAGCACAACTACCCCCACAAAAGGTAGGTTCAAACAAAACTCCAATGAACCAACAAAACACATCAAGACATTGACAGACCAGTTCGAAAATTGAAAGCAAATGCAACGAATTAACACCCACCACAATTTTTAAAAATTTCACTAACCCATTCTCTTTGTTGACTGGTTTCTCCTACAATAACACTAAAACAACTTGTGCATTCCAGTGGGGGTATGACAGACTCAGTGGGGGGACGATCTCAAATCGATATTGGATATTGTGGGCTCGATCTAGTCTTCACTCCCAACTGAAAAAATTGAGCAGGATACACCTAAAAGAGAGAAAGAAAAAGAGAGAAAGAGGTTGTTCCATGTTAAATCAAAGAGAATGGTCCTATAATGTAGGCAGGGGTATTTTGGGGGAGGTTGAAACATAAGCAGATTTTTCAGAGGATGTCAAAGTGTGAGTTTTTTTCAATTTTGGGTAAGTTTGAGTATAGAAAGTCAAATTTTCCTTCAAAAAATCAGCGTAATAATTTATGTAATAATCATTTAGAAAAAATAAGATCCTAACTGAAAATCAATTGTTTTACATCACAACAAATTTTACAATTGTTCATGGGGGGTTTCATATATTGAAAACGTTCCAAAATATCATCGCTACTAATTGCCAAGAAGACATCTCTTTACATAAGTACCAAACAATCATGAAGTAATTCATCACCTATGCTATTTTGCATCATATTATTAACATAAGTCACCGAAAAGGATATTTGTACACTCACGGTTACCACAAGAAGAACCAACACCAATTTTATAAGCAAATATGCTAGCAAATACGTTACAGGCTTCTTAGTCTCAATTAGCTTCCCGGAGAGTTGTTCAATATCATTTATACATAGAATTTTGTCATTTTTTTCATATTAGAAATGAAATTCTCAAATATATCCTCTAGGCATAACAAACCAACACTTGGAAACTCATCTCGATAAAACTCAGCAAGTGTAAGCAATTTCAACATGTCAAAAGATGAAAATGTTAAAGATGGCTCAGACAAATGGTCATCATGGCCTAACATGGACATAATCTTCAATCAAGCAAATCATACAACCTGTAAATCTTCCCCAAAGGCAACATCCATTAACACACCAAATTCTCCAACGGCTAAATTATGTATTAGGAAGTGAATCAACACATATATATGTTTACTCTGTATTATTCAAAACATAAGATAAATAAAAATATATACAAAACTCTACATGGTATCAGAGCCAGGTTTTGATCCTAGGACCTGTGGGTAATGGGCCCACCAAGCTTCCACTGCGCATACATTCAGAATCAAGCAAGAGATCATACAAAGAAAACAAGGGCAAAAGTCAGTTACTGACTAACTCAGAGCACTCAAGAGTCGATGGGACGAGCTAGGGGTTTACGAACCACCAAGCACCGACCCTAAAATCATCCAAGACTGGCTCGACCAAAACCACATCTTTCAGTTTTTCGTCCAACTAGATTCAAGTTTTGAAGCCCTAAAAGTACAAATCGTCTTATCACCAGAGCTTCCGCCCTTCAATACTGTCGTTGCGATGTCACAACGGGAGGAAACAAGACTCGAAGCCATGACAAAACCAACAGAGCAAGAAAACCAAGCATTCCTTGTGTCTCGAAATCAAAACCAAAATAAAAATCAAAACACCAAAGGGAAAACACAGTTTGGAAGAAGAAAAGACGAGCACTGTGATAACTGTTAGAAACAAGGACATAATCAAGACCTCTGCTGGTTCCTCTACCCTCATCTCAAACCGTCGAAGGACGGTGTGGGAGATCAAAGGGGTAACGGAGGAGGGAACTCAAGCAGCGGCGTCCGAAACCATTTGAGCTTCGGAACCTAACCCTAGCGGTGGTGGAGAGTGGAACTAATGGGGGAATATCAGATCCACACAAGGCTCTCAGGGTTTTATGTCTGAGTTCGTCGTGGATCAACCCGGATCCAACCTGGCACATTTCCATACTCGACTCCTTCGAACACACAACCAACTGTGCAGCAGATGGCCTAAGTGCTAGCCCACTTGAATAATCTCCTCCATAGTCAACATCAAAGTCAAAATCAGACCCAAAACTCAGGTAGTTACCCAGGTATTGCCTTTACTAATGACTCCATTAGTTCCATTGCTAATCATGTTAGTACCAGTAATAATTCATGGATCATAGACACAGGAACCACAAAACATAAGACCGGAAATAAAACTTTGTTACATAACTTTCACCTTGATCCTAAAATTAATAAAAGAGTTACTGTTGCTAATGGAAATCAAGTCGAAATAGATGGAATAGGAGATTCAATATTTTTAAATAATATACCTGAGGAAGTTATTTTTATTCCATCTTTCACTTCCAACTTATTGTCTGTTGCAAGGATCACCAAAAAATTAAATTGCAATGTCATTTTCTCACTTTATGACGTATTGTTTCAAGACCGACCATCAGGGAGGATGATTGGTAGATGCACCCTTACAAATGGACTTTACGTGTTTGATAGTTTGAATGATTTATTGTAGGCTAATAATGTGTCCTACCAGTCTCCCGAACTATGGCACAAATGTATGGGTCATCCATCGTATACTGTTTTAAAAAATTATTTCTCGGTTTACATCTTAAGTATGATTTATGTTGTGATGTTTGTTGTTTAACAAAACAATCAAAATTACCTTTTTATTCCTCTACAATAAAAACCGGGATGCCCTTGGAATTAATCCACTCGGATATCTGGGGGTGTGCCCCGGTCGAATCATATAATGACTTTAAATATTGTATCACTTTTATCGATGATTTTTCCCTCACAACATGGTTATATTTGCTTAAATCTAAGTCTGATGTTTTCTCTATTTTTGTGAATATATCACCTTTTTAGAAAACATGTATGATACGAAAATTAAAATTCATAGGTCCGACAATGGCTCGGAAAATTAACAATTATTTTCCATTTTTTTTGAAAACTAAAGGCATCTTTTATCAAATGACTTGCATTAACACTCTTGAACAAAATGGTGTTTCTAAGAGAAAAAATCGCCACCTCCTCAACGTTACTAGATCCTTACTGTTTCAAAATCATGTTCCCAAAATCTTCTGGTCTGAAGCCATGTTAACTGTTGTTTACGTTATTAATCGGCTTCCTAGCCCTCTTCTTGAAAATAAATAACCTCTTGAAGTTTTAAATGGAAGGCGCATGAGCACCGAGCATCTTAGAATTTTTGGATGCACATGTCTTGTTCATAAAAAAGAAATGACAAATTTGACTCAGATTCTGTTAAAACGGTCTGTTTGGATACTCCTTTAAAAAGAAAGGGGTACAAATGCTATGATACGCAAAAATGTAAGCTTTATATCTCCAGGGATGTTTCATTTTTTGAGAATGAATCTTATTTCAACTCTACAAGTAGCATTTCCGCAGGTCAAGACTTTTCTGCAGGTCAAAACACTCCTGTACCGGCTATGAATTTCTTTGAAATAACTCCAAGTCTTGAGGAAACTCTCGTCCCTCAAGAAGGGCGTGATTGTAATATAGGTAATGACCATGCCATACAAGAGGAAGCCCAAGAAGAAGTTCCCATGAGGAGGTCCACAAGACCAACTCGTACCCCTTCTCTCTTGTGAGATTTTGTTACTTATAAAGTTGTGTATCCCATTCAAAATTATGTCTCCTACAAAGTTGTCACATCTAATCACCAAACTTTTTAACGCAAATAGATACTCACCAAGAGCCAACCTCTTACAAAGACACCCTTAAGGTTCCAAATTGGGTAAAAGCCATGGAAGACGAACTAGAAGTCTTACGAAAAAATTATACTTGGTCCATGGTTCCCCTCAAACCAGGGATCAAGCCCGTAGGGTGTAAATGGGTATACAAAATTAAGTACAATAGTAATGGGTAAATTGACAGATATAAAGCTAGGCTAGTTGCTAAAGGGTACACTCAAACCTATGGTCTTGATTATCAGGAGACCTTCGCTCCTGTTTCAAAAATGAATACTATTACAGTCCTTTTATCCATCGCTCTAAACTATGGTTGGAATCTTTTCCAAATGGATGTCCGAAACGCCTTCCTTCAAGGGAATCTTGTAGAGGAAGTCTTCATGGTTCCACCTCCAGGATACAATTGTTACCAGAATCAGGTTTGTAAACTTCACAAATCCATCTACGGTCTTAAGCAATCACCCAAAGCATGGTATGACAAACGTAGCCACTCTCTTCTTCTTTTTGCTTTTTAAAAAGTTCTGCTGATACATCCATGTTTATTAAGCACTATAATGATAGCACTATAATTGTTCTTGTGTACGTAGATGACATCATAATAACTGTGAATAATGATAAAGAAATCAATATAGTAAAAATCTACCTAAAAACCAAATTTGACATCAATGATCTAGATTTTTTGAAGTATTTTTTAGGCATTGAATTTGCACACTCCAAGAAAGGCATGTTCCTATCCCAAAGAAAGTATGTTCTTGACTTACTTCAAGAAACATGAAAATTAGGGTGCAAACCTGCAAATACCCCAATCATGACAAACCTAAAGGTAAGCCCACTAAGGGAGAGCCTTTAGAAGAAATAGGGAAATTTCAGAGATTAGTAGGAAAGCTCATTTATCTTATTGTCACCAGACCCGACGTAACTTATGTTGTTAGCACAATAAGCCAGTTTATGCTTGCACCCTACACTCAACATATTGACATAGTACATAGAATTCTCAGATACTTAAAACACAAACCATGCCAAGGCATACGGATGAAAAGAAATAATTCTGATTCAATAATTGTCTACTCTAATGCGGATTGGGCAGAAAACCACGATCGCAAATCCACTACATATTTTTGCACATTCGTTGGCGGTAACCTAGTCACTTGGAGAAGTAAAAAGCAGAATGTTGTAGCGAGATCTAGTGCTGAAGCCGAATATAGAGTCATGGCATCCACTACCAGCGAGCTCACTTGGATCAAACAACTTCTCAAGGAAATGAACATTCCATGCCAAGGACCGATGCAAATGTTTTGTGATAATAATGATGCTCGATATATAGCTTCAAACTTGGTGTTTCACCAACGAACCAAACATATTGAAGTAGATTGTCACTTCATCAGAGAAAATATCCAAGCAAAGGAAATCAAAGTTCCCAATGTACAAAGCAAATACCAACTCGCGGACATCTTTACCAAAGTGTTGGATCAAAGGCAATTTCAAAGAATTCTCCATAATTGGGATCCTTCAACCTTTTTCGGAGCTAACTTGAGGGGGAGTGTTAAAGACGGCTCAGACAAATGGTCATCATGGCCTAACATGGACGTAATCTCCAATCAAGCAAATCATACAACCTGCAAATCTTCACCAAAGGCAACTTCCATTCACGCACCAAATTCTCCAATAGCTAAATTATGTATTTGGAAGTAAATCAACATATATATATTTACTCTGTATTATTCAAAACGTAAGATAAATAAAAATATATACCAAAACTCTACAGAAAAGGCATCTCAGGTGTCAAAGGAGCCAAGACAGCAAAGCGCTTCATCACGTGAGTTGTGGTCTGTGGACATTATGAACCACGATGCTTCCCTTAACACGATATGTAATGTTTAGTAGCCGCTCTCCGGGACGTTGTGGCTGGACGCTGCTGAGTTGGACAATTCCAGCTCAGCCAAAGTTTTAATATTTTTGGCGGGCAGAGGGGGCAGCCGCATTTAATTCATCTCAAATCAGACGTGCTCCAAATCATATCATTCCTTTTGGCGCTCCCGCCTGCTCCATACCTATTTTTGACGAAGATGCAAGGAATGGCCACCGTCAATTCTTCCTTTCTTCTTCATT
Source organism: Triglochin maritima (assembly GCA_963682175.1). Taxonomy (NCBI): domain Eukaryota; kingdom Viridiplantae; phylum Streptophyta; class Magnoliopsida; order Alismatales; family Juncaginaceae; genus Triglochin; species Triglochin maritima. Next base: position 20,723,890 of record OY821770.1, read on the forward strand.
TTCGTTCATTTCTCTTCGTTTTGAGAGAAATCTTCACTCAAATGGAAATGTCATTAAACGTTCCTAAGGAGAAGATGATTTTTCCCTGTATCGAAGGAGCAAGAGCCTTTTACGAAGACTATGCTGATGGTTGTGGTTTTGGTGTTAAGCTACGACATACTCATTATGACGCTGGTGTTGTTACCCGGGCTACTCTTACTTGTTCCAAGGAGGGTAAGGCACCAACAGACCAAGGTCAAGGCATAATGAAGCCGCGTTTATCTAGTAGAGTTTAGTGTACGACTCGCATCAGGGTTTCTGGAAACCCAGCAAGGGGATACCAGATTAACTTTGTCTATCTCAATCATAACCATGAAATGCTGCAGGAGCACCAGATGCATTTTCTAAGACAGAAACGATTTGTACCTGAGTCCGCCAAAGCACGAATAGCGTGCAATGATGCTTCTGGAATCTCTGCTGCTAAGACCATGCAATCGTTTGTTGTTGAGGCTGGGGGGGCATGACAAACTTACTTTTAACGATAGAGACCTATGGTTTGAAGACTTTTGTACGTTATTTTTTTTGTAGAAATCTGCGGCCTTAATATTTTGTGTGTGTGCAGGAATGTTATAACCGAAGTAAGGAATTTGAAAATGGGACCCGACGATGCACAAGCTCTTCAGAACTATTTCATTAAGATGCAGAAGATTGATGCAATGTTTTTCTATGTCGGGATATGGATGGCGAGGGAAGACTGAGGAACGTTTTCTGGGCCGACTGCCGTTCCAGGGCTGCCTATTCATACTTTGGGGATTCTATATGTTTCGACACTACATACCTCACAAACAAATACGACATGCCCTTTGCACCATTTGTGGGAGTTAATCACCATTTCGAGTCTGTGTTGCTCGGTTGCGCTTTGCTGTCTTCCGAGACCACTGAAAACTACATATGGCTCTTTCAGACATGGCTTTTGTGTATGGGAGGTACGTATGTAGAGTTCGTACTCGCTTTGATTGGGTTGTCCTTTATGATTGTTGATTTAATTGTTTTCCTTTTTAAGTGATGTGTGTTCCTTTTTAAGTGTTGTGTGTTCCTTTTTTAGTTGTGGCTGTTCATTTTCAACTTCATTCTAAAACCTTTTGAGTGACTGTGTGTTCCTTTTTAACTTATGTCTGTTCCTTCTTAAGTGAAGTATGTTTCCTTTTTAACTGATGTATGTTCCTTTTTAGTGTTGTATGTTCCTTGTTAAGTGATGTCTGTCCCTTTTTAAGTGAAGTATGTTCCTTTTTAAGTGATTTCTGTTCCTTCTTAAGTGAAGTCTGTTCCTTTTTAGTGTTGTTTGTTCCTTTTTAAGTGATGTCTGTCCCTTTTTAAGTGAAGTATGTTCCTTTTTAGTGTTGTATGTTCCTTTTTAAGTGATGTATGTTCCTTTTTAAGTGATGCATGTTCCTTTTTAAGTGATGTTTGTTCCTTTTTAAGAGATGTCTGTTCCTTTTTAAGTGAAGTCTGTTCCTTTTTAAGTGTAGTCTGTTCCTTTTTAAGTGATGTTTGTTCCTTTTTAAGTGATGTCTATTACTTTTTAAGTGATTTTTGTTCCTTCTTAAGTGAAGTCTGTTCCTTTTTAGTGTTGTCTGTTCCTTTTTAAGTGATGCCTGTCCCTTTTTAAGTGATGTCTGTCCCTTTTTAAGTGAAGTTTGTTCCTTCTTAAGTGATTTATGTTCCTTCTTAAGTGAAGTTTGTTCCTTTTTAAGTGATGTCTGTCCCTTTTTAACTGATTTTTGTTCCTTTTTTAGTGATGTATGTTCCTTTTAAGTGATGTATGTTCCTTTTTAAGTGATGTCTGTTCCTTTTTAAGTGATGTCTATTCCTTTTTAAGTGAAGTTTGTTCCTTTTTAAGTGTAGTCTTTTCCTTTTTAAGTGATGTATGTTCCTTTTTAAGTGATGTCTGTTCCTTTTTAAGTGATTTTTGTTCCTTCTTAAGTGAAGTCTGTTCCTTTTTAATTGATGTCAGTTCCTTTTTAAGTGACCTCGTTTCCTTTATAGCGATTTTTCTTTTTCCTTGCAGATATCCCTCCACCAGCTATCATAACGGACCAATGTGGGGCCATTACTGCTGCTGTAAGGAATGTCTTCCCAAATGCCAGACACCGATTTTGCATTTGGCACATAATGAACAAAGCTCCCGTGAAGTTGCCGACGAAGTATCGACAGCACATGTTATTTGATCTAAATTTGATTGTCTATGACTCAAAGAACCACAATGAATTTGAGAGGAATTGGCACGGTTTCCTGGTTGATTTTGACCTTCAAGAACATAGTTGGCTCCAAACAATTTACGGTATCCGTGAGTCTTGGGTACATGCTTACTTGTGTGATTGTTTTTTCGCTGGAATGACTTCTACCCAAAGAAGCGAAAGTATGAAATCCTTCTTCGACAAGTACTTATCTTCTAGAACCACCCTTAAGCAGTTCGTTCAACAATACGAACTTGCTCTACGTCACAAGTACGAGAAGGAAGCTCAATCGGATTTCGATTGCCTGCATAAGAAACCCCAAATGGTTTCAATATATCCCTTCGAGAGTCAAATGAGCGAGTTGTATGCCGTAGGGGTTTTCAAGAAAGTACAGTTACAAATTGGTAAGATGATGAACTGCGACCTAACCGAGGAGTTGCAATCAGCCGGCGCGTTTCATTACAAGTTGACTGAACGTGTACGGGTCGGTGAGCAACTATTATCGAAACGTTTCCTTGTACAGAGGACAGGTCTGAACTTGACATGCAATTGTAAACTGTTTAAGCGTGTTGGTATTCTTTGTTGTCACCTCCTGGTCGTATTTGCACGGCTAGATCCTAATGCATTACTCCCGCCGTCTTACATCACAAATCGATGGCGGAAGGATATTCGTCGGAGCTATGGAGACAAGATGTACCAAGCCGATGGCGTATTGGAGAAGGATACACTGAGTCGTCACGCCGACATAATGGGTCGCGCTCTTTGGATTGCACAGGAAGCATTCATTTCTCATGAAAGGTATCTTAAGGCCGTAAAGTGTATGGAGTGGCTCAGGTCTCGTATTAACATTCCCCACGCCCCTCCCATAGTTGATGAAGTTGTGGCCGGCGGTACCTCTTTGCGCAATCCAGACAAAGTAACCCATCCAGGAAGACCGCCTACTAGACGTCGGGTTTCCTTAGCCGAGAGAATTCTTCAAAGAAGCCAAAAAAAGGGCCTCACAGCAGAAAAGAGTAAGTATCGAAGGAATGGCAAATCATCTATGCATCTGGTCACACCTAGACCAGGGGATCCAGATTTTGACGAGGACATGAAGTTGTATTACGACCAAATTGCTCCTTAATTATGCACCAAGGCTTGGTCTTTGAATTTTGTACTTTTTTGTAAGTCAACAGTTATTCTTAAGTGTAAAGTTCCCTTTTAATTGTGAGTGTAAAGTTCCCTTTTAAGTTTACGGTTCTCCTTTATAACTCTGACTTGTATCTTTTTAAGTGATATCTGTTCCTTTTTATGAATTGCTTGTACCTTTATAACTTAGCGGTTCTCCTTTTTAACTGTGAGTTGTAGTCTGTTCCTTTTTAAGTGCGTTTACCTTTTTAAGTGTGAAGTTTTCCTTTCTTGTTTTTTGGTTCCTTTTTAAGTGTTGTCTGTTCCTTTTTAAGTGAAGTCTGTTGATTTTTTGTGTTGTCTGTTCCTTCTTAAGTGTTGCGAAACTTCCTTTTTAAGTGAAGTCTGTTCCTTTTTTAACTGATGTCTGTTCCTTTTTAACTGATGCTTGTTCCTTTTTATGTTATGTCTGTTCCTTTTTAAGCGATGGATGTCCCTTTTTAAGTGAAATATGTTCCTTTTTAAGTGAAGTCTGTTCCTTCTTAAGTGAAGTCTGTTCCTATTTAAGCGATGTCTGTCACTTTTTAAGTGAAATCTGTGCCTTTTTTAGTGTTGTCTGTTCCTTTTTTAGTGTTGACTATTCCTTTTTTAGTGATGTATGTTCCTTTTTAAGTGATGTATGTTCATTTTTAAGTGATGTCTGTTCCTTTTTAAGAGATGTATGTTCCTTTTTAAGCGATTTTCGTTCCTTCTTAAGTGAAGTCTGTTCATTTTTAAGTTACCTCGTTTCCTTCTTAAGTGAAGTATGTTCCTTTTTAACTGATGTCTGTTCCTTTTTATGTTATGTTTGTTCGTTTTTAAGTGTAGTCTGTCTCTTTTAAGTGAAATCTGTCCCTTTTTAAGTGAAGTATGTTCCTTCTTAAGTGAAGTCTGTTCCTTTTTAAGCGATGTCTGTCCCTTTTTAAGTGAAGTCTGTCCCATTTTTATGTGAAGTCGGTTCCTTTTTAAGTGACCTCGTTTCCTTTTTAAGTGAAGTCTGTTCCTTTTTAACTGATGTCTGTTCCTTTTTAAGAGATGTTTGTTCCTTTTTAAGTGATGTCTGTCTCTTTTTAAGTGAAGTCTGTTCTTTTTTAAGTGAAGTCTGTTCCTTCTTAAGTGAAGTATGTTCCTTTTTAAGCGATGTTTGTCCCTTTTTAAGTGAAACCTGTTCCTTTTTAATTGATTTATGTTCCTTTTTATGTGAAGTCGGTTCCTTTTTAAGTGACCTCGTTTCCTTTTTAAGTTATGTCTGTTCCTTTTTAACTGATGTCTGTTCCTTTTTATGTTATGTCTGTTCCTTTTTATGTTATGTCTGACCAATGATTTCCCTCTCTTTCTGAGTCAGGGTCGTCGACTGTGTCTGATTGAAGTCTCCCTCATAAATTTTTGAAAGGGTGATGCCCCTTTCCTCCCATTTCTTCAGGATGAGCCGTTATCCAAACATGCTCGACCAAGGATTCCACCTAGGATGACCTCCCATTTTAGGCTCTACCAGGTTGAACTTCTCGCACAACCATACCTAATAAGGAGATGTCGATTAATTCAAAAATAATAATATAAAAAGGAACAAATATGACATAAAAAGGAAGAAGCATAACTTAAAAAGGAACAACTTTAACATAAAAAGGAACAACTTCAACTTAAAAAGAAACAAACGAAACTTAAAAAGGAACAAACATAACTTAAAAAGGAACAAATATAACTTAAAAAAGAACAACTTCAACATAAAAAGGAACAAACATAACTTAAAAAGGGACAAACAAATCATAAAAGGAACAAACGAAACTTAAAAAGGAACAACTTTAACATAAAAAGGAACAAACGAAACTTAAAAAGGAACAACTTTAACATAAAAAGGAATACCTTCAACATAAAAAGGAACAAACGAAACTTAAAAAGGAACATGCATAATATAAAAAGGAACCAACGTTACCTAAATACGAATAAACAGAAACTTAAAAACGAACAAACGAAACTTAAAAAGGAACAACTTTAACATAAAAAGTAACAACTTCAACATAAAAAGGAACAAGCGAAACTAAAAAAGAAAGACCTTTAACATAAAAAGGAACCACTTCAACATAAAAAGGAACAAGCAAAACTTAAAAAGGAACTACTTCAACATAAAAAGGAACAAGCGAAACTTAAAAAGGAACAAGTTGAACATAAAAAGGAATAACTTCAACATAAAAAGGAACAAACGAAACTTAAAAAGGAACCAACGTTACCTAAATACGAACAAACAAAAACTTAAAAAGGAACAAACGAAACTTAAAAAGGAACAACTTTAACATAAAAAGGAACAAGTTGAACATTAAAAGAAACATCTTCAACATAAAAAGGAACAATCATAACTTAAAAAGGAAGAAGATTAACTTAAAAAGGAACAACCGAAAACCTTACAAGGGAAGAACCATTACCTGTAGTACAACAACACACCCCTCGACGTATCCCCTTCTTAAAATAGAAGAACCGGTAGATCTCCTATCGCGTATATCCCGATTTGCCTTCTCCAGGCCCGTCACAAGTGCCTCGTGAACAGCCTCGGCCCACGCGTACTTGTGTAGCCTAGTGAATTCGGCCAAGTGGTCGAGGAACCAAATTTTGGTTCGATGGGTGCCATCGCAGAACAAAAAATGTCTGAAGATGTAAAAAATGAGTAGCCGGACGTACTCCTCCTCCTCATCAACCAAATATCTCGTAGCCATCATCTGGGCAAATAGTTGGGTGTTGTTCAGAATCTCCCCCTGTCGGGTTGCGACTTCCTTCGGATGCATTCTGACAGCCTTCCCATGTAATCTGAGCCCCAAAATTAGGGCAACGTCTTCGGCAGTGAAGTGTACTACCTCAGAGCCGATCCTCAACCCCACCTCCTCGGGGTCATAGTGTTCCACAAACCAGTCGATAATGTCATTATCGACAGGAACGTTGGAGAGGTTGATGAAGTGACCGAAGGGGGTAGCCCGGAAGGCATCTTTCTCTGCGTCCCTCAACTTCCCAAAGACCTTCTCAATTGGTGTCCACGAACATTTGGAGGGCTGGAAGTAATGCGTAGAAACCTAAGAAGACATCAACCGTATGAGAACATTCCTTTTTAGAGTATCACAATTCAATGTTACGGTAAAAACGACAAACCTGGTGCACCACAACCCCCGAAATAGAAGCTTGAAGTGTAGAATCCATTTGGTCGACGGATATCTAGGGTTACGGTGAAGAACTGGGGTGATGAATCGGAGAAAAGTTGAGAAAGGGAATGTGAGAAAGATCAGAAACATTTTTGGTTTTCTTTCGCAACTCGGGATGTGAACAGGCGCGTCTGATGTCCCTTCTCGGTCTTATCGATACGTCAGAGAGGGAACCGTCGCACGAAAGCCGCAGTTGTTTTTCGATTTTTCGAAAAAATGCGCGCTTTACTTTTCGCTTATTGGGCAGCTGACTAGATGCCATGTAAGCCGCGTCCTGGACGCGCACGGCCGTGTATAAGGAAATAAAAGTTAACCTTACACGTGTTGTTGCAGGAATGTCGAAACAGTCGAATAGAATCTTTGTTCTTGTCTTAATTATTGAGTCAATGCATGGTTTACCAATGCAACCGTGTTGAAGAAGAAAGGGTGATTTGCTTGGGTACACCTCAAAAGGTGCACAATGGCTGAAAATACTCATGCGTTTTCACTATTTACTTGAGTGCACATATATTTCAAACCTCATTGCTTGCATAGCCTTGGGCCATTTATGGGTCCATTTCGTTAACTTTACACTTTGTACATTTACAAAACACACCTTTTAAAATGAAAATGTCCTTAATATTAAATAAGAAAACACAAAACAAAAATTTCCTTTACACACAAACTCACTTCTCTCTCTCTCTCTCTTGTTCTCTCTTCTCTCTTCTCTCTTTTACTCTCTCTCATGTTCTCTCTTCTCCCTCTCTCTCTCTCATGTTCTCTCTTCTCCCTCTCTCTCTCTCATGTTCTCTCTTCTCCCTCTCTCTCTCATGTTCTCTCTTCTCCCTCTCTCTCATGTTCTCTCTTCTCCCACTCTCTCTCATGTTCTATCTTCTCCCTCTCTCTCTCTTTCTTTCTCCACCCTCTCTCATGTTCTCTCTTCTCCCACTCTCTTTCCTATTCTATCTTCTCCCTCTCTCTCTTTCTCTCTCCTCCCTCTCTCTTGATGAAAGATCTAATAAATGGACTTGAACAATATTGAAAACCATAAAAATAAAAAATCTCAAATAGAAAATAGAAAAAATAAGAATAAAACTTAACGAAACTAAATTACAAATGATGATGAAATAAAAATAAATAAACTAGACAAAAAACTAGAGAGTGTGGGAAGAGAGAAGAGAGAGGGAAGAGAGAAGAGAGAGAAAGAGGAGAGAGGGGGAGAAGAGAGAACATGAAAGAGAGGGGAGAGGAGGAAGAGAGAACAAGAGAGTAGAGAGAGACAGAGAAGAGAGAGAATGAGCTACGTCTGGACGTGGACGGCTGCTGGACTAACAGCTAGATGAATGGACAAACGGTTCGTCAAACTATTGGACGAATGGACTAACACCTGGACACACTATTGGACGAATGGACTAACGGTTGGACGAATGGGATGACGTCTGGACGTGGACGGAAGTGCTAGACTAACGTCTGGACTAACGGTTGTACGAAGAGAGAGAGATGTAAAGTGAGGGAACATAAATTTATTCGTCCAGCCGTTGGTCCAACACTTCCATCCACGTCCAGACGTCAGCCCATTCGTCCAGCCGTTGGTCCAGCACTTTCGTCCACGTCTTGACGTCAGCCCATTCGTCCAGCCATTAGTCTAGCACTTCCGTCCACGTCCAGACGTCAGCCCATTCTCCCTCTTCTCAAAATCTACTCTCTCTACTCTCTTTTTTTGCAAAGCAAAAAGGAGGCTTGGCCTCTAAATTTATTGATTGAAAAAGTTTACAACCGACCAAGAAAAAAAGGTGAAAATGCTTAGTCCGCGGGGTATGCGACATGCATACTCGGCCTCGACACTACATGTTATGTATTACATCACTATAGGCTTTGTAGTTATATTACATAAACATGTATTAGCAACTAAAACCACGTGGTCTGAAATTTCTGCTCCTCTTCTTCATTATCCACAAGTTTCTTTACTTTATGCCATAAGCATCCGACCACACCTTTGATGGCAGCCACTATGTCCGCTGGCTTCTTCTTTTCTCCCTTGAAGATCCTACGATTTCGTTCCAGCCAGCATTCATGAATCATGGCATTAAAGGCCCACTGTCTCACCACTTTGTCAATTCGGCTTCCTCGCGCATGTGAGATGCGTGTAGCTTTGCCTTCAAGGGACCATGCTAATCGACTGCTGAGCTACATGAGATGAAGGAGTATTGTCCACACCTCCTTTATGTACGTGCATCCCCAAAAGAGGTGCTCCATGTCCTCCTCCGCCCCCTCACAAAGGCTGCATACTGGGTCATGTTTTACCCTCCGATGATTCATGAGCCTCTTGGTGAGGAGGCGCCCCCTCATTGCTCTCCAAGCTGTGAGTGCATGCTTGGGAATAACATGTTTATGGCATACCATACCAGCCCAAGTAACCTTCCTTCCCTGTTTTTTCACCCATGTCCACACTTCTTTGATTCCGAGTGTAACACCCTTCCCTTTTATTCGCTTTGGCTGGTCCATGCCTCCATGGATACGAGTGTTTGTAATCTTCAAGTGAACTTCCTCTATTATGGTTGAGCGGGAGGGGGGGGGGGGAAGGTTCCAGGCCTCCTCTCTTATGAAGTAGGAAACTCTAGTGTCCCAAGGCACTCCCAATTCATGGTGTAGGCGATCCCCCCCAACTTTCACATTGAAGCGATTCTCAACACCACGTGTATTGGAAGAAATGTATCTCCTCTCCACTCCCCACCTCATATTGGATGTGCCATCGAGCAATGTCTCAGACTCGGAGGAGCACTCGCCATGTCTGCGAGGAAGTGGATGATGGTCTTGCAAGCCAAATAGAGCAATTTTAAGGTATTTTCGACGCACACATTTCACCCAAAAAGAACTTCCTTTCGCCACTGCAAGCCACAACAAGCGAAGTAGGCCCACATCATTCCAATCTGTTAGTCTTTTCAGACTAAGGCCTCTTTCATCCTTCGGTGTGCACACATCTTTCCAAGCCACCGCAACCCACTTCTTCGTCCCCCCCCCCTAAATGAAGTGGCACATAAGACTCTCCATCTCATGCAACACTTTCTGTAGGATTAGGAAAGGGGATTTCCAGTAGATGCTAAGGGAGACAAGTACACTTCTCACAAGTTCCACCCGTCCGGAAATGGATAAGAAATTATGCTTCCAAATGCTAAGTCCCACCTTCACCTTATTCACAAGTGTCCTGCAATGAGTTCTTCCCATTCTCCTGGAAAATAATGGCAGCTCAAGGTAGATCACCACGAATTCCTTTCGTTCCATACCACGGTGTGTTGCAATCCATGCTCCATGTGGCACGTCCCCCCATGAATACTTGGCTTTTCAACGTGCTAAATCTCAGCCCCGAGCAAGCCGTGAACTTCTCAAGGACGGCTTTTATAGCACGAGCGTTTTCCTTTGTGGCGCTTGCGAACAATAAGACATCATTGGAGAAAAGCAAGTGTGACACGGGCACATCACTGCAAGTTAAGGGTTCAATAAGTCCTTCTGTAACTGTTTTCTTACTTAAGACTTCCATACACATAACAAACAAGTAGGGGGGCAAAGGATTACATTGTCTCAAGCCATTTCTTGTCATGAATGGGGTGGAGTTGTCTCCATTAACCGTCCCCACAAAGGATGCATTTACACAATTCATGATGAGCCTTCTCCACTTAATCGAAAATCCAAATCGTCTCATTACTTCATCTAGGAAGCTCCATGAGATGGAGTCATACGCTTTCCGGATGTCGAGCTCGAGGCGCATGCGTCCTGTCCCTTTGTCGGGATGAAGGTTGTGGCAAAGTTCATGTGCAAGAAGAATATTATCACCAATTCTCCTTCCTTTGACAAACACACTTTGTTTCTCCCCAATGAGTCTTGGTAGCATCCCCTTCAAACGATTTGCAAGCACTTTGGATGTGAATCTATAGGTCATGTTGCATAGGGCTATGGGTCGGTAATCCTCTACCAAAGTCGGTGCTTTCTTATTTGGAATGATCGTGATCGATGTGGAGTTCCATTTGGCTAACACCTTCCCGCTGTCCAAACAAGAACTCATGGCCTTAAACACGTCCCTCTTGATGAGGTCCCAAGCGGTCTTGAAATTTTTTGGATTGAAGCCATCGGGTTCCGGTGCCTTGTCCACATTTGTATGTAACATCACATCTTCTAGTTCTTTTAATTCCAGCTTTCGTTTTAGTTCTCTCCCCTCTACCGGCAAGACTTGTGGTAAGACAATGGAGGGATTAAGGGGTTGTACCTGAAAATCATTAGCAAACAAGTTAGCATTAAAACACCGAAAGGCGTCCCGGATTTCTCCCTCCTCCATGATACTAGCCCCCTCACACACTCTTCTCACTCTACTCTCTCTTGTTCTCTTTCTTTTCCCTATCTCTCTCTCTTCTCCCCCTCTCTCTCCTATTCTCTCTTCTCCTTTCTCTCTTCTCGCTTCCCACTCTCTCTCCCTCTTTTTGTTTGCAAAGCAAAAGGGAGGCTTAGCCTCTAAGATTTATTACTAAAAAACTGTTAACATCCTACAAAAATTTTCGTTGAGTTCGCAGGTATATGCCACATGCATAACCGGCCTCTCCCTACAACCTATTGAATATCACTTTAAGCATTGTAGTTTAAGGAACAATTACATCTCATTCAAACATCAGACGTTGGAGTTAGTTCCAAGTGTTCTGAAAATGTCGTGCTTCTCCTTCATCTTTCGTGAGTTTTGTAGCTTTATCTCCCAAACACCGGAGTATGTCTTTGACTACAGCAATGACCGTTGTCGGTTGTTGCCTTTTGCCCTCGAAAATCCTACGGTTCCGCTCAAGCCAACATTCGTGTATCATAGCATTAAATACCCACCTTCTGACTACTTTGTCGAGTCGGCTTCCACTCGCATGTGATAGTTGCATTGCCTCACTCCCTAGATTGCTTGCGAAGCTTGGGTTGAGCTGCATGAGGTTGAGGAGGCACCTCCACACCTCCTTTGTGTATTGACATTTCCAGCAAAGGTGCTCCATGTCTTCCTCTTTGTCTTCACAAAGCACGTACGTTGGGTCGAGCTTTGCGCCTCGCTTTATCATTTGTGCCTTTGTGAGTAAACGCCCCTTCAATGCTCTCCAAGCTGTGAGTGCGTGCTTCGGGACAACAAATTTGTGCCATACCATCCCAGCCCAAGGGACTTTCCTACCCGGTTGCCTCACCCAACTCCACACTTCCTTCATCCCAAGTGTTGCACCTGTTCCATTGGGTCGAAAAGGTCTATCCGTTCCTCCATGTATGCGAACTTGGTATATCCTTGAGCAAACTTCTTCCATCATTCTGGATCGTGGGGGAGGAAGGTTCCACAACCCCTCTCTTATGAAGTATGAAACCTTAACGTCCCAAGGGACCCCCATCTCGTAGTGAAGCTGGTCACCCCAGCTTTGGTATTGAAAAGGTTCGCCACACCATGGATATTGGAAAAACCGAATCTCTTCCCCCATTTCCCACCACATATTGGATGTGTCTTCTAGCAATATCTCAGACACGCAGCAGCCCTCGCCATGCCCCACTCTTTCTCCCTCTTGTTCTCTCTCCTCACTTCCCACTCTCTCTAGTTTTTTGTATAGTTTATTTATTTTTATTTCATCATCATTTGTAGTTTAGTTTCATTAAACTTTATTGTTAATTTTTTCTATTTTTTATTTGAGCTTTTATTTTTATGGTTTTCAACATTGTTCAAGTCCATTTATCTGATCTTTCATCGAGAGTGAGAGAGAGGAGAGAGGAAGAGAGAGAGGGATAAGATAGAACATGAGAGAGAGGGAGAAGAGAGAACATGAGAGAGAGAGGGAGAAGAGAGAACATGAGAGAGAGAGGGAAGAGAAAAGAGAGAGAGAACAGGATAGAGCGGAGAGAGAACAAGAGAGAGAGGACAGAGAAGAGAGGGTGTGTTTGTAAAGGGAAATTTTGTTTTGTGTTTTCTTATTTAATATTAAGGACATTAACATTTTAGAGGGTGTGTTTTATAAATGTACCAACAAAAAAGTTAACGAAATGGGGCCCACAAACGGACCAAGGGTATGCAAGCAATAATGTTTGAAATATAGGTGCACCCAAGTGAATAGTAAAAATACGGGGGTATTTCAACCATTGTGCACCTTTTGAGGTGTACCAAAGCAAATCACCCAAGAAGAAATTAGAGAGGATAGAGTCAATAGGAATTAGGAAAGATATATTCTCTTGTTCTTAACTTGTACGGCAACAAAATTCTTTATTGGGTTGGACATTTGTATATACTACTCCACTAGGAATTAAACCCTAGTAACGTGTCGTGTCGGATCCGGGATTGTTCGTGTCCATTTTTTATTTTTTGGGTGTTTTTTAAATTTCAACTAAGTATAAAACCAATCTAATTAATAAAAAAGTAACACAATTTTTCCTCCCCAAAGTAACAAATTTATTTATTAGTAATAGAGAAACAATTTATTGGTTACAAATCAAATAAGCCTAAAGGCTAGCTAAACTGAAGGAGTAATGAAAAAACCCTAAAGGGTATTAGGAAAAAATTACTCCAACAGAATGGTTTAGCTAATTTGTCTTCAATCTTCGTCGTTGCTACTCTCATTGATATTCATGTTTTGCATTCTATCTGCAGCGTCGATCTAATCCTTCAGGCATACGCTCATCTCGATTGACTTGCCGGACAAGCTTTGCCTCTTGTCAGACAATATATGTTTACCTGCACTAAAAGCAACTTTCAACGCCAAAGTTGACGCCGGAGGACATAATAAGTCTCGTGCCATCAAAAAGACTCGTGGAAACCTACCTGAGTTTTTTCTCCACCAGCCTAAAATGTCAAAATCTTATAACTCAGTCGTACTTAAATCTTATAGTTCAGTATTTAAATATGCAGTTAATTCATTTTGGGTGTCCTTTTGCACTAATTTTGCCTTCTTTTGACTTAACAAATTCCATTAAGAGTCGTCATCATCTGGATCCGCTGCAGTTGGAGGTAGTTGTGATGATGAACAAGCAACATTTGAACCAATTTGATTTACATTATGTAGTCTTTCATATCCTTGAAAATATTTGATTAACAAAGATTTACACTTATCTACATGACTTTGGAAATTTTCATAATTCATATTTTCAAAAAAATATTCTAAGAAAACTTGTAAACCAGTAATCTTAAAATGTAGGATCCATAATAAAAGCTAAAGAAAAACGTAATGAAGGAGAATTCCAATATTTATTAAACTTAGCCTCCATTACATATAAAATTTCAACAAACCAGCATTGTGCCTATATTTTGCAAATACTTTAGTAATTGGAAGTATTCATAAATAAATATGTTAGAGGTTTGTTAATACTGTCCACTTAATCTAGTGGTGAATGTGAAAAAAGATTTTAAAAAATCATGCATAATCTTACAATTATCCCAATCTAAATCGGTTAACAGGGCATCATTTTGTTTTTCATTGTAAAAGGTTGAAATTGCAAGTTGATAAGGAAGAAAATATTTTAACATTTCATATGTAGAATTTCCACTACGAGGGACATCTAATTTAAACTTCTTAGGTTTAGTTTCATTATATGCACAAACTCCTTTAAATTCCTGATATCTAGATATACTACTACAGTCGACATAAGCAATTTTATTCCTAACATTTTCTAAGTAAGGTTTAATTATGCCAAATCCGTCTTGTACGACTAAGTTTAAGTGTGACAAACACATCTAATATGAAACAGTAAACCATCTATAGGTGGATGCCAATAATTAATAAGAATTTGTATTGCAGAACTATTATTAGTAGCATTATCAAATGCAATTGCACAAACTTTATATTCAAGATTGTTAGCTACGATGACTTCTTTTAATGTGATCAAATATAACCTTGGTAGTGTGTGGATGCAGAATAGGTAAAAACGAATTGATTTTTTATTTAAATACCATGAATCATCTAAATAATGAGTAGTTACGCAACAATAAGGATAATTATTTGGTCCGGTCCAAACATCACTAGTTAATGCTACCTTATTGTTAATTGATGAAAAATAAGTAATCATGATTTCTCTTTGTTTACCGAATTTATCAAATGCAACATTTTAAAGTATTTTTTTCTAGAAAATGGTTTAAATTGTGGATTATGGTAGAGAATTGCTTCTCTAAAGCCTTTAGATTCAAATATGCTAAATAATAATTCACCTGTAATTATGAAATCAACAATTACCTCTCTACCTTTAATTGGACAATATCTTCTGAAATTTATATTTCCACTAGCCGTGTCTATAACTGTAACGCTCCCGATCTTGCGGGTACGCACACTGGGAAGAAACACTAGTGTCGCGATTAGAGATCTTCACGATGACTGAAGGAGTTACAAAGAAACACAATCAACAGACAAGACAGACTAACTCGATAATGTATAAAGACATACATGGATAGCTGACGAATAAAAATAACTAAAGTAACTGAATATCCATATATGAAAGATTCATTACAAAACTCAAATTTCAAAAAGGAAATACATCAATAAAGCGGAAGAAAAAGCTAACTGAAGACTTTGGTCGGCACGTCCCTTGTGTACAGAATCTTTGACACTCGTCCAGTCTGCCATGTCGAAACCTAAGTACCTGCAAGCACCGCATTAACAAATGCGTGAGTTTTCAATTAAGAAAACCCCATATGCCCCAGTCCAATCAGTGTTTTACAGAAGAATGCATGCAGTCTAACTAAGACAAAAGCATTAGAAACAGAACAGAAAAGCACATAATGCATCAGACGACCACAACTCCAACAGTCGTGCCAAGAAGGCAACCCCCACAGATTTCCCTCCAAGGGAACCAAAACAACAGTCATACTGGTCAGAAACAGAACACCAGCCATGCTGGCCAGAAGCGGGTCACTCGACAGTGACCCACCGCTCGGCACAAAACGGTATGCCAGATAGATGCCCCAAATCGCGGAAATAAACCTACATCGTGTCATCACGAATTCGGGAACATCTAGCCTGAGACAGAATGGCAACGCGCCTGCCCATGACTTATCTTACGCCTGACCTCCACATAGAGGTCTTGTGCGAATGGCCTCTGAAGCTAGAGGACCCACTCGTGGCCCTTCGGCGCAGAAAACAGAATGTGCCTAGAATTAATTATCAATTTACATGCAATGCAAGCTACGTACTCATCAATGCATATGGTGTAGCTATAGAAACCAGAATGAGCTTGATTGGCATCATTTCATGTTTATATTTGTATCTTATATCCATTATCTTTCACCTAAACAATGCTATGTTACGAGTTTTATGTTTAGTTTTCAGGAATAAATAGGTTTGAAGAGAAGAGCCATGAAAGGACCCAAAAGCAGGAAAAAATGACTTAATTGTGAGACCTAGGGACTAAGATGCAATGGAGAAGGACCTGATCGTAAGACCAAAGGACCTAAGAGCAAAACAGAATACTCCACACCATCATGGGGACTATTTTACCAATTCCATTCGGGTCGGAGCTCCAACAAGTCAAGTAACTGCATCAAAGACCAACAATACCAGAAAGAAAAGGCCACAACAAATTCCAACGCGATCCGAAGAGTTTGGACCGCCAATTGGCGGTCTTGGACCGCTAATTGGCGGTCCATATTACTCAGGATCCGCCCAAATTTCTCCTGGACTTTTATTAATGTTCGTTTAGGCTATTTTTGGTATTGGTTTAGTCCCACATCGGGGGATTGTCCCCGATTAGCTTTTTCCATGCTTATAAATAGAACTCTTCACCTTCCATTGTAATTACCCATTGCTTGGTGGCATTCTCTCTACTAAGGAGTGAGCCTTGAAGCAAAAACTCAAGGTGGAGAAGAATGCTACCTTCAATGTGAGTCATTTGTTAATAAAATAATTCTTCTAGTTTCTTTTAATCTTGTCTTTTAATTTGTGCATGTTTGTTTAGTCCTTCCTTTCCTTTTATTCTTCTTTATTTCTTGCTTGATTAGTGTAGTTTTATTTCAGTAGAATGCTTCATTTTGTTAGAGTAGTTAGTTTAAATATGTGTGAGTAGTTCCATCCCCATTTGGGGGGTGGAGAAATATGTGATATAATCATGTAGTGTATTAAGTGTGTGTTATCTTTATCCCTTGAGCTTTATATGATTTCCATAACCATCTAATGGGTTTTCACTCTTATCTTTGATATGCTAATGCTCTTGAATGAAGCTTAACTTATGCTTTGATTAGTGGACCTATTTTATGGGGAATGATAAGGTTAGGATATGGATGAAGTTAATATTGGAAACACAATTTGTAGTGTATGTGCTCTTGTTGCCTTTGCCTTAGCTAATGTCTTGTATGTTTTAATGATGTAGTCTTATCTTAATTCATGTGGAGGCATAGTAGGGTCTAGTCTTTATACTTGAGTTCATGTAGTTTCATTCCAATTATTGTTTTGTATGTTTTAATGATGTAGTCTTATCTTAATTCATGTGGAGGCAAAGTTGGATGTAGTTTTATGATTTCATGCACTACATGTTGTGAGGAGCTTAATGAACACACACACACACACATCTTTATGTTCACATTATTTCTCTACCCCCTATGGGGCTTAGTTTTATTGCTTATCTTCATTTCCTTTTTGCACCTTAGTGTAGTTTAGTGTAACCAACCTTTCTCTCCTTTTTACCTCTCGCCTTCGAACAAACCAAGCGTCGACACACCTCCCAGTGGACGACCCGTATTTGCCACCGCTTCAACGCGGCCGTGCACTTGCGGTTAATATAAAACGATCAATCAGAGCTCAAGGAAGAGAATAATAATACCCTCCTCACAGCCCCAATGATAATCAGATATCAACACCCCAAATCATGGATCAATTTGCATCCAAAATCACAAGCAATCCAAACAGGATCGGTAAAACCGTCTAACCACTAAACGAGTCATCTACGGGTCATGATAAAAATGTTGTGAGGCCTGATTTCCTAAGGTCAAACCCAACCATAATCTAACATATTAAATCAGAATCACATAGACATGAAGGGAGCAATAAATAGATGAATCCAACGTTCAGGCACCGCCTAGGCGAGCCTAGGCGGCCGGCGGCGTCCGGTCGCCTGGGCGATCGCCTAGGCGGTTGTGCGACCGCCCAGGGCTGGGCGGTAATTTTTTTTTTTTTAAATTCAATTAATTTTCATAAAATAGATAAAAAAATCAGGAAAAATCGGGAAAAATAGAAAAAAATACACAAATATTTTCTAAAACTACCATACATGTTTAGGCTTCGAAAAGACACCTAGTTCCTCGACCAAGGCCTCACTAGGCACCCCCTCTACCCACCTAAACACTTAGGTATACAATTTATTGCTCAGTAGTACGATTACAAAGTAACTCAGAGTTCATACAATAGTAGATAAAAGAGAAAGTAGAATTACAAGCTAACTAACTAATTCCATTGGACACATTGATCTAATGTCCAACTGGGAACCATATCATATCCTCCACCACCATCAGAGTCGTCGGAGTCGTTCTCATTCGGATTGTCGACGTAGACATCATCTTCTTCAGTTTCTTCATCGTCGGTTTGGACATATTGCTCGTCGATGTCCATCGGTGGTTGAGAACTCGATGCACCTGGATCTCTAGAACTGATGTGAACGATGGCATCATCCATGCCACGACCTAATAATGGCGCGTCAGATGCAGTAGAACACCGCGGGTCAGATGCAGTGGACATGGATCGAGCAAAGCGTCTCCGTGAAGAAGAATGTCCCAAAGCTGCTTCCTCGACATCGGCCCATGTAAGCTCCTCTCCAGCGAAGACCGGATCTTCAGTTTCTACCAACCACGGATGCTCGTCGAAGAGATCGTACTCCACACTGATGGGGTCATAAAATCCAGGCTTCTCCATCCTTTGCTGAAACCTTTGCCTTAACTTTTGGTTGTAGTTCACATACACCAAGTCATTCATCTTCTTCACAGCCAACCTGTTCCTTCTCGTTGAGTGCAACTGCTCGAAGACACTCCAATTCCGCTCACAACCTGATGCCGAACATGTCAATCCCAACACCCTCACGGCCAACCTCTGTAATGCAGTCTCTCCCATGTCTGCGCCATACGATTGCCACCAATCTATAGGTCTTCTTTCCGACCTTTGTCTGACGACCATATCCCTCGAGAATATTCCGAGGGAGTTCTTGTAACGATCAAGTAAACCGCAAATCTTGTCTTGTTCTGCAGGAGTGGGGACGAGCCGCTCTACGACATCCATGAATCCAGGCATATGCTCATTGAAAGCTATATTTCGATCCTGAGGTGGGACGGAGAAGAAGGTACCAGGGTTGAGTAAGAAACCAGCAGAATGTAGCGGTGATGACATCATCTTCCCTGGACCCCACCTGGTGTCGATGAGGTCGATGACTTGCTTGTACAACCTCGGGTTTCCGTCAAAGTTCCTCATGATTTGTTCTTTGGCTTTCTCCATTGCGTCACACAGATATCCCATCGCTGGTTTCTCATCGCCGTCAACAAGTCTAAGAACCTGAACCATAGGTTGTGAGGCCTTCAGTGCCTTTACGACGTTGGTCCAGAAACCACTTTGTAGAATGGTCTCGGCAACTTCAGTAGAGATCTCCTTCTTTTTCTTGTTCTTTATCCAACTTGCATTAGGATCGTTGTACCCCGGGGAAACAACAAAGGCTCGGAGTTTGTCTTTCTTCAGAAATAACCTTTGCAAACTCAGAAATGCGGTGGCAAATCTCGTGACAGCAGGGCGTAGCAGGTTCCCTTCAATGGCAATTCGCATCCTCTTCAACAACATGGCAGAGCTGTTGAAATGTTTGATGATCTTCCGAGCTAAAGCAATAGTCTTCAAAAACAACTTGCCAATATCCTCCAAGATGAGATCGATGCAATGCGCTGCACAGGGAGTCCAAAACAATCTCCTTCTTTTTTGTTGCAACATCCTACCGGCAAGTACGTACGCGGCGGCGTTGTCGGTGACCACCTGAACAACGTGTTCTTCGCCAATCTCGCCAACTACCTTGTCCATCAGCTTGTACAGGTAGTCTGCGGTGTGAGAGTGACCGGAAGCATCTACAGACCTCATGAACATGGTACCTGTCGGACAATTTACTAGAAAATTGATTATACTCCTACCGGACCTATCAGTCCACCCATCTGTCATCAACGTGCACCCGTATGTTGCCCAATCTTGTCTGTACGATTCTAGTATACCTCTAGTGTAGTCAATTTCTTGTTTAAGGCACGAGTCACTAACTTCATGATACGTCATGGGTTTAAGTCCGGGTCCGTAAGTACTAGTAGCGGATATTGCTTCCTTCCACTCAGGCGTCCTTACAGTGTTGAATGATATACCACATCTATAGAAAAACCTAGCCCATTTTTGATTAATTGTTTTCCTATCTTCTTTTCTAAAGGTTCTTTCGATGGTTGTTTGTTGGGGGCCGGAAACCACGTCCTTCCCACGTCCGCAAAATGGTGCCCACAAACGTTGTTTTTGTCTCTTTCGACCAGGAACGGGGCGAGAACGGGAGGTTGGGGTCGGAGCAGAACCGGAACCCGACCCGGTTTCTAGATCAAATTCTATGTTTTCTCGGTCTACATAATCATCAAGACATACATTTTCGTTTTGTAATGTCCTACTGTTTCTAATCATGTATGCAGTTATGTCTTGTTTAATAGAGTCAGGAACTTTATCACAAGGTCTAGCATTGCTACCGGGTGTGTGTGCAAGATGTTGTTTGTGACGGGCTATACCACCTCTAGTTTCCTTACCACATAACTCACAGACAATACAATTTTTATCATTAGCGCTAATGTAATGGGCAGTATTCCAACCGGGGTCATTTGTACGGGTAGGTCTTAGGTCATCGTAACTCTCGTGATGCATAGGTAGACTAGTGCCGGGTACGTAAGCCATATCTTAAAACTAGACTAATATAAAATTTAGACTAATATGAAAATAAAATACTAATTAATTTAATTCTAAAGAGAAGTTAGAAAGAGTGCACTTGATTTTGACGGTTGAAGAATGAAGAAACGGATCGGAGATTTCACTTTCCAACTTCAAAACTAAGCACCAGACCGGAGATGAGAATAGGAAGGTTGATGATGAGAATAGGATTATGAAGAAGAAGAGAATGAGAGATGTGTGAAAAATGAAGAGGTTTGGAGGGGTTTATATAGGATTTGGGGCTAGTGGCAAAGTTGTAATTTTTGAAAAAAATAAAAATAAAAAAATTAAAAGGAGAGAGCCGTTGGAGAGCCTCCAACGGCTCTCGCCTAGGCGATCGCCTAGGCGAAATGATCGCCTAGGCGATCGCCTATTTCGCCCAGCTCTGCTGGGCGAAAGGCGGTGGTCGCCCAGGCGACCACCGCCACCGGCGACCGCCTAGGCGACCGCCTAACGCCTAGGCGGTCGCCTACGTAAACGTTGGATGAATCACAGCAAGAGATATCATATTCAAACAACACCGTAAAAGATAACATGCATCATCCGATTCAGAGCATATATGCGAATAAAATTAACAACTCTAGACATGATCAGATGTGGCATAAGTATGAAATAACATGCATATCAGTAGGCTAACATGATAAGCATGCACATGGTAAACGACAGTCACGGTATCAATATTTAAACTAGACCACGTGCATGCATCCGAGTTGACTCATTGCATTGAGATGTATCATGGATAGCACATGATATGAAGGAGCTAGATTAATTTCAGATATGCATGCATGACTCCAGCATTAGGAAATACACATGAAATCAGGGCACATAGACATATTATTTCTGCTGGAACACAACAAATCGTATATAGAAAACAACAATCAAACCTAGAACATGAAACTTACAACCAACGAGCCAACCCAAGCCACCTGACTCACATCCAGACACGTGAGCCTCTGACCCATCCCACCCAAGTGCTTAGAGAGCACTTCTCAGGAGGTCTGAAGTGGGAGGAGGTCAGTAGGGATCCTTCCAGGCTGCTCCGTCCATCCACCGAGCAAGATGACGCAATAGGTGCACCAACCGCATGGTTAACCCACTCGAACGCACCCAGCTCAGACCGAGCAACCCCAGCCAGATCACTCACTTCCCTAGCCTCCCTAGGGTATGTCCACATCCCCTCCTGACCCAAGCCACCGTCCAAGAAGACTGCACCAGCCAGCCGACCCAAACGAAGGGTCAAGAGAGTTGACGACAACCCTAGTCCGATCTTGTGTGCGCCAGCCACACTCAACCAGATCCGTGTTCACTCCAAAACCCAGCCCAGAAGAAACCTCATCACCCCTGGTTGGACCCCACCAGCGCTCGCTGGAGCCCTGGTTCCCCTGGCTACCCACAACCAGCCCCATCTAGCACATGCAACAATGCGCGCTAGAAGAGATCTGGTTGGTGGTGCAACCTTTGCACCAGCAACCACTTGATGTTGGATGACCCCTCCAGCCCACATCCCCTCCCATAAAACTCAACAAGGGATAGGAGCATACCTGATTTTCCGGAATAGGACCTGAGCTTGCCAGAGATCAGCCACAAAAACCTCCTCCAAGTCGCATACGAGGATGCCCACTAGTTGCTTCTTCAAAGTCTGCCGGAGATCAGCCAATAGCTCGCCGGAGATGGAGGTGGTGGTGGCCTGAGGTGGTGGCGTGGTGAAGGGGAAGGAAAGGAGATGGAGTATGGCTGGGGTTAAGGTTGTGTTTTTGTTTCTAGGAAACTAACACAAAAGGAATATGGTGATTGCTAAATAATTCTTCATCATGACTTACCTAAAAGTGCATAATTCAAATTTACTTGCAATCCTTCCAGATCTCCTTGCTGACATGGCAGCCATGTCATCCCACCTCCCACTCAGCCCTAGATGCCTCTCCCAAGAACAAGCCAACTCACATGCTCCACTCGCACCCGGTCTACTCGATTAAAATGACCGATTGCAAAACCGCCCGACATGTCGCACCCGTCTATGAGTCAATTTAACTCGCCCAAAAAAGGAAACTTTTCCTCGAAAGGAAACTTTCCCGAAACAGAACCAAAATCACACGAATCATACAACAACATAAAGATGATCCATAATCAAGCAGAAGGATAAATAAGACATAATAGTGTCGCAGGCGAGCGAGTCTTACAATAACTGAATGGCGGGAACCCACTACCGATCCAGGATTAATCTTAAATTTACATGAAAGTTGATGTCTACCTAAATGCCCAATTCCTCCACTTGATTTAGCTGAATATACGTGACCACACCATTTACAAGTAGCAATTTGGTTACCATGTTCATCCTGTCTTTCCTCAAAATCAACCCATATTGGACTAGTTTTCTTTCTAGTACCCGTATTCCTACCTTTTCTCTTAGGTGGATTAACAAGAGGGGGTGGTGGTGGGTTATCATTATCTTCATAATCAGTGATAAAGCCATGGAAATTACTAAATAGGCAAATAAAAAGTGATTTTTTTCTTAAATGAGTAAGTCATGATTATGGTTGATTAACTAAAATTAACTACTAAAAAAGATCAGAAAAAGCCTGGGAAATGAAGAGCAGAGAAGTCGTGAATTCGGTGGTCAGAGGTCCATTTGTACGTTCAGACTTCACGTGTTAGCTTAAACTCGACTTGTCTCCACCAAAATCAAAAGCAATTAGAGAAACTGAGAAAAAATAGAGAAGATTTGGAGAGATTTGTGTGAAGAGAGAATGAGAGAAGTTGAGTTTTGTGTGAAAAGAATGAGAGGGGTTGGGGGGTTTATATAGGGTAGAGGGAGGGTAGTTTAGGTATTAAAAAATTAAAAAAAATAATCCAACGGCTATGAGAGCCGTTGGAACAGTGTCGTGTCGGTTCCTGGTGTACTTGGAGTTAGGAAAATTTCTCTAGTTAACTTGTAGGGAGCAAAATTATGTTGGACAAACTTTTTTTTCAATCTACTGATCATACTAGCTTTTTTTCCAAATAATTTGGGTATGCAATACATACACCCTAATTCCACATTATTTGGTTGATTGTTATCTTTTCTGATTTGCAGTAGTTAATTAGAATCTTATCCTCTAATTAAGACTTTGTAATTTACTATAAATAGTGGGAATGAAAGAAATAAAAGCAACCAATTACGAATCAATAAACTATTGTGTTTCTCTTTGTTGGTTGGTTAGTTTTATTTATCCTAGTGTTATCAACGAGACGTGATGCATCTAGGGTTGCAAATGGATACAGGTCTGCATTCATATCCGATCTGAAATTTCAAGGATATGGATACAAATTTTTAATATCCGTATCCATTTTACAAGGATATGGATATGAATGTTTTGTATGCTATGATATATCCAAATATGGATTAGAAAATGGATGTGAATATAGATATGACTTTTGTATCCATAGGTTAGAAAATAAAAATGAATATGTGTATAACTATATATATTATCAGTATATGTATAAATATCTTATAAACCCATATTGATTTCAAGTTGAACATATTAAACCTATATTTTCTAATATTATATACTAAATTACATACAGTAATATGCATTTAGTAACCATAATAGTAACACAATCATCACATAATTATATAGATATAATATTTATGTAAAGGTTATATAATAAAGACTAATTGTATGTACACGTTACTACGTTAGCCCTAACCCTAAGCAAGTCTCTTATCAATTTATTTAGTTAAGATGTCTTTAGTAATTTCTTTATTATTTTAAAAAAAATTATATTTATGTTTCTTTAAGATATGATTTTATAATGTATTATACTATATATCGATAGCAATATTGATATATTTTTTTATATCCGAGTTTGTCTGTATCTGGATGATTTATATATGATCCGTATTCGTATCCATTTTGAGAGGATAGAGATACAATTTTTTTGTATCCATGTATGATTCGTATCCGTATATGTATCCAAATTTATAAATGAATATACTTATGATGTACCTATATCTGTACCATTTGGACTCCTATGATCATCCCATCACCCTAAATTAGGCCACATGGAATGAATACAGAGGATTGAGTTCAACTATCATCAGCCCACCAAGCCCAATAGATCCAACTGGCGTGACTTAGCATGGTGAAAGAGTAAAGTTAAGAGGGATTTTAGAGAAGATTCCTCCTCACATGTAACTAGCTTTTTTCTGCATTCTCTTGTAATCCAAATGTCTATATATAAAGAAAATCTGGCATTAATCTCAGTTGAGAGATTTGGGATTATTTACAAGCTTTGGGTGGTATCAGAGCTTGGTTGGGTGATTGAAGGTGAAGCTTGAGCCCAAAGTCACGTCAATGGCTGCTCTGGCATCTCCAAGTCCCTCTCTCTCATATCTCGTTTCCATCTACCCATTCTCATCAATGATAAACGTGTGTAACTTTGTTTACATCAAGTTGAACACAACAAACTATCTAATCTGGGAAACTCTAAATCTCATCGAATCCCAAGGTTTAGGTTGTTTTCTTGTTGGAAGCCTTACTCCGCCGCCTCCACCGATCCTCATCTTTGATTCAGAAACCAATGCATCAGATCAAAGCACTAGAGTTGCTGCAAGATCAGTTGCAGATCAGAGTTCTGGAATTGTTGGAAGATCGGTTCCGAATCCAGCTCTTGCAATGTGGAAGAGATCTGATCGTTTGTTAAAGACATGGATTATTAGCACACTCGGAGAAGAAGTATTCAACTTTGTTGTGCGTCTAGATTCATCCAAGTAGGTATGGGAAACTCTAAAATTCTCTTTTGCTCAAGATTCATATGAGCGAGAATTTTTTCTGTTTCAACAAATTCAGTTACTCAAAACGTCTTAGATGTGAATCCTTGAATGATAATGAGCGTCGATTCAAACAATGTTGTGATGAGCTCGATGTGATAGGAAGACCGATTCGAAATCATAGTAAAGTGATTTGGCTTCTAAACGGTCTTGGACTAGAATATAATGCATTCACAACTGCAACCATGAAGCCACCTCTCCCAAGTGTTAAGGAAGTCATCCCACCATTGATGGGATATGAAGCAAGAACACTGCATTTCAATCAACCTCGGATGGGGTCCTTCAATCAGGTAGGAAATGACAAGAACTCTTCTGGTGGAAAAGGAAAGAAAGGAGGTGGTTTTAATTTACAAGGAAAATGTTTTGAGTTAGCAATTCAAGGAGTGCAATGTTCTGATACAAACTCTGGAACGATTTTTAATAAGGAAAATGTTGGAAGGAAACAAAATTAAAGTTCAATTGTTTATCAAATCTGTTAGAAGCTTGGACATGGAACCTTGAAGTGTTGGAATTGCTTTAATCACAATTTTCAACCAAGAGATGTTCCAAAGGCCCTAGTTGTTGTGTATTCAAATGTTCTATGGGGTGATGAATGATTTCAAGACACTGGTGCTACAACTCACATAACAGGAGAGGAAGGTAATTTTCAATCCCTTCAACCTCATAGTGAAATTGTCATGATAGGGGATGGAACTCTTTTACTTGTTGCCGGTATAGGATATGCTACCTTAGTTAACCATAAGAAAGGCTCCTTTAAACATAGAAATGTCCTGCATATACCTAATTTGAAGGTTAATCCATTGTTTTGAAAACCGGCCTGGCCGGTTCAACCGTGAACTGGAGGCCTGTTCGGTCCGATTGCCCCCCCCCCCCCCCCCCCAAACCGTTTTCTGCCAAGAACTAGGTTAAACCGGCGCTTCAACCACCGGTTCAGGAAAAAAACCAATTATGTTTTTTTATCAGTTCCCGATTATGTATTCAGTTATTTGATTAGTACATATCCAAAAAAAACCAAATCTATACCCCAACCCTAGAAATGTTGATATTGTAGATGTTTTGAATACTTTTTTCTTAATAAATTTGACTATTGTATCTATAATATATATTTATGATGTCATGTTGACGTCACTTGTTCAACAGGTTTGATTCGGTCCGACCTTGGTCAAACCTTTGAACCTTTGAACCTTTGACGTTGCTGATTCCACATCCAATTTTGTTCTGAAAACCTTGGGTTAACCTACTACCAGTAAGAAAATTTATTAATGGTTTTCCTTGCAATGTTGAGTTCAATGACAGAGATGTGCTTATTAAAAAATGAAAGTCAGGCAATGTAGTAAGAAGTGGAATAAGAAGAGGAAATGTCTATGTGTTTGATGATGCCAAAAACTGGCCATTCTTCTCAACTAGAAACAAGGTTGTCACTGGAGTCATTTGGCATCAGAGATTGGGTCATCCTCATGAGAAGGTGATTGAAAGATTAGCTAGCTTGAAATTAGTTACTGTTAGCTCTATAATAAACAAGTGTAGTGAATGTGTTACTTGTCTGATGGGTAAATCCAAGTGATTACCCTTCTTGCCTTCTATTTTTTATACTTATAGTCCCTTTGAGAAAATCCGTTGTGATTTGTGGGGGCCAGCACCTGTACTTTCTTCTTTTAATCATAGATTATGTGTGTTTTGTAGATCAATATACATTACATAAACTTTGTTTTATCCTTTGAAAATAAAATCTGACTTCTTTGCCTTTTATATTGCCTTTGAAAAATATATTGCTAAACAATTTGATGGCAAAATTCGAATCTTTCAATGTGATGGGGGTGGAGAATTTGTGTTAGCAACATTTAAGAATCATTTAATATCTCAAAGGATTCACTTGCAGTTGTGCCCGAGCAAAATGGGGTGGTGGAGAGGAGACATCCATCCAATGAATACAGAAATAGGGTTGTCTTTGTTGTTCAATAGTGGGATCCAAAGAAGTTTTGGATCTATGCTTTCACATCAGCAATATTCCTCATGAACAGGTTGCCATCTTCATCCGGAACTATTCCCTTTCAAGTACTTTATGGAAATTTTCCAAATTACTCCTGCTTGAGATTTTTTGGGTGCAGGTGTTTCCCTTATCTAAAAGACTATGCTAAGGACAAATTTAGTCCTAAGTCATTTCCGTGTGTACTTCTAGGTTATAGCACTACGTAGAAAAATCTCATTCTAAATCTTTCTCAAAAGTATTTCTCAAATTAGACTCGTTGCCGCCATGACGCGACATGTGACGACGATGGATCTTGGATTTTAGTGTTTACAGAGCTCGGCGTCCAAAAGTTAAATTTACAAACAAGTAACTTTAATATACCCAAGTTTATCGTTACTTGCGTCGTTACTTGTTTGCAAATATAACGTTTTGACTTAATATACAAATTAATATGCTCGACTTAATATTCCAATTAATGGATGTCCATTAATAATAATCTTTGCTCAGTTTGCATCAACATATAGTAGGTAGAAAGAAAATTAATGGAAAATCTAGGTACCTAACTTGTATGGTTTATACTCTTGTTCATGCAGTCTTGACTACAAAACCATGTAAAACTTCATGCAATACAAATGAAGTATAAACAATGTATACAATGAATCGTGACTTCCAAGCAAATACAAACCATACAAGCAAACCATATTGTCTCACTGCGTTCTTCAAGACAATAAACAACTCCAAAATACAATGTGAATCAATTTGATCTAAGTTGGTTCAATCTCGTTGTACAAATTATACACCAAATTAGGAACAATACAAAGGTAGAACTTCAGACCAATTAATTTTTCATAAATAAATGCAACTTCTTAATCACAAATTAACGCAACGACACGCTACGTGCATGGGCCATGCATATGCATATATAAACCTGGGTAAGGGGCAGGCCGGAGCGACTCAGCCCGCCTGTTTATTTTCTCCAGGCCTGACCCGGTCCGCAGGCCAGGCTGAGACCAAAATGGGCAGCCCGGCAGGGTTGGCCCGACCCGGTACCCACCTCTATGCCTATATGGGACCTTTGTACATTCTATCCATGCAAAAAATTGAAATTATAAATAGGATGAGATATCAAGTCCAAACTGAAATTGTAATTACCAAAGTGGATAATATTCTTGGGAAGTCTTAATATTATTTTTGGCTTCCACAGATCCGAACCATCTTTTCAATTGCACAAGTTATAAACAAAAAATTTCAAAACCGAAAAAATATGTAAACCAACTTTAATATCATATTAAGCCGTAAAATGGATGCTAAATTATTCCAACATATAAAGACAACTCCAATCTAAGGATGAATGCACACCAAACTAGATCTTTGGTTTCCTTTTTCTTGGTCATGATAAAATAAAGGGGTATTTGTTTTGGTGCACCTCTAAACAGGCCAAATTGGCTCTTTCCACTAGTATTTTCACTATTTGCTTGAGTGCACCGACATTTCACTACATATTACTTGGGTACAATTTCAACGTTTGTGGGACCTACTTTGTTAACTATTCTATTAGAACATTTATGAAATACACCCACTAAAACTGAAATGTCCTTAGATTAAATACGGAAACAAAAAACCAAACCTCTCGCTCCACCTCTCACCCCTTCTCTCTTCTCCCTCTCTCATTCTCTCTCTCCGCTCTCTCACTCTCTCCTGTTCTCTCTCTCCGCATCTCGAATTCTCTCTTCTCTCTCTCTCTCTCTCTCTCTCTCTCTGCCTCTCGAATTCTCTCTTCTCGCTCGGCTGAGATGGAAAGTTTGGAGTTGGATCTCCGGCAAGTACCATTTCCATGTCAATTGTAGGGCAACCATAGAAAATTGAAAATGAAACGTCCCCAAAAATGCAGAAATTTAAAATGAATATTTCAAAAGGTAATACGACCAAAGTCACTATGCACTACTCATAATTACTTAAAATACAGTGCACCATTACACAGGAGTTTCAAAATGAGATTACATCTACTATAAAAGTAATGCTGATATAGATAACAACCTACCAAACAAGACTAGAGAATCCAGTCCTAGTGTGCTCGTCCTCGGTCACCACCCACTCAGTGCTGCTCACGACCTGAAATGCAAACATGATACAATGCCTAAATTTTCATAACAAAACCCCATATGACAAGCCCCTCCTATATGTACATGAATTATATGATGCATGACCTATCATACTTGTAACGCCCCCGATCTCACGGGTACGCACACTGGGAAAGACTACAAGTGTCGCGATCAGAGACCTCCGCGACGACCAAAGGAGTTACAAAAGACTGACCAACAACGACTCGACAATACGTAGAGAGATCATACATGGATAGACTAACATAAAACATGACTGAAAAGTGAGAGATTATCCATATATGGTAACAAGGTCAAATACATTACATCGAGTTCAAAAGGAAAATAGATCATAAATAATGCGGAAGCAAAAGACAAACTGAAGAATCTGGTCGACGTGTCCCTCGTGTACAGAATCTTCGACTACTCGTCCAGTCTACCCTGTAGGAATCTAAGTACCTGCAAGCACCGCATCAACATATGCGTAAGTTTTCTATAAAGAAAACCCAGTATGCTCCTGGCCCAATCAGAGTTATATGGAAGAATGCATGCAATCTATCTAAGACAAAAGCATCCGAAACAGAAACAGAAAAGCACATAATGCATCAGAAGGCTACGACTCCATAAGCCGTGTCGGTTGGGCGCACCCGAATCATTCCTCAATAGGAACCAGAACACCAGCCTCGCTGGTCAAAGGCGGTCACTCGACAGTGACCCACCGCTCGGCACAAAGCGGTGCGCCGGATAAGTGTACCAATTCGCGGCAAGTGACCTACATGGTGCCATCGCGAACTTGGGAATACCTACTGATTGACATCATTTCATGCTCATATTTGTATCTTATATCCATTATCTTTCACCTAAATAATGCTATGTTACGAGTTTTAAGTTTAGTTTTCAGGAATAAATAGGTTTGAAGAGATGAAGCATAAAAGCACCCAAAAGCTGGGAAAAAGGACTGAATTGTGAGATCTGTGGACCAAGATGCAAGGAAGAAGGACCTGAATGCAAGACCGAAGGACCTAAGAGCAAAACAGAATACTCCTCACCATCATGGGGAGTATTTTGGCAATTCTATTCGGGTCGGAGCTCCAACATGCAAAATAGATGCATCAAATACCAACAAAGCCTTCCAGAAAAGCCCACAAGAAATTCCAGAGCGATCCGGACACTGTAGACCGCTAATTAGCGGTCCAAGACCGCTAATTGGAGGTCACTTTTGGCCCAAATGCGCTCAAATTTCTCCAGCACATGTATTAGAGGATGTTTAGGCTATTTGTGGTATCTGTTTAGTCCCACATCGGGGGATTGTCCCGGATTAGCTTTTTCCATGGCTATAAATAGAACTCTTCACCTCCTATTGTAATCACACCATATTTTAAGTGGCTATTCTTCCTACTAGAAGTGAGGCCTTGAAGCACACACTAAAGTAGGAGGATGCTACTTTTAATGTGAGTCATTTTATCAATAAAGTTTTATGTTTCTTTCATTGTTAGTTTTATGCTTCTTTTATTGTTGTGCATGTTTTAGTTTAATCGTCTTTTAATTCTAGCTTAGTTTTAATATGCTTTCTTTCCATAGTTTAATAATTAGTGTAATGTTTAGTGAGTAGTTTCATCCCCTTTGGGGGGTGGAGTAGATGTACATACATGCATTAGAGAATGTGATGAATGCTTTAATTTCAATGTGTTGATTAAACATGAATGTATGCTTGCTTGTTTAGGATAGAATTTACAACTTGATGAGTTTTGCCAAAATGATTAGACACCTCTCATGCTTGTTTAGGTTCTGAAATAAACACCTTGCATATGTAAATGTTAATCAACTAAGTTGGTGAATAGATTGATAGGTTTTGCCATAACATTTAGACACTTCCTATGCTTGATAAACACCACCTTCATGTGCTTAAAGAATGTATTCTACACCCACCTCTTTGCTTGTGTGCACTCACTCCACCCCTTAGGGGTTTTCCATTCCTGAAATTCCAGCATTCTTGTTTTGTTCTTAGCTTAGTTCTTATTTCATCCTTTGTTTGCTTCTTTCACATTTCATACTTCTTAGAGTAGTTTAGTGTAGAGTAGCGTAAACAACTTTCTCCCCCTGTTTTTCGCCACTTGATTTCGTGCAAACAAGAGGCGGCTCACCTCCCTGAGGACGACCCGTACTTGCCACCGCTTCATCGCGGCCGTGCACTTGCGGTTTAAAATAAAACGTTCAACAAGTTTTTGGCGCCGTTGCCGGGGAGGTGCCAGTCCAGACTCTTGTTTGGACGATTCGAGTGGATTTAATTTGTATTGTGTAGGTTTTCCTTGTTTCAAGAGACTTGGAGTCATCAGGAGGAACGCCTGGAGAAGTTTGGAGTGAATCTGAGCATTTAAGACCGCCAATCAGCGGCCTGAGACCGCCAATTGGCGGTCTGGTAAGCTCGTTTTTGTCTCTTATTTCTTTGGTCGGTTTTCATAATTGATGTAGTGATCTGGGAATTAATTTGGCATGTTTTGACTTATAGTTTGTTCCCAGATCCATAATCAACATCCTTTAAGCAACTTGGACCCTAAAACTCAAAGCAAAAGATTAGGCATTCTTGTTGTTTAGGTCATGCATCATGTATGTGACTTAGGCATTTAGATTGTCTTTTATCTTAGCTTTATTTTCTGTTGCTGAGAGCTGACGTGAGGTACGCACCTTCTACTCTCATTCATGCATTTCGTATGAACATGCATTAGTTAGTAGGAAGTGCATTGAAACAAGTGTGAGTTGAGCGTTTTGTTTGGAGAGTTGATTGCTAGATTAGGACTCCAAAACGCTACTAAGGAGGGGCTGTCCCATAAAAGATAAGGTGGGGGATTTCATCACCCTTTCCTTCGCCCCAAAAACCACACTAATCAAGAGCCTAATTTTAAAATCAAGTAGACATTGGCCCTAAGGATTTCGGGCGCATTAGGAGAGTGATCCGGTCCCGACCGTCATGACCTGATCGGCGTTGCCCACTTTGTCGATAGTAGGAGAGACGAGATCCCCGGATCTTGGCTCACTTGCTGGCCTTTGTGGTCCTCATTGTAGGGAGGTGAGGCGTGTTGAGGCCGTGTGACCTCGCAGTTAGGCGCCGTCTAGCTGTAAGGACCTATAGCGACCTTAGGATTGCTTGAGCCTTGTTTGCTTGTGTGCTTCTACTTGTACCCATCCACCGTAGCATAAGGACTTCTTCCCTTCTCTCCTGAGTCATTTTTTCTCTACTGTGTTCCCCCGTCTTCTCCTCTACGCACATTCTTTGTTAAAAAAAAGAGAAAAAAAAGGTTTTTGTTTTGTGTGTGTGCACCTTTGTGCATGCTTTCGTGGACACGAGACGAGAGTGGTCGTTTGATGAGGAGCGTTGTCAATCCGGCTTCGGTCATCGATTTCTCGACACCTCCCTCCTCTCGTGTCGCACGTAGTTCGGGTCCAATGGCTGCTAATTTCCGTGAGGAGGAGCAGTTGCTGGACCCACCTGCTCCACCAGTGCTTCCAGTTGTCGTTCCCATACCTCTTCGTGATCGATGCTACCCGAGCCGTACAGCTCTACCCTCATGCATCGTATTACCAGAGGCTAATGGGAACCATTTTGAGGTTAAGCCTCAATTCATTTCCATGCTCCCTCATTTCACTGGGAAAGGTTACCCCAATATCTTTCTCAGGGAATTTGAGGAGGTCTGTGCTATGTTCAAGCTGCAACAACTTAGCACAGACTCCATCCATCTTAGGCTCGTTCCTTTTGCACTAAAGGATGACACCAAGAAGTGGTTGTACAGCAACCAGGCGAATTCCTTTAGGACTTGGGATGAGTTTCAATCTGCATTCCTCAAGAAGTACTTTCCTAATCATCGGACTCAAAAATTGAGGAACGAAATCAATTCGTTCTATCAACATGAGACTGAACCATTTCATGCATATCTTGAGAGGTTCAAAGAGCTACTATCCTTGTGCCCTCACCATGGCATTGAGTTGTGGCGTCTTTGTCAGATTGTGTATGAGGGTCTTCACATCCCGTCCAGAACTGTAACGTACCCGAAAACAGCGGAAAATTTAAACAATA
Organism: Triglochin maritima; assembly: GCA_963682175.1. NCBI lineage: Eukaryota > Viridiplantae > Streptophyta > Magnoliopsida > Alismatales > Juncaginaceae > Triglochin > Triglochin maritima. The sequence goes on from OY821770.1 coordinate 20,757,300, forward strand.
ATAAAGACCGTCAACGGTCAACACTGGGCACGTCACGGGAAACAAACCAACATATATAATATAAATATGATCCACGTGGAAGTCAAATATACAAACTGACTGTGATTACGACAAAAGCTATACAATATGTAATCACCTCAAAAGGAAGATACTGACAACTACAGGATCTGATCTCGGGGGCACCGTCCTCGGTCACCACCTCAAACTCTAACCCTGCCCGCTACCTGAAATGCAAACAACAAACATGCCTGAGTTCCCTGCAGGAATCCCGTATACCAAACCTCCTAAAAATATAAAAAGGAATTAAAGACAATGCAATGCTATGCACATGATCATCCGCCTCGGGCCCACAATAATGCCCTCATCGCCTCCGCGGCACTGAACCACTCCTGCCACTAGGGTCAAGTCAGTCCATCGCTGCCTCACAAGGATCAGTCGACACCACTGCTCCCAAAAAGTGCAGGAAGGAACCCCCGGTACACGCCGCACCCAAAGAGCGAGTCAGCCCGCCGAATACACAACTCGGGTCAGACGACAGCCACTGCTCCCCCAAGAGTCGCCTAGCGCGCACCCTGCCGGAACATCCTCGGCCTACCGCTAAACCCTCGCAAACTGCCCAAGGTTTACGGTACACATCCCTCACACCCCGCTCGGTAAGAGAGGAAAAAGTACAACAATAATACGCCTTCGTCGAAGGTGAAATCCGTAGCTCTCAAAGCCGGTAATCAACCGTCGCCTCGGAGCCGGTAGTCGACCTGACATCGACGGATCGCGTGTGGATAAATCCACCAACCTGCGGCAGATCGGTCGACCGCTAAAAGCACACCGGTCGACCGGTCCCCCACACAGTACACAGTACTGTACAAACAAGTCTACCGGTCGAACCACGCCAACCGAAATACCGACCAATCGGTCGAACAAAAGTCATCTAGCGGTCGACCGTTTGGAAGGTCTACGCTATACAATTTTATATAATATATATATCCCACCGGTCGAACCAAGGGGCAGTTCAACCGATAACAGGACTTTCCGCATGTTGCCTATGTGATATTCGGTCGACCGGAACTGCTATACAGTTCGACCGAATCAACACAGGCACTCTACCGCTTAAATAAAATGCTCAGTCGGTCGACCGAAAGTTAAAGAGCGGTCGACCGTTTTGATGGTCAAAGCTCTCAACCGACTAAGCATCAAATGGATCGGTCGAACAAGGCTAAGGACGTTCGACCGTTTAATAAGTCAAAATCCCCAACCGACCCATTCTCATTGTTATTCGGTCGACCGGCTAAGTGGTCCCGTTCGACCGATAACAGCATAACCCCTTTTTCCCGCACAAATCTGGCATAACGGTCGACCGTCCTAAGACATCGTTCGACCGTTCGCGGGTAAATATCAATATAATAATAGGATCGGTCGACTGCCCACAGGCACCGGTCGACCGATCGTCGTCTTCAACCTCTGAATTGGTTGAATTCCGACGGAAATTCGACACCAACGTCGATCCCCAACACTCACAAGGCACAAGTGAGTTATATTGAAGATTTGGCATACCTTTTTGATGGTTGTAGATGTCTCCCAAGCTTTGGCTACTTCAACTCAACACTTCACCTTCTTCTCCTCTTCTTCTTTTCTCCTTCTTCTTCTTCTTCACCAAAACCCTCTCTCACTTTCTCTATTGATTGCTAAGGAAGAAGAAGAAAACGTTTTTAGGTTAGCTTTCCTTCCAATATATAGGAATTCTAGTTCTTATCCAACTCCACCTCTTCCAAACCCAATTAAAATCCACCAACTCTTTCTTTCTCCTTCCAACACCTCCTGCTCTTCATGCATGATTAATTAGGGTTAATTAGGTTTAGTTTAATTTAATTAGGTTGCTTAGATTAAGTTATTACAATCTACCCTCCTTAAAAGAATTTCGTCCGCGAAATTCGAAACAACTGACTTACCGGAACAACTCTGGATACTGCTTCCTAACATCCTCCTCAATCTCCCAGGTAGCCTCTCTGACAGTGTGATGCTGCCACCTGACCTTCACCATAGGAATCGCTCTCCTCCTGAGCTGATGTACCATCTGATCCACAATCTCAACTGGTCTCTCATCTAATGACAAATCCTGCTGGATCTCCGGTACTGATATCTCTATCACATGAGCTGGATCGGCCACGTACTTCCTCAGCATAGAAACATGGAAGACGTTGTGAAGCCCTGCGAACTGTGGTGGTAGTGCAATCCTATATGCCACCTCACCGACCCGATCCAATATCTCAAAAGGTCCAACATATCTCGGACTCAGCTTCCCCTTCTTCCCGAATCTCATCACACCTCTGGAAGGTGAGATCTTCAGGAAGACATGATCTCCTACATCAAAAGTCAGCTCACGCCTCCGCGTATCAGCATAACTCTTCTGCCTGCTCTGCGCCGTAGCTAGTCGTCTCCGAATCACGTCGACCTTCTCTGAATACAACTGGATAATGTCAGGTCCAACTAGCTGTCTCTCGCCCACATCACTCCAGCATACCGGCGATCTACACGGTCTCCCGTATAATGCCTCATAGGGTGCCATCCCAATACTCGAATGGTAGCTGTTGTTGTAGGCGAACTCGATCAACGGCAAATGCTCATCCCAATGCCCGGCCCAGTCAAGTGTACACGCTCTCAGCATGTCCTCCAATGTCTTTATCGTCCGCTCTGACTGGCCATCAGTCTGTGGGTGGAAAGCTGTGCTAAACTTCAGACGTGTCCCCAGTGCTCTGTGTAGACTCTCCCAAAATCTCGAAGTGAATCTGGGATCTCTGTCTGAAATGATACTGACTGGTACGCCATGAAGTCTGACAATCTCCTCAATATATAACTTAGCTAGACCCTCCAGAGCAAGAATGGTCTTAATAGCTAAGAAATGCGCCGACTTGGTCAGTCGATCGACTATAACCCAAATCGCGTCGTGGAATCTCCGTGTCTTCGGTAGCCCCGTAACAAAATCCATCGTCACGTGCTCCCACTTCCACTCGGGCAACTCAATCCTCTGCATCTGCCTTGCTGGTCTCTGGTGCTCGATCTTCACCTGCTGACAGACCAAACACCTCGACACGAAGTCTGCAACGTCCTTCTTCATACCTTGCCACCAGAAGTTCCGCTGCAGGTCTTTGTACATCTTGGTGCTCCCTGGATGAATGGAATATCTCGATCTGTGTGCCTCCTCCATGATATCATGTCTCAGGTCCTCTGTCTTCGGCACCCAGATACGGTCTCTGAATCTCAGACCTCCATCCACTCCAACTCTGAAGTCTGACCCATCTCTGGCAGCTAACTGTAACAAACTGCTCAACTCCTCATCTGTAGTCTGAGCATGAATCACTGCTGATACTGTCTGAGGCTCTACTCTCAATCCGGCAATCACTGCTCCCTCAGAGCTATCAGCAAATGGCCTCCACTCTGCCAAGGACTCTAGCAGTCTCCACTTCTGAATGCATAGGCCTGCTACTGATACCTCCACCTTCCGGCTCAAAGCGTCTGCAACTGTGTTCGCCTTCCCCGGATGGTAAGAGATAGTGAAGTCATAGTCCTTAATGAACTCAAGCCATCTGCGCTGCCTCATGTTCAGCTCCTTCTGCGAGAACAGGTACTTCAGACTCTGATGATCTGTAAACACCTCGAACTGCTCACCATAAAGATAGTGTCTCCAGGTCTTCAGTGCATGAACCACTGCTGCTAACTCCAAATCATGTGTCGGGTAATTCCTCTCATGGACCTTCAGCTGTCTGGATGCGTACGCGATCACCCTCCCGTGCTGCATAAGTACACATCCTAAGCCAACACCTGAAGCGTCGCTATAAATCACGAATCCACCCGTGCCACTCGGCAATGATAAAACTGGTGCTGTGGTCAACAGTCTCTTCAGCTCCTGAAAGCTGTCCTCGCACTTCTGCGACCAAACAAAAGTGACTCCCTTCTGCGTCAGAGCCGTCAGTGGTGCTGCCAATCTCGAGAAGTCTTTGATGAAGCGACGATAATAACCCGCCAGTCCAACAAAGCTCCTAATCTCTGTCACGCTCGTAGGGGTCCTCCACTGTGTCACCGCCTCTACCTTCGCCGGATCCACTGATATCCCCTCTGCCGATACAATGTGTCCGAGGAATGCCACTCTGTCCAACCAAAACTCGCACTTTGAGAACTTAGCATATAACTGCTGAGCCCTCAAGATGCTGAGTACAATCCTCAGATGCTCTCTGTGCTGCTCCACATCTGGTGAATAGATCAAAATGTCATCCACGAAGACAATCACAAATATATCAATATACTGTCTGAATGTCCGGTGCATCAGATCCATGAACGCTGCCGGAGCATTCGTCAATCCAAATGGCATCACCAAGAACTCATAGTGTCCATATCTCGTCCTGAAGGCTGTCTTCTGGATGTCCTCATCTCGAATCCTCAACTGGTGATATCCTGAACGCAGGTCAATCTTCGAGAAAACCTTCGCTGACTGCAGCTGGTCAAAGAGATCCTCGATCCTAGGTAAGGGATACCTATTCTTCACCGTCACCTGGTTCAGCATCCTGTAGTCTATGCACATCCTCAAGGATCCGTCCTTCTTCTTCACAAACAAAACTGGTGCACCCCAAGGCGAGACGCTCGGTCTGATAAATCCAGAGTCCATCAACTCCTGCAACTGCTTCTTCAACTCTGTCAACTCAGCAGGTGCCATCCGGTATGGAGCCTTCGACTGTGGTGTAGTGCCGGCTACCAACTCAATGTCGAACTCCAACTCCCGGTGTGGTGGTAAACCTGGAATCTCCGCTGGAAAAACATCCGCGAACTCCTGCACCACCTCAATGTCCTCTAGCCTCTGGGACTCTGCCTCCGCAATCACAAGCGTCGCCAGAAATGCTGCACATCCCTGCTGTAACAGTCTCTGAGCTCTCACAGCAGATACAATAATGCGACCCCCTCTGCTTCTGATCCCTCTAATCAGAATATCAGGCAAACCCTTCCTCGAGATCAAAATCTTCTTCTCACGGCACAAGACTCGAACATCATATTGGGACAGCCAATCCATCCCAAGTATGACATCAAAGTCCTCCATCGGTAGCAAGACCAGGTCTGCCGGAAACTCCTGATCTCCCGAAACAACCGTGGCGCCGGGGACAAATCTCCCCACAGTGCCCACCAGACCCAGGGGTGTGCTGACCTCCAAAGTGGCAGTCAACATCGCAAGGGTACAGCCCAACACTCCCGCAAATCGCTCTGAGATGAACGAGTGTGTCGCGCCACAATCAAATAACACCCTAGCTACTGAACCTGCGACAAGAAGTGTACCTTCCACGACAGCGCCTCCATCCCGAGCCTCCTCTGCCTGGATGGTGAAAACTCTGCCAGTGCGCTGCCCCTGCTGTGGTCGGAAAGGTGGTCTACCTCCGCCTCCTCCTCTGCCTGGTGCGGGTAAACCCGGTGGTCTGCTCGGCCCAGCTCCTCGGCTCGGACAGCTCCTGATAAAGTGACCCATCTGGCCACAACCATGACATGCTCCGGGGGTGAAGCACGGCCCGGAGTGAAACCTCCCACAAGTACCACAAGGCTCAGGTCGTGGTACTGCAACTCCTGCTCCCTCGTATCGGGGCCTCTTGCCCGGATTCCCTCCAGTCTGACCTCCTGGCCTCCCAGAGAACCTACCTGATGGCCTCCTCTCATCCTGGTAGTACTCCCTGTAGTCACGATCAAGAACAGAGGCACTCTTCACTGCATCGGCCAACGTGCTCGGCATGTGTGTCAGCACCTTCGTCCTCAACTGCTTCCGGAGCCCCCGGACGAACTTCCCAGCCCTCTGCTCCTGTGTAATATACATCTCGGGACAGTAACGCTCAAGGGCGTTGAACTTCCCGATGTAGCCTGCCAAGGTCATGTCTCCCTGCTGAAGACTCAGAAACTCCTCCCTCTTCGCATCCTGGACATGCTGCGGAAAATACTGCTCGTTGAACTCGCCAACGAACTCCTCCCAGGCTATATCATCTCTGTCCGCAAACACCACTGCAGATGTGGACCTCCACCAGTTGGACGCAACACCGCCCAACATATATGTAGCCAGGCCCACTCTCGCCTCTGGAGGACAACCAATAGCACTGAAGATCTTCTCCATCGTGAAGATCCACTCCTCCGCAGCCTTTGCGTCGTACTGCCCCAGAAAGGTAGGCGGATGCTGGCGCATAAACCGGTCATGCATAGCACCAGTCCCCGTCTGCCCAGTCTGTGTCGTCTGCTGCTGTAGCATCTCTGTCAGACGTCCGACCGTATCGAACAACGTCCGACGCTCATCCTCCCAAGCCTCATCCCTCGCAGTCTCACTCTCACCGCGAGTATGGGCAACCGCCTTCCCCCGTCTAGGAGGCATCTGCCAAAGGAAACAAGACAATATCAATATAATCTGTGCATGCATGATCCTCTAGACCTAACTCCTAACTCAAAGGTGGTTTCTTTGGACAAGTACGCCGAGATCAAGGCTCTGATACCAAATTGTAACGTACCCGAAAACAGCGGAAAATTTAAACAATAATAAAGACCGTCAACGGTCAACACTGGGCACGTCACGGGAAACAAACCAACATATATAATATAAATATGATCCACGTGGAAGTCAAATATACAAACTGACTGTGATTACGACAAAAGCTATACAATATGTAATCACCTCAAAAGGAAGAGACTGACAACTACAGGATCTGATCTTGGGGGCACCGTCCTCGGTCACCACCTCAAACTCTAACCCTGCCCGCTACCTGAAATGCAAACAACAAACATGCCTGAGTTCCCTGCAGGAACCCCGTATACCAAACCTCCTAAAAATATAAAAAGGAATTAAAGACAATGCAATGCTATGCACATGATCATCCGCCTCGGGCCCACAATAATGCCCTCACCGCCTCCGCGGCACTGAACCACTCCTGCCACTAGGGTCAAGTCAGTCCATCGCTGCCTCACAAGGATCAGTCGACACCACTGCTCCCAAAAAGTGCAGGAAGGAACCCCCGGTACACGCCGCACCCAAAGAGCGAGTCAGCCCGCCGAATACACAACTCGGGTCAGACGACAGCCACTGCTCCCCCAAGAGTCGCCTAGCGCGCACCCTGCCGGAACATCCTCGGCCTACCGCTAAACCCTCGCAAACTGCCCAAGGTTTACGGTACACATCCCTCACACCCCGCTCGGTAAGAGAGGAAAAAGTACAACAATAATACGCCTTCGTCGAAGGTGAAATCCGTAGCTCTCAAAGCCGGTAATCAACCGTCGCCTCGGAGCCGGTAGTCGACCTGACATCGACGGATCGCGTGTGGATAAATCCACCAACCTGCGGCAGATCGGTCGACCGCTAAAAGCACACCGGTCGACCGGTCCCCCACACAGTACACAGTACTGTACAAACAAGTCTACCGGTCGAACCACGCCAACCGAAATACCGACCAATCGGTCGAACAAAAGTCATCTAGCGGTCGACCGTTTGGAAGGTCTACGCTATACAATTTTATATAATATATATATCCGACCGGTCGAACCAAGGGGTCGTTCAACCGATAACAGGACTTTCCGCATTTTGCCTAAGTGATATTCGGTCGACCGGAACTGCTATACAGTTCGACCGAATCAACACAGGCACTCTACCGCTTAAATAAAATGCTCAGTCGGTCGACCGAAAGTTAAAGAGCGGTCGACCGTTTTGATGGTCAAAGCTCTCAACCGACTAAGCATCAAATGGATCGGTCGAACAAGGCTAAGGACGTTCGACCGTTTAATAAGTCAAAATCCCCAACCGACCCATTCTCATTGTTATTCGGTCGACCGGCTAAGTGGTCCCGTTCGACCGATAACAGCATAACCTTTTTTTCCCGCACAAATCTGGCATAACGGTCGACCGTCCTAAGACATCGTTCGACCGTTCGCGGGTAAATATCAATATAATAATAGGATCGGTCGACTGCCCACAGGCACCGGTCGACCGATCGTCGTCTTCAACCTCTGAATTGGTTGAATTCCGACGGAAATTCGACACCAACGTCGATCCCCAACACTCACAAGGCACAAGTGAGTTATATTGAAGATTTGGCATACCTTTTTGATGGTTGTAGATGTCTCCCAAGCTTTGGCTACTTCAACTCAACACTTCACCTTCTTCTCCTCTTCTTCTTTTCTCCTTCTTCTTCTTCTTCACCAAAACCCTCTCTCACTTTCTCTATTGATTGCTAAGGAAGAAGAAGAAAACGTTTTTAGGTTAGCTTTCCTTCCAATATATAGGAATTCTAGTTCTTATCCAACTCCACCTCTTCCAAACCCAATTAAAATCCACCAACTCTTTCTTTCTCCTTCCAACACCTCCTGCTCTTCATGCATGATTAATTAGGGTTAATTAGGTTTAGTTTAATTTAATTAGGTTGCTTAGATTAAGTTATTACAATCTACCCTCCTTGAGTCCATGTGTCAAGGAGAGTTCTTGGGAAAGGATGAAAGGGAGGCATGGGCCTTCCTAGAAGACCTCGCTGAGAAAACCATGCAGTGGGAGAGTGTGAGGGAACCACCTGCATCATCTAGTATAGGAGCAAGGATCGCGAATGCAAACTCAACTAGATCGGGTTCCGCATTTGCTATCAATACCACTACGACCACCGAGGCACGCATGGCGGCCTTAATGCGCCGTATGGATTCGATTGAGCTCCAAAACCAACAAAGTGCACCTCACATGTCCACATCTGGTCCAGTTCCCTGTCATTCATGTGGTAGGATAGGTCATGTAGAAAGCGAGTGTGAGTCCATTCCTCCTGAGATGGAGCGTGTCAACGCCGTCTATGATAGAGCCAGGAATGACCCATACTCATCATCTTATAATCCTGGATGGAGGAACCACCCCAATTTTTCATGGAACCAAACTAATGCCCCGGGTGGTCCTCCAAACTCCTCTAGACCACCTTACCAATCACACCAACCTCCCATGCATGCGCATTCCTATCAGTCACCCCAAGCGCAAACCACCAATCAATCGGGTTTCCCAAATTCCAATAATATGGAAACCCGATTCAATTCGCTTGAGACCTTGACTCGTGGACTTGAAAACTCAATGAAAATTTTTATGTCAACCACGAATCAAGTTCTCACTTCAAATCAGCAGACCATCAAATCTCTAGAGCTTCAGATGGGCCAATTGGCTCAGTCTGTACATGAGAGAGAGAGAGGGTCTTTTCCTAGCCAGCCTGAGGCTAACCCCCGCATGTACCAACAACAACAAATGCAAAATGAGAATGTGGTACCTCGGGGGAGGCAAGTGAACCATGTGGAGGAACCTGTTCACCATGTCAATTCCATTGTGACCTTAAGGAATGGAAAACAGGTTGACAATCACATTTCCTTGCCACACCCACCACCATCTATGCAGCCCCTCAGTGGGAATGGTGGTGAAGAAGAAGCTGAGGGTGAGGGTAATACACCAAAGCTTTCTTCTCAGGCACCGCAGAAAACCTACCTGCCAAAAGCTCCTTATCCAAGTAGGTTAACCAAAAAGCAGAGTGACAACATGGACAAGATATTAGAGGTATTTAAGCAAGTGAAGGTTAACATCCCCTTGTTGGATGTCATCCAACAAATACCTCAATATGCCAAAGTGTTGAAGGATCTCTGCACAACCAAGAGGAAGACCAATGTGCCTAAGAAAGCATTCTTGGCTGCAAATATCAGCTCACTTTTGTCCAATCCCACCTACACAAAATACAAGGACCCTGGGTGTCCTACTATTCAGTGTACGATATGGGACACTAGACTGAGCAATGTTTTGCTTGATTTAGGATCGGCGGTCAACCTCCTCCCATTCTCTGTTTATCAACAGTTGAACTTGGGAGAATTGAAACCAACTAAGATCACCCTCCAATTGGCGGATAGATCCATTCGTATTCCCATGGGGATTATCGAGGATGTGCTTATCAAAGTTGGAGATTTTATATTTCCAGTCGATTTTGTTGTCCTCGATACCAATCCTGTTGCGAACACCCACTCTCAAATACCTATGATTTTGGGTAGACCATTTCTGGCAACCTCCAATGCTTTGATTAATTGTAGAAATGGTCTCATGAAGCTCTCATTCGGTAACATGAGTGCCGAGTTTCATGTGTTCAACTCTGGTAGGCAACAAGAACCCATGGATGAACCTTTAAATCTCAATCTCATCCGCCAATTGGAGAAAGCACTGCAAAATCAACGAACACCCCTAACCCCAATGCAACCCGTTTAGAATGTTCGAGGGCCCAGCGAAAACTCATTGCCTGTCTTCGCAATGCAACAGAGTGAGCTGGCCTCGAACATGAATGTCCAAAGGGAGTGTTCGTTGCATGATTCAGTTGAGAGTACTAGTGAGAGTGAGACACCTCATCATATGCCTATACCAGAAGGTGTCTCTACCTCATGTCCCATGGCCATTGAGCCATTTGAGCTTCATATTGACTCCAACAAGGACCCACCTATGACCGAGCTTATGCTTGATGATTTGAATGATGGTGGGAGGTCCTTGTTGGATGACTTGGGGAGAAGCCCCATTCTTAGTAATGCAGGTCTACCGCATCCATCGAATGAGCTTGAGGAACTCATTCCGATGCACCCGCCTATTGGTTGGAGGGTTTTCTTCGATGAGCAATTAAATCCTAGTGAGGCAACACAACTTCATTCTTTGTTGCCCACACCCAACTAATATCATGAGGGGTTCGAGCCTTTCAGCTTTGACCTTTCACCTCTCATGACACCTCAGAGTACCAGTGGAGTTTGCCCATCTCGGCAAGTCTCTGGTCCTCAAAACATGATGTTCTCATTTGATGTTCCTTGACCAAATGATTATGATAATATCTTGGTTGATGTGTATATCTTGTAAAAAAAAGAAAAAAAAGAAAAAAAAGAAAAAAAGAAAAAGAAAAAGAAAAAAAAATAGTTCAATAAAAGACTCCTTCAGTGAGCATCGATTGTTGTGAGCCCCAACCCTTGTGTATTTGGGCTCCATTTCTTTCACGTATTTGTACCCTTTCTTTAGCATCTCACATGTTTTGAGGGAATTTGGGTTGTGTCCATCAATGATGCATTGCATACATTGCATCATATGTCTTTCATTTAGATTACTTTTATATCAATAAATGCTACTAAGGTATGTGTTTAGTCGTATTTACAGAATACAGGGACCTGAATGCAAATTACCCACATTCCGAGCATAAATGCGTGCAAAAGATTCATTTCTATCATAAAGACCGAGTTCAAGTTTATCGGGTTCCGAATGGAAATGAATCCAAGCATAAAAGCATTCAAAGAGCTAATCACAAAAAGGTCAAGGGCTTAATTGCAAAATGCCAAGGACCTGATTGCAAAAGAAAAGGATCAAGTTATTTTGTTGGAAAAGTCAAAAGAAAAGTCAAAAATAAATCCCCAACAATGGAAGGAATAATCCGGAGTTCAAGACAATGGAAAGAATCATCCAGACGCGTAAATAAAGATCAAATCATACCATAAACACATGACAAAAATCCGGACCCGAGCAGACCTGATTGTGCGGCGTTTTCGCCGCACAACACCTTCAATATGCGGCGTTTCCGCCGCCCAGTCATTGATCTGTGTGCCCGATTTTTGTCCAGTGTCGGGTCGACGCGTGTACTATCCTTTTATGTATTGGTATCCCCTGTATCGGCTATAAATAGCCCTGTAGGACGAATGTAACACATCTTTGAACCTTTGGTCTTGGATCATTAGTAATAAAATTCTGTTCTTTTAATTCTGGTTTTTATTTTATTTTAATGTCTCTAGGATCCCTTCTTCTTCCTCCCTCCATGAGTTTCTAACTCTTTCCAAAGGGTGGAGGTGATGGAATTAGGGGTAGAGAAGATGAATGCATGTTATTGTTTTAAGTTCGTGATTAGTATATTTTGATTACTTGAGTTTATGTTAAGTCATTTATCTTGTAATGCTTCATAACTAACATGATTTATTTCAAGTTTCTCCATTCTCCAATCTACACCTAAATCTAAACCTCCACCCAACGGATTTCTCTTCTTATTTCTTGTTTTAGTTCTAATTGCTTTTGTTTCGTACTTTAGATAATTAAATCAAAAATACCAAAAACCCAACTTATTTCTTCTCCCTTCTTCCCCTTAATCGAAAATAACATTAACAACGAAATCTCTCCCTCCTTGTGTTCGACCCGTACTTGCCACGTCTTCATAGACGCCGTGCACTTGCGGTATAAATATAATTCTCATCAAGTTTTTGGCGCCGTTGCCGGGGAGGCGACGCAGATTTTGTGTTTTTTGTGTTTTCGATTTTATCCTGTTTACCTTGTGCGCGATCTAAGCATTTGAATTTGTGTAGCAGGAGACAACAGAGCGCGCGGCGAAATCCGGGAACGTTCTGAGACACTTGAGCGGCGGAATCGCCGCATCTACAAGGTAACTTGCGGCGGAATCGCCGCACCAGTGTGGGTTCCGGTCTTCAAATTTCTGGGGCGTCGTCGGCATCTCTGGGTGGTCGCATTGAGCTACTAGAATCTCCGAGAGCGGGCGGCGAACCCGACTGAGAATTGCGGAGGTAACTTTTCTTGCCTTTCTCGTAAAATCTGAATTGTTGAAAAGTTTCCTTTCGTAGAATTGCACGTGTTAGGGTTACAATTCCATAATTGGCAATAATTCAACTCTGACCTAAAATTGGCAAAATTAGAAAGACCTTAGTGCATGCATCATATAATGTTTTGCTTGCATTATTCTTGCTAAATTCTTGCAAATTAATACTTGTTGAAGATTGCTGGAGGCAAGGTACGTATCAAGGTTTTTATCGAGTGCATTAGAGCATATAATTTAGCTGCATGCAACCTTGCAATTGCCCCCATTAAAAGGACCATTGTTTGACTATCTTTGCTAGATTTAAGTTAAACTATCTTAAGGGCAACTCCGTAGGAAAAGATACGGTGGGGATTTCATCACCCTCCCGTAGCCCACAAACCACAATCCTGAAGTGTCGCCTAAGCCTAAAATTTAAAATCAATTAGACATTGGCCCCTAAGGACTCGGACTCAATTAAGGAGGAGATTGGTTTGACTTGCTATGACCTGAAGCTAATTGAATTCAATTTGGTGTCTAGAAAGTGTTTTTGTGTCGACGAAAGTCTTCCAAGCGACGTGGTTGTCTAATTGGCACCGACTCTGTCGGAAGCGCCCCCACTAGCTATACACTAACTGGCCAACTTGGTTTGATTGGTGAGGGAGGTGAATCAAGCAAATTAATTCAACTCAACCAGTTAGGAGTCGTCTAGATCTAAGTGACACTAGGTCTAGGATTGTTTTGACCGTGCTTGTTCAGGAAATTTCTGACCAACCCTAATTTTTATCCTTTAGAGTTAAGTTTCCCTTCTCGTCTGAGTCTTCTTTCCCTTCTCATCTTTACCTTTCTATTGTTTGTTTCCATTTTCATAAATTTAAAAAAAAAAAAGGCGAAAAAAAAGAGTAATTAATTCTTGAAATTAAATTTGGAGTTTAAATTTCGAATTTGAATTCAAAAATTGATTCAACCCGGTGCACTCAGATTTGGATTCGGGACTTGAGTAATCGACTCTCACGAGTTCATCTAGATTCCAGTCTGGAACTTAACCCCAATCCACCTGTTGCACCACCTCACCCGGATCTAATGGGTGAGAACGTAGTGGACCCGCCTGTTGCGCAACCTATAACTTTGAGGGATCGGTGCTACCCAACGATGGCTGCTCAGCCATCGTGCATCGTTATGCCCACCATCCCGGGTCGCGACTTCGAACTTAAGGCACAATACATGAGTATGTTGCCTAAGTTCACCTCTAGGGAAGACCCATATCTCTTCCTTAGAGAATTTGAAGAAATCTGCTCTCTTATGCAATACCAGCATATCCCTGAAGAGGCAGTGCGTCTGAAATTCGTGCCTCTAGCACTTAAGGACGACGCTAAGAAATGGCTATATAGTCTAGCCGAAAGATCTATTAGAAGTTGGGCTGAATTTGTTCAAGTTTTCTTAAAAAAATATTTCCCCAACCATAAGACTATGAAGATTAGGAATGAAATTGTTGCATTCGTTCAGTCTGAGAGCGAGCCGTTCTATTCCTATCTTGAGAGATTTAAGAGTGTCTTGACCCAATGCCCTCATCACGGAATTCCGAAGTGGCAATTATGCCAAATTATTTATGAGGGATTGACACCCACATCTAGGGTTATGCTAGAATCTGTGAGCCAAGGGAACTTTATGTCCAAAAATGAAAATGATGCCTGGACTTTTCTTGAGGATTTAGCTGAAAATAGTATGCAATGGGACAATGCTAGAACACCCATCAACCCGAGTATTGGATCTAGAATAGCGAGTCAACCCCGACCAGGTGTCTTAGCTATAGACTCCAACATAGCGGCCGAGGCAAAACTAGCTACCCTAATGCGTAGAATGGAAAGTCTAGAACTGCAAAACCAAACCCGACAAGCATCCCCTACCCCTTGCTCTAGATGTGGTCAGACTGGTCATTTAATGGAGGACTGTGTGAACCTGGAACATGTTAATGCCACATTTAACAATTCTAGAAATGATCCTTACACATCAACCTATAACCCAGGTTGGCGTAATCATCCCAATTTTTCGTGGACCCAACAAGGACAACCTCCTAGACAACAACCAACCCCATATAACCAAAATAATACATCATCTGGGGGTAATAATGGAAATCATGAGGTTAGGTTGACAAAATTAGAAAATTTAATGACAACTTTTATACAAACAACCAACCAATCATTCCAAAGGATAGAGACACAGGTCAGCCAATTAGCACAGATAATAGGTGAAAGAGAAAAGGGCCAATTTCCAAGTCAACCTGAGGTAAACCCCAGAACTACTAATCAATATCAATCTTATCAACCACCTTCAGGAACTAACAACCCTAGACCGGTTCAAATGGTTAATGAGGAAGGACCGTTCCAACAAATCAATGCTGTAGTATCATTACGGTCCGGAAGACAAATTGACAATAATGTGGTAAATCCTAGAATGACTAATCAATCTAGCCATCAAGCACCCACATATGACTTGACCATTGAACCCGACGTCCAAATTGGAAAGCCCAATCCACCTACCCAACCTGAACCTGTAGCTCAACCTGAACCTGAGCGAGTCTATGTGCCTAAGGCCCCATTTCCCAATAGACTAAAAAAGAACTCTAGTGCACAAATAGAGAAAATCTTGGAAGTATTTAAGCAAGTTAAGGTAAACATTCCACTCTTAGACATGATTCAACAAATACCTGCTTATGCTAAATTCTTAAAAGATTTGTGCACTAAGAAGAGAAAAACGAATGTACCAAAGAAGGCATTCTTAACTGCAAACATATGCTCAATTCTTTCCAACACATCTCCTATAAAATATAAGGACCCGGGGTGTCCCACAATTTCATGTTCAATAGGAGATACGTTTATCAATAAAGCCCTTCTAGACCTTGGTGCAAGCGTTAACTTGCTCCCATTTTCTGTCTACGAGCAACTCAACCTTGGTCCACTGAAACCCTCTAGGACAACCCTCCAATTCGCTGATTGTTCTGTTAAGAAACCGAGAGGTATAGTAGAGGACGTTTTGATTAAGGTTGGTGACTTCATCTATCCAGTGGATTTTGTCGTACTTGATACTGAACCTGTTGTAAATCCTAATCGACAAATCCCTGTAATTCTAGGTAGACCCTTTTTAGCCACTTCGGAAGCATTAATAAACTGTCGAAATGGGCTCATGCAATTATCTTTCGGGAACTTAAAAGCAGAATTTAATATCTTCCATATTGATAATGAACCAGAAATAATATGCAACCCAAGTGATGTTGTGATGAGAGCACGTATTTATCAGAATTCTGAATCAAATAAATCATCACATAAGCAAAAAGGAAGTAAGAAAAAAGGGAGTGATTCAATTACTCAACCACCATCACTCGAGCAAATAAACGAACCAATTCAAGTGAGAAGAGTGGAATCTTTTCCTCAAGTCAACATGGGGAACAATTCAACTGGATACATACACCAATATGGTGTCATTCAATCCAGTTCTGATTACGGTTGACTCTGAGCAAATTCAACCCCTCTACCGCAAGCCGACTCAGGTAATAAGTGCATTTATTTTATCTATGCATACATTGAGGACAATGCATGATTTAGGTGTGGGGGGTGTCTATCTATGTATATATCTATTTGTTTGTTTTCTTCTAAAAAAAAAAAATTAAAAAATAAAAAAAAATGTTCCATGACATAGCTTAAGATTGAACTACCAAAATCTGTGTACAAATTGCATTGAGTTTTTGTTCCTTATTATATAGTTCTGCTTGTAGAAATTGTGACATAAATCTAAGTTCCAAAGAAATAACACATTGCCCTTTAAGACATGTATGCACTTAAATTGGATGAATCAAATCCTTGAAGTGGTTGATAAAAAGCAGAGGTTGAGGAAAATACACCGGGAAGTGTGGACTTCTAATAGCAATTAAGCCTTGAGGAAAATAAAAGTAAAAATAAAGGAATAAAGTGAGGAAAGCACATTTTGCAAAATGATTACAAAAGCCCAAGCCTTTGAGTCACTGGTCCGTAGGGGTATCTTAAAACCCGGTAACTTGAGTCTTCCAGCTCGGGATTATCGACCAAACTCGCTACACGAATGCAAAAAGGGTATAAGTGTCAAAAAGAAAAAAAAGCAAATGTGTTGAATCACGGAAAAAGAAAAAAATACTTTAAGATACTCAAGGCCCAAAGCTAAAAGAATGATCCATGTCATGGTTGATCCAAATGATACTTCACCACCAGAGGAGGCGTGCAAAATAATTCAAGTGATAAACATGTGTAGAAGGGTTAGTGGTGTGAATGTTGGAGGAACAAAGACCAAGTCATATTTTTAATGAGTTAGATTTATATAATGAGCATGCAAAAATTCTTAGTGAGATGTATATGGTTGAGGTAGGGATATTGAGAGCTATTAATGAAATGTTGATTCAGGATTTTGTGGGTATATCCGCTGAAAACCCTCAGGAGACAACACTCCTCCTCCTTGGCAACAAAGAGGTTTAACGGCTTGTTGCACATGCTAAGTGCAACCGTGATTCCTACGAAAGTGAGTTAGGATTTCCCTGCTTTCATTTTCTTATATTCTGCTTTGCTAGGGACTAGCAAAATCTAGGTGTGGGGGTATTTGATGCATTGCATACATTGCATCATATGTCTTTCATTTAGATTACTTTTATATCAATAAATGCTACTAAGGTATGTGTTTAGTCGTATTTACAGAATACATGGACCTGAATGCAAATTACCCACATTCCGAGCATAAATGCGTGCAAAAGATTCATTTCTATCATAAAGACCGAGTTCAAGTTTATCGGGTTCCGAATGGAAATGAATCCAAGCATAAAAGCATTCAAGGAGCTAATCACAAAAAGGTCAAGGGCTTAATTGCAAAATGCCAAGGACCTGATTGCAAAAGAAAAGGATCAAGTTATTTTGTTGGAAAAGTCAAAAGAAAAGTCAAAAATAAATCCCCAACAATGGAAGGAATAATCCGGAGTTCAAGACAATGGAAAGAATCATCCAGACGCGTAAATAAAGATCAAATCATACCATAAACACGTGACAAAAATCCGGACCCGAGCAGACCTGATTGTGCGGCGTTTTCGCCGCACAACACCTTCAATATGCGGCGTTTCCGCCGCCCAGTCATTGATCTGTGTGCCCGATTTTTGTCCAGTGTCGGGTCGACGCGTGTACTATCCTTTTATGTATTGGTATCCCCTGTATCGGCTATAAATAGCCCTGTAGGACGAATGTAACACATCTTTGAACCTTTGGTCTTGGATCATTAGTAATAAAATTCTGTTCTTTTAATTCTGGTTTTTATTTTATTTTAATGTCTCTAGGATCCCTTCTTCTTCCTCCCTCCATGAGTTTCTAACTCTTTCCAAAGGGTGGAGGTGATGGAATTAGGGGTAGAGAAGATGAATGCATGTTATTGTTTTAAGTTCGTGATTAGTATATTTTGATTACTTGAGTTTATGTTAAGTCATTTATCTTGTAATGCTTCATAACTAACATGATTTATTTCAAGTTTCTCCATTCTCCAATCTACACCTAAATCTAAACCTCCACCTAACGGATTTCTCTTCTTGTTTCTTGTTTTAGTTCTAATTGCTTTTGTTTCGTACTTTAGATAATTAAATCAAAAATACCAAAAACCCAACTTATTTCTTCTCCCTTCTTCCCCTTAATCGAAAATAACATTAACAACGAAATCTCTCCCTCCTTGTGTTCGACCCGTACTTGCCACGTCTTCATAGACGCCGTGCACTTGCGGTATAAATATAATTCTCATCAATCAACATAGCCATACACTTCCCTGTGTACTTCACGTTGGTGAGATCTCTCCTTTTTCATGCATAAATCCATGTAGTATCTTGCTTGCATTCATTGAGGACAATGCATGAAGTAGGTGTGGGGGGGGTGTTTTACATGTGTACATAGTTGAGCCTTTTTCCTTTGATTTTGTTTTCTTTTGTTTGCATTGTTAGGGTCATGATAGTGTGTTGTTTTTAATATCGATATATCTGCTTGCCATGATCCTTGGGTGACTTGTCTTCTTTTGCTTGCCTAGTGCTTCAAAATTTTCACATTTCTTTCAAAATCTTCATGTGTTTTCGAAAGAAAATGTTTTGTGGGTTTTGCGTGTGTTTAGCATGTGCAAAACCGTTGAGAGGC
This sequence comes from Triglochin maritima, assembly GCA_963682175.1. NCBI lineage: Eukaryota > Viridiplantae > Streptophyta > Magnoliopsida > Alismatales > Juncaginaceae > Triglochin > Triglochin maritima. Next base: position 20,776,072 of record OY821770.1, read on the forward strand.
AAAGTAAAAAGAAAGCTCCCAAAATTGTCCTGAACTTGATGCATTAGGATATCTAGTACGTGGCTTTAGGATTTATCGAGTCGTTAGGATGCACCCCAGTTTTCCCTCGGGGGGCGTGTAATCATAGGGTTTCAGTACTCAAACATTTAAAGAAGTCCACCCTGAACCTAGTGAGTCAAATAATTCGTGTTTGTTAGTATAAGGAAGTTTGACGTAGTCAAGGGCCCTTAATCTCTTTTTGTGAAACTTAAGTGTAGGGGTTTTGGTTCCCATGTAGATAAATAAATAAGTGGTGTTCTCTCTTCTCGCACGACTCCTATCACTCGGGAAAGTAGGTCTGAGGGGACTTTGTGCCTGGTGCTTTCGAGTCATCTGACTTGGGATGCACCGACCGAACTCCCGTTACACGGGTGGTAGGGATCGCCCTATGTGGAGATTTGGCGGAAGGTGTACGTGATAGTGTAAGTCCTCATAGGCAATGATGCACGAAACCTGACCCTGGGAGAATCAAACACCAACCAATAAATGCTCCAAAGAAAAAGAAAAAAAAAGAAAATAAGAAAAAAAAGAAAAAAAAAGTCAAATAAGAACCAAAATGGACTTTACACGTTGTATCACATTCAGAAGTTAAGGTTGCCCATGTCTTTCACTTAATTCCTTAGTTAACTCTCACGAATAACTCATTAGTCTAGGTGTGTGGACCGATTACATATATAGAGTCGACCCGTAGTATTACCGCATCCCATGATCGACAAAATAAGTCCAACGAGTCGTGTAGCTAAATTGATTAATGCATCTTGTTCGGATTTTGTGGGTATATCCGCTGAAAACCCTCAGGAGACAACACTCATCCTCCTTGGCGACAAGGAGGTTTAACGGCTTGTTGCACGTGCTAAGTGCAACCGTGATTCCTACGAAAGTGAGTTAGGATTTCTTGTTTTTTTCGCATGCTTTTCTCTTTCTTTGTTTTGCTCGGGACTAGCAAAAGTTAGGTGTGGGGGTATTTGATTGACATCATTTCATGCTCATATTTGTATCTTATATCCTTTATCTTTCACCTAAATAATGCTATGTTACGAGTTTTAAGTTTAGTTTTCAGGAATAAATAGGTTTGAAGAGATGAAGCATAAAAGGACCCAAAAGCTGGGAAAAAGGACTGAATTGTGAGATCTGTGGACCAAGATGCAAGGAAGAAGGACCTGAATGCAAGACCGAAGGACCTAACAGCAAAACAGAATACTCCTCACCATCATGGGGAGTATTTTGGCAATTCTATTCGGGTCGGAGCTCCAACATGCAAAATAGATGCATCAAATACCAACAAAGCCTTCCAGAAAAGCCCACAAGAAATTCCAGAGCGATCCGGACACTGTAGACCGCTAATTAGCGGTCCAAGACCGCTAATTGGAGGTCACTTTTGGCCCAAATGCGCTCAAATTTCTCCAGCACATGTATTAGAGGATGTTTAGGCTATTTGTGGTATCTGTTTAGTCCCACATCGGGGGATTGTCCCGGATTAGCTTTTTCCATGGCTATAAATAGAACTCTTCACCTCCTATTGTAATCACACCATATTTTAAGTGGCTATTCTTCCTACTAGAAGTGAGGCCTTGAAGCACACACTAAAGTAGGAGGATGCTACTTTTAATGTGAGTCATTTTATCAATAAAGTTTTATGTTTCTTTCATTGTTAGTTTTATGCTTATTTTATTGTTGTGCATGTTTTAGTTTAATCGTCTTTTAATTCTAGCTTAGTTTTAATATGCTTTCTTTCCATAGTTTAATAATTAGTGTAATGTTTAGTGAGTAGTTTCATCCCCTTTGGGGGGTGGAGTAGATGTACATACATGCATTAGAGAATGTGATGAATGCTTTAATTTCAATGTATTGATTAAACATGAATGTATGCTTGCTTGTTTAGGATAGAATTTACAACTTGATGAGTTTTGCCAAAATGATTAGACACCTCTCATGCTTGTTTAGGTTCTGAAATAAACACCTTGCATATGTAAATGTTAATCAACTAAGTTGGTGAATAGATTGATAGGTTTTGCCATAACATTTAGACACTTCCTATGCTTGATAAACACCACCTTCATGTGCTTAAAGAATGTATTCTACACCCACCTCTTTGCTTGTGTGCACTCACTCCACCCCTTAGGGGTTTTCCATTCCTGAAATTCCAGCATTCTTGTTTTGTTCTTAGCGTAGTTCTTATTTCATCCTTTGTTTGCTTCTTTCACATTTCATACATTTGTTAGAGTAGTTTAGTGTAGAGTAGCGTAAACAACTTTCTCCCCCTGTTTTTCGCCACTTGATTTCGTGCAAACAAGAGGCTGCTCACCTCCCTGAGGACGACCCGTACTTGCCACCGCTTCATCGCGGTCGTGCACTTGCAGTTTAAAATAAAACGTTCAACACCTACCCTGAGACAGAATGGCAGCGCGCCTGCCCAGGACTTATCTTACGCCTGACCTCCCAACGTGAAGGTCTTATGTGAATGGACTCTCTAGCTAGAGGACCCACTCGTGGCCCGTCGGCCCAAAACAGAATGTGCCCAGAATTATTAATCAGATTAAATGCGATGCAAGCTACTTAAGCATCTAAAATCTAATGCATCTATAGTGTATGGAATGAGCTCAAGGAAGAGTATCCGGATACCCTCCTAACAGCCCCAAACAAAACAAAATCAGAACATCCCAACAATAACCAAACACAAATCAGAAAGCAAACATCCCCGATGGCAATTCAACGTAAACAACGCATTGAGTTATCTACGGGTCATGATAAAGATGTCATAAGGTCTGATATCCTAAGGGTCAACTAAAATCACCACACAACACCTCATATCAGTCATATATTGGTACTAAACGAATAACAAAATGCATGTATAACAACAGAATACATGATGATCAACCACTACAGGTAATTGATAGCATAAACCATAAATGTGAGAAGACGTATGCATTAGAACTTGTGATCCGAACATGGTCAGAGAATAGGTGGATGGGACTTAATTCATACATGTATCAGTAGTCCTATATATATAAACATGCCTCTGACATCAGGAGTCTTTGTTCCTTCATAGTCGAAACAGATATATATTGACATGCATGTTGGTTGATTTGCACAATACTAGATGTCATAGTATGAATAGCATAGATCATAGATGAGTCCTAGTTTAGTCTCATGTGAGAGCATAATGAGATATGTCAGATATATCATACACAAATCTGATTGTACACCTGATCTAGACATGGTTCGAATAAAATCAGATTCGATGAACTCAACGCAATGTTCGAGTCGAGGCGGCAACTATACTTGTTACATTATAATCTTGATGAAAGTATTCGATTTATTCACTGATGGAATGTCATGAATATATCATAAGGGATCAACAAATCAGAGTGTGTATGGGTGTAAATGATTTCTGGACTAAAATCAGAGCGATTCATGCAATATTATTTATACTTACTAGTTAGATCATGCATGGACGTAAGAGCAGAATTCAGTAACGAGTCCTACATATGATGTCTGACCCTACTCATGAAATAACACATAAATACGTGACTCTAATATCTGAAAATATCTCATGCAAACACATCTGGACATGATCACAATATCACACACAAGTATAATATTCGAAGCTCACAAAACAACATCACAAGATGAATAGCAAGAAGCACAACATGCACGCAAAAACCCCTCTCCTCTAGATCTCCACGACCCAGCCTCACCACCTCTGGTTTTTCCAACAACCACCAACGAATCATGAGTCAAAATTCGTGGTAGAGAGAGAGGTGCTCAGCCAACCTCTGAAAATTTGAAGAGTGCACCACAGTCCACCCTACCGGGTAGATCTCCATTTGTGCAACTCCAAACCTCAGACCGACCACTCTATTTGTGCTGGACTAATCTCCATCCAACACTCCATGCTTCCTACTACACTAAGGGTCCAGGAGCATACCTGATTGGCAAGAAGATTGCCCAAGTTTTTCCGGAGATTCTGCCCACAATCTCTTCTTCTAGCCGCACCAGGCTGCACTTGACGTAGCTCCCAACTCTACGGAGATCAGCCCACCAATCAGCTGGAGAGGAGGGATGAGTGGTCTGAAATGGTGTGTGTGAAGATGGAAAGGGGAGGAAGAGGACGAATGGGAGGGCCTTATATTTGTGCACACAACCCTCCAACTTCCTAGCCATGAAGCCACTTCAAAACTTGCCAAGAATGGTGCTAGCATGGACACCCAAAAGTCTCCCTTGCAAAATTCGTGTAACTCCCAAACCCTCTTCCCATTCCATGCCACTCCTAACCAAGCTCAGCCCAAAGTCGTCTCTACACACACCCGGGCCCAAAATGAGGTGATCGAGTCAACCCACCGCGAACTAGCTCGATGTGTCGCACCCGATCGACCAATGGGAAATCCGATCAAATATACTTAAACAAACATACCATAACACAAATTGACATTCTAATAACTAAATTATGCATAACCGAGGAGAGTGGATTTATTATTATTATAGCAGGAGAGCGGGTCTTACAATACTAGTATCACAGGCACAAAGAATGCGACATCCCTAGATAGGAACATAAAGGACAACCGAACTATCAACATCAACGGGTCCCCCAAGGGACCTACCGCAGGCACATGCGGTCTTATGGAGGTACGCGACTAATCCCCACTCGTAACTATACTAACATGAGGAATTGGTCGCACGCACATCTACGTCATAGATACAAATAAGATCTTGTGACCAACGCCACACCCACTAGAGTCGTCGCTCGCTAGATGGTCAACTCGCATGGTTGTGCCCATCAAAGCTACTGGTCGGAATACATCGTTGGTCAATCATACCCGTCGCCATCACGGTCGCACGGTCATCTCTGTCGCGACATACGCCGAACGGTAAACTCACCTGGTTGTACCACAGCCAAAGTACCGGCCGAAACAGACGTCGGATAGTGATGAGGATTAAATTTATATCGCAAGTGCACGACGTCAATGAAGACGTGGCAATTACGGGTCGAACACAAGGAGGGAGAGATTTGTTATTTGTGTGTTTTTTGAATTAAGGAAGAAAGAGAGAGAGGAATAAGTTTGGTTTTGAGATTTTTGGTTTTTAATTTTCTAAAGCATGAAACATGAACAAATAAAACTAAAATAAGAACAAAGATGGTGAATTCCGTTGGGTGGAGGTTTAGATATCGGGTTTAGATTAGAGAATTCAGAAACTTATAATAAATCATATTAGTTATGAAGCATTACATGATAAATGATTCAACATAAACTCAAGTAATCAAAATATACTAACACGAAATTAAAATAATAACTTTATTCTCTTCTCATCACCCTTAATCCGTCACCTCCACCCTTTGGAAAGAGTTAGAAACTCATAGATGGAGGGAAGGAGAAGGGTCCTAGAGGAATTACAAAAGAAAATTAAAAACAAACAAGAAATAAAAGACAGAATTTTATTACTAAAACTAAGGAACAAAAATAAGAACAACCACCAAGGACCCTTTTAACATCGTTCTCGGGGCTATTTATAGTTTCTACAAGGGACCTAAGTATACCAAAGGAAATTACACGTGGCGAGACACGACTGGACGAAATTCGGAGGCGCGGATCGACAGGGGTGCGGCGGAATCGCCGCATGTGCCTTGTGTTGTGCGGCGGAAACACCGCAATATATTCTCTGATTTCATCCGGATTTTTGCTGTGTTTATGGCATGATTTAATCCTCCTTTGCGCGTCTGGATGATTTCTTTCCTTTCTTTTGAGCTCCGGATTTATTTCTTCATATAATTGGAGATCCAAATTGATTTTTCTTTAGAACTTCTCCAAAATAATATTTAATTTGCATTCGGGTCCTTGGCTTTTTGCAATTAAGTCCTGGCTACTTTTGTGCTTAAGTCCTTGACCTTTTTGTAATTAGGTCCTTGAATGATTTTATGCTTGGATGAACTTCCATTTGACTCCCGATAATCTTGACTTGGTCTTTATGATAGAAATGAGTCTTTTGCACACATTTGTGCTCAAGATATGGGTAATTTGCATTCAGGTCCCTGTATTCTGTAAATCAGACTAAACACATACCTTAGTAGCATTTATTGATATAAAATTAATCTAAATGAAAGACATATGATGCAATGTATGCAATGCATCAAATACCCCCACACTTAGATTTTGCTAGTCCCTAGCAAAATAGAATATAAGAAAAATAAAAACAGGGAAATCCTAACTCACTTTCGTAGGAATCACGGTTGCACTTAGCATGTGCAACAAGCCTTTAAACCTCCAAGTTTCCTTAGAGGACGAGTTTTGTCTCGTGAGGGTTTTCAGTTGACACACCCACAAAGTCCTAATTCAACATTCCATTAATAGCTCTCAATAGCCCTACCTCAACCTTATACATCTTACTTAGAATTCTTGCATGCTTATTATATAAATCTAACTTATAAAAAGTCTGACTTGGTCTTTGTTCCTCCAACATTCACACCACTAGCCCTTCTACACATGTTATCACTTAAATTATCTTGCACGCCTCTTCTGGTGGTGAAGTATCATTCGGATCAACCATGGCATGAATCATTCTTTTAGCTTTGGGCCTTGAGTATTTTTTTTCTTTTCTTCCGTGATTCAACACATTTGCTTTTTTGACACTTTTACCCTTTTTGCATTCGTGTAGCGAGTTTGGTCGATAATCCCGAGCTGGCAGACTCAAGTTACAGGGTTTCAAGATACCCCTACGGACCAGTGACTCAAAGGCTTGGGCTTTTGTAATCATTTTGCAGAATGTGCTTTCCTTACTTTATTCCTTTATTTTTACTTTCATTTTCCTCAAGGCTTAATTGCTATTAGAAGTCCACACTTCCCGGTATATTTTCCTCAACCTATGCTTTTTATCAACCACTTCAAAGATTTGATTCATCCAATTTAAGTGCATACATGTTTTAAAGGGTAATGTGTTATTTATTTGGAACTTAGATTTATGTCATAGTTTCTACAAGCAGAACTATACAATAAGGAACAAAAATTCAATGCAATTTGTACTCTGGTTTTTGTAGTTCAATCTTAAGCTATGTTATGAAACATTGAGTTTTTTTTAAATAAAAGACAGGTATATATAGATAGATATATACATAAACACCCCCCCCCCCCCACACCTAAATCATACATTGTCCTCAATGAATGTGAGCAAGATACTACATGGATTTATGCATGAAAAAGGAAAGATCTCACCAACGTGAAGTACAAAGGAAAGTTCATGGCTCTGTTGATGGACAAAAACCCGAATTCCCTCAAAAACCTGTGAGATGCTAAAGAAGGGATAAATACAACAGATGATTTTTTTATTTTTTATATACAACTATGTACAAACATAAGTTCCCATCTTCATTTGTCAAAAGACATCAAATGGAAACCTCAAGAGTGGGTCAGTGCACCTGAAAAGGGAACATGACACCACGTGGGGCCAGAAAATGCATGTGTGGGCCGCCTTCACAAAAAGCGCTAGATGTAATGAGAGGTTCATGAATTGGACACAAAGGCGTCTCATTCAAAGGATCAAACTGAAAGAGCTTGAACCTCTCGAGAGTTTGGGAATTAAGGGGCAACGGAAGAGGAGTTTCTCCCGTTGCGGTGTTGAAGTTATGATCGTCAATCCAAACTCTCCAACCAACTGGCTGGTGTGTCGGCATGAGGTCCAGAGCCTCATTAGGCATGTCTGACACCCCAGGCGAACAAAAAGTGGGTCTCATACCCAAGGTATCTTCTAAGGAACTTCTAATACCCTCATGAGCTATGTAGTTGTTTGATGTTCCATCATTTCCAAGATGATCAGGAACAATGGTGAGAGGCAGACTCTCATCAGGTTGTTTGAAATTGAGGGTACTAGGGAGATCTTGCTCCACTAGAGGTGAGTCCTTAAGAGACACAACATGAAGATCATGTGGCTCAAGGGCCACGAGACAAGAAGATAGGGCACAATCCTGTGCCGACTCATAATGAAATTGGTCCATGTTTTTCTCAATGTGCATCGAATCCTCCACTAAGTGATCGTGAATTGAAACCCCAAGTCCCTCAGACCGACTAGGAATTTGACTTTGAAAAAATGTGCTTTGAATTTGTGGATGTGGTGGTGGTTCGATACTAAAAGATGAATCCTCATGTTGACAAGAAAAGTTACTCTCCTCACTTAATTGCTGTGACATTTGACTCAATTGTAGTACCATATTGTCTACGGACTGTTGAGTAGTTGTCATGAACGTAAGGAAAGCTTGTTCCAAGGATTCAGGTATGCAGTCAACTATGAGGTTCGAGTCAGAACTCGGGCAATTTTGAGGTTGGATGTTGGTGGGCTGAGAATAAGTCCAATGATTTGAAGTAGGGTGTTGGTAGAGTTCTAGGTATTCGGGAGAAGGATATTGGGGCGAAAATGAAGTATGAGAATTTGGATATGAATTGTCTCCCCACGAATCCATCACTCTCAATTTATACGCGGATGCGTAATGGTCATATCGAGCATTCTAGGAAAAGGTATGCTCATACTCAGGTCCTGGGGGAACATAAGGACATTCCCTGATAACATGACCACTCAACCCGCAACAGCCGCACGGTACGGCTACTGGAGCCACCAGTGCACTCATGTTGTCAGCCCAACGCATGAAAGAGGCAAAAGTTTGTTGTAATGTATCTGTTCGTTGACCAGCATATGATCCAACATAACTAGATTGTGGTCTAGCAGTCGGTGCCTCTCTCATGTTACCCCAGTATGAAGATTGCTCAGTCATACAATTAGGATTGTCCCAACCATATGGGGTGTTAGTCTGAGCCACCCCAGGTTGCATGGTTTTAGAATACAAGGAAGCATTGTCCTGGTCCCAACAATGATATGGATGGTTGCCCATGTAACCATCCATCAAAACACTCTTGAGTCAAGCGCTCTTACCCTTATGAGGCTAAGCAAGCACAAGTTCTCGACTCGACCCTAAAATGATAATAGAGAATGTAAAGGGGAGGAGACTAGAACGTATAAGTAGGTGAGAAGAAGATGACTCAGAAGAGAAGGGAAACTTAACTCTAAAGATAGAAAAGAGGGTCGGTCAGAGGTTTCCCAAACAAGCACGGTTCAAACAATCCTAGATCTAGTGTCACTTAGATCTAGACGACTCCTAACTGGTTGAGTCGAATTGATTTGCTTGATTCACCTCCCTCACTAATCAAACCAAATTGGCCAGGCAATGTATAGCTAGTGGGGGCGCTTCCGACAGAGTCGGTGCCAATTAGACAACCATTTCGCTTGGAAGACTTACGTCAACACAAAAACACTTTCTAGACACCAACTTAAATTCGATCGGCTTCAGGTCATAGAAAGTCAAACCAATTCTTCTCCTTAATTGAGTCCGAGTCCTTAGGGGTCAATGTCTAATTGATTTTAATTTAAGGCTTGGGTGACACTTTAGGATTGTGATTTGTGGGCTACGGAAGGGTGGTGAAATCCCCATCGTATCTTTGCCTACGGAGTTGCCCTTAAGATAGTTTAACTTAAATCTAGCAAAGATAGTCAAACAATGGTCTTTAGATGGGGGCAATTGCAAGGTTGTATGCAAACTAAATTATATGCTTAAATACAATCGTTAAAACGTGATACGTACCTTGCCTCCAACACTCTTCAACAATAAAAATAATTTGCAAGAATTTAGCAAGAATAATGCAAACAAAACATTATATAATGCATGCACTAAGTTCTTCTAGTTTTGCCAATTTTTAGGTCAGAGTTGAATTATTGCCAATTATGGAATTTAAGCTTAACACGTGCAGTTCTACAAAAGGAAATTTTCCGAAACTAGAAAGTACGAGGAAAAAGGCAACAAAGGTTACCTACGCATTGCTCAGTCGGGTTCACCGCCCGCTCTCGAAATTTCCAGATGCTCTACGCGTCCACCCAGAGATGGAGACGACCCCAGAAAAATCTGAAGCCCAGAAGCCTCTGTTGTGCGGCGATTCCGCCGCAAGTTCTTCTTGATGTGCGGCGATTCCACCGCCCTTGTTGCTCAGAATGTGCCCGGATTTCGCCGTGCACTTTGTTGTCTCCTGAAACGCAAACCCAAATAGTTAGATCGCGCACAAGATAAACAGGATAGAATCGAAATCAACAAAAAACAAAATCTACGTCGCCTCCCCGGCAACGGCGCCAAAAAACTTGATGAGGATTAAATTTATACTGCAAGTGCACGGCGTCAATGAAGACGTGGCAATTACGGGTCGAACACAAGGAGGGAGAGATTTGTTATTTGTGTGATTTTCGAATTAAGGAAGAAAGAGAGAGGAATAAGTTTGGTTTTGAGATTTTTGGTTTTTAATTTTCTAAAGCATGAAACATGAACAAATAAAACTAAAATAAGAACAAAGATGGTGAATTCCGTTGGGTGGAGGTTTAGATATCGGGTTTAGATTAGAGAATTCATAAACTTATAATAAATCATATTAGTTATGAAGCATTACATGATAAATGATTCAACATAAACTCAAGTAATCAAAATATACTAACACGAAATTAAAATAATAACTTTATTCTCTTCTCATCACCCTTAATCCGTCACCTCCACCCTCTGGAAAGAGTTAGAAACTCATAGATGGAGGGAAGGAGAAGGGGTCCTAGAGGAATTACAAAAGAAAATTAAAAACAAACAAGAAATAAAAGACAGAATCTTATTACTAAAACTAAGGAACAAAAATAAGAACAACCACCAAGGACCCTTTTAACATCGTTCTCGGGGCTATTTATAGTTTCTACAAGGGACCTAAGTATACCAAAGGAAATTACACGTGGCGAGACACGACTGGACGAAATTCGGAGGCGCGGATCGACAGGGGTGCGGCGGAATCGCCGCATGTGCCTTGTGTTGTGCGGCGGAAACGCCGCAATATATTCTCTGATTTCATCCGGATTTTTGCTGTGTTTATGGCATGATTTAATCCTCCTTTGCGCGTCTGGATGATTTCTTTCCTTTCTTTTGAGCTCCGGATTTATTTCTTCATATAATTGGAGATCCAAATTGATTTTTCTTTAGAACTTCTCCAAAATAATATTTAATTTGCATTCGGGTCCTTGGCTTTTTGCAATTAAGTCCTGGCTACTTTTGTGCTTAAGTCCTTGACCTTTTTGTAATTAGGTCCTTGAATGATTTTATGCTTGGATGAACTTCCATTTGACTCCCGATAATCTTGACTTGGTCTTTATGATAGAAATGAGTCTTTTGCACACATTTGTGCTTGGGATATGGGTAATTTGCATTCAGGTCCCTGTATTCTGTAAATCAGACTAAACACATACCTTAGTAGCATTTATTGATATAAAATTAATCTAAATGAAAGACATATGATGCAATGTATGCAATGCATCAGATAGTCATCTTCGTTGCCATTAAGGCAGGGCGGTTAACTTCGTCGCCATCAAGGCCGACAACCACATCGTCCCACGGAGCTACGTAAAAACGCAATGCATTGGGATCCGTGATCCCTTAAGTCATCTACCTAGTGTGACTCCATGAATACACATGTCATATGATTAGTAGCATATCATACATTGTATTCATGTTATATATCCTTTATTTTACCCTGTATTTGTGCTACTCGAGTGTTTGTTTGATGTGTTTCAGGTTTAGGCAATAAAGAAGAGAAAGGAAAAGAGAAGGACCTAAACGCAAGAAGAACAAACTTATTTGGATGGTTCTGGACCTGTTTCTAATGCCCAAGGACTGAATTGTAACTCAGGAAGTACTCAAGTGAAAATCCGAATGGACTTAACTGTAAAGAAAAATATGTTGGTTGCAAAAGTCCAGAATCTCTAGAACCTGAGGAGTAATTCGACAATTAAAACCAAATGGGTTTGAACCAACAACTCTAGGCACACCCTACATGTTTATTATGTGAACTAAAGTCGTGATTAAAATTTGGAGTTGATCAGAGAAAATTGATCCGCCAGTGACGGATTAAAATCCACCATTGGCGGATCTGGTTAAGAGTTTGGCTCTCAAATTTTGTTTGCGGGTTGGGTTGTCGAGTCAGAGCATTCTAAGACCTCCAGATCTGATTTTACAGCCGTCCGATTATGCCCAGATCCATCCAAACCCTTTAAACTTCTATAAATACACTTGTAATGCTCCTTTCCTCTTCTTCTTCCCTCCCCCATTAGAGTAGGCTTTAGTTTCCTGTTTTAGTAGTGTAAATAAGGGGGTTGGAGGGGAGCAAACTTTGTGTTTTTATTTCTTAATCTAGTTTAGTTCTTGTTCTTTACATTAATGTCTTTACTTTGATGCAATTTCTCTTATGTTGTTGTTTGCTTAATCTTATTTTTCTTTATTTGCATTATGGGTTTATGTTGTTTTTATGCTTTCTTTAGTTTACATATGAGTAGAGAGTAGTCCATCCCTATTAGGGGTGGAGAAGAAGGTGATGTGATTATGTGATGTATTAGGTGTGTGTTAATCCTACCTTTGAATCTCACATGATTTCCTTAACCATCTAATGAGATTTTACTCTTATCTTTGATGTGTTAATGTTCTTGAGTGATACTTAGCACATGCTTAGATTTGTGGGTCTATTTTATGGGGAATGATGAGATGAGGATAAGGATGGAGTGGAAGAATGGAACAAGACATGTGCATGCATGTTCTCATGTTGGCTTTATCTTAATTAATGTATTGTATGTTTTAATGATTGTGATAAATCTTATTTCATGTGGAGACATAGTTGGATTTGAGTCATGATGCATGTGAATATATTAGCTTCATTTCAATTATTGCCTTGTATGTTTTAATGATAAGGTTTTATCTTATTTAATGTGGAGGCAAAGTTGGAGTTGAGTTTTATGGATTTCATGTATGACTTGTTTTGATGAGCACAGTTGGACACTGGCACATACACATATTTTCGTATTCGCTTTCTCTCTACCTCCTGAAGGGTTTAGTTTTATTGTTTTTTTCCGATTTCAGTCGCATTGTAGTGTAAATTCAACCTCAATCTTCTCTTCTTTTCCCCACTCGAGTATCATGAATTTGACTTGCACATGCTCCCTGTGGATTGACCCTTGCTTGCCACCATTTCAACGCGGTCGTGCACTTACGGTATTAGAACTGATTCAATCACCATACAAAGCTTATAAACATAAAACAACCCAGGTATCAAGTGTTTACACTCCTTTGCCCGGCGGCCCCTGGGTAGGCGCGTTCACCACACCCACCGTCACTTCTAAACTCACGCACAAGGCGAGGACACAGGTTTCCGAGGAAATAAGCCTGACAGAAGACACAAGGAGAGAAAACAAAACAGGGCACAAACGGTCGACCGGAAGTGGCACACCGTTCGAACAACAGTACACTCTGGTCGTAGATTTTGGGCCCAAACTTAAGTTACCGGTCGGACCCATTGTCAAAGGCGGTCGACCGTTTAAAAGGTCTAGGCTAGGGTCAAAACACCACTATACGGCAACCGGCCGAACGTAACAAGAAAATTGTCTGATCGAAAATATCAGAAACTTCACAAGTTTGGAAACTCTACAACCAGTCGAACAAAGTCTGTGGGCGGTCGTCCGTTTTTGTAACACCCCTAAGCTCGCAGGTACGTACGCCGGGAAGGAAACACTAGTGTCGCGATCAGAGACCTCCGCGATGACCGAAGGAGTTGCAATAGACAGACAAATAGACTAACTCGACAAGATAGGAAAAAATACATGGATAACTGACATATAAAAAAACCGAAACAACTGAACATCCATATATGAAAGGATTCATTACAACTCTCGAGTTTAAAAAGGAAATACAATAACATAAAATGGAAGTAAAGATAACTGAAGACTTTGGTCAACGTGTCCCTCGTGTACAGAATCTTCAACAACGCGTTCAGTCCTCCCTGTAGTAACCTAAGTACCTGAAAGTACCGCATTAACATATGCGTGAATTTTCAATAAAGAAAACCCAGTACGAATTATACTGCCGCCACTTCACCGTGGTCATGCACTTGCAGTATTAGAACTGATTCCATCACCATACAAAACTCATAAACATAAAATGACCCGTGTCAATGGGTCACTATTGAATGACCCACCGCTTAGAACAAAGCGGTACGCCGGATAGACTCCCCAAATTGCGGAAATAAACCTACATGGTGCCATCGTGAACTTGGGAACATCTAACCCGAGACAGAATAACAACGCGTCTGTCCAGGACTTATCTTACGCCTGGCCTCCACATAGAGGTCTTGTGCGAATGGCCTCAGAAGCTAGAGGACCCACCCATGGCTCATCAGCCAATAAACCGAATGTGCCAAGAATTGCTTATCAGATTATACACGCAATGCCAGCTACTTAAGCCTCTATAATCTAGTGTAGCTACAAAGTCCAGAACGAGCTCAAGGAAGGATATAAGAATACCCTCCTCACAGCCTCAAACAAAATAAGAAACAGAACATCCCAAATCAGGGATCAAAATGCATTCACAACAGCAACCAATCATAACCTGATCGGTAAATCGATATAACAACTAATTACGTCATCTATGGGTCATGATAAAGATGTTATAAGGTCTGAGATCCTAAGGGTCATACATGACCACAACATAACAATATCAGTAATATATCAGCATTAAAAATAATAACAGAACGTGTATAACAACAAGATGTATCAAGATCAAACACTATAAGTAATTGATAACATACATCATAAATTTCAGAACATACACGCATTAGAAGCTAGCTTGTGATTCAGAACATGGTCGGAGATTATATGGACAGGAATTAATATATAAATACATCAGTAATCCAATATGGAAAGCATGCCTCTGAAATCAGGAGTCTAAATATATTCATAATATATATAATATATACATGCATATAGATTTGCACAATTCTAGATGTCATATGATGAATTGCATAGATCATAGATAAATTCTGATTTCATCTCACGTGAGGGCATAACAAGATATATCAGAAAAGGCATACGAAAATCAGATCATACACATGAACTAAACATTGTTGGGATAAAATCAGAGTTGATAAACTCATCGCAACATTCAAGTCGATACATGCAACTATACCGATTTCATTAACATCTAGAAGGAAATATGCAACTTGTGCTCAGATGGGCTTAATAACTATCTTAGAGAGTTTAGAAATTGGAGCATATATATGGATTGGTCATTACTGGAATAAAATCAGACATGATAAACTCATCTGAACATTCAAATCAATACATACGATATTACTTGGACATAAAAGCTAGATCACGTTAGATACAAGATCTGAAATCAGTAACGGTCATATAAATAATGCCTGAACGAAATCATGAAACACACATGAACACAAGCTCTAATATCAGCAAGCATCTCATGAAAGAATATCTGGACGTGATACTAAATCACGTATAAACATAACAACCAAAAGATCACAAGTTCAAGCAGCACGAGGTGGTTAACAAATCACGCAACATGCATGCAAACCCCTCCCCGACCAGATCCCCACAGCCCAGCCCCATCTCCTCTGGTTTCTCCAACAAACAACAAAGGAAACATTAGGCAAGGGTCATGATAGAGAGGGAGATGCCCAGCCAGCCTCTGAAATTCGGAGGGTGCACCGCAATCCACTCTATCGGATAGATCACGACTTGTGCAACCCCAAACCTCAGACCGACCAACCCACTGGTGTTGGACTAAACTCCATCCAACACTACATGATCTGCAAGAAGAACGCCTGAGCTTAGACGGAAATTCTGCCCACCAATCTTCTAGCCGCACTAAAGGTTCCACTAGATGTTGCTTCAAGCCTTGCCAGATTTGAAGTTCACCGGAGCACCACCTGAGTGGCCTGACCACCTGGATGGAGACTGGAGGAGGTGGAGAAGACATGAGGAAGGGGAAGAGATGTGCAAGAGTCGGCTGGAGGGAGGCTTTTTGTTGCTTGCAAAAACTCTTCAATTCCCAAGCAATAAAACCCATTCCAGCCTCATGAAAACTGGCCAAAACCAGCACAAAACAAATGCATGCACTAATTGTATTCATGCCCATCCAAATTCCCCACTAACTCCCATGCCAACTCAGGACCCAACCCAACTCCCACGCAAGCCCAAGAGGGAAGTTCCCCACACCCACCTAAGGCTAGATTGATCAAGTTTAATGCGGACCTGCTCGGGGAGTCGCACCGACTTTACCCCAAAAAGAACCTTCCCGAACCAATCATACAAACATACTACAAGAACAATTATACAAGATAAGGAACCCAATTAAGCATAAAAAAGGAGAGTGAACTTATTATTAATAAAGTAGGAGAGCAGGTCTTACAACCTACCCCCTTAAATAAATTTCGTCCTTGAAATTTGTTATCCCTAACTCTCGACAAAAGCTCAGAATATAAACTTCTCACATAATCCTCACACTCCCAAGTGGCCTCACTCACACTGTGGTGCTTCCAATGGACCTTAACCATCAGAATGGTTCGACGCCTCAGCTACCGCTCTGCTCGCTCTAGAATCTCCACTGGTCGCTCCTCCAAGGTCAGGTCACTCTGAATCTCTGGAAGCTCGTACAAAGTCACATGCGACAGAACACCAACATATCTCCTCAGCATAGAGATGTGGAACACGTTGTGCAAGCTAGCGAACTGTGGTGGTAAGGCCACATGATACGCCACTGCACCAACGCGATCTAGGATCTGAAATGGACCAACAAATTTCGGACTCAGCTTTCCTTTCCACCCGAATCTCATCACGCCCTTCCCAGGTGAAACCTTCAGAAAGACGTGATATCCCACCTCAAACTGCAGCTCCTGACACCTCTTATCAGCATAACTCTTTTGTCGGTCCTGAGCTGCAACAAATCTGCATCGAATCAGATCCACACGACCAGAGTACAATTGCACAATCTATGGCACCAGTAGCTGCCTCGCCCTACCTCGCTCCAACCGAGATGTGAACGACAAGGTCGACCATACAGAGCCTCATACGGTGTCATGCCAATGCTCGCGTGAAAACTATTATTGTAGGCAAACTCCACCCACGACAGATGATCGTCCCAACTCCCAGCAAGATCCAACACACAAGCCCTAAGCATGTCCTCCAAAGTCTGAATCGTCCTCTCTAACTACCCATCGGTCTGAGGAAGAAACGTCGTGCTAAACTTCAGCTATGTCCCCCACACTTTATGCAAGCCCTCCTAGAATCTCAAAGTGAAACGGGGGTCCCGATCCGAGATGATAGACACCAGAACTCCATGTAATCTGACTATCTCCGAGATATAGAGCTTCGTCAGAGCTTCTAAGAATGTTGTCACCTAAATCACCAGAAAATGAGCAGTCTTCGTTAGATGATCGATGATCACTTAGATAGCATCGTGCGAGCGACTGGTCCTCGACAATCCGTTGACGAAGTCCATAGTCACATGCTCCCACTTCCACTCCAGAAGCTCAATCCTCTGCATCACTTCTGCAGGACGCTGGTGCTGAATCTTAACCTGCTGACAGACCAAGCACTTCAGCACGAACTAATTAACATCACGCTTCTTTCCTCTCCACCAGAAAATCCTCTGCAGGTTCCTATACATCTTAGTACTTCTAGGATGCACTGTGTACTTAGAGCCATGAGCCTCATCCAAAATCTCCTGCCTTAGTCCATCTACGTTCGGAACCCATAGACGATCCTGAAAATGCAGACCTCCATCCACTGCGATCTGTAAGTCAAAACCCTCAGCCTCAGTCGCCTGAAGTAAGGAACCCGACTCCGGATCCTCGCTCTGCTTCTGCACTATCCTCTGGACGATAGTTGGCTCGACTCGTAGACTTGCCAACCCCACTCGGTCAGTCTCCTCCGCAAACGGATGCCAAGCAGCCCGGTCCTCCAAAAGCCTCCACTTCTGGACACTCAAGTGAGCAACTGATCCTTCCCACTTCCTGCTCAATGCATCAACAACAGAACTAGCCTTTCCCGGATGATACGAAATGGTGAAGTCGTAGTCCTTGATACGAAAGTCGTGTCCAACCACCACCTCTGCCTTATATTGAACTCCTTCTGTGAGAATAGGTACTTCAAACTCTGATGATCGGTGAACACCTCAAACTACTCCCCATACAGATAGTGCCTCCAAATCTTCAAAGCAAAAACAATGGCTACGAGCTCCAAGTCATGCATGGGATAATTCTTCTCATGCACCTTCAGTTGCCTTGATGCATATGCCACAACCTTCTCATGTTGCATGAGCACACAACCCAAGCCAGTCCTCGATGCATCGTTGTAGATCACAAAACCTCATGATCCACTTGGAAGTGTCATCACTGGTACCGAAGTCAACCTTTGTTTCAGCTCCTGAAAAGCATGCTCGCACTTCCACGACCAATCGAACTTTATTCCCTTCCTGGTAAACGCCGTCAATGGTGCTGTAATTTTGGAGAAATCCTAGATGAATCGCCGGTAATAACCCGTGAGTCCAACAAAACTATGAATCTCTGACACATTGGTTGGCGCCTTCTAGTCCAGGACAACCTCAACCTTTCCTGGGTCCACTATAATGCCATCCTTCAATACTACATGCCCAAGGAACGCCACCTGCTCCAATCAGAATTCACACTTCGAGAACTTTACTAATAGCTCTTACTTCCTCAAAATCTCAAGAACGGTCCTTAGGTGTTCCTCATGTTGCTCCACATCTGGAGAGTAGATCAGGATGTCGTGGACGAACACAATCACGAACTAATCTAGAAAAGGTTTGAACACTCGATAGATCAGATCCATAAAAGTTGTCGGCGCATTGGTCAGTCCGAAAGGCATCACCAAAAAATCGAAGTGACCACAGCGTGTCCTGAATGCAGTCTTCAAAACATCCTCGCCCTTAATTCTCAGGTGGTGATATCTCGACCTCAGATCTATCTTAGAGAACACCTTCGTCGTCTGCAGCTGATCGAACAAGTCATCAATCCTCAGCAGGGGATACCGATTCTTGATCGTCACCTTGTTTAGCATCCTATAGTCGATACACATCCGCATCGACCCGTCCTTCTTCTTCACCAACAACACTGGAGCTCCACATGGAGAAACACTCGGTCTGATGAAACCTTTATCCAGAAGCTCCTACAGTTGCTCCTTCAGTTCCGCTAGCTCTGCCAGAGTCATGCAGTACGGTGCCTTAGACATGGGGCTCATTCCCGACACCAGGTCGATGTAGAATTCAATCTTTCGAGGTGGAGGCAATCCCTGGATATCGTCCAGAAACACATCCAAAAACTCCCGAACCACACCAATCTCCTTCAGAGACTTGACCGCCTTATCGGACGACACCATGCTCGCCAGAAATGCGCAAGAACCCTTCTGTATCAGCCTTCGAGCCTTCAGACCCGAGATCACCACACGACTATCCCTTCTCCGAACACTTTTGTCCACTAGTAGAGGTCCCTTCGGTCGGGAGATCACAACTCTTCTTTCCCGGTAAAGAACACACGCATCGTGGTCAGAAAGCCAATCCATACCGAGGATCACATCAAAATTGGACATACGCAAAACAACAAGGTCAGTCGGAAGGTCCTGATCTCCCAGCACCACCGACACCCTCAAAAGAACCGTCCTCACACCAAGAACGTTGCCGACTGGAGTACTTACCTCCAAGCTGAAAGTTAGCTACACCGGCTCCTTATCCACTACGGCTGTGAACCCCTCTGAAATGAAGGAATGCGTCGCCCTACAATCAAAAAGTGTCTTCGCGACACGACTAGAAATAAACATTTTACCTTCAATGATGTCTCTGGACTTCTCCGTATCCTCAACTCGGATGGCGAATACACGCCCAGCTGGCCTGCCCTGATCTGCATTGTGGCCCTACTATTGTCTTTTTGGCTAAATAATCGCTAATCTATTTTGATGATTAACTAACATATCAATAAACATATGTATTCCATTAATATCATCGCATGCATATATTTTATTTCTAACATTTCAGGAAACAAGTGTGGATGAAGACAAAAAATCAAAATTGAAGAGTATATAGGTTCACATTTCTTTTTCTTAGGCTATACTGTAACTTGGCACTTGAAATCCTTGATGAATTGCATTGCATGACCTTTAGGGAACCTATAGAAGTCTCACTATTAAGTCCATATCAAATTGACTTCAATAGAACATTGACGAAACAAAGAAATTCCATTAGAATAGGATTTTTGGGTCCAGCCGGTCGACCGGTAGGCCATCTGGTTGGACCGATTCCAATATGTGCTTTCACAGTCTCAATCGGTCAACCGAATTCCTTTCCCTATTCGACTGTTACTTCTTGTTAACCAATATTACCCAGTTCGACCGATACTTCTCTCACTCACCAATCATGTAGTGACACGTGTCCTGGTAGAGTAGAAACTGGTCGACCGAAAGTCCATTTTATTCAACCAATTGGTTTCCATATTTGTCTTAAATATGATTGTTATACTTATCATATTATACCAACAGTCGTATACACATACTCACCTAACCCCTATTTTTGTATTTGGTCTATCGGTCGACCACGACCTTTTAAACGGTCGACAGATTCTTGAAACATTCAAACACCAATCTTACTGGAAGTTTCCAGTCGACTGTTCCCACGTCTTCGGTCGACCGTTTGTCGTTGGACTTTTCTGGACATTATTTTTGGACTGCCAAAACTCCCTAAACGAGCAATCGTCCCATATTTTAGTTCGACCATTAACTTAAGTCATGGCCCTATTCATTCGACCGCCCCTTGTTCGGTCGACCGTTTGTCCCTGGACCTATCTGGCCTTCATTTCTGGACAGCATCCGGTCTACCGTTTTGCCTGTGTCGGTCGACCAAACTTATCCTGAATTGTGCCTTGAGCTTTTTTTGTTTTGTGTGTTCTTACACAACCCTATATCAATTTAATCCCAACGGCAAGATTGAGTTTAGAGCTTATAAATAGAGGTGAGAACACATTTATTTGTCACCAATCATTCTCCAAGCTCAAATCTTCTTACTACTCTCAAACTTGTTCTAAACATCTTTGTGCTCACATCTTCCCACTTGAAACTAGCTCATTGATTACATCATTCATTTCAAGTGCCTAAGATTAGTTTGCTGAAGTTTTTACTTCCAGAGTTGTACTAGCTTTTGAAGTGAAGTTCTTCTTAAATTGTGAGAAGGTGGTCCAAGCTTGGCGAGGGTATTTGCAAAGCTTGTGGTGTAAAGGCTTGATCTTGGCGCACAATGGAGATCAAACTAGTAGAGGACGTGAAGTTGCTCGAGGAAGAGCAATTCGTAAGAGAGGACTAGGATCCGATGGTTTGATCAAAACCTCTATACATCCTTGTTGTGGTTTGCTTATCTCTCCCTCATTTTTATTGTTCTAGATTTTAATTTGCATTGATTTTAAAAAATCTTAATTAGTCCATTCACCCCCACCCCGTTTAGACTAATATTAGGGCCTAATAGATCCTACATTTGATATCAGAGTCTTGTTAATTGCATATAAACAAATTCACATTTGTAGCAATGACCCAACAACGCGAGGGATTCCACACCGGTAGACCTCATTTGTTTGATGAAACAAACTTTGCATATTGGAAGAAACACATTATAATTTTCATACAATCATATGATGTTAAATTATCGGTGTTCTTTCAAATATCATACACTCTAAACAAAGAATTAAAACTCTTGACTTGTGATGAATTAGTCATGGTACAAATGAATGTTAAACTCATGAATATACTTATCTGTGGTTTAACCGAAGAAGAGTATGGTAGAATCAATGCATGTGATTCCGCATTTGAAGCATGACATATGTTAGAGAGTCATTTTGAAGGTCGATCATCCGTTAAGGAAACTAGGATACACTCATTCATGCAAAAGTATGAAATGTTTGCAATGAAACCAAATGAATCCATAAGCTAGATGCACAATCGCTTTACTCATATCACTAACTCCTTGAAGAACCTTGGTAAGGTTTTGGTTGAAAGTGATAGGGTACGCAAGTTTCTTTGGTCTCTAACTTTGGAATGGGAGAAAAAGACTATGGCAATTAAACAAGCAAAGATCTCTCAAAGTTGAAGATGGAGGATCTCATAGGAAGCCTCAGGCTTATGAGATTCAAATGGAAGAAAGAAGAGAGAAGGAGAAGGAACGGGAAGGGTCAAGACGGAAAGAAAAGACAATTGCTCTAAAAGCAACCTACGATTTGGAAGCAATCAAAGATGAGGACACCGATGAAGACGTTGCTTTCCTAACCTGCAACTTTAAGAAGTTCCTCTCCAAAAGAAAATTTGCAAAAGGAAAAGGAGAATGATCTCGGACATTCACTTGCTACGAATGCAACAAAACCGGTCATATGAAGAAGGATTGCCCCTTGCTTAGGCTGAGAGATCGTGAACGAAGAGAGGAAAAGAGATATCCTCCTAGAAGAGTAAGGGAGGAGAGACCAAGAAGAAATAGAGAAGAAAGGCCCTCACGAATAGACAAAGAGAAAAGGACTAGAAGACGAGATCATGATGATAACAAGAGAAGGGATCATCGCGAGAAAGATGGGAAGAAGGCCCTCAAGGCCACTTGGGATGACTCAAGCTCATCAAAGGATTCCGACTCCGAGTACTCTCAAGAAGAGGAAGCACACATGTGTTTCATGGCTACTAATGAAGATTCTAACTCAAGACTACCTACATCACCAAAGACGAATGACCAACCACAAGTGGTGGAAATTGACGACGATGAGGTATCCCTTCATGAAACACCTTCTTATGATGACTTGTTAGATGCTTTTCATGAACTTGTTGAGCGTTATGAAATGATTTATCACATTTGATAGCGGGTGCTCGAGGCACATGACGGGAGACTCTCAAGTTCTATAACATAAAACATAAGAAGGGAGGAACTGTCACATTTGGAGACAACGATAAAGGTCACATTGTCGGCATTGGTAATGTTGGCAACACTTCTACTCCAACTATTGAAAAAGTTGTTAGTAGATTGTTTGAAACATATCTTACTAAGTGTTAGTCAATTAACCGATAAGAATTTCCTAGTTGTGTTTGATAAAGCTACATGCCATATCATTTCTAAACATGACATGAAAACCATTTTCAAGGGTTATAGATCAAATAATATTTACATTGTGCATGTTGCTAACCTTAGCAATATGAATGTTGAAACTTGTCTAGTTCCCTCACATGACGAAGCTTGGTTATGGCATAACCATTTGGGACATATTAGTATGTCACAATTGCACAAATTATCCAAACATGAATTGGTTAGAGGACTACCAAAAATTGATTTAAAAAGGACAAGCTTTGTAATGCATGCCAATTTGGAAAACAATTTAAATCTTCTTTCAAATCCTTAAATGTGATGTCAACTTCAAAATCTCTTGAGCTTTTGGACTTGGATATTTTTGGACCCTCACGGACCGTAAGTCTAGGAGGGAAAATATATGCTTTTGTTATTGTTGATGATTTCTCAAGGTTCACTTGGGTTTTGTTTTTAGCAAACAAAAACGATGCTTTTGAAAGATTTAAAAGTTTTTGCCAACGTATTCAAAGGGAAAAATATTCTAACATAATCGCTATTCGTAGTGATCATGGAGGAGAATTTGAAAATGATTTATTTCAAAAAAATTACGAAAAATATGGAATTGAGCATAACTTCTCTTCTCCTCAACAAAATGGGGTAGTTGAGAGGAAAAATAGAACACTTCGAGAAATGGCAAGAACAATGCTTGTGGAAAAATGGCTTCCAAAATATTTTTGGTACGAAGCCGTTAATACGTCTTGCTATGTTTTAAATCGTGTTCTCATTAGAGCCATTTTGAAGAAAACTTCTTTTGAGCTTTGGCATAACCGTATTCCTAAAATCTCTTACTTTAAAGCTTTTGGTTCAAAATGTTTTGTCCTCAATACTAAAGATAATTTGTATAAATTTGATGCAAAATTTGATGAGGCCATCTTTTTGGGGTATTCAGATAGGAGTAAAGCATATAGAGTCTACAATAAATGAACTAGTTGTGTCGAGGAATCTCTACACATCAACTTCAATTAGTTCGCATGTGTAGATAACTCATCTCTTGATGATGATTGCATGAATATCATTAGATATGTACCATCACAAGATGTCACACTTGAGTCTCATCTAGTACCTCCAAGATCTCCACAAGAGGATAAAGAGGAACTTCCCAAGGACTGGACCTATAGAAAGGATCATTCGAAGGACTTTGTGATAGGAGATGTTTCTCAAGGTGTGACAACATGCTCTAGAACTCATGTAGTTTGTGACTCTTGTGCATTTATCTCTACATTAGAACCCAATAAAGTAGAACATGCATGTAATGATGAGTTTTGGCTAATGGCTATGCAGGAAGAGCAAAATCAATTTGTTCGAAATGATGTTTGGGAACTTGTCGAAAAACCAACTAACCAATCGATTATTGGAAATAATTGGATATTTTGAAACCAACATGATGAAGACGGGAATGTAGTTAGAAACAAAGCTAGACTCTTTGCTCAAGGTTACCGCCAAGAGGAGGGGATAGACTTTGATGAAACTTATGCTCTTGTTGCTCTCATGGAAGCCATACGCATGTATTTAGCATATACATCTTTTATGGATATCAAACTTTTTCAAATGGATGTCAAAAGTGCTTTTCTAAATGGATTTATTAATGAAGAAGTTTATGTTGCTCAACCCCCAATCTTTGTAAATGAAACTTACCCAAACCATGTATTTAAACTTCAGAAGGGTCTTTATGGTCTCAAACAAGCTCCTAGAGCTTGGTATGAGAGGTTGAACAACCTCTTAATCAACAAAGGATTCTTTGTGGTAAAGTGGGTACCACTCATTTTGTGAAATCTTATGATCATGGTCTATTAGTGGTACAAATATATGTGAATGATATTATATTTGGTGCAAGTAACCTGCGTCTTTGCGAAGAATTTTCTAAGTCTATGCATGAGGAGTTCGAGATGATCTTAATTGGTGAACTAAATTTCTTTCTCAGACTTCAAATCAAGCAAACTCATGATGAGAACTTCATACACCAAGAAAAATACACAAAGGAACTTCTTAAACGCTTTGGTCTTGAAGATAGCAAGTCATACAAGACTCCCATGAGCACTAGCATTAAACTAGACAAAGATGAAAATGGCAAGGATGTGGACATCACGAAATATCGAGGTATGATCGGATCCTTGATCTACCTTACTGCTAGTCACCCCGATATCATGTTTGCCGTGTGTTTATGTGCTCGTTTTCAAGCATGTCCAAAAGAATATCACTTAAATACTTTAAAATGAAATTTTCGATATCTCAAAGGTTCTCAAGATTTTGGTTTGTTTTACCCCAAGACTTGGGCTTTTGATCTTGTTGCTTATAGAGACACTGACTATGTCGGTTGCATCTTAGATCGTAAAAGCACTTTTTGTGAAAATCATTTGTTTATTGATTTAGTAAGAAACAAAATAGTGTTGCATTGTCAACAACCAATGCCAAATATATTGCCGCCGGTTGTGCATGTGCACAAGTCTTGTGGATAAGGAAAACCCTCAAGGACTTGAAACTTGAGTTTCAAACTACTCCTGTCTTTTGTGATAAGATAGAAGTCATTCAAGAACTAAGCACATAGAAGTAAGACATCACTTTCTTAGACATCATGCAACTAAGGAAGACATCAAAGTTGTTTTCGTCCCCACAAATGAACAATTAGCGGATATTTTCACTAAACCTCTGAGTGTTGATCAATTCCTTCACATAAGACTAAATCTAGGCATGTGCAACTTAAATGACTTATAACTTGGTAATATCATGGCATAATTTCGAAAATTGCATCTTGATTATGGATTTTTGATGTGTTTTGGGCTGTATTTCTTTCTCAAACACGTTACGGTCGACTGAAATTGGTGTTCCATTCGACTGAGTTGCTGTGTTTTGGGTTGTTTTCTTCTTCTGGCTCGTGTTGGTCGACCGGAATACGCTTTTCGTTCGACCGGTGGCTTCCTGCTCCATCTGTTCCATTTGTTCACTTAGGTGATCGGTCGAACAATATCTATGTCGGTCGATCGTTAGCGCTCTACCACTTACTCCTTCGTTCGACCGATTTAAACTGGCTCTTACCCTTATATGTTTTTGTTCGACCGTTCCTCTTGCTTGTTCGACCAGCGTTTTCAGACAATTTTCTACCTCTCTTATCGGGCGACCGGTAAATTTTCTTTGTTCGACCAAAATTTCATGGCCACTTCTAACTCATCTGTTTGGTCGACCATTGGCACTAGATGATCGATCGATTGTAACTGCCAACTTGCTCTTATCTGGTCGGTCGACCATGGAACTATTTCGGTTGACCGCTTGCTCAAATCTCTTCAAATTGTTTCGGAAATTTTAACCTTTCGGTCGACCTTCGTAACGGACCGATCGACCGTTAACTTTTTCTTTTTGCTACATCTAAGGCAAACTCATGCTTTTTTCTTCACTTTTTACTTTTCCCCTCTTTTACCCGACCGTCGCCCCTCCCTCCGGTCGACCATTCCCTCTCTTCTGGCCAGTAATATTATGTTTTTTTCACCACCATTCGTCTCCCCTTTCACTCCTCTACCTTTTCCATCGACTTTTTCACCCTCTCCGTTGTTCAACATGTCGGGTCGAAAGAAGATGACGATTCGCATGAAGCGGGACGACCTGGAAGTTGTGGCTACTGAAGGCCGCACAAAGAGGTGGCAAGATCGTCCCCCCCACATCTCCTAATGTTCGCGATCCACCTGCCCCCCCCCCCCCCCCCCCGACAATTCTGTTCTTCTCCATTGACGACGCTACTCAAACCGTTTGGGATAAGAGTTTTTCGGGTGCTCCATGTCGCCATGTTAAGGTAGCGGATTTTACTGAGTTTTTTTAAAAGCTCATTTAAATGCAAACAAGCTCAAATTTAGTCAAACCACACTTGCATCAAAACCATATTATCCATTTCTTGTTCAATGGTTCTACTGCAATCTTAGAAGGGCCAAGAATCACCACCTCATGACCACCATGATTAATGGGGTAACATATGAAATCATTCCTAACATAATTGCCACTGCTTTAGGCCTTGATTTTGATGGTATTAACCTTAATATAGACCACTGATTGATATCATATCATGCATATATTTTTGTCTTATATCCTTTATTTTTAGCCAAAACAATGCTATGTAGCGAGTCTTATGTTTAAGTTTTAGGAATAAACATGTTTGAGAAGAAGAGACTCGAAAAGGACTTAAACGCAAGGAAAATGACTGAATTGCAAGACTTATGGACTGAGAAGCAAGAGAGAATGATCCGGATGTAAACAAAAAGACTAATGAGTAAATCAAGAAACTCCACACCATCATGACGAGTATTTTGGCAATTAAATCCGGGCATAAACTCCAATAACCGATCCGAGTGCACCCCATGTGAAGAATTGAAGAACTAAAGAAGATATCCGAAAATGGGTCGGATCCGGGGAAAAGTGACCACCAAGTGGCGGTCCAAGACCGCCAATTAGCAATCTATTTTGTTCAGAATCCGACCCGGTTTCTCCCGGATATGGGTTATGTGTTTATGTCTATTCTGGGAATCACTACTGCAAAATACGCTTTACTCGTCACCCAATAGACGTCGACCTTTATGACCACCGACGTCTAGTGGGGAGGGGACAGAATAGACGTCGGCCTTTAGGGAGGCCGACGTCTATATTGTACTATAGACGTCGGGTGTAAGAATACCAAGTTTGGCCGACGTCTATGGTGTATAGACGTCGACCTATAGACGTCGGGTGTGATAGTACCTTGTGTATCCGACGTCTATAGGGTATAGACATCGAGCTATAGACGTCGGATGTTATAGTAGAACGACGTCTATACGCCATGCATATAGACGTCGAGGTATAGACGTCGGCGTTATATAATATCCGACGTCTATAGGTCTTAAAGAAATCTAACAGGTGCGTTTTCTCACCCAAACCCTAGCCGTCCCGCGACCCAATGCTCCTCCGCGACCGATCTCCGACCCATCCGCACCGTCTCCGGCACCGCAACGAGCTCCCAATCTCTCCTCCACTTCTCCGGCCCTCTTCTCCTTCTTCCTCCGGATTTCTCCACATGTAAGTTTAAAGTTCGTTTTTGTTGTTTAAGTTCGTCTTCCTCCGTCCTCCGTTTTTCTCCGCATATTCTATCTAAGTTAGCCTTCATCTCGTGTCGTTTGCAGCCGTCACCGCACCATCTCGTGTCTCCGAACCACAAAGAGCTCCTCCGGCATCACATCTTGTTTAAGTTTGTCTTCCTCCATCCTCCTCTGGTTCGTCACCGCATCATCTCTGTAGAAAAATTAATAAGTGAAAAATATAGGTGGAACGAGTCAAATGTAGTTTGAAATCATATCAAAACAGATCTTAACATGCATATTTGGTATTGATTCCGACTGAAAGTGTATTATCGAGGTTGCATTGAAGTCTAATTAAGATTTATCTTTGTTCATCGGCATATTCGAACCAATGCAATATTAAATTTTCGAGGTTTTACGATAGGTCCATCTAAATGAGAACTTAAATGTTGCAAACTGAACTTAGATTGGTTTGGTTTTCTAGCTTAGATTTGTAATGTGAATGTGAATGTGATGTAATAACTTGGATTGGATTGGATTGGTTTGGTTTGATTTCAGGATTTGAAGAATTTTACATATCAAATTTTAAGTGGAGGTTCTGCCAAAATTTCAATAAAATTTTATTCCCAATTATTATTAATAACATGATAGTTTGTGTTTAAAATGTTTTTCTGTCAATTCAAGTAATTATTTTTAATACTTGCTTTTAATATCATGTATGTTTATTGCCTTAATTTTTTGAATTTTTAATATTATGATAATAACTCATTGCCCCCCTTAAACAACTTGGCCTTTAATAACCCAAAGCAAAAGATTAGACAATATTTGCTAAGTCATTCATCATATAGGATTTGCATGCATTGTATTTTTCTATTATTTACGATTTCTGTCATAGATTGCTTGCGTAAGGTACGTACTATCTTTCACTCATCATTCATTACAAAGCACGCATTAGTTAGTAGGACTTGCATTGAAACAAGAGTGAGGTGAGTGTTTGTTTGGTGTGTTGTTTGTTAGATTAAGGTATGAAAAACACTTAGGGGGCAGTCACCTATAGGAGATGAGGTGGGGGATTTCATCACCCTTTCCTTGGCCCAAAAACCATTTAATAAAAGAGCCTTAATAAAATCAATTAGATGTTGGCCCCTAGGATTTTCGGACGCATTAAGGAGAGGAAACCATTTAAGACCGTTATGGCCTGAATGTCGTTGCCCATCTAGTCTCCCTGAGATTTTAGGAACCTCCGGGTTCTTGATTTCCTATAGATTAGTGGTCCTCGATGTTTAAGACCGTTTCGGCCTGAACATCGTTGCCCATCTAGTCTCCCTGAGATATTAGGGACCTCCGGGTTCTTGATTTCCTACAGACTAGTGGTCCTCGGTGGGACCTCGAAGTTAGGTGTCGTCTATTACTAAGGACCTATAGTGGACTTTAGGCTTGTTTTGGCCTTGATTGCTTAGTTAGATTTCTAACCTTCCTTATTCCACGCTAGATTAAGGACTTCATCTCTTCTCCTCTGAGTCATTCTTTTGTCATCTTAATGTCTCCGAATCTTCTCATCTACGAACACATTCTTTTAAATTGAAATTTATTTCTTTTCTGCAATAATAACTATCATTTTTGCCTATGTTTAGATTGAAATGGATCGAGAGTGGATTGTTTCAAACAGATTGAGTGATGAGTATGAGAACGGAGTGAATATGTTCTTAGAGGTTGCCAAAAAACATTCTAAGAAAATGAAAGACAACGACATGGCGTATTGTCCGTGCAATAAGTGTCATAATATGTCAGTGTTGACTTTTCGGAAAATGAAAGATCATTTGTTTGAGAAAGGTTTCGACCCAAATTACAGACGGTGGATATGGCACGGTGAAAATGAATCATTTAGTCGTTCGAAGAATGATGGAGAAGACGATAGTGTAGAAGATCACTTAGAGGAAATGGTTCAGGATATGGCTGAAAAGTTTTCGTCCAACCCCGATTTACTTGGTAATTTGTTGAGTGACAATGAGAAACTGTTGTATAAGAATTGTACCAAATTCACTAGATTGTCAGCGGTGTTGAAGTTGTACAATTTAAAAGCTGGAAATGGTTGGTCCGATGTGAGTTTCATATCAATGTTGAAGTTACTGAAAGAGATGCTTCCAGATGATAATGAGTTGCCAGATAGAACTTATGATGCAAAGAAAGTGTTGTGCCCTATGGGAATAGAATATAGGAAGATACACGCATGCCCGAACGATTGTATATTGTATAGGGGTGAGTTTGAAAACTTACATTCTTGTCCCAGGTGTAATGTTTCAAGATACAAAATGAAACGTAGTGGACCAAACCACAATGAAGAGGCTGATGAGATGAAAATCAAAGGACCTCCTGCTAAGATTTTGTGGTATCTTCCGATAATACCAAGGCTTAAACGTTTGTTTGCGGGTAAAGAGGATTCCAAGAACATGACATGGCATGCTGATCGTGAGAAACCAAATGATCAGTTGCTACGTCACCTTGCAGATTCACCTCAGTGGAAAAAAATAGATTTCGACTTTCCTGTGTTTGGTGAAGAATCCAGGAATGTACGACTTGGACTCTGTACTGACGGAATGAATCCTTTCGGTATTTTGAGTAGCATTCACAGTTCTTGGCCCGTTCTGCTTGTAATTTACAATCTACCCCGGTGGTTATGCATGAAACGCAAATATATCATGTTGTCCTTAATGATTTCTGGTCCGAAACAACCTGGAAACGACATCGATGTGTATTTAAGACCTTTAATTGATGACCTAAAGAGATTGTGGGATGACGGAGAGTCAATTTTTTATTCTTATCGTAAGGAGTCGTTCCTAATGCGGGCAATGATATTTTGCACGATTAATGACTTTCCAGCTTATGGTAATCTGTCTGGATATTCAGTCAAAGGTCATAAAGCTTGTCCAATTTGCGAGGAAAATACATGTTCTTTGAAACTAGTTAATGGTTCTAAGACTGTCTATCTCGGTCATCGGAGATTTTTGCCGGACTCCCATCCTTATCGTAGGTTGAAGAAGGCATTTAACGGAAAACAGGAGTTTCAAAATCCGCCATTTGAAATCAGCGTCGAAAAGGTGTATGAACGTGTAAGGAACATTGAATGTGAATTTGGAAAACCTTACAAACGAGGAAACGACAAAAGTAGTTGGAAAAAGATCAATATTTTTTGATCTTCCTTACTGGAAAACTTTAGAAGTTAGACATTGTATTGATGTGATGCACGTAGAGAAAAATGTTTGTGATAGTCTTGTTGGCAGTCTGTTGAACATACCTGGTAAAACCAAAGATGGATATAATGCAAGACTTGATCTTGTTGATATTGGTATACGAGCAATGTTGGCACCAGAGAAGAAAGGAGATCGGAATTACTTACCTCCAGCTAGTTATACATTGTCTAGAAAGGAGAAAAGAATTCTCTGTCAGTGTTTGCACGATGTAAGGGTTCCACAAGGTTATTCTTCGAATATCAGTAGTCTTGTTGTTATGAAGGATTTGAAACTTGTGGGGATGAAGTCTCACGATTGTCATACTTTAATGTAGCAGTTGTTACCTGTAGCACTGAGATCCATACTACCGAAAGATGTTAGACATGCAATAATAAACTTGTGTTCCTTTTTCAATAAGATTTGCAGTAAAGTGGTCGATCTTGTGCAGTTAGATAAGTTACAGAATGAAATTGTGGTCACATTATGTCAGTTGGAGATGTTTTCCCCCCTGCTTTTTTCGACATTATGATTCATCTTGTTATTCATTTGGTTAGAGAAGTTAAATTGTGCGGACCAGTTTTTTTAAGGTGAATGTATCCTTTCGAACGTTATATGAAAGTGTTGAAAGGTTATTGCAAAAATTGTCAAAGACCAGATGCTAGTATTGTTGAAGGATACATAGCTGAGGAGGTTATCGAGTTTTGCACTGGATACCTAGCAAACACCAAAACTGTTGGACTTCCGAAGAATCGTCATGATAAACGTGTCAATGGTAAAGGGACACGTGGGATGAAAATGTTAAATCCAAATGGCGATGATTTAATGACAGCATATTTTTATGTGTTGTGCAATTCGAATGAAGTTCAACCTTACCTAAATGAACACATGAAGTTTCTAAAGGAAAGAAATCCTTTGTGGAGTGATCAACAAGTAATTAATAGTCACAATAAGAATTTCATCTCTTGGTTCAAAAACTAGCATACAAGCGTGATGTTTCTGAGACAATACAGTGGTTGGCTTATGGTCCGCATTCTGTTGTGATAAGTTACAGTGGTTATGATATCAATGGATATTCTTTCTACACAGTGTGTGAAGATGTGAAAAGTGCTGTTCAGAACAGTGGTGTCACCTTAATAGCAGAGTCTTTGCATGTGTCTAGTTCTAAAGACAAGAATCCTGTATACGCCGACATGTCCTATTACGGTGTAATTGAAGACATATGGGAGCTAGACTTTGTTAAATTCAAAGTACCTATATTTAGATGCAAGTGGGCTGATAATAAAACTGGAGTTCGAGTGGATGATTATGGCTTCACTTTAATTGATTTTTCAAAAAAAAGGGTATAAAGGAGAACCTTTTATTCTAGCTTCCCAAGCGAAACAAGTCTTCTATGTGGCTGATCCATGTGATAAGAAATGGGCAGTAATTTTGGAAGGGAAGAAAAAAATTGTATCAGATGATAGCCTGATCGAGTATGAAGAGACACCACCTTTCTCTAAGCAAGCACCTGAGTTGAACTCAGTAGATGAAGAAATAAATGTTGAGACTTGTATGTTTAGAGATGACCACGGTGAAGGTATATTGATTGACAATCCATTAAGGAAAAAAAACAGTAAAGGTGCAAATTTTCTGTTGTAACACATTGTAATAGATATTTACTGTCTTTACCTTATTTAATTACTTGCATTTATCTTTTATAGTACAATGGCTCCGAAAAAGAAACTCACTTCCTCCGAGTCTGAAGGCTCGAAGACATACAGTACACGAGGTCCTTGTCTCATGAAAGAATTCGTTGGGAGAAGAAATAGAGACGGTAGAGTTCCAATCCAGTTTGATGACCGTCTTGAGCCGTTAGGCATGCTGTCTGATAATTGGAAGAGTTTTCTGGGTAGCTTAGCGAGGTCCAAAGTTGACATTTGTTATTCCAGTTGGGTTGATGTAGATGAGAAGTTGAAGGACACAATATGGGATAATGTGCAGGTAATGATTCCATTATAGATTTCTATAGTTTTAGTCGAACTTTTGATATATATAAAGTTAACGTGTTGTAGGAATCTTTTGAGTTCCAATCCACTGACAAGTTGAAGAAAAAGTGGATGACATACATGTCAGTTCGTTGGAGGGATTTCAAAACAAATTTAACGAACAAGTACATATTCGGAGAATACCAGGATAGAAATCCATGCGATGTCTATAACTTTATCACTTCGAATCAATGGGAGCTATTCAGAAAATCCAGAGATAGCCTGGAGTTTGAGGTAACTGAGTTTCAAAACAAACTTGTTAGTTATTGATTTTAGTGACAATATAATAAACTTGATTTTAGGCCATCCGAGCAAAAAACCAAAAGATTAGATCTTCTAACAAGTATACACATCGTATGTCTCGAGCGGAGTACCAAAAGTTAGAAGCACAAATGATGGCTGAAAAAATTGCTCAAAGGAAACAGGAGGCAATTGACTATGGTATGAGTGAGGAGCAAGCAAGTAACTTATCTCCTCCTTCTCCGGTAGCTCGTTGTGCTTCTTGAAAGAGAGCGAGAGTAAACTCCAGAGGGGAGTACGTCACAGACGAGTCGCAAGCGATCGGCTCGAAGATAGTAAGTTGCATCACTTATATATATGTTATTAATTCAAAATCATTAATTTTATATCTTTCAAATGGTAGTAAATATTGTTTTAAACTTAGGACTCTCTGAAGTTGAGAGAATCTCAAGGCGAATTTGCTTCCGACGGTCGGAATGATATTCTACGCGAGGCCTTGGGAAACGACGAACACCCTGGTCGTGTGCGAGGGGTTGGGAGTAGAGTTGGACTTCGACAATATTATGGGAAGACTCAACGGTCTACTGCGTCGACTAGTCATACCAAATGCCAGGAAGAGATCGCAGATTTGAAGAAGTCTTTGCAACTTCTTACGGAGAGATTGGATCGTGATTTGCCTACTTCTCCTACCCGTTGTAAGACCGGTTCTTCCGCGGAGACTACTCCTCCAGTTCCTCCAGTGTTCCACCCTGATCAGCAAGATGATTTCGTGTCTCATTCTCGAGAATTGGCCCTCATCGATGATCCCTCATTTGGAAAGTTCACGGATGGATCTAGATCTGCTTTATTTGTCGAAGACCCTGATCGAAGATTGGTGGGACACAGGAAGGTTTATATCATCTCCAGACACCACTTCACAGAGGTAGGAGAGGGAGAATTGAAGGTTGCAGGTTAGAGTTGCTTAGATCCTGGTGCTTTTGTGCCATTTCCGGAAGAAGAGATTGTTACTCTCGGCGATGCTATCGGTGGGTTTGTGCGGTGACCTAGTTATTTAGTAGAGCTAAATGACAAACATGAGGTATAGTTTAACTTTGAAAGACTTTAAACTTCAAATTTGTTAACAATTGTATTTTAACGGTTGTATATATATTTGTAAGATGTCAAGCCCCCGGAGCAAAGGGTCAAACAACCAATCTCCGATCAACATTAATTCGCTTCCAAGTAGGTGTGAAATGTTGTATCAATGTATGGTAGGTAGGGAAGCACAATCCCTAAGTACCTGGGACTTGGAGGGGGATAAAGGGTTGCCTCCCGCTTTGTACGTCACCAAAGAGGATATCATGCAGTTCATGGCGATGGATTCGTTGTGTATCATGATTATCGACATGCAAGTGAAGTAAGTGTTTTTTGTATACAATGAAAAGTATTGAATAATATATCAAAACTGTAATAAATTATAATTTTTATACTTGTAGACATCTTTACGACGCCAGAAGGTCAATATTTCCCGAGGATCAAGTATTTGGATTTATCAGTCCATCTACATATATATACGGGAATGATGATAAATTGGGTCAACTTGGGACATTCTTTAAAGAAGAAGACAAAAGATATTATCTGCTCCCTTATCATGAGAGGTAAACTTTGTAATTCAAAGTGAAATTTTATTTTGTAATAAGCTTCTAATTATATATATAACAGGGCTCATTGGATGCTTGTCGTTGTATGTCCCACGACTAATTCCGCATATTGGTTTGATCTGTTGGGGTCAAATAAACCAAGGGACTCAATAAAGAAACTTCTAAATATGTAAGTTCGTTTAGTCATGAAAAAATATTTCTTCGATTTTTATTAGTATTATTGAATGATATTTTAACTTGTGCTACTCAGGGCAATTAAGGTTTACAGAGCTTTAGGTGGTAGGAGAACAACCACAAAAGCAGGAATAACATGGCATGGAATGAGAGTACGCTCTATCCCATTGTTGTTAATTAAGTTAGGAACAAATATTTAGCGAATTTCTATGTTTGTAGTACCGGAAGCAGGTTGGAAATACGGATGTGGTTACTACGTGATGAGATACATGGAGGAAATCCTCAATGTGGTAACTCAAGACGTATGTCTAACCGAGGTAATGTAGATTGTTATTCAATTGTATATTCAATTGTAGTTTCAATATTTAGTTATTAATATTCAACACACTTGTATTTTTTTGATAGGTTTTCCCAAAAACTAGTGATCCCTTCTCGCAACAGGAGCTCGATGAAACTCGCGACCGATGGGGTCAATATTTCATCAGAAACATGTTGACGAACTAAGAGGTTCTCCTGCCAATAGTATTTTTTGTAATTTAGTTAACAAGTGCACTTGTATTACAAACCTACACTTTATGCCTTAATATAATCGCCTTAATTTTAGAATGAATTAATTGCAAGTGTGTTGAATGTCAATTGTGTATGCTTTGTATGTTTGTGCATGTATGGTTGTATGTTTGTGCATGTATGCTTGTGTGTTTGTGCATGTATGCTTGTGTGTTTGTGCTTGTATGTATATGTGGATGAAATTTTGAGTATTTGTGAACAAATTTATAGGTGAACGAATTTGGTGCAGTTGTATGTACACGAATACGACGAATAAAAACAATTTCGTCGGATGCTATTTATTTTTTGTCTAGGTTTAGGAATACACGACGGCTGTTTATATTACCCGACGTGTATTCCTGTAAAGAAAGGAATAGATGTCGGCCTTATGATGAATCTGACGTATATACTTTAAGGATAGACGTCGTATGTTATTCCACCGACGTCTATCCCTAAAGAATAGACGTGGCATGTTATTGCACCGACGTCTATACCTAAAGCATAGACGTCGGGTGTTGTATAGGCCGACGTCTATACGTTAACGAATATACGTCGGCGTCTAATTACAGCCGACGTCTATTTGTCAGGTATAGACGTCGGCTATACCATAGCCGACGTCTATGTATAGACGACGCACACATAGACGTCAGATTGGGGAGTGCTTATATCCGACGTATATAGCCCCGTACATCCGACGTATATTCCATTTTCTGTAGTAGTGAATGTTTCATTAGTCCAACATCTGGGGATTGTCCCCGATTATCTTTTTCTATGACTATAAATAGAACTCTTCATTCTCCCTTGTAATCTAACTCATTGCTTGGTGGGTTCCCTTTACTTAGAGTAAAGCCTTGGAGCAAAAACTCAAGTAGAGAGATGTTACTTGTCATGTGAGTCA
Organism: Triglochin maritima; assembly: GCA_963682175.1. Classification (NCBI taxonomy): domain Eukaryota; kingdom Viridiplantae; phylum Streptophyta; class Magnoliopsida; order Alismatales; family Juncaginaceae; genus Triglochin; species Triglochin maritima. The sequence continues at coordinate 20,812,934 of OY821770.1, forward strand.
TGAATAAAATAAATCTTTTCTTAGTTCATGTTGTGCCTCTTTTATTGCTTGCATGCTTAGTCTAATTTCGTTTCATTAATCTTACTAGACTTAGTTAACATGTTTTCTTCTCTTAACATAATAGTTAGCTTAATGATTAGTGAGTAGTTCTATCCCTTTTGGGAGGTGGAGATGATGTACATATATGTTTATGAAGTTTGGATGTTTGATGAATTTTTGATTGTGTAGACTTCCATGTTTGTATGTTCATCAGGGGTGTTTTAATCATCTAAATGTTGGGAGATTTTTTATGGGTTTTAAAACAGTGTGCACTTGCACCGACGTCGTGCACTTGCGGTATTTAAAAGAACACATCAACCACCCATACTCTGCCTTAGAGAACACTCCCATTGGTGAAATAATTGATGAACTCTATGCCATTCCACCCGACATGAGAAATGGAAAGGTTGTCCACAATTCCTCTCACTTGCATCCTCTCCCAAGGATATTAGCGCAAATAGTGTCCTACAACCTTTTCCCCAAGTGCGGGCTCCAAACTGAAATATCCCTACTTGAGCTATATTGCATCTATTGTCTTTATAAGAAAATTCCTGTGAATTGGCCGCTTTTATCTTCCTCCACATGTGGCATCGGAAGGGGAGATACCTTCATTACCGGATATGGATATCGGTTATCTTCGTGATCCTCAAGAACAAATGTCAAAGCCGTCACTTCGGAGGTTTACAAATATCCTATTTGTAAGACTACTTTATCCAAAATGAAGTCGATCTCCTCATCCACCAGTCTCTGACGAGGACGCTGAAGACGAAGAAGAAGCAGAGGAAGTGGCTCCTGCTGATCTGAAGTGGATGCCTAGTCAAGGCCCAGCAACACCTTCTCATTCTTGGGGAGAAAGAGATGTCGATGCATGGAATTTTGGTGGTTGATGGACTACGGATCTTCCGAGCTCGAAAGCCTCTTCATCGTATCAGCAGCTGTATGATCAGATGGATCATCTTGAAGCCCATATTGATGCTCGTTTTGACTCTGTGATGAGTGGGATTGACTCTCTCTCATCCCTCCTTCGTGATCAGAGACTCGGTTGATGCTTGTAGTTGTGTTTTAGGTTGTGTGTGTTTCATGTGCTTGTTGTTCTCAGGATTTGGAGTTGCTTTGAACTTTTGAGTCTTTTGTTTTTGCCTTGAACCTTTGAATGATTATGATGTTTGCTTTGGATATTTGGATGTTTACAGGACTAATTTTTTTTTGAGATTTATTGGACATGCTTCATTGCTATTGTTTCTTTTTGGCATATTATCTTTGAGCTTCCATTGTATAATCTCATGACATGTGTTAAGTTCCACGGTAGATTCATGAGTTTTTTTTTGATCATGCCAAATGGGGAGAAATAAATACATGTTCATAGATAGGGTGAGCTATAAGACAGGGGCAGCTTAGTGATTTCTTAGTAATGATAAAACTTGAAAAGAACATGTATTTAGATTGATAGGTTGTCATCATCAAAAAAGGGGAGATTGTTGGCTTTTTGGCTAAATAATTGCTAATTCGTTTTGATGATTAACTAACATATCAATAAACATATGTAATCCATTAATATCATTGCATGCATATATTTTATTTCTACCATTTCAGGAAACAAGTGTGGATGAAGACAAGAAATCAAGAATGAAGAGTAGATAGGTTCACATTTCTTTTTCTTAGGCTATAATGTAACTTGGCACTTGAAATCCTTAATGAATGGCATTGCTTGACCCTTAGGGAACCTATATAAGTCTCACAATTAAGTCCAAATCAAATTGACTTCAATAGAACATCGACGAAACAAAGAAATTCCTGGGTGCAACCGGTCGACCGGTAGGCCATCTAGTTCGACCGATATGTGTTTTCACAATCTTAATCAGTCAACCGAATTCTTTTCCCCGTTCAACCATTACTTCTTGTTAACCAATATTACCCAGTTCGATTGATACTTCTCTCCCTCACCAATCATGTAGTGACACGTGCCCTGTTAGAGTAGAAACTGGTCGACCGAAAGTCCATTTTGTTCGACGGATTGGTTTCCGTATTTGTCTTAAAAATGAGCGTTATACTTGTCGTATTATACCAACGGTCATATACACATACTCACCTACCCCTATTTTCGTATTTGGTCTATCGGTCGACCACCACCTTTTAAACGGTCGACCGATTCTTGAAACACTCCAGCACCAATCTTACTGAAAGTTTCCATCGACCGTTCCCACGTCTTTGGTCGACCGTTTGTCCCCAGACTTTTCTAGATATTATTTTGGACTGCCAAAACTGCCTGAACGGCGACCGTCTCATATTTTAGTTCGACTGTTCACTTAAGTCATAGCCCTATTCGTTCGACCGCCCCTTGTTCAGTTGACCATTTGTCCCTGGACCTGTTTGGACTTCATTTCTGGACAGCATTCGGTCGACCATTTTGCCTGTGTCGGTCGACCAAACTTATCCTGAATTGTGCCTTGAGCTTTTCTGTTTTGTGTATTCTTACACAACCTTATACAAATTTAATCCCAACGGTAAGATTGATTTTAGAGTTTATAAATAGAGTTTAGAACACATTTCTTTGTCACCAATCTTTCTCCAAGCTCAAATCTTCTTACTACTCTCAAACTTGCTCTAAACATCTTTGTGCTCACATCTTCCCACTTGAAACTAGCTCATTGATTGCATCATTCATTTCAAGTGCCCAAGATTAGTTTGCTGAACTTTTATTTCAAGAGTTGTACTAGCTTCCGGAGTGAAGCTTTTCTCGAATTGTGAGAAGGTGGTCCAAGCTTGGCGAGGGTGTTTTCAAAGCTTGTGGTGTAAAGGTTTCATCTCGGCCCGCAACGGAGATCGAACTAGTGGAGGACGTGAAGTTGCTCGAGGAAGAGCAATTCATAAGAGAGGACTAGGATCCGGTGGTTGGATCCAAACCTCTATACACCCTTGTTGTGGTTTGCTTATCTCTCCCTCATTTTTATTGTTCTAGCTTTTAATTTGCATTAATTTTATGGTCTTCCCTGACTTGCACCAGCGCCTGCCCTGCTAGTGCTTGCGCTTTGACCTCCTGGAATCTTCTATGGGCACTCCCGGACAAAATGCCCCATTTAGACACATCTCAGACATGCTCCAGACCTCCTGAAATAGTCTTTGGTGGTGTGTGCTCCACCACAATGCTCCCCTTGTCCCGACGACCATGAGAAGCATCAAACAGTCACTTCCCATCTGTCTGTGGCATCCTGACCAGCACCTTCAATCTCAGACCTCGCTGCAGCCCGTGAACAAACTTCATGGCGTGCTACTCGTCAGTGACATAGATCCCAGGGCTATTCTTTTCCAATGAATGGGACTTGTTGATGTAGGCTTCCAACCACCAGTCTTGATGCTCCAATGCCAGGAACTCCTCGCGTTTCCGATCCTACACATGCTAAGGGAAGAACTTCCTGTTGAACTCAACAAGAAACTCGCCCCAACTGACATCGGTCCTGTCCCTGAACACGGCCCCAACAGTCACCCTCCACCAGGTCATTGCATGCTCCTGGAAGACGTAAATCGCCAAATCCACCTTCCTCTCTGGGGAAAATCGATGACCCTAAAGATTCGCTGGATATTGTAGACCCACTCCTCCACAACATCTGGATCACTCCACCTCAAAAGATCGGCAGATTGTGCCTCATGAATAGTGCACCGAAGTGACTCCAGTAGCTCGGGGTCCCTGAACTTGTCCCTCCATGAGAAAGCCCAAGCGCCCGACAACCTCAAACAACAAGCGACGATCCGCCTCCTAGTCGTCAGTAGTCCCAGAGGACTCGGGTCTCCACCTAGGTGCGATAATCTGCCAATGCAAATATAATCTATTACTGTCAGAATGTAAATTCTAAGAGATGAGAATTTACCAAGAGGGTATAGGCAAACTGCCCCACTAGAGAGTCTTCAGATTCTATACACTTTAGGGACCGACCTGCTCTGATACCAAGTTGTAACCCCCACAATCTCGTGGGTATGCACTCCAGGTAGGAAACAGTAATGTCACGATTAGAGACATCCACGATGACCGAAGAAGTTACAATAAACAGACAAATAGACTAACTCGACAAGATAGGAAAACATACTTGGATAATTGACATATAAAATAACTCAAACAACTGAACATCCATATATGAAATGATCCATTACAACTCTCGAGTTTAAAAAGGAAATACAATAACATAAAGCGGAAGTAAAGATAACTGAAGACTCTTGTCAATGTATCCCTCGTGTACAAAAACTTCAACAACTCCTCCAGTCCTCCATGTTGTAATGTAAGTACCTGAAAGCACCGCATTAACATATGTGTGAGTTTTCAATAAAGAAAACCCAGTATGCCCCAACCAAACCTTTACAGAAACATGCATGAAGTCTAACTAAGACAGTAGCATCAGAAAAATCACAGAAAAACACAATATGCAACAGAAGGCTACGACTCCAATAGTCGCACCAGTCAGGCAACACTTCCAGTCCTATCTTGATCAAGTTTAATGCTCACCCACTTGGCGAGTCGCACCGGCTTGACCCAAAAAAGCACCTTCCCGAACCAATCATACAAACATACCACAAGAACAATTATATAAGATAAGGAACCCAATTAATCATAAAAGAAGAGAGTGCACTTATTATTAATAAAGCAGGAGAGTAGGTCTTACAGTTTAGATGGTCTTGGTCCTAAAATAAACTAATCAAACAATGCAATGGTTGAATGGTAAAGGACAATCGTCCTATCAACATCAACGGGTCCCCTACTAGGACCCGTGTGGGGTGCCAAACCTCTATAAAAATCCCCCGACTCCTTGTGGTTTGCTTGTCTTTCCTTATTTTCTTGTTTATTTGTTTAAATTCCGCTGCACATCTTTGATTACTTAAACAAGTTGTTAATTAGCTTAAAAAGTGATTAGAATTAGAGACCCTCAAGATCCTGCACAGACCACGTGGCATGAAGGTTTTGGGGTCCAACACCTCCGTCAACCAACACCAAGCCAATCGGGTCTAGGCGTGCCACACCCCCGCGACCAAAAAGGAAACTTTCTCGAAATAGGAAACTTTCACGAAACAAGAATAACCACACATTTCAAGAAAATAAACCTAATAAACCATCACACAAGTATAAGAGATGAAGGGATTTTTATTACAGTTTTAGGAAGGCGGGTCTTACACTACGAGGAAGCCACTGGAAGGAACACGAGCAGAATGATCGAAAAACATGTTATTAAAGAGGTTCATTCTATCTACGAGTGAACATATAATTCAAAGTTTCTCTTCCGACATGCATGAATTTTGTTTAACAAGTACCCTAAATGGCAATAGTAATGCAAGGTATATTCAACTAAGACATCTGAAGTCATCTCAACAAATGGAAAGTAGTCCAACGAATAGTAGTAATGAAAAAAGAACTTGGACTACTAAAAGTGGAGACTTCTCATTACCTTCAGACCTACAAACGCCCATTAGCAATGAAGTTGGAACATACACATTTACCTGTCCTGAAGGGGTTAAAAAAAGCAAAAAAAGGAGAACGAAAAAGGAAATTCTCTAACTCGGCAAGCAATGTTGTCTAGTATAGGTGACCAAATGAAATGGTACAGAGACACACGAAATGTAGACATTGTTTAGAAGAGGTAGAAACTTGAATATAACAAACGAAGCTTGAGGCGAGAGAGAAAGAGGTGGACTCAACCTTTATAAAAGTCAAATGAGACACATTATATATTCTGATGTCGAAAGCGACATTGGCATCCGAAGAAAAAATTATAAAAAGTAAATTAATTGCTGAAATGTATTAATGTATCGTAAGCTCGTTGTAATTTTTAATGATTGAAGGATCGTTTTATATGTATTGTAAGATGATTGTAGTTTTTAATGTATTGTAGGGTCGTTTTATTAAGTATTGTAAGCCCATAGTAGTTTTTAATGTACGTATCGTATTTGATAATTTAATATGTATCGTGTTTTTGTTTATTATAATCATGTTTTTATATTCTCAACTTTCATTTTTCCAGAGATTATATTCTCAACTTTCACATTTTTAGGGATTATTTTCAACTTTAACTTTTGCAAAGATTATATTCTCAACTTTCAGCTTTCCAGAGATTATATTCTCAACGTGAACATTTGCAGAGATTATATTCTCAATTTTAACTTTTGTAGAGATTATATTCTCAACTTTAACTTTTGTGGATATTATATTCTCAACTTTCACTATACATAAATCGTCCTAACGATTATATTTCCATCTTTTTCCCAACGTCCCAAATTTTCAAACTCTATAAGACCACATGTTTATCACCCTTTCACTCATCCCCAACCCCCCTTCTCTTGTCTGCTTACTTGTTTCCTATTCAAATTCTAGCAAATAAATTTAGATATCTTTTCAAACTCCACCGTTTGATTCTGACAATGAAAATAGACGTGCATTGGTCGCAGAAATGGATTAATTAATTGAATCGGTGACTTCGTTGTTATCTAAGATGTTTTCTTCAAGCTCTCGAAGGAGGTGGAGAAAAGTCAATCAATCTCGGAACTATGGTAGAAATCATGAAGCCGGTTATAACCCTATTTTTAATGATTACTTCGCTAGAAGTGTTTTGTACTCAGAGCATATGTTCTGAAAAAGATTTAGAATGCGTAAACATGTCTTTCTTCGTATAGTAACTGCTCTTGAGAACATTGATGTATTCTTTCAACCAAAATATGATGTCACTGTAGACCTGGAATATCAACACTACAAAAATGAACTAGAGTCATGTGAATGTTTGCAGCTAAAGAACAACCAGAAATGCCTTACCAATGCTCAGGTTTAGCCTAGGCGACTAATCTTGCTCGGACGCCTAGGCGTTTGGGTAGTCTCACAGGGTTAGGTGATTGTTTTTTTTATTTTTTGTTTATTTTTTCTAAATTTAAACAATTAGGAAAACAAACTTGAAAAAAATAGGAAAATGCAAAAAAAATTATAAAAAAAAACTCTTACATATTTGGGCTTCAAAAAGACACATAGATCACTGACCATAGTCTCTAGGTACCCCCCCCCCCCCCTCTACCCACCCAAATACTTAAGCTTTATATTTTATTGATTTTGGAGTCACTAGTACAAGTTAGAAGGCCAAAAAATTACAATACAAGTTCCCTACAACCCACTCATTCAATTGGACACATTGTTCTAAAGTGTGCACTTGATTGATCGAACTAGAAAAAAACTTCGAACGTCGGAATTCTTGTGCACTGGAGTGGCGAAGTTGGAAGCTTGGAAGAGTTGGAGAATTGAGAATAAGAGTTTAGGAGAGTTGAAGTTGTAGGAGTAGAAAAAATGGGTGGGGAGGGGGTATTCATAAGATAAAGGGGATTAAAAAAATTTAAAAAATAGAAAAAACATGTTGCCACAATAGCAACGACTTTTCAGTGTAGCAACATCTAGTTTTTACTAACCGTTGCTACAGTAGCAACATCTAGTAAACACTAGTCGTTGCTGCACAGGGTCGCCTAGGTGACCAGACGATCGCCCAAACCACACACTAGAGTGTGCAGTATGCGACAACCAATGCATGTGTTTGTATTGAGATGGAGAAGCTCATGAGAGAGATTTCTGGTAGCTCTTCCACTTGTTGGATTTTTGTGATCATTTTACCCTCGTTTATTCCAGCAAATACTTGCACAAGCTTTTTTTAATCAAAATCTAGGGGAGGCAATTTCGGGATTTGTTTCGACAAGACATCTCGAGCTCCCAGAAGTCTTCTCCTCATCCATACAACTCTCAACCTCTGGGGAAGAAGCTGCTTCTAGATTCTCATTTCCAGAAGCTGACTTCTCACCAAAAGCTCAATCTGGGAGTCCTATCTAAACCAAGCCATGGTTGACAAGATTAAAGAAAAAAGATTATGGATAAATATTTTGGAATGGAAAAACAGAGGTGACCGAAAGAGAAATATGTTTTTTAATAAAAATATCGTTGTAAGTGCTGTAATATTATCTTTTTTTAAGGTATTTGATCGATAAGATGAAAGAAAACATTTAGGATGTTTTTAAAAATATCACAAAGATACCTATGTATATATCAGACTAGGCCGTGAGTCACGTCCGACACGACACTTTTTTTTACACAACTGTAGAACACTTAAGCCACGAACTCCAGAAGCAAAGCCGCCGTCGCCGCATCCGAGAGAACTCTAAGATGGAAGACGGGTTCCCGGCGTCGAGGCTATTCTCACAAGGCTACTCCTACACGTACGATGACGTCATCGTCCTCCCTGGCTTCATCGACTTCCCTGCCGACGCCGTCGACCTCTCCACCCGCGTGTCCCGCCGGGTTCCCCTCTCCGTCCCCATCGTCGCCTCCCCGATGGATACCGTTTCCGAGTCTACCATGGCCGCCGCCATCGCCTCCCTCGGCGGCCTCGCCGTCCTCCACTACAACAACTCCCCTTCCCACCAGGCTTCTCTTCTCAAGGCCTCCAAGGCCCTCCGCGTGCCCCTCTCCGCGTCCCCCGTCTTCGTCTCGCCTTCGGATGTTCTTGATGACTTCTTGCCGTCCGGAGGTAGGGCTCTTGTCGTTGAGGGATCGAGATTGGTTGGGGTGGTCGGGAGGGAGGATTGGGAGAATAACAAGGACAGACGGGTCAGGGAGTACATGAAGGACCCGCCCGTTTCCGTTCCGGAGGGGTACGATTTGGATAAAGTCGCCGCCTTTATGGCCGCGAAGGGCGTCGAGGCGGTGCAGATGGTGGCCGACGGTTCGGAGGAGGTTTTGGGGTTGGTTACAGAAGAGGATGTGAGAAGGATCAGCGGGTACCCGAAGCTCGGGCTTCCGTCATTGGGACCTGACGGGAAGTTTTTGGTTGGGGCGGCTGTTGGGACCAGGGAGGAGGATAAGAGGAGACTCGAGCATCTCGTGGCCGCCGGGGTTGATGTTGTTGTTCTCGATAGCTCTCAGGGGAACTCCAGCTATCAGCTTGATATGATTAAGTATGTCAAGAGGACTTACCCGGAGTTGGATGTGATCGGGGGGAATGTCGTGACGACGTATCAGGCCCAGAATTTGATCCAGGCTGGGGTTGATGGGTTGAGAGTGGGGATGGGGTCCGGATCCATCTGTACAACTCAGGAGGTTTGTGCTGTTGGTAGAGGGCAGGTGAGGATTTTGCTTCCGTTTTACAGTTTTGTTGGGTTTTTTCTTTGTCTCATGGAGATGATGTTTTTTATACTTATAATTGACTAAGTTTTGTTGGTTGCATCAACTTTTTCGGGCAAGGGGATCTAAGTTATAATTGATTATCTAGGATGCCCAAGTGATGTGCATTTATATAAGTCTGTATCTTGATGAGTTAATATTAATTTCCGTTAAGCCATTCAACATATCTTTATGTTGTTGCGTCCATACATTTCAATGTCCGCGAGTTCCGGCGTCTCTTTGTTATATTATTTCTAACTGCTTAAAAAGATTATAACTTGAGTCCATAACGTTGCATTTTGAACTCTCAAAAGTCAAAAGTCAATATTTAGAGATTGCACTTGCTAACTTTGTTCCTCTTCATTTTACTTTTACCCTTTTCAAGTCAATATCTAGAGATCTAGGCATGTTTCTAACCTTATTATAATGGCCACTACTTTTGTAAAATGTACTGGTTGATCCTGACTTAGTTATTGTGTCATGGCAATAATTATCATTGTGTTTTGGTTGTATGGATCTAGGAAGACTGGAAGCATTGTATTGAAGTTCACTCATCATCAGTGTAACGTCCCGAAACAGCGGAAGATTTAAAATTTCGAAATAACGAATAAAACTGACAACTCAAGGCGGGAACGTCACTAATATATAAATATATAAATCCGGGTGCACCCAAAATACATGGAGTTTACAAAAGGTGTACAACTACAATCCAGATGAAAGAAATGAAAATACAAGTAGTCGTACAATCTCGCAAATGCCGAAGAGGATCCGACTCCAAAGCGCTCCGTCCTCGGTCACCACCCACCCGGACCTACTGTGGTCCTGAAATAAAAAGTGCAACAACAATGCCTGAGTTTCCTGAAAGGAAACCCCGTATACCAAGCCCCTACATGTATGCAAGACTATCAATGAAACCTATCATACTAGTCATCATGGCATGACATCAATGCGATACATAAAACAATCCCACCACGGGTAAACAATCCCACCACGGGAAACACAGGACCTCTGTCCGCAACTGTAAGGGGTCCCACTCTGAGACCTACCGTAGGCACATACGGTCTAGCAGAAGGTACGCAACGAACCCCACACGCGACTACTCTAGTCAAGGGATCGGTGAGGAGCGTCCGCACGCCTGCGCAAAGTAGAAATCAGCTGAAATCTCGAGGTCAACACCTCACCAACGGGGCCGTCGCCCAGGTCGGTCCACTCATCTGGAGGAGCCCGTCCAGACTACCCTGCCGGAAAACATCGTCGGCAGTCCATACCCTCACCGGAACAGCATCGGTGGGACACCATTGCCCGGAAACGTCGTCGGACGGCACTTCCGCCGGAACAGCATCGGCAGAACAATCATCACCCGGAACAGCATCGGGTGGAACGATCATCGCCTCGTCTACACGAGCGATCCGAGCTCAAACAGCCCGCAGGGTCAACATGCTCCAACGAGTCGTGCACCTCGTGCACCGGGATCCGCAATCCCTTAGGCCTGCTACTCTACTGTGAGTCAGAACATCAAGGCTACGTCGCCCTCCATCTGTGGAGACGACACGTCCAAGATGCCCACACTCTTCCACACGGCGGTCCCTGGGCAGGCACGCAGAACGCACCCACCGTCACCTCCCGGCTCACGCGCTAAGCGAGGACACGGATTTCCGTGGACAGAGTTGACATCTCACTAGGACAAGAAAACCAGTACTGTGCCCCATCGGTCGACCGAATCAGGCAAACCGGTCGACCGAAACCAACAGTAACGGTCGAACGGATTTCCTCCAAACGGTCGAACAAAGTGCCCAACTCTCTGTCTCCAATCGGTCGAACCAGCGGAAAGAACCGGTCGACCGGACAGGTCAAAATCCTAGGTCTGACTAAGTCAAAATCAATTCAACTATCGGTCGACCGACTCAAGGGTCCCGGTCGACTGAACATTACAGGGTCAGCCTAGTAATTCTAAGTCATATAATCGGTCGAACGCATATACTAACCGGTCGAACCAACAAGCAGTAAACAACAAATAACTTAAGTTCCGGTCGAACCACAAGGCTCGTTCGACCGGAAACAGGCAACATCAAACGCGAACCCACGAAATTTGGCATAACCGGTCGACCGCCCCAAGGCATCGTCCGACCGGTTCTGGGCAAAACATCAATTTACACTAGCACCGGTCGACCGTTGGTCGACAGCAACCTTGCACCAGCCAAGGATTTTACGCTGTTTTCTTGTCGCCGGCGAGGTCTCCGACCTCCCGCGACCGACCCACACTTCCCCCAACATGGAGAACCACAAAACACACTAATGCTTGGTATACCTCAAAAGAAAGACGAATCCGCCGGAGCAACGCTCACGCCCGTCCCCTCCACACGCGCGACCTCCTCACGCCGGAGCCTCCGCGCCGCCTTCTTCCTCCACTGGTCGCCGGAAAAACAAGGAGAAGAGGTGGTGAGTTTCGGTGGAAAAGAAAAGGGAAGGAAAGGGAGAAGAGAGGGTTGGGTTGGGTTTAAATATAAAAACCTACACCTACCCCCCATACTCCTCACCATACCCACCATACTCCTCACCTCACTCCACCCCACTCCTCTCTCCACTCCCCCACGTCCTAGACCTTACGATCCACCCTCCTTAAAAGGATTTCGTCCCGAAATCAAAGCAAGCTACTCACCGAAAAGCTCTGGGTATTGCCTTCTGACGTCCTCCTCAATCTCCCAAGTGGCCTCGCGCTCGCTATGATGCTGCCACCGGACCTTCACCATCGGAATGGTCCTCCTCCTGAGCTGATGATCCATACGATCAACAATCTCGACTGGCCTCTCCTCGAGCGACAAGTCCTGCTGAATCTCTCGCACTGCAATCTCAATCACGTGCGACGGATCTGCAACGTACTTCCTTAGCATCGATACATGGAAGACGTTGTGAAGACCCGAAAACTGCGACGGCAACGCAATCCGGTAGGCAACCTCTCCAACTCGGTCCAAGATCTCAAACGGCCCAACATACCTCGGACTGAGCTTCCCCTTCTTCCCAAACCTCATCACACCTCGGGCAGGGGAAATCTTCAGAAACACATGGTCGCCCACCTCGAAACTCAGCGCTCGTCTGCGTCGATCTGCATAACTCTTCTGCCTGCTCTGTGCGGTGGCCAGTCTCCTCCTGATCACATCCACCTTCTCTGCATACATCTGCACGATCTCTGGCCCCACTAACTGCCTCTCGCCCACATCACTCCAGCATACCGGTGATCTGCAAGGCCTCCCGTACAAGGCCTCGTACGGTGCCATCCCAATACTCGAGTGGTAGCTGTTGTTGTAGGCGAACTCTATCAGCGGCAAGTGCTCATCCCAGTGCCCTGCCCAGTCCAGTGTGCATGCTCTCAGCATATCCTCCAAGGTCTGAATCGTCCTCTCTGACTGACCATCGGTCTGCGGATGGAACGCTATACTGAATCTCAGACGCGTCCCCAAAGCCTGCTGCAGACTCCCCCAAAATCTGGAAGTGAAACGAGGATCTCGATCGGAGATGATGCTCACTGGCACCCCATGCAACCTGACTATCTCCTCCACGTACAACTTAGCTAGACCCTCCAAAGGCAACGTGGTCCTGATCGCTAAGAAATGCGCCGACTTGGTCAGTCGATCGACTATCACCCAAATCGCGTCGTGGAATCTCCTCGTCTTCGGCAATCCTGTGACAAAATCCATCGTCACGTGCTCCCACTTCCACTCGGGAAGCTCGATACACTGCATCGGTCCTGCTGGTCGCTGATGCTCGATCTTCACCTGCTGGCAGACCAAGCATCTGCTCACAAACTCCGCTATGTCTCGCTTCATCCCCTTCCACCAGAAATTACGCTGCAGGTCCTTATACATCTTCGTTCTCCCCGGGTGAATGGAATATCGTGCTCGGTGTGCCTCCTCCATGATCTCTCTCAGCTCATCCACCCTCGGCACCCAAATACGGCTTCTGAACCTCAGACCACCATCTGCTCCAATGCTGAAATCAGATCCCTCCTGAGCAGACAACTGCACTAGACCAGCCAACTCCGCATCGGTACCCTGAGCCTGCACAACTCTCGAGACAGTCTGCGGCTCAACTCTCAAACCAGCAATCACTGCCCCCTCTGCTGACCCAGCAAACGGCCTCCACTCTGACAAGGCCTCGAGTAGCATCCACTCCTGGATGCACAGACTCGCAACTGAAACCTCCACCTTCCTGCTCAGCGCATCTGCAACCGAATTCGCCTTCCCCGGATGATAGGAAATGGTGAAGTCGTAGTCCTTAATGAACTCGAGCCATCTGCGCTGCCTCATATTCAGCTCCTTCTGCGAGAACAAGTACTTCAGACTCTGATGATCGGTGAAGACCTCGAACTGCTCGCCATACAGATAGTGCCGCCAGGTCTTCAACGCGTGAACTACTGCTGCTAGCTCCAGATCGTGAGTCGGGTAGTTCTTCTCGTGCACCTTCAGCTGCCTCGAAGCGTACGCGACCACCTTCCCATGCTGCATCAGAACACAACCCAAGCCTACTCCTGATGCATCGCTGTAAATCACGTAGCCTCCACTGCCACTCGGTAGCGTCAGAATAGGTGCTGTCGTCAATCGCCTCTTCAGCTCCTGAAAGCTGTCCTCGCACTTCTGGGACCAAACGAACTTGACGCCTTTCTGCGTCAATGCTGTCAGCGACGATGCAAGTCTGGAGAAGTCCTGGATAAACCGCCTGTAGTACCCTGCCAGACCTACGAAGCTCCTGATCTCCGTCACGCTCGTCGGGGCTCTCCACTGAGTCACTGCCTCGACCTTCGCTGGGTCCACTGAGATCCCGTCCTTCGACACGATGTGTCCCAAGAACGCCACCTGATCCAACCAAAACTCGCACTTCTTGTACTTGGCATACAACTGCTGATCCCTCAAGATGCCAAGCACAATCCTCAAGTGCTCTCGGTGCTGCTCCCAGTCCGGCGAGTACACCAAGATGTCGTCGACGAACACAATCACAAAACTGTCAAGGTATGGCTTGAACGTTCTGTTCATCAGGTCCATGAATGCTGCAGGTGCATTCGTCAATCCAAACGGCATCACCAGAAACTCGTAGTGCCCGTACCGTGTCCTGAAGGCTGTCTTCTGAACATCTGCCTCCCTGATCCTCAGCTGATGATACCCAGATCTCAAATCAATCTTCGAGAAGACCTTCGCCGTCTGTAACTGATCAAACAGGTCCTCGATCCTGGGTAAGGGATACCGGTTCCTAACGGTAACCTTATTCAGCATCCTATAGTCGATGCACATCCGCAACGACCCATCCTTCTTCTTCACGAACAAGACTGACGCTCCCCATGGCGAGACGCTAGGTCGGATGAACCCAGTATCCATCAACTCCTGCAACTGCTTCTTCAGCTCAGCTAACTCTGCAGGTGCCATCCTATACGGAGCCTTCGACTGCGGAGTCGCACCCTCCACCAAGTCGATGCCGAACTCGATCTCTCTGTGTGGCGGTAGCCCCGGAATATCCACTGGAAACACATCTGCGAAATCCCGTACCACCTCGATGTCCTCCAGACTCCTCGACTCTGAATCTGACACTACCAGTGTGGCCACATAAGCTCTGCATCCCTGCTGGATCAATCTCTATGCCTTCACTGCCGAGACCATAATCCGACCTCTGCCTCTCAGCCCTCTAATCACAATATCTGGCAGGTCCTCCCTCGGAATCGGAACCTTCTTCTCGCGGCAAAAGACCCTAACATCGTACTGGGACAGCCAATCCATCCCAAGTATGACGTCGAAGTCCCCCATCGGTAGCAAGACCAGATCTGCCGGAAAATCTTGGTCTCCCGAAACAACTGTGGTGCCGGGGAGGAAGCTCCCCACAGTGCCCACCTCACCCATGGGCGTACTGACTTCCAAACACACAGTCAGCAGCTCAGGGGTCCGACCCAACTCGCCAGCAAACTTCTCCGAAATCAAGGAGTGAGTGGCACCGCAATCAAAAAGGACTCTAGCAACACGACCAGAAACAGAAAGAGTACCTTCCACCACAGTGTTGGAGTCCCTCGCCTCCTCAGCCTGGATGGTGAAAACCCGCCCGGCGACTCTTCTCGGTCCCGGTGGTGCAACTGCGCGACTGCCTCCGCTCCTGCCTGCTGCTGGCGGTCCTGGCCTCCTACTCGGCTCTCCCCGCCTCTGCGGACAATCTCGAATGAAGTGCCCCAACTGGCCGCAACCCAGACATGCACCAGTACGACGGGGACACTCCTGCCCCGGATGAGCTCCACCACAAGAACTGCACATCCCGGCCCGACGTGCTCCTCCCCCATCAGACCGAGGCCTCTTGCCGGCCACCACTGCGGAACGGCCAGCTGCACGCCCCACTGCACTACCCTGAGGTCTCCTAGCCTCCTGGTAGTTCTCCTGGAAGTCCCGATCAAGAACTGTCGCGCACTCCACTGCATCTGCCAGAGTCCGCGGCATACTGGTGAGAACACGAGACCTCAACTGCTTCCTCAGTCCCCTCACAAACTTCCTCGCTCTCTGCTCCTGAGTAACATAAATCTCTGGACAGTAGCGCTCCAGGGCGTTGTACCGATCGACGTAGGCAGCTAACGTCATATCCCTCTGCTCCAACGCCAGGAACTCCTCTCTCTTCGCATCTCTGACATGCGGCGGGAAGTATTTCTGATTAAACTCCTCCAGAAACTCCTCCCAAGTCACATCATCTCGGTCGGCGAACACAACTGCAGATGTACTCCTCCACCAGCTCGACGCCTGACCTCTCAGCACGTAGGTAGCCAGACCTACCTGCAGCTCTGGTGCACATCCAATCGCACGGAAGATCTTCTGAATCGTGAAGATCCAGTCCTCAGCCAGCTCAGGATCCACTCCGCCCTCAAAAGTCGGAGGATGCTGCCTCATGAACCTGTCGTGCACCGCACCAGGTCCTGCCTGCTCAGCTCGGACAGCCTGGCGCTCCAGAAACTCGCCCAGCCTGTCCATAGTGCCATAGAGCGTACGCCGCTCCTCCCATGCCGCGCCTCCCGTCCCTCAATGGAACTACGCGGCAGGGGCGTACCTCTCACACGCCTCGGAGGCATCTGCCATAACAACAATCAACAAATAAGCAACAATGCATGCATGAGCTACAGAAAGTAATGCATGCCTCTAACACTACTCCTAAGGGTGGTTCTTTAGACGAAGACACAGGAATCGACCGCTCTGATACCAAGTTGTAACGTCCCGAAACAGCGGAAGATTTAAAATTTCGAAATAACGAATAAAACTGACAACTCAAGGCGGGAACGTCACTAATATATAAATATATAAATCCGGATGCACCCAAAATACATGGAGTTTACAAAAGGTGTACAACTACAATCCAGATTAAAGAAATGAAAATACAAGTAGTCGTACAATCTCGCAAATGCCGAAGAGGATCCGACTCCAAAGCGCTCCGTCCTCGGTCACCACCCACCCGGACCTACTGTGGTCCTGAAATAAAAAGTGCAACAACAATGCCTGAGTTTCCTGAAAGGAAACCCCGTATACCAAGCCCCTACATGTATGCAAGACTATCAATGAAACCTATCATACTAGTCATCATGGCATGGCATCAATGCGATACATAAAACAATCCCACCACGGGTAAACAATCCCACCACGGAGAAACACAGGACCTCTGTCCGCAACTGTAAGGGGTCCCACTCTGAGACCTACCGTAGGCACATACGGTCTAGCAGAAGGTACGCAACGAACCCCACACGCGACTACTCTAGTCAAGGGATCGGTGAGGAGCGTCCGCACGCCTGCGCAAAGTAGAAATCAGCTGAAATCTCGAGGTCAACACCTCACCAACGGGGCCGTCGCCCAGGTCGGTCCACTCATCTGGAGGAGCCCGTCCAGACTACCCTGCCGGAAAACATCGTCGGCAGTCCATACCCTCACCGGAACAGCATCGGTGGGACACCATTGCCCGGAAACGTCGTCGGACGGCACTTCCGCCGGAACAGCATCGGCAGAACAATCATCACCCGGAACAGCATCGGGTGGAACGATCATCGCCTCGTCTACACGAGCGATCCGAGCTCAAACAGCCCGCAGGGTCAACATGCTCCAACGAGTCGTGCACCTCGTGCACCGGGATCCGCAATCCCTTAGGCCTGCTACTCTACTGTGAGTCAGAACATCAAGGCTACGTCGCCCTCCATCTGTGGAGACGACACGTCCAAGATGCCCACACTCTTCCACACGGCGGTCCCTGGGTAGGCACGCAGAACGCACCTACCGTCACCTCCCGGCTCACGCGCTAAGCGAGGACACGGATTTCCGTGGACAGAGTTGACATCTCACTAGGACAAGAAAACCAGTACTGTGCCCCATCGGTCGACCGAATCAGGCAAACCGGTCGACCGAAACCAACAGTAACGGTCGAACGGATTTCCTCCAAACGGTCGAACAAAGTGCCCAACTCTCTGTCTCCAATCGGTCGAACCAGCGGAAAGAACCGGTCGACCGGACAGGTCAAAATCCTAGGTCTGACTAAGTCAAAATCAATTCAACTATCGGTCGACCGACTCAAGGGTCCCGGTCGACCGAACATTACAGGGTCAGCCTAGTAATTCTAAGTCATATAATCGGTCGAACGCATATACTAACCGGTCGAACCAACAAGCAGTAAACAACAAATAACTTAAGTTCCGGTCGAACCACAAGGCTCGTTCGACCGGAAACAGGCAACATCAAACGCGAACCCACGAAATTTGGCATAACCGGTCGACCGCCCCAAGGCATCGTCCGACCGGTTCTGGGCAAAACATCAATTTACACTAGCACCGGTCGACCGCCCGAAGGCACCGGTCGACCGTTGGTCGACAGCAACCTTGCACCAGCCAAGGATTTTACGCTGTTTTCTTGTCGCCGGCGAGGTCTCCGACCTCCCGCGACCGACCCACACTTCCCCCAACATGGAGAACCACAAAAGACACTAATGCTTGGCATACCTCAAAAGAAAGACGAATCCGCCGGAGCAACGCTCACGCCCGTCCCCTCCACACGCGCGACCTCCTCACGCCGGAGCCTCCGCGCCGCCTTCTTCCTCCACTGGTCGCCGGAAAAACAAGGAGAAGAGGTGGTGAGTTTCGGTGGAAAAGAAAAGGGAAGGAAAGGGAGAAGAGAGGGTTGGGTTGGGTTTAAATATAAAAACCTACACCTACCCCCCATACTCCTCACCATACCCACCATACTCCTCACCTCACTCCACCCCACTCCTCTCTCCACTCCCCCACGTCCTAGACCTTACAATCAGGGCCAATGTAGTGAAAATTTTCTTGTACAGACTTTCATGTAATAGTAAACAAATGACAAGATGCACTTGAAGTTTCAACAACTTTTTCCATATGAATACTGTTATGATGCTATTGATGAATTTGATCTTCTCAGAACTCTTTCTGGCAGTTGGCACTTTAAGCTACCTTCTTTGCCACTCATTTATCCTTGCACCCATATTCTTGCATCTTTGTTTGATTTTCAACGCAGTTCTTAGTTTGACATGCCTCTTGATCTGATTTTACATGGTTATATAAATATAATATTATGATTTGGCCACGCATACATGTCAAGCAAAATGCTTATTTTTGTGCTATTTGATGCTCTATAGGCAACTGCAGTTTACAAAGTCTCATATATTGCAAAGGACAGCGGGGTGCCTGTGATTGCTGATGGTGGAATATCTAATTCTGGACACATTGTCAAAGCACTGTTACTGGGAGCTTCTTCGGTCATGATGGGAAGCTTCCTGGCCGGTAGCTCTGAAGCTCCTGGCAAATATGTGGAACAGGTAAATTTAAATGATGTAATTTTGGAATGTCAACAAATAACAACAACAAAGTCTTTTATCCCAGACTAGTTGGGGTAGACTACAAATGAAACTCTAAGGAGTCACGGTTCAGACACTTGAATCACCTTCATCCACGCGTTTCTATCTAATGCAAATTTTCGAGGAACATTCCAATCTTTTAAATCTCTTTTGACCGCTTCCTCCCAAATCAATCGTGGTCTGCATCTTCCACTTTTTATGTCTTCGATCCGATTCAATACATTTCTTCTTATAGGTGCCTGCATAGGTCTTTTTTGTACATGTTCATACCATCTCAGTCTGTGTTGGATAACTTTCTCTTTCATTGGAGCAACTCCAACTCTCTCACGAATGTTTTCATTTCTAATCTGATCCATTCGCGTAAGGTCAGACATCCACCTCAACATCCTCATTTCAGATACACTCATCTTTTGTATATGTTGTCTTTTAGTGGCTCAACATTTCGCACCATATAGTATTGCAAGTCTTATTGCGGTTTTATAAAACTTTCCTTTTAACTTAAGTGGAATTTTCTTGTCACATAAGACACCTGAGACTTGTCGCCATTTCATCCATCCTGCTCTAATCTTATGGTTAACATCTTCATCGATCTCCCCATCTTTTTGAAGTATTGATCCAAGATATCTAAACATATCTTTTCTACGCACCACTTACCATCTAATATAATTGTCTCTTCCTTGGTATTAACGATACTGAAACAACATTTCATATATTCAGTTTTAGATCTACTTAGTTTAAAACCTTTTGTTTTTAAAGTATTTCTCCACAACTCTAGTTTTCTCTCTACACCTACCTTACTCTCGTCAATTAATACTACATCATCCGCAAAAAACATACACCATGGAACCTCACATTGTAAGTCTTTTTTCACCTCGTCCATTACTAAAGCAAATAGATATGGACTTAAAGCTGAACCCTGATGAAGTCCAATCTTAATTGGAAAAGATTTAGTCACACCATCACAAATTCTAATGTTAGTTTCAACTCCTTCATACATATCTTTAATTAAATTCACATATTTTGTTGATACTTTTTTTTTCTCAAGGGCCCACCACATAACATTTCTTGGAACTCTATCATATGCCTTTTCTAAATCAATAAAAACCAAAATGTTATGTAATTTTGGAATGTCAAAATACTGAAAAAATGGAACATTGAAATGATAAAATTCAACGTAATTCTATTCTCTATGCATTGCAAGATGAATTCATCTTGTATAAGGCCTCAATTAGACTTAATACACTTATCTTATAGACACATCAGTTCTGTTTTAATCTTTTTATCGTTAAAATGACTGCATTGAAAGAAAAGATTACAATACACATCATTACTTAGCCAGTATAACTCTGATAAGGACAGAGGACAATTTTCTGATTTTACAAACTAAACCAAAATCTAGCAACAACTACTAATACTCCATCTCTCCACATAGCCAAACAACAATTAAACCAACATCCAAACAAAGTTCAGTCTTGCTTTGCTCTTGTGTACACACCTGATGGTCTATAAACAACAATTAAACCAACATCTCTATAGATATAGTCTATAACCTATACTTCTAAACGTAACATTTTTGGTATCAAACCGAGAAGGGTTCAGAAGATCCTGGAAAAGGGGGAAAACAAAACAAAACAAAATAATAACTAAATCTTTCAACTGGTCCATTTCATAGGTATCCATCATTGGATGACTGATTTACCCTCTAATATTGGCGTATTGCCAAAGAGGGAGTAAATGTAGATAGCCGAGGGAAATAATTGCATAAATTGCACAAACTTTATGCAGTTATGCAGTAGTCATAGATGCCCAAAGCCCTAACCATCACATATGCAATGCACTCTCAACATGTTACTGCTATTATTATTATTAACCATGTGTACAAAACCTATCATTTCACATTTATAGCAGATCGATCAATATGTTAGGGTGAATACGGGTCCACTGGGTATGAAGTTGAGAGCATTAATTATTTGTTCTTTTGTCAACGACAAAAGATGTATTTTTCTTCTCTGTAGGAAGCATGAATATTTGTGATGGTTACTCAATGCCTATAGACAAATTTAATATTTCATTTGAAGAACCTATTTAAAGTAATTATAAGTTTTATTTCAAATACTTGGTAGGACTTTTACAAAACATCCAAAATTATCCAAGATATACGTCATAGCATGTTTTTTGGAATACGTCTGTAAGGATTTCTGGACTGAATTGACAGTATACTTCAATTTTCATTTCAACTGACCTTTGTTTCGATGTTTTTTTGTTTTCCAAACACAATTTAGTATTTGACTATTTTGTAGATGATAGACAATTATTGATAAAATATTCTTGCCTTACAATATCTTGCTTTATGAAATGCATGACATGTACATGTCTTGTACTTGTATCTGGTGTACTTTCTTATAGCTATAATTCCTATTATGGAATCAATTGCTTATAATCTGTACTGATATAAAAAAGCTTATTCTTGTCTACGCAATTTTGTTTGTTACAGACTTACAGTAACAGGCAAAACAAGCTAGTCAACAAAATGTGGAGAAATTGTTCAAATGACGGGAAAATGTAACGCACGAAAAATCTAGATTAAATATCAATGATGATGCAACAGCTAGTGGGTGGGCCTCAACATAATGGTACCCTATCAATTGTCCGTTTGAAATCCATGAGCTAGTGAGATCCAATGGAGGAAACGTAATTCTGTGATGGAATTCAATACTTCCAACATAATATTTAGGACTGCATGATGTAATTATACTCTCCAAGAGGAATATTGGCGTTATGTTTTCCATCTACAGATCCATATTGGCTGTCATGGTGTTCATGACTCCAATGGTTGTCCATGCCCCCCCCCCCCCCCCCCCCCCCCCCCCCCAGCTGCAACTTTTAGCATAATATACATTTCTGGGTAAGATAACCTTAACCAAATATTTTTTAAGAAAAATATATCTAAATAATATGAAGGGATTACTAAAATTTGGACAACCTATGTACAAAAACATCAACAACGAGGTCTTTAATCCCAAACTAATTGGATAGGCTAGGAATGAAACTCAGCAAGAATTGAAGTTTTGATAAGTGAATCGCCCCCATCTTTGCATCTATTTTCAAGTTCAGCTCTTTTGGTATATTCCAACAAATCTCTTTTAACTGCCACCTGCCAAGTCAATCCTGAGTATAACTGGTACAGTGAACAACCTTCTGTAAAAAGAAATGTGAGCAACGACAATGTATTAGTTTCTGGAATAGTAATTTACATTAGAAACTGGAGCAAATTTTGTAGATCACGATATTTTGTTCTGGAGTCTTAGTTATGCAATATGTATATTATGTAGATCTTCATATCTTGTGCATTTTTCATTGGTTCAATTTAGTTTAATATTCTTAAAAATTCTTTGAATAAGAACTGTACTTCTAGTATCTCCTTACAGCTTTTGCATTTAGTCCTCTTAAGGGAGAACTCATATTTTTTCTAAATGACCTTACCTTATGGCGTATATCTATTTTCACAGAATGGTCAACGAGTAAAAAAATATAGAGGCATGGGTTCACTTGAAGCCATGCAGAAAGGAAGTGATGCACGATATCTAGGTGACAAAATAAAGTTAAAGATTGCTCAGGGTGTTGTTGGGGCTGTGAAAGACAAGGGTTCTGTGTTAAATTTTATTCCATACACAATGCAAGCTGTGAAGCAAGGTTTGCAAGATGTTGGTGCGTCATCTCTTCAGTCAGCTTATGACCTATTACAATCAGACAAAATTAGACTGGAGGTACTATTTTATTTCTTTTTTACTTCTATTTGAGTCAATGTTGGTGTTGCTGTTTTCCTCACTTGTCACCCTTGAACCTGTGATGTTTCCCCAGAGATTTAAGAAGAAACGGTAACAAGCAGTGGAAAATGTATGTGTTAATTATATATTACAAACAGAATAACTAGCTTCTATGGATTCTTCCTATCAACTCGTAGACAATCTAAATGCTTAAAACATCAAACTTCTATTTTTATAATTCTCTATTAATGTTAAAAAAGTATTTTATGTGTGAGCATGTTGAATCAGATCACGGGTCAATTAGAAATAACCCCCCCCCCCCCCCCCCCCCCCCCCCCCCCCCCCCCAACTATTGATGTTTTGTGTGACCATGTTTGGATTCAGTGGTAGTTTCTGCACTACTTAATACGATTATACTGTTTCGCATTGTTTACTGAGCATCTCTTTTTTTCTAGGTCCGTACTGGGGCTGCTCAAGTGGAAGGAGGTGTTCATGGTCTGGTCTCATACGATAAGAAGCCGTTCTGAGATCTTGTGTAAGAGCGGCTAATGTATTCAAAATAAATGCTTCATAACTTTATTGAACTTCCATTTGGGTACCAGGAAGTGCAGTCGAATGTGTTCTAGTAGTACTTTATAACTTGTGGTGGAATTTAAGCATTATGAGCCTTGATGCCTACGAATAATTGATGATTCGTGAATCGCCTTCCCCCTTTCTCTACCATTTAATTTAATTTAATATTGGAGGTAGTATCTGAACATTCTGATCTTCTTAACCTAACCTTCTATGATCTCTCCGAGTTACTGTCATTTACAGTAGTGCCAGTTTATATATCTGAATAAAGTTTGATACACTAACTGTGCCATTGCCGGTTAGAAGTTGATAGGGATGAGAAAGCTGAACTTCTCTAATTCTCTTCAACATAATACATAATCAGTGAAGCTACTGTCAGAATAAATAAGTTGCTTCTAAATTTTGCCCTTTTCTTCTGTACGAGACAGTTTCTTACAAAATCAGTAAACCTTTCAGTTAAAAAGTCCAAGGTTTAAATATAACTTACAAGGAGTTGTTTTATCTTTCTTCGTAGATAAGGATGCATACCTGAACTTGGAATTCCAAAAGTACTGTGGTGTATCGTCACAAAATGTTGTAACTTGGGTTGTTGCAGGCCTCCCTGTTGAAGCATGGGATGGTTGTTGGGATATTTGTCTGTTATTGTCCGTAAGTGAATATAATCTGAAAGTGTGAAAATGGACCCAATTGGGATTTCTTTTCGTCTTTGTTGCTTGGGCTCACATGCCATTAGTATAGGAATGACAACTACAAAATTGAACAAGGATCACATCTTTTTTCGCTTTTCAACGGTAGGATGACATCACCATGTAAAAACAATAAGATGTATGCACCTACAAAAATAATAATGACATGAATTTTACCTTTTTAACAAGTTGAAAAAAAAAACACGATGGGAAAAATATATTCCAGTATCAAGAATTGTGCAATCAAAAAATGTCCACACAAAAAAGGCACTAGAAACGATTCAGATTATAACACAACAAATCATAGTTTCGAAAATTAAAAAAAAATCTACAAAGCTGATGGGGCATGAGTAAACCTGGGTAACGAGCCGATCTGGTCCGGCCCAGCCTAGCACGATGGCCCGGCCCAGCCTAGCACGACACGGCCTATTACTGGCACTGTAGCACCCAACCACTCTAAACTAACCCCTCCTCCCTATATAAACCCTCATAGCCTTCTCATTTTCTTCTAAATCTCTCCAAATCTTATCTAATCTTTTATCTAATTACTCTGATTTTGGTGGAAAATGACCGAGTTTGAGCTAAAACATGAAACCTAAAAGTTACAAGCAGACCGTTGATCGCCGATTTCGGGATTTCTCCGCTTTTCATTTCCTAAGCTTTTCTAATATTTTTAATAGTTAATTTTAGTAAATCAATCATCATCATGACTTTCTCATTTATGGTAGAAAAAATACTTTTTGTTTGCATATTTAATAATTTCCATGACTTTATCATCTGATTTAATAATTTCTCATTGTTAATCCACCTAGACCTAAGGGTACAAGTACTAGGAAACAAACATTTCCAGTATGTGCTGTTTTTCATGAAGGATGAAATGCTGACGGTAAACTAATTGCTACTTGTAAACACTATGATAATGAATATTCGGTTAAGTCAAGTGGAAACCGGTTATCTAGGTAGACATGCATTATCATGTAAAGTTAAGAATAATACATCATCGATAGTTGATTCATGTCAATCGGTTTTAGACATAACTAGTGGAACTTTAAATTCCAGAAGATAATGTCTAATTAAATGTATATAGATAATTGTTGATTTCATAATTAGAGATGAACTACCATTTAACACATGTGAATCTAAAGGCCTTAGGGAAACAATTCTCTACCATAATCCGCAATAAATCATTTTCTAGAAGAACACTTAAAAATAGTGAACTACTATTCGTCGCCGGAAAACTACTTAAATCGCCCCAAAAATGACATTTTTGCCCTTAACAAATCAATTAATACCCATTTTGTCCTGTGTCTTTAAACAAGGTGTTTGACTCAGTTTTACTCACATTCCTAGTACCAACACCACGAAAATGTCTCGCGAAGCACCTGAATCCGGCGAGGTAACGGGGGCGGAATTTTTTTCCCGACTCGGGCGTCTGGCTAAGCCGCCTTCACCTAGGTGGAGGCGTCTGGATAAGCCGCCTCCACATAGGTGGAGGCGGTTTATCCAGACACCTCCACCTTGGTGGAAGCGGCTTAGCCAGACGCCCGTTTTTTTAATTTTTTAATTTTCTGTTAAATTCAAATTTTTCAGGTTCCGTTGTAAGATTTCGGTGGTGATGGAGTAGATTACAGTGTGCTTTTTGACAGTAAAGAAATATTTACAACAATCGAGGAAGCTTGTAAATGGGCGAAACAAGTTGCACTAGGAGTCGAATTTTTTTTGGTGATATCATCATACAAACCAAAAGCAGATAACCGGATGGATTGTTACCACAGATGTGATCGCAGACGTGAGATGAGTTCTCGTGATACGAGTATTGCACTGCGAAAAATACGAAAAGAAAAGGTTGCGGTTGTCGGTTTTTGGTAAAAGTGGTGGAGCGACGAGATCGTGATGGATGAGTCATTGTTTCTAGTAGCATCTATGGGCAGCATGTAGGATTTCTAGTTTAATTGTACATATATATTTTCGAATTTTTTTTATGAACAATAAGGATCAATTACAATTTTCTACGATTTATTTCATGCATTTGTTTGTTTTAATAACTAGTTTCAAAACTCATTAAAACAAAGACAAGGGACTCCGAAATTCATACCTAGAAGTTCTCTAAAACTTCTTGATGTTCCAGAGACGTTGAAGAAGACGATCGTCGTTTCTCGTTGCGCTGGATGCCTTCGAGTGTTCACCGAAATCCTAAACAAGGTTGGAGAGAAATGAGCTAGTCAATCAATCTCCAAACAAGCTTAGAATCTAGCTACAAACCCCTTCCTTAATCTCTGAGATTTCTCCTTCCAAAGACTTAAAAACTAAGAGAATTTTCGTGGGTTTTTGTTGTGAATTAGGAGAGAAAATAATTAGAAAACATCTAACTTAATTAAGGAGAATAATGACCTATTTATAGGTTCCAATCTTACTCTCAATCATGGCTATTCTTAAGCCATGTTCTCTTGACATTTTTTCTCATAAACCAATTCCAAATTGCATTATATGCACCCATAAAACGTTTGACAAAGTTTGGAGCTAATCCAACCATTGATCAAATTAATCTCTTAATTATCAAAGGCAGAAAATCGATCGGGACTCGGTCTACCGAGACATACTCGGTTAACCGAATATGTAACGTTCGGATTTCCGTGCACTTGACGGATGACCGATTCTTAAGGAGAAAAATTCTTCTTAACCGTTCAAACTAATTTGCGTCTTTGACCGAGTGCCATTCGGTTAACCGAAAATATCGGAACTGGACATTGTTCGGTCGACCGTTTCTGGTTCGGTACACCGAACCAGAACTCCAGGCACTTTGGTCATGTTCGGTCAATCAATTTTGACCATCCGTTCCACGTTCGGTTGACCGATCCACAGATCCTTCGGTCAACCTAACCATAACGGATTACCGAACGTTTACCCGATTTTGCCTTTTCAAATTTTGGATTTACTTCCAACAAAATTTGAACTTTAGGGGGTTTTAGCAAATTCACAACTGATGCAATATATTATCCTATGCAATAATAAATTATTGCATCCCATAATATATGCATCTCATATGAATTTATCATGATTCTAATTATGTTATATACAACATAATTGATTTTACTTGTTCACCACATGTGTCATAGTTTCTATAAGAAACCCGACACATCATATGAACCAAAAATCTAGCTTCTTGTTTCCCGGTTTTTGCGGCGTGACCTATGGGAGGATCTAGACTAAGTTGGCAGTGATATTAAGAGCTTAATATCACAAGCTATAAGCGGTATCTAGATATACATTATAGCTCCCAATTAGTTAGATGTCTTAATTCCACTCGAACCAAAACCCGATCCATTTAGTGATGGAGTGCACCACTTGTGTCCGTCCCTTGCCTCATGATATTAAGAATACACACAAAGTACTATTGTGTCATCTTTGTATTAGTATTCATTTCTTGATCTCTTTAAGCTAGTTATCAATATGTGACTTAAGTCAAATCACATTGTGCACATTATAACTTTGCTTTATCAAGGGGCCCACTAATATCATCACTCAATTCAGAGGGGCAATGATAATCTTTTGACTAACTATCTTCTCTAACAAAAGTCATACTTAACCAACCAATGTCTTTACACTACACTCATCGATAGCTCAAGACACTAGTCAAATTAAGCAATTCTTAAGTGATCGGATATAAATTTCATATCAAAGGACCAAAGACACAGTAAAACATTAATGACATAGAAAACACAATTCTATAATGTTTTACTTATTAGGTCTATTCAGTATACAAAAGTAATATTTTCCTCTTTTGTGTACCCGTGTTGTCACTCACTTGTAGAGCTACAATGATCTATGACCAACACGGCAATCTTAACTCGGTAATAAATGTCCCATGTTTATTACCATGATTGCGAATATATTTTGTTTTATGTAAACCAATGTCTTTTAGAGCTCTACGGTTAAGGACCAAGAGCATCTTCCTTAACACTTCTAAAAGACGAATAACATAAACAAGGAACAAAATGATTTCTCATTCAATTCATAATAATTGGCATTTAAAAGTAAAACTTTTAGAACGCATTCCCTTCACAGCACAACCACCCACTTGCAGTTTATTCAGAGGGTCACCGACAGGTCAGCGGACTTAGTGCTGGGGCAAAGCAAATTGTTCGTGATATGACAGAGGCACAAGCAAGACCCCGTAACATTTTGTTGGCGGTAAAGAAGAAATTTCCGGACGATAATCCGAATCAAAGACACATTTATAACTTCAGAGAGTACATGAGGAGGATGAAATCTGAAGATAGGAATCCCGCGCAGCAGTTTCTCAGGGAGGCAGTGCAGCATAAGTATTTGCATTGGATTGTGGTAGGTGAAGAAACTAATGTCTTGACTCACGCATTTTTGGCACATCCGACTTCAGTTCAGTTGTTGCGTACATACCCATTCGTAATCTGTATGGATTCGACGTATAAGACGAACAAGTACAAGATGCCTTTGTTTGAGATGGTTGGGGTTACTCCAACAAATATGAATTGCCTCGTCGGATATGCGATTTTGCAGGATGAGACCGAGTCTAGTTACTAGTGGGTGTTGGAGAGGTTGCGAGATCTGTTATTGTATATTGTTAGCCCGACAGCAATAATTACGGACCGGGAGATGGGTCTGATGCGACCAGTGGCAGAGGTTTTTCCTGAGTCTGCTCATTTACTATGCACCTGGCATATCAACAAAGACGTGTACAACTACGCATACCACGTATTCGGCAAGGAGAAGCAACTTGCAGAGAGTTTTAGGCGTGGAAGGTGGAGGAGAGTCATGCTTTCTGATTCACAGACGGATTATGATAGAGCAGTCCGTAATCTGAAAGATTCTTACAACTCCTGGCCAGTGCTGACGAAGTATGTGGAAGACACGTGGTTGGTGCATAAGGAAAAATTCGTGTTGAATTGGACGAATCAAGTTTTTCATTTCGGCAACACTATGAACTGCAGGGTGGAAAGTGCACATTCGGCTCTGAAAGAGTCGATCACTACATCGACTGCCGCTCTCGACACTCTTTTCGACCGCGTGAACTCGTCTTTTGAAATGAGTTGACGAATATTCAGAACTTTCTTGAAGATTTGAGACGTCGAAATTTGGCACATTACATAGGTCCTCTGTTTCAGCATATAAATGGCCGAGTTTCGCATCCCTACTTGTCGTTAATGACTCAGGAGTTGAATAGAATGGAGAACTTAAGTGATGAAATTGAATATCGTTGTGGGTGTGCTTTCCTGACAACACATGGGATTCCTTGTGCCTGTACCATGTACGAGTGTTTGACGTCAGGTGATGGAATTTATTTAGAGCAGATTCATCCATTCTGGAAAACACTTGTTATCGGAGAAGGAGTCCAGATGTCAGATTTTGTTAATCAGTCAGCACAAGACGTCGAGCATTTTCGGAAGCTAGTGGATGAGATCTCGGAGAGCGACCCTGCAGTAATTCGTAGTGCCTCTCGTATTTTATACGAACAGTTACACCCCGATCAATCGAACTATGTAGAACCCGAAGAAAATACTAAGGTACGAGGTCGATCTACGGGAAACTCGACACGTCGGGACCCGAGTGCCTTCGAGTATGCTGAGCGAGGTCTTGGTCGGTCTGGCAGTAGTGGGAGCAGGGATCGTCGGTCTAATTCGTCTCGATCGTCCGTGAATACGGGCACAGGATCTTCTGGTATGTCGATATCTTTGTTGTTATGTTATTTAATATATATCAGTAATCTAAATGGGGTTGAATATATTATCTCCTAATTTTGTTGTTTTAATGAATTGTTATTTACCTATCTTACAGTGTCCGGACGGGTTGACGTGGACAACTTCCCATATAATGATAGATTGCTAGGAATCATTTTACCATTTCTGGAAAGGTGGAATGACGTACGTGCTGATGGCAACTGTGGATTTTGATGTGTTGCCGATGTCTTTCATGGTGGTCAAGAGAACTGGTCGTACGCCCGTCGTGCGATTTCTAATGAGATAGGTGCACATCCTATATTTGAGAGTGTCTATTTCGGCAATGTGAGAGAGGCTCGTTAACGAATTGATTGGGGCGGGGGAGTTTGTGGCGAGGATCATTATATGGAGGTTTGGTCCGACTTGTTTCCTATTGCTAATTTTTACAAGTGTGCGGTCATGTATTTCGCAATGGGAACGGATGGTTCGTTGTTCCCGTGTCTTACTATTCTACCTTGGGAGTGTCCGTCTGCCATGATGAGGCCTGTCAGAGAGTTGGTCATTGCTCATTTAGGGAGTTACAGACATTTTATTCGTTTGGAATTAGTTGATGATTTCCCAGTACCTCTTATAACGACCTTATGATATCAAATGCGAGATGAGAGTGTTGTTGGATGGGAGGATCAGTACCAAAGTAGGATGGAGTATTGGAACCGGTTACGTGGTACATTTTGATTGTAATTTGTAATGTTTTTGTAATGTATAATATATCGTGTATTTCTACTTATATCGTGTTGTTCTTTTACCGTATTTTAAATTTAAATATTATTTGATATCTAAAGAAATAAGTTGAAGATATTTTCGTGAAAAATAAATATTAAAAAATACGATAGTCAAAGAAATATGTAGAAGATATGTTCGTCAGAAATAAATAATAAAAGTACACAAATAAGCATAAGCAAATACCAACAAATGTAGTAACAGTGCAACAAAACGAAAGTAAAAGCAAGACAACTACAACTCAGCATCTGAATCATGGTCCGAAATGCCCAACTGGTTGTTCAAATCCTCGATCAGGCGATCCCAATCTGTACATGCAAGTCTCGTCTCCTCAGTTGACATGATGTCTCTCTGTCGCAAGAACGGTTGCGTACACCGTATCGCCCTACTCATCCACTATATGTATAATAAAAATTAGCGTACAATAACAAAATATACTTTACAATTAAAAATAAAATTAGATAAACTTACCGCATCGGCACATGTCCTATCCAGTGGTCTCTCCGGTCTCGGAATGATACCGCGTACGAGTAGTGGATGTGAGCACCTACCGAACCACTGCAAATAATCTGGAGCACAAGTGGAGGGGTCGCGGCTACGACTCAGATCGGCAAGGTGTAGTCGTCCTACTCTCGGAAATGTCCTCCAAACTGATTCCGCAGATGAAACGCTGTGCCTAACGTCGTACATCGTCGCAGTCGCAGACCGTATTGCATGCTCGGGCGTTGGGATGTCAACCGGGATCACCTGAATGTGACCTAACTGACCTAACACGCGATCAGGTAAATAAGACTCTGTGATATCCCTATAACGAATAACGCCCATAAATGTAGTCCTGGGCACAGCTACAGCAGGCTCGGGACCATACGGTAACCACTCCACCTAAACGTTTATACGTTAATAATAATAAATTAAATTTAAATAAACATGAATGATATATACATTATATACATGCGACGCAGTCATCTGATCTAGCCGTCTACGAATAGAAAGAAGTCGACTCTCGCTCTTATCCTCCGCCCGGACAGCCCACATACGCGAACGAGGATGGCCACGCTCAACAATCTCCCGCTCATGATGTGGGCGGAAAGCAGGAAAATACTCATATATCCAAGCATGCAGCAGTGTAAGACAACCCGTAATCTGACCACAATCAGCACGACTAGATATGCCCAGCTGGCGATACAGATATGCCAACGTCGCCGATCCCCATGAGTAATAACCAATGGTATCTGGGTCCCTCGCCTCCAATAAGTCGCGTGGTCTCACTCTGGAACCGCTCTTGTCGACAAACAATACGCAACCTAGCAGTAAGAAGAGATAAACAGTCATCTGCGTATCCTCAGTCCGTGGTGGTCGCCCCCGTCTGCAACACTCGTCCACAACATCGATATTAACACCACCACTCCAAAATGAGCTATCCCGCCCAAGACCCTCCAGGCTGACACCTAGCAACTCAGATACATATAACTTCAGCTCAGATGTCGGCGCCTGCGCACTGACCATGGGACCCTCAACAGGAATGTGCAGAATCTGAAAGATGTCATGCAACATAATCGTCATCTCTCCAAACGGCAAGTGGAAAGTGTTGGTGTCAGGCTGCCACCGCTCCACGAATGCCGAAATCAACGGCATGTCGATGCAGGAAAACATGTTGTACGGCAAGTGACCCAATCCACTGTCAACCACGGTC
The DNA here is from genome assembly GCA_963682175.1 of Triglochin maritima. Taxonomy (NCBI): domain Eukaryota; kingdom Viridiplantae; phylum Streptophyta; class Magnoliopsida; order Alismatales; family Juncaginaceae; genus Triglochin; species Triglochin maritima. The sequence continues at coordinate 20,845,189 of OY821770.1, forward strand.
GCCGTCATATCCTCAGTCATCACTGAACGCCATGCCTACAATGTCGTACAGGCTCTGTGCCAATTATGGCACTTCAAAACCTTCCGCTCCTCGCCATCCCAGATGCGTCTTGCGACGTGGCCTCCGAAACTCGGAATGACGTTGTCATCTACAGGACCACCGGGTATAATATCCGTGACGATCCAAGACTCGTCATCACCCCTCTTCTTCTTCTGAGCTCGGGCGTCTGTAGTGCACGAACTCGAATCACCGGTCACAAACCGGCCACCTCCATCCTTCCTAATGACTCACTCAGCTGAAGGACCACCGTGTCGCCCCCGTCCTCGACCGGACTGATGTATCGCCTCCTCCTGTCGCCCCAAGTCGTATCGACCCCCATCGTCACTCTCGTCGTGACTCCTCACCTCATCTGAATCATCCTCGTCGTCGAAAGAATCTCCAGGTGTTTGACGACGACGTAACAACTCTCTCTCTCTCTCCTAACTGAAGCAGAAATACCACGTGTACGTGGATGATGAGGACCTGACTCGTTAGCTATACTACGTACCGCGCGTAAAGGAATTGATTTCCCTTTTCCTCCACGGTAACCCGATGACTATTAATTTAATTTTAAAAATAAAAAATTATTAATGGATTTACTAAAATAATTAAACTAATTATTAACTTAATAATCGATTTATTTAGCAATTATCACAATTAATCAATAATCTTTTACTAAAATCGTACACAATTAATTACTAACATAATATTCAAATTATTTAGCGATTTATTTATTAATTATCACAATTTATAATCAATAAACGATTTACTAAACTAATTTAACTCATTATTAACATAATATTCAATTTATTTTAATTTTATCACAATTTAAAATCAATTTAAAAAATCAAAAAAAATCGGGGCGTCTGCGGGAGACGCCTACCCTACGTGGGAGGCGTCTGCCGGAGACGCCTACCCTACGTGGGAGACGTCTCCCGCAGACGTTGGGTCCTCGGGTCGGGCGGCTCCCGCGGACGCCCGACCCAAAAATGTTTTTTTAAATTAATTGAAATAAACAAGGCAATTTACCAGATGTGAGTAGTCAGGGGTCTCCGTTGGTTCTTTTCCTAGCCGACGAGACATTTTATGTGGTGAATAGAAGAGTGATATGAAGAGAAAGTTGTGTTAAAAGAGTGAAATGAAGAGTTATATTAGTAGAAAGGCTAGAGGGGCAAAATGGTAATCTTACGGACGATTTAAGTAGTTTTACGGCGACGAATAGCAGTTCAGTAAAAATATTGCATTTGATAAATTCGGTAAAAAAAACAATCATGATTAATTATTTTTAATCAATGAATCCAAATAATTATCTTTACTATTGCGTAATTGCTCGTTATCTAGATGATTCATGATGTTTAAATAAAAAAATCATTTCTTTTTACCTATGTTGCATCCACACACTACCAAGGTTATATGTGATCACATCAAAAATATCATCGTAGCTCATAATCTTGAAAAACAAATTATGCAATGGCATTTGATAATGCTACTAATAATAGTTCAGCAATACAAATGCTTATTAATTATTGTCATCCACCTGTAGATGGTTTACTGATGTGTTCGTTTTAAATACCGCAAGTGCACGACCGTCGGTGAATACGTGGCCAATACGGGTCGATCCACAGGGAGGTGTGTCGACTCTTGTTCTTTCGAAAGCAAGTGGGAAAAGATGAGAGAAGAAATATGGTTACACTAAACTAGCAAGCATCAAACAAGGTAAACGAAAACGAGAGAAATCGAAAGCGAGAGAAATCGAAAGCAAAATAAAATTCAGGAATAAAACCCCCCAAGGGGTTGAGTGTGAACATATATGAGGTGAGAGAAGTGATGAATGACGCATGTATGCACGTGTGTGTGTCGTGTGTGTGTCTTCATGCAAAAAAAGTGTCTAAAGATGTGACAAAACCTATGAATCCATTCACACAACATACTAGCAATTACTACTTGATTATCATAAGACGAGACTCAGCATGAGAAGTGTCTAAAGATATGGCAAGACTCATCAAAAACCAGGAACTCATGTGAAGAACAAAACTAAGCACGGGAAGTGTCTAAATGTTATGGCAAAACTCATCAAAACAAAGTTTCTTCAATCAATCAAGCGAGCAAACACTAATACAAACACACGACTAATATGTACCATATCCAACAGGACATTTTAGCCAATAAACATGAGGAAACCAAGCATGGGAAGTGTTTAAATATTGTGGAAAAACTCATCAAAAATCTCCCAACATGTAGATGAATAAAACAAACCCAATGAACATACAAACATTCAATCTACACAATCTAAATTTGTCAAATATTCAAAACCTCAAAGGGGGATGAAACTACCCACTACTCATTAAACTACAAACTACATTAAGAAAATGAATCATTCTCATTACTTCTACTAAGATAAAATAAAATTAAGCTAAGCAAGCAAGAATTAAAAGAGAAGACAACATTAAAACAAACTAAAATATTATTTTATTTACATTTTAGGATCCTATGGGTCTCTAATTCTAATCACTTTTAATCCTAATTACCTACTTGTTTAACAATCAAAGATATGCAACATAATTTAAAATAAACAAGCAAGTAAGGAGGGAGATAATGCAAACCACAATGGAGACGGGAGGTTTTACAGAGGTTCAGCACCCCACCCGGGTCCTAGTCCTCTCTTGCAAGCTCCGCTCGGATCACTGAGTTCCGTTCACGACTTCACTAACCACTCCCCGTTCCGGGCCGGGAGAGAACGCCTTTACAATCTTCAAACTCGCGAATGACCCTCGTCGTGCTTGACTCCTCCTCTCACAATCCGAGAGGGATCACTTTGGGCTCTCACCGAAGTCTATACTCTTGTCCTGAGCTTTCACCAAGACCCTTGCTTCTTTGACAATCAATGAGTGGAACAACACTCTCTAATCTTGAGCACACTTGAGTGAGAATATGGTTTAAGACTAAAGTGTGGAAGGTTTGAGGCTTGGAGTGTTTGGAGTTTTCTCTCTAATGTAGGGGACAAATAGTAGTGGGAGAGTTGTTTTAAAATGTGTTTTACAACTCTATTTATAAGCTCCTAAAGAGTTATAGCCGTTGGGATGAAATGGGTAAAGATTGTGTAAGATACACAAAACAGAAACTGACAGTACCCAATTCTGAGTAAGTTCGGTTGACCAGATCGGGCTGAACGGTCGACCGTTTGGCAATATTGAACTCGGTTCGGTCGACCGGTTAAGGAACGGTCGACCTCCAAAGGCTATAATCTAGGTATACTTAAGTTATCGGTCAAACACCGAGATAGGTTCGGTCGACCGAAAACTAACATGCTCTTCTGGGTTGACAAACAAGATTAAATTTGGTCGACCGAAACGAGGTCCACGGTTGACCGAAAACTAACAGGAAGTTTTGGTTTGTCGAGATGTCTTAGTTCGGTCGACCAAACAAGGTCCTCGGTCGACCGATACACTAAATGTATTTGGGGTATTTATGAATAATACGAATACGACTGTTGGGTATATACGACAAAACAAACAGTCGGAAATATGTTGTTACTCGGTCGACCGAACTTGGGCAGTAAAATACTAATAGGATATATGATCACTCAGTCGACTGAATGTGGGCAGACAGTTTAGGTTAAGGTTTGGTGTTTTCCAGTCTAAGTTTGGGTGATCTATTGAAGTCTAAATTATATGAACTTTTGTGTGTGACTTCTATAGTGAACCTAGTGTGTGTTTGAGTAGTTTTTAGCTCAAGTATGCTCAATTACACAAAGTTCCTAAGACTTAAAGAAATACAAATTACATGTCTTCAATAGAGCTTGATTACATGTCTTAACTTGATTTCATTTCTTCCTTGAGTCTTGATCACCTGTAGAAGTTAGCACATAGCAATATATATGCAATGCAATATGTGTGCTACTCTACATGATTACAATTAAGATTAGATTGGTTAAATCATCAAAACATAAATTAAGGACAAAAAGCCAACATACATGACTCACATTACATGTAGCATTCTTCTCCACTTGAGTTTTGCTCCAAGGCGTTACTCCAAGTAGAGAGAATGCCACCAAACAATGGGTAGATTACAAATGAGGAGGAAGAGTTCTATTTATAGACATGAAAAAGGCAACAGGGGACAATCCCCCGATGTGGGACTAATGAAACTTCTACAAATGGATACAAACAACATACTAAACAACCACGAGAAATCAGATCGGATTTGGATCAAAAGGGACCGCCAATTGGCTGTCCCTTTTTCTCGGATATGCTTCAATTTCGGTATATGCTTTAGCACTTCAATTCTTTACGTGAGGTGCACTTGGATTGGTTTGTGGAGTCTAGGCCCGAATCTAATTGTCAAAATACTCCTCATGATAGTGTGGAGTTTGTTGATTTGCTTATTGGTCCTTTTGGTTTACATCCGGGTCCCTCCCCCTTGCATATTAGTCCATAAGTCTCATAATGCAGTCATTTTTCTTGCATTCAGGTCCTTTTTGTGTCTCCTCTTCTCAAAACTGTTTATTTCTGAAATTGAAACATAAAACTCGTTACGTAGCACTACTTAGGTTCAGAATAGAGGATATAAGACACGAGTATATGCATGATATGATGTCAATCATTTACTCTTTCATATTAGATGTGTTTGTCATACTTTGAACTTTGTAGTACAAGATTGACATACCATAATTAAACATTACTTTGAAAATATTAGGAATGCAGTTGCTTATGTAGGTTGTAACATCTACATATCAAGATTTTAGAGAATTTTGTACATATAATGAAATTAAACCTAGGACGTTTAAATTAGATGTCCCACATCGCTGAAATTCTACATATGAAATGTTAAAATGTTGTTAACCTTATAATCTTGCAATTACAATATTTTATAATGGAAAACAAAATGAGTACTAGTTAACCCCCATAGATTGGGATAATTGTAAAATTATGTTAGATTTTTAAAATCTTTTTTTACCTTCACTACTAGATTATGTGGACAATATTACCTCACCTCTAACATATTTATATATGAATTACTTCCAATTACTAAAGTATTTGCGAACCATATGTCACATGCTGGTTTTGTTGAATTTTAAATGTAATGAAAACTAAGTTTAATAAATATTAGAATCCTCTTTAAAGGAGGGTATCGGCCCGACCCAGGCCCGTGTAATTAAAGATGGGCCCGACCCATGCCCGTTTCAAGGGCGTCAAGCCGGACTGGGCCAGCCCAGACGAGCCAGATCGGTCGTGTCAGGTCGGGTCGAATCATGTTCGATTGAGTTCAGGTCTTATCGGTCGGATTTGCACATATTCATATAAATGCCATAACTTATAAATGTTTGATAAAAATACTATCAAATTAGGATTTCAACAAAATAATCGGTTCATCGATGTCATTGCCTCACCGACTGCCCCGTCTACCATCCCAACCGATAGTAAAATTTTATTAAGTACAAATTACATACAATGATACAATTTCTAATGTATTAAGCATTACAATTACAACTGTAGATAGTTTATTCGTCTTCGTCGATGCTCTCATTGATTTGCATGTTTTGCATTCTTTCTTTCGCGTCCAACCAATCCTTCAAGCAAACACTTGTCTCTAGTGGATGCAGCCTCTTATCAGTCAAAACTCGTTTAACTGCGCTAAATGTAGCCTCAGATGCCACAGTTGATGTCGAAGGAGTTAGTAAATTGCGTGCTAATAAAAAAACTACTGGAAATCTAACATAGTTAGATTTCCACCAGTTTAAAACATCAAAAGATTTGCAATCTGTAGCTAGTAAGTATGTATCCATAGTTAAGTATGTATCCATATTTAAATATCCAAAAGTAGGTGTTGTTGAGATGATGATGAACTAGCAATGTTTGAGCCCATTTGATTACCATAATTTAATCGTTCATATAAACTAAAATATCTATAAAGGTGAGTTTTAATCTGTTTTAAGTAATCTTCACAACCTTCATGTTTTCAAAAATAGTTTCTAAATAAATTTGTAAACCGGTCATTCTAAATCTAGGATCCATGACAAAAGCTAAACAAAAAATTAATGGTGGAGGTTTCCAATATTTATTAAACTTAGCCTCCATTACATTAATAATTTCTACAAAACTACAATTATTCCTATATTTGCTAAATACTTTAGTAATTGGAAGTAATTCAGATATAAATAAGTTAGCAGTTGTGTAATATGTTCCACTTAATGTGTTTGTGAAGTTGAAAAAAGGTTTCAAAAAATCTAATAATTTTATAATTTTCCCAATCAAGATTAGTTAAAATTCTATCATTTTGTTTTTCATTATAAAAGTTGTAATCTAAGATTTATTAGGAAAACAACATTTCAACATTTCATAAGTAAAGTTTCATCTATGAGGGACGTTTAATTTAATTTTTCTAGGTTTAACATCATTATTAGAGCACAATTCTCTAAATTGTTGATATCTATATGTACTATTACTGCCTAAATAGGTGATAGCATCTCTAATATTTTGCAAATAAGGTTTTGTTATTTCAAGTCCATCTTGTACAATTAAGTTTAAACACAGGCAAACACATCTAATATGAAAAAGAATACCATCTAAGGGTGGATTACATAATGTTACAAGTAAGTCCACTGCTCCAGAGTTATTACTAGAATTGGCAAAAGAAATTTGCACAATTTTTATTTATTATTGAATATGCATGATGTACATCTCTTATTTGCTTATATATAATCATAGTAGTATATGGGTGCAAAATCACCCATGAGCAGTTATGCAGCAAAAACCATGAATTATCTAAAAAATGAATTATTTTTATGTAAAACCCATAAGATATGATTTTTTTATGTAAAACTCATTAATTATCTAAAAAATGAGCAGTTATGCAGCAAAAAGGAAGTCCAGATTCTGAGCTCCAAATATCACTTGTTAGTGCTATCTTATAAGAGATTGATGCAAATGTATTAATTAAGTCTCTTTTCCCCTTAACATATTTTGTAGTTGCAACAACCCCTAATGTGCGTCGGGAAAATGGTTGAAATTGTGGATTATGGTAAGTAAATGCCTTTCTAAGATTTGGAGATTCAACTTGACTAAATGGTAATTCATCTCTAATTATATAATCAACAATTACATCTCTACCTTTAATTGGACCGTATTTCCTAGTTTTTAGTGCTTCAGAACTACAGTCTAAAATAGATTGTTGTGAAGTAGATGCTCCAACATTCCTAAGTTCATATTTTTTGGCATGTCTGGTCAGATGAGTAGTTCCTTGATTATCAGTTGCATTAAGTTCAACATCATATATTTTACATATAGCCCATTCTTTCCCATTTTTATAGCTGATGCATTGCATACATTGCATCATATGTCTTTCATTTAGATTAATTTTATATCAATAAATGCTACTAAGGTATGTGTTTAGTCTTATTTACAGAATACGGGGACCTGAATACAAATTACCCATATCCCGAGCATAAATGCGTGCAAGAGACTGATTCCTGTCATAAAGACCAAGTTCAAGATTATCGGGTTTCAAATGGAAATGCATCCAAGCATAAAAGCATTCAAGACCTAATTACAAAAAGGACAAGGACTTAAGCACAAAAGTAGACAAGGACTTAACTGCAAAAAGCCAAGGACCTAATTGCAAATTACGAGTAGCTTTTATTATTATGGAGAAAATCTAAAGAAAAATCAATGTGGATCTCCAAATATATAAAGAAATAAAGTCGGAGCTCAAAAGAAAGGAAAGAATCAATCCAGACGCGCAAAAGATATTGAAATCATACCATAAACAAACAGGAAAAATCCGGATTAAATCGGAGCTAAAAAGGTGGCGAATCCGCCGCACCTTATGTACAACATGCGGTGAATCCGCCGCACAAAATTAGATTCATGCTCTAAACTTTTTACCGGTTGCGTGTTGACGCGTGTACGTTCCTATTTTATACCTAAGTCCCTTGTATCGGCTATAAATAGCCCTGAAACGATGTTGTAGAGGATCTTCTAAATTTTAACCTTAGTTTTTAATTCTTAGTCTTAGTTTTGTATTCTTCTCTTTAGCAATAAAATTCTGTTATTTTATTTCTTGTTTTTAGTTTTGTTTTGTAATTCCTCTAGGACCCCTTCTCCTTCCCTCCATCTATGAGTTTCTAACTCTTTCCAAAGGGTGGAGGTGACGGATTTAGGGTGATGAGAAAGAATAAAGTTATTATTTTAATTTCGTGATTAGTATATTTTGATTACTTGAGTTTGTGTTAAATCATTTATCATGTAATGTTTTATAACTAATATGATTTATTATAAGTTTCTTAATTATCTAATCTAAACCCGATATCTAAACCTCCACCCAACGGAATTCACCATCTTTGTTCTTATTTTAGTTTTAATTGTTCATGTTTCTTGCTTTAGATAATTAAAAAACCAAAAATCTCAAAACCAACCATATTTCTCCCTTTCTCTTCCTTAATCGAAAATCACAAAATAACAAGAACTCCCCCTCCTTGTGTTCGACCCGTACTTGCCACGTCTTCATTGACGTCGTGCACTTGTGGTATAAATTTAATTCTCATCAATAGCCATGTAAATTAAAAAGTAGGCAAACAAAAATCTAAATTTTCTAACCAACGATAAATGCATGATAATTAACTCAAATAAACTAATTATACTAAATAAACTAAAAGGGTAAATAAATGCAAATAAAAGGCGAAAAACAGAGAATATTGTGTCAGTGTGTCGTGAAACCGGACGAATAGGGCAGCAGCTTTAGGCTTTTGCTCAAACTCGATGTCTCGACCCACTTGTAACAGAATAAGAACACTTACTGAAAGATTAAGAAGATTGGAATTTGGAAGAGAAGAAGATTAGAAGAAGAACAATTGGTGTGAAGAAATGAATGTAACAGGGGATTTATATAGATTTTTTGTAATGGCATTTTCGTAATTAATGGATGAGATTTTTGTAATTTAAAAGAAAAACACCAACAGGTAAAATAGTCGCCAGTTTTACTGTGCTAACATTAACAATGACGTCAGCACAGTAAACAAATAAATAAAAAACCAACGGCTCTAAGAGCCGTTGGGGCATATTAAACAGGCCCTACAGGCCAACCCAACCCTCCACAGCCCGGGCCCGTCGGAGCCCGTTAAGTTTAACGAGCCGCACCTACAGCCCGACCCGGCACCACCTTTAATCCTCCTCCATTTAGTTTTTGTTTAGCTTTTATTATTGATCATAGATTTAAGATTACTGGTTTACAAGTTTTCTTGAAAGAATTTTTTGCAAATATTATTATTAAAATTTCCGAAATCATGTAGATAGGTGTAGGTCTTTGTTAATCAAATATTTTGAAGAATATAAAAGACTATATATTGTAAATCAAATGAGTTCAAATGTTGCTAGTTCATCATCACAACTACTTTCAACTTCAATGAATCCAGATGATTACGACTCCCAATGGAATTTGTTAAGTCAAAAAATTAAAATTAGTGCAAATTGACACACAAAATGAATTAACTGGATATTTAGACACTGAAATGTACCTAAGTACTTCTAAGCTAAAACTTTTGATGTTTTAGACTGGTGGAGTAAGAACTTAGGTAAGTTTTTGTTGCATTTTTTTCCTTAATCTATGTTTTGATGATTTAATCAATCTAATCTTAATTATAATCAATGTAGAGTAGCACACATATTGCATAACATACATATTGTATTGTGCTAACCTCTACAAGTGATGAAGACTCAAGAAAGAGGGAAATGAAGTCAATACATGTAATCAAAGCTCATTTGAAGACATGTATTTTATATTTCTTTTGAGTCTTAGGAATATTGTGTAATTGAGCATACTTGAGCTAAAAACCAATCAAACACACACTAGGTTCCCCATAGAAGTCACACACAAAATCAACCTTTGGACTTCAATAGATCACCCAAACTTAAACAAAAAAACACTTTACCCAAACCTGAACTGCCAGGACCAAATAGGTCAACCAGAACGAGTTCATCGTTCGACCGATTGGGTCTGTTTATTCTTTTACAGAGTCTAGTGTTAAACTAGTCGACCGTTTAGAGCCTTTTGTTCGACCGTCTACACGTGTCACACGACCGTTAGACTTGTCGTTTTCTACAACGGTCAGATTTCCCAAAACCCTAAACTTACCAAACTTTCGGTCGACCGATCAAACATTCTTAGGTCGCCCTGAACAATCTGGAAGTTTCTGGTTGAACGTCTCCTACACCTTGGTCAACCGAAACTCAATTTCTTCCCAATCCCAAAAGTGCCTGAAAATTTTCGGTCTAATAGACCATTTACTTAGTTCGAACGATCGACCCATCCAAAACCTTAGTTCGACCGTTCACTTAAGTGAACTTAAGTTATAGCCAGATTTGACCAACCGGCCGATCGGTATGTCTGATTCGGTCGACCGAACTTATCCTGGAATGTGACCTGCACCTTTCTGTTTTGTCTTTCTTACACAAACACTTACCCATTTAATCCCAACGGCTATAACTCACTTAGAGCTTATAAATATGTGTTTACTTGACACAATTACACATCTCTTACACTTCTTGTTATATACACCTAAGAGAAAGCTCGAAGTCTCCCATTCCCCAATCCTACCCTCTAAGCTAAACTTCCACATCTTAGATCAATTCCATATCACAAGCTAAGTGTGCTCAAGTTAGAAAGTGAGTGATCCACTCAACCCACTGTTGTAAATAAGTAAGGACTTCGGTGAAAGGCCGAAGTGTCCCTCTCGGATTGTGAGAGTAAGAAAATCAACCAAGCGAGGGTGTTCGCGGTGCTTGTGGTGTAAAGGCTTAATCTCGGCCCGGAATGAGATCGACCGGAGCTTGCAAGAGATGAAGTAGGCGGGAGGCCGAACCTCTATAAAAATCGTCTGTTGCCTTTGTTGGTTTGCATATTTGCTTTACTTGCTTGTTTATTTGTTTTAATTCCGTTGTGCATACTTTGATTGCTTAAACAAGTAGGAAATTAGCTTAAAAGTGATTAGAACTAAGTTATACGTACGATCCTACAATTTCCACTAGTCTCCTTGATGACACGAGACTTCTTATGTCCTCCGGCGTCAACTGTGGAGTCGGAGTCTGCTTTTAGTGCAAGTAAATGTATCTTGTCTGACAAGAGGCAAAACTTGTCCGACCAGTCAATCAAGATGAGTGTGTGCCTGAAGGATTGGATCGACGTTGCAGATAGAATGCAAAACATGAATCTTCACGACAACATCCACTTTAAAAATTAAAGACGAATTAGCTAAACTATTCTGTTAAAGGAGTAATTTTTTCCTAATACCCCTTAAGTATTTTTCATTACTTAGTTTAGCTAGCCTTCGGGGTTTTTTTAACGTGTAACTAATATATTGTTTCTCGATTTGAGTCAATAATCATTAATAAATAAATTGGTTACTTTGGGGAAAAATAAATTGTGTTTGTGTTTTTGTTAATTCAATTGTAATTGTATACTTACTTCAAATTAAAAAAGACAAAAAATCAAAACCCGATCCGACGAAGGAAAATCCAACCCAACAACCCAGGATCCGGCACATACCCAACACGGCCCCAGGCCGAGGGAGTGGGCTGTCGTGCAATGTCGACACGACACAACTCCCTGACGCTAGAACTACCGGGAGGCACGATTGCATCAAGAATAACCCTGCACCAAAGACCAGACCGAAGAGATGGGGTTAGGTCCGGTCAAACCGAACCGAATTGGATCTTTTATTTAAAAAATCATTAAGAATGTATTTAAATCACATAGTAAGTATTCAAAATAATATTATAACGTATAACAACTTCTAAATTAGTTAAAAATTGAGAAATAAACAATATAAACCTTAGATAAATATACTTGTATTAGGAAAGACGTAAGAGAAATACATCAATACTTTGAATCCCGAACAGACTGAACCTTAATAAACCAAGCCTAATTGGACTAGATCGAACCCAAATTTCGGGAAATCATTGGATCGAGGACCAGATCGAACCCTAATCAATTTAGTCCACACCGAATGGTCCGGTTAGGCCCGATGTGAACTGCTCACCCCTAATTATATCATAGTTTGGAATTACAGTATCTCATCTCGTGAACCAGTGCTTGGACGCATTGTTACCTTGACCATAACTAGACCCAATATCAGACCCAGGCATGAGCACGCGTAAGCAAGTGCCCACGCCTGTTTTTTTATGTTAATGATATTATATGTCTTTTTTTTAAGTGTGTCCACCTTTATTTTTCGCAAGAAGGTGTCCACCGTTCGATTCTTAAGTCATTTTGAATAGTACTCTACTTTCTCTTTATGTCCACCCTTAACCGTGCCCTGAAAACCCCAAACACCATACATTTTCTCCGCTTCACGTCATCTTGAGATCAATTCTGGGTAAAATAAATAAATAAATTGTAAAAAATTTAAACAAATAAATAACATTTTTTCAGAAAAAAAATTGAAAAAAAGATTTAAAATTATTGTAAAATAAATATATTACCATCATTAACTATTAACAAAACTTAAAAAGGAGACGTGCCACTCACCCGTCTGGGCGGCACGTTCCTCTTAGGGATGCAAATGAATATTTTTGAATTTGATATAACTTGTATCCGAATTTGAATCTGAATTCAAATTCAAATTTTTATAGCTTACCAATTTCATATCCGAATTTCAGAACTTTTCAAATTCGGATTCGAATTCGGATAATGTTCAAATTCATATAATATATTTTTTGTTGTATAATCTAAAATATTTTGGAAAGTTATTTAAAGAGAATTATATTATAATTTGCTTTTGTATGTCTATTATGTTTATATATTTACATAAGAAATAACTTTGTTTTTTATTAACTCACAATACAAATATTAATAACCACGTATATTGAATGTCAAAATTTGTATTTTTGGATATTCGGATATGGTTTGACCTATATCCAAATTCGTATCTGAATTTGAAAACGGTAAAAAAATTAAATCATTTTCAATTCAAATTTGTATTCGGTAAAAATTTCTTTACCAAATATCAACCAAATTATAATTTTTCAATCGGTTACTCAAACAATTTGTTAGTATTTGCATCCCTGACTCCTTCTATTATGGGGGTTTTGCCCGGACGCCCGATAAAAGAGTTCCATTAAGGATTCACTTAGAGACCGTTTAAAGTTGTAAGGTGTCCACCATTCAATTCTGTCCTAGGTCCGCCCCTGACCAGACCTGAAGAATATATTGTTGAATGAGTTCTTATACACAGCCGCGCGCGTCCCGAACGCGGCTGACGTGTTCAGTTGAATCAACAATCCAGTCAGCAGGGAAATTCATTTAATAACATCTTGGTGTCACATGCAACCTTTAGTTTCCCAATGCAACATTATTTTCTCACTGCAACGTTTGGTTTCCCCATGCAACTTTTACTTTCTCATTGTAACGTTTGGTTTCCTCATGCAACTTTTACTTTTCCCAACGCAACTTTTGGTTTCCCCAAACAACAACTTAAAAAGGCGAAACATCTTCCTTTTTAACATCTACGTCTATCCTTTTCAAGTTTGCGGTTTTCCTTTTTAACTGTGAGTTGTACCTTTTAAAGTGATGTTTGTCCATTTTTAAGAATTGTTTGTTCTTTTTTATGTTTGAGGTTCTCCTTTTTAACTGTGAGTTGTACATTTTTAAGTGTAGTATGTTCCTTTTTAAGTGAGTATACATTTTTAAGTGTGAAGTTTTCCTTTTTAGTGTTTTTTGTTCCTTTTTAAGTTTGCGGTTCTCCTTTTTAAATGTGAGTTGTACCTTTTTAAGTGATGTCTGTTCCTTTTTAAGAATTGCTTGTTCTTTTTTATGTTTGAAGTTCTCCTTTTTAACTGTGAGTTGTACCTTTTTAAGTGTAGTCTGTTCCTTTTTAAGTGAGGTTTGTTCCTTTTTATGTTTGAGGTTCTCCTTTTTAACTGTGAGTTGTACCATTTTAAGTGTAGTTTGTTCCTTTTTATGTAAGTGTACATTTTTAACTGTGAAGTTTTCCTTTTTAATTTTTATTTCGTCCTTTTTAAGATATATTGTTTCTTTTTAGGTACTACTTCATCCTTTTTAAGTTCCTGTTTTTCCTTTTTAAGTATTGCTTCATCCTTTTTAATTTTCTGTTGTTCCTTTTTAAGTTGATGTTTTTCCTTTTTAATTTTCTGTTGTTTCTTTTTAAGTTATGTTTGCTCCTTTTTAAGTTGTTGTTTTTCCTTTTTAATTTTTTTGTTTTCCTTTTTAATTTTTGTTTCGTCCTTTTTAAGTTATGTTGTTCCTTTTTAGGTACTGCTTCATCCATTTTAAGTTTCTGTTTTTCCTTTAAACAAACCAATTTTAAACAATAACACCACAAAGAAACAAACTTTTCAAAATAACATCAAAAAACTAAGATCGATCTATCACATAACAAAACCAAAAACTTTAAATCAACCACAAAGAAACAAACTTTTCCTAAAAAACTCAACACAAAAAAAAACAAATCAGCTACAAAGAACCACACTTCCAAAAAAAATCAAGATCAATCAATCATAGAACAAAACCAAAAACTTCAAATCAACCACGAAAACCAAACTTTCCCCAAAAACCACCACACAAAAAAGTCAAATCAGTTACCAAAAACCACATTTCCAAAAAACCCAAGACCAATCCATCACATAACAAATCCCCAAAACTTCAAACCAGCCATGAAAACCAAACTTTCCCCCAAAAAACATCATACAAAAACCTTAAATCAACTACAAAAACCACATTTCTCCTCCTCCTCGCATCGAGAAAGACTCCAACGCCGACCATTTCCTCCTCTTCCTCGCCGACCAACTACATCGTGACGTCCTAACCAACGACGTCGGCGTCCCAACCTCCCGCGTCATCTCCTCGGCATCCCTCTTACCGATCTCGTCTTCCATAAGGAGAAAATGATGGAAAATGAAAGGTTTGGGGGATAATGGAAGGTTTTGAGAATATATGTATGTTGGAAACCAAAGGTCACATAGTTCCGCGTGCGTGTGATGTGACACAAAATAAATAAATAATATGTGATTTAATTAATCTTTGGATTTTGCTGACTGGATTGTCCACGTCAGACGGCGTCCCAGACACACCGCGGCCACTAAACATTTTCCTAGTTGAATATCACATTTTCCCATCAATTCATGTTGATGATTGTAATGATTCCAAGGACACACCAAATACCTTTCGGATCCCATGTAACCATTCTAGATTTTGAGAGCCACACGAGAGCATCCACAACACGACATGGACACACAGACAGGTAAGCATCCACTGACACTACCTTTAATTACAATAAAGATAAAGTAGTGGCTGTCGTTTTAACATTTTTGCATTCTTTTATTAGTAGAAGATTGTTCCTTTGGGTAATAAATGATAGCCGTTGGCATCATAGTCGAATTAGGTCGCTGCAAAAGATATCGAGGGTCACACATCGCCTACCAAACCTTGATCACGACTCTTATGTCCTGCCAAGTGGCAAATGAGAACCCATGGATGGTTGTCTTAACATAAGTTGATGACCAACTTTGATACTATATGCATGATTTTTGTATTTGATCAAATCAATATAGAAGATAAAACCCCAAAATAACGGTATGTATTTACTAGCTCAACTATTTCATGAATAATATGATTTTCAATCCCTTTCAGAGTGACGATCTAAGATTAATCTGACACATAATATTAAACACTATCTTCCAAGTATGAGCTTCTACAAAGGTCTTGTGACACAATAAATTTGGATCTTTGCTATCATTGAGATATTTATTTGACGTGAAAAAAGGTATAAACGGGACACGTAGGTAACCAATTGTTTTCATTGTTGAGATATAGTAACCATTATTGTCTTCACTCGCTAAAACACTGTTATCGGGACTATGCACCGGTAACTTAAACCCTATGTGTAATACCTATACCCGATTGTAGTCTTGTAGGTGACGGAGACAGCTATACGAGCAAACAAGTAGGTTTTAATGTATAAATAGAGTTGGTAAATTGGTTTCAAGCAAGTTACCTTTACTATTATTACAGAAATTAAGATACAAATTAAACACAATTACTTAGAAACCGAACTAAGGCAATTATATCGATACGTATCACACAAACACATTCGAGAAGTTAAATTATAATTACAAGTTAAAAAATTACATACCGTTTACAATGCAAAATTTGAATAGTTAATATTTATAGGGAGAATATAAATTATGGATTGAATATATGAAAACACGAGTTGGATCTTTAAATTATTTCAAATCGCGTCATACTAAAAATTGAAGATTAAATTTATCATGCTTCGTAATATGTGTGGTTCATCTATAGTATGATTATCTTAAGGGGTTGTATTAAACAAATAATGAATATTAGGAAATAAATAAGTGAATGGCCAGTGGGTTTAGTAGGTATGTAGTTATGGACTTATGTGGTTGATATTTTTTTTGTTTTGAAACGCACAGCTGATCCATACTCATACCGTGAAATCCCTAAACCCAATTAAGAGGCTAATTAAGGGTTTGCATGGGAAAAGGAGGGGACGTGATGGTGGGGGAATGGGAGGAGGTAAGGTGATTTGATGGTGAGTTGATGGGGGAGGTATGGTTGGCGTTGTTTGATGATTGATGGTTGGTTTTATAAAGCACATGCCCTCCTTCACTCTTCTTCTTCCATTTTCTCACCAATCATCCACCTCTTCTCTCCTCCGGCCCCAACGTCCGGCGACGGAGGAAGCAGCATAGTCGAGACGTGGGAGCATGACGCGAGGAAGAAGACGTGCGAGGGATCGCTGTTGAGGACGTCAAGCGATCTCCGGCGATCATTAGAGGTTGCACGCACATGTGTGTGCGTGGGTTTGGCTCGTCGCCGGAGGTCGGAGACTTCGCCGTAGACGAGGACATCATGTTATACTTGGCAAGGCATATTGATGCCAGTTAACGGTCGGTCGATGTTTGTTTCCGATCGACCGATTTTAGTGTAAATCTCTATTTTTGCCCAGCACCGGTACAACGATGTCTTACGACGGTCGACCAGTTGAGCATATTTTTATTGGGTCAGAGAGTTCTTGCTATTTTCGGTCGAACGGGTCATGAGCCGTTCGACCGTTGCTTGGTGTTTTTAGGTGGAGCGAGCGTTGACTATCTAAACGGTCGACCGCTATATACTATGGTCCGACCGATGTCTTAAGTACACTTATTGTTAGGTCGACCATTTGATGTTTAGTTCGACCGATAATGAAAGTAGGAGAGACCCTTTTTCGGTCGAACGGGACCTTGAGCCGTTCGACCGTTGTCATGTTTTTGATTTTGACTTAGTCCGGATTTTGACCATGTAGCGGTCGACCGGTTTTCACTTATTGTTTGACTGTTGGGGCTTCAATTGTGAGCCCAGAGTTCGACCGATTGTAGGCGTCTGTTCGACCGGTTCTCTTGGGTGGGTCGACTGGTATACCTTTGTTGGTTGACTGTTTGGGCCCAGAACTGAATCCATGTCCTAGTGGAGTGTCAGCTCTGTCCACGGAAACCTGTGTCCTCGCCTAGCGTGTAAGACAGGAGGTGACAGTGGGTGCGTTGCTCGTGCCTGCCCAGGGACCGCCGTGTTGAAGAGTGTTGATACTTGGGACGTGCCACCTCTGGTTATAGACCGTGGCGTAATATATGTTTTACTTGACTCATATTAGAGTAGTAGACCTAAGGAATCGCGGATCCCAATGCACGATGTTGCATGGCTCAACAGAGCGAGATGACTCTGCGGACTTCAGTCCGGTTAAGTCAATTGGTCGGCCCTATGAGCTACGGATACCTTCGACTGGCCTTGATGGCGATTGTTGCACCGTCCGATGTTGTTCCGGACGTGATTGACCCGAGCCGATGTTGTTCCGGTGGGTGTACTGGCCGACGATGTGTTCCTGAAAGTAACTTGGCTGTGGCACAACTAAGTGAGATGGACCGACCTGAGCGATGACTACGTCGGTGTGGTGTTGACCACGAGTGCAGATCTGTTACTACTGACGCAGACGTGCCTCACCGAATGCTATGATTAGTGTAGCCGCGTGTGGGGTGTGTTGTGTACTTTCCGTAAGACCGTATGTGTCTACGGTAGGTCCCTACGGGTGACCCGGCGATGGATTAATGGATTTGTGGATTGATGTCCTTATTGACCCTTGGAGGGTGTTGTTTACTATTTGCATTTTATATTGCCATGCTACTAGTTTGATAGGTTCATTTTTGTATCTTGAGCATGCATATAGGTGAGTTTTGTATACAGGGTTTCCTTATGGAAACTCAAGCATTGTTTTATGTTTACATTTCAGGACCGCAGTAGGTTTTGGCGGGTGGTGACCGAGGACGAGTCACTCTGGGATCAGATCTTCTTTCTGTATGTTCCTAGGTAGTATAACAACTTGTATTTGTTATTCTCGTACTCTGATGTAGTCATACCTTTGGACAACCCTGATGTATTATGGTGCACCTCTTGACTATTTTATTAGTAAAGGTCCCGCTCTTTTAGGGTCTTGATCCTTGTGATTATTGTGTTTTAATTTTAAAGTTTCTGTTGTGTTTGAGGACGTTACAACTTGGTATGAAAGCGATCGATTCCTGTGTCCTTATCTAAAGAAACCACCCTTAGGAGTAGAAGAAATAGATTTTTGCATTTTGCCTTGATCATGCATGCATTGCTTATTGATTGTGATTGTTGTTCCAGATGCCTCCGAGATGCATGAGACCATACCCACGTGACCGTAGCACCAGTGATGAACTGGGGGCGGAGTGGGCAGAGGAGAAATGGATGCTATATGATACTGTGGGGCGTCTTGGGGAGTTCCTGGAGCGCCAAGCAGCTCATTCGGAGCAAACAGGGACAGGTGCGGTGCACGACAGATTCATGAGCCAGCAACCGCCTACATTCTTGGGTGGAGTGGACCCCGAGGTTGCAGAGGAGTGGGTTATCGTGTTGCAGAAGATCTTCAGAGCGATTAGATTTATGTCTGAGATGAAGGTGGATCTGACCACCTATAATTTGGGGGTGTTGCATCCAACTGGTGGAGGACCACATCTGTGGTGGTGTTTACAGGCAGAGAGGACGTGACTTGGGAGGAATTCTTGGAGGAGTTCAACGAGCAGTACTTCATGCAGCATGTCAAGGACGAGAAGCAAGAGGAGTTTCTGACACTAGAGCAGAAGGAGATGGCCGTGGAGGACTACATCGGGAAGTTCAACGCCTTGGAGCGTTACTGCCCCGAGATCTATGTTACCCAGGAGCCATGAGCGAGAAAGTTCGTGTGGGCACTTTAGAAGCAAATCCGGTCCCACGTACTTACGCGCATGTCGCAGACCTTGGCGGATGCCGTGAAGTGCACGACTGTCTTGGACAAGGACTATCAGGAGAACTACCAGGAGGCCCGGAAGCCACAGGGTAGATCACTCCGCATCTTAGGTATCAGGGTAGGGTTGTAAACGGGGCGAGGGCACGAAGGGTTGGTTGATGGTGGCATTTGCAAGGGAGGAGGCTCCAGTGGTAGTTCGTCGGGGCCATCTATGGAGGCGTTAGGATTGCAGCGATGAGGGAAAGCAGTCGGAGAGGAGGCAAGTGAGTTGTGTATCAAGTTTGTCATATTCTTTTCTCTTTTCTCACATTTGTTCTCACCTCACCCTTCCTTCTTCTCTTTTGATGTGTATGCAAAAAAGCGTGTGAGATGGTAATTGCATGCCCAAATGTTAGACAGTAACCCAAGCTTCGTTACATGTATGCTTTTTTTAAAATCAAAGCTTTTATTTGATTTTATTTAATATCAAATTTTCATATTTAACCATTGAATCTTGTGAAATTCCAGATCTCTTCAAGTTTTGACTCTATTTTCATGTCTAATCTAATAAACATAGATAAATGAGATTAATCTCCAAAATGCTACATCAAATTGCACTTCAACAATTACTTAATTTTAAAACTATTAAAATATATTTTTAAAAAACCTTTCCATGTCGGTTAATTAAACCCGACATGGAAGACCCCCGTACCATGTTGGTTAACTAAAACCGACATGGTAGGGTTTGAATTCTTTTTTAAAAAATATTAAAATTATTAAAAAAACCCTTCCACGTCGGTTAATTAAAACCAACGTAGAAGACCACCTACCACGTTGGTCAACTAAAACCGATGTAGTAGGGTTTGAGTTTTAAAAATATATATTAAAAACACCCCCTACCACGTCGGTTAACTAAAACAGACGTGGTAGGGGGTTTTCACGTCGGTTTTAATTAATCGATGTGCAAGCTGTAGTATCAATATGACCCTAATTAATATAATCAATTTAAAAATCCCTACTTAAGATGCAGTGGAAATGATAATTTAAAAATGACTACGGAAAGAGAAAATGCAAATCACAAATGAAGACTCAGTGATTTATAGAGGTTCGGCACCCCACTCGGGTCATACTTCCTCTCTTGCATGCTTCGCTCGATCCCACGAGCTCCGCCTACGTCTTCACTGACCACTCCCCGTTCCGGGCCGAGAGAGAACGCATTTACAACACGAACTCGCGATGGAAATAAGGTGTGTAAACCTCTATTTATAAGCTCCTAAAGTTTTGTAGTTGTTGGAGAATATTTGGTTGATGTTTGTGCAAGATACACAAAACAGAAAGCTTAAGTCAGCAAATCTGTCTAAACCGGTCGACCGACACAGGATCAACGGTCGTCCGTTTCCATGAAATTAAGGAAACCTTCAAACCAACTTAAATTGCAGTCAAGCCAAATGACTATAACTTAAGTGAACGGTCAAACTAAATCTATGGGACGGTCGACCGTTTTGAGGGTTTTGGTCAGGTAAAAGATTAGCGGTCGAACGCAACAAGGAAGTCCGTTTGACCAAAAATAACAAGCACTTTTAGCGCACACAATTGTCTACATCCGGTCGACCGTCGTCAAGGCATCGTTCGACCGGTTGCCAAATACATCTTAGGGGTATTTAAAAATACGAATATGATCGTTGGAGAATATGACATGTATAACGGTTGTCCGGAAAATGCAGGACAAACGGACGAACGAAAGGACCAAAGAGGTTGACCAATAGAGCTAGGTAAAATCACTATTTGAGAAACTATTAACTGGTATAAACGGTCGAACATAAAACTTATTTCGGTCAACCGTTCTACACAGATAGGCAGACGTTTAGTTTGAGTGATTTTGGACCTAAGTTTGGGTTATCTATTGAAGTCCAATTGATGTGAAATTTGGTGTGTGACTTCTACATGGAACCTAGTGTGTATTAACTCTTGTATTCTCAAGTTCACATAAATTCCTACGACTCAAATAAAGACAAAATTACATGCCTTCAAATAGCTTGATTACATGTTTTGACTTCATTCCATTCTTCATTGAGTCTCGATCACCTGTAGATGTTAGCACAATACTATATATATTCCATGCCTAATGTGTGCTACACTACATTTTATTGTGATTAAGATTATGTTAGTTAAATCATCAAAACACTGATTAAGACCAAAAAGCCAACAGAAACCACCCTTCCACGTTGGTTTGTAATTAACCGACATGGTAGGGACGACATGGTAGGCCGATTTTCTAGCCGTATTCTATCTACAAAAGTGGATTCTACGGAATCTAAGCTTTCAACCATATGCTTTCGAAGCAATAATTAATGTTATGTCGTTTGATATAATGATATATCACTTTCAGATACCATAAGATATTTCCATAGCATGACATGATAATTTAGTGAAGTCGAAGAATCGGTTGATGTTCAAAATACTAACTGAAACAAGCCTATAATAAAATTAGGTCTACATGGGAGCGATCGAATGTGTCTAGTTTTTTGTTGCATAACAAATATTAGAGTTTTCACTTGCTTGGTTTAGAGAGCAAAAAAAGTAGGGAGTCATTCTAAATTTGACTTTAATAGTGCAAGTTTTTTTTCAAATAAATAAACAATACAAGTTAGCTTTAGTTATTAATAATGGATTGCAGATCCATATCCACTTACCACGAGTTGTTTAGAAGGTGTGGGAAAGCTCAAAACTCTAGTCCTACACATTGGAGGTGCCAACTATCGACCAAGGGGCTGAATTGTGGATTTAACTTGTAAAATGTTTACCAACCTGAATTCTCCCCCCTTAGATTTTGGATTTTACATTAAGTATACAATAATTAGATCCGTCCTCTTCTGAATTTTGGAGTTTACCTTGTTAAATATACGTCATACTAGACTTTTGAACTCAATTTTTTCCTTGGATGTCATGTAAATTGTGTCACTTGTCTTGAGATCCTGACACCACCTTTCCTACCCAACTAAACAAGCAATTCGACTTGACGGGTTAGAATGCACAATACAATTAACTTCATGCGCAATCATGATTCAAAATTAATCTTATTGAGGTTTCTAATGTGCTAACTTCAATAAGGACGGATGCACTGCACTTAACTTTTGTTAGTCAAATTTATCCTTACCCGTAACTTAAATTTTAAATAGAAAATTCAAAAAGTAGATCTTGATATATTACTCATATTATCTAGGAGTTCCGATTTTTTGTTAAAAAATGATCATTTGATATGAGATCGAGAGATTGGATTTTTTTACGAACGTAGTATGTTCATTTCTCTCTTTATTTTAATCGAATGACTCCGAAAGTTTTTGATTTTCGGCATACGTAGATAATATTATAAGTCATATATCAATATATATGGTTTGAAATTTTCATTTAAGGTTTAAATAAGTTATTAGTAATTAGGATAAATATATGTTAACAAAAATTAAAGATAATATATCCCTTAATTTCAATTTTTCGATTTTAAAACCTGTTTCTTGCATGTCAATCGACTGGACTCCAAGGTGGTATGTGATAGTTTATAAAACCTATGGCCAGCGGCTATAGCTAACTATGATGAGAATATATAAGAGTCCTTATACACGGACGCGGGCGTTACGGACGCGCCCTACGTGGCTTCAAAAAGTGGATGAGTCAGCGTCTACTCGGATTGCCATGTCACGCTTTCCTTCCGAACGCGCCTTAAATTGTTTTAAATTTTTTTTGACGGTTTTCGAAGAAGGATGGTTCGTTTCCAGATTAGACAGCGGCAGACACCCTACGAACGACGGTTCGGATACCGAGGAAGATAACATATCCAGAACAAAAGGGAGACTCTCGCTTTCTTTCTTTCTTACCTGTGAACGTAGGAAGCGCACCTGTGAAGCTTTCCCGACTTTCTTTCCCTGTGAAGCGCACCTTGTAAACGATAATGGAATCTTCAACTCCGGCCGTCGATATCGAACACGTCCCAGAACCGGTGGGTCTCTAATTTTTTCTTTCCCTGGGTCGTTATTTTTTTTGATGAACTTCCGTTTATTAAATTATTGGTTTTAGGGAACCACGTACTACTTCTGGGAATCACGATGCTCCTGGAAGGCCATCCGAAAGCAGTTTGACCGGATGAATAAGGTGGAGAAGGAGGCTTTCCGTAGCACCCCATTCGGTCACTTCCTAAACCTTCCTAACATTACGACGGACAACGAAATAGTCGGTTGGTTCGTCGAGCACTACGATACGGAGGAGGTGGGGCTGAGAATAGGATCAGGGGTAGTTCCCCTTACACCGGAAGACATCGCCCTAATTTTGGGGTTACGTACGCATGGGAAGGCCGTGGTGATGGAACCATTGCGCGTCCAGAAGCGAGACGGGGTGAACCTTGACAACACCCAACTTTTAGTTCATCTCATGGCAAACAGTACCATGGGCGAGACGGAGGAGTACGTTCGTCTCCTGATTTCTTTGATCTTCAACAATTTTTTGTTCTATGATGGAACGCTGCGACCGAAGGAATGGTTCATGCACCCTCTGAGGAACATCAAACGCCTAAGCAGCTACGCATGGGCAAGTGCAGTTCACAAAACCCTGGTTGGAGGCCTCGAGAAAGCAAGTTTAGAACTGCAGGAGAGGAAAAAGGCAGGAAATTTCATAATGAGGCAGGGGAACGTCGAAGGTTGTGTTGCCATACTACACGTAAGTTTTTGTTCCTGCTTCACACTTCCTCTCTTCCTCTTTTTTTTGTTTTTGTTCTTTTCGGAAGACGATGTGTGTCTGTTCGGAATACGTTGTGAGTCTGTTCGGATTAAGTGGTGGGTCTGTTCGGATTAAGTGGTGGGTCTGTTCGGATTAAATGGTGGGTCTGTTCGGGTTAACTGGTGGGTCTGTTGGGGTTAAGTGGTGGGTCTGTTCGGATTAAGTGGTGAGTCTGTTCGGAATAAGTGGTGCGTCTGTTCGGATTAAGTTGGGTGTCTGTTCGGATTAAGTGGTGCGTTTGTTCGGATTAAGTGGTGAGTCTGTTCGGATTAAGTTGGGTGTCTGTTCGGATTAAGTGGTGCGTCTGTTCGGATTAAGTGGTGCGTCTGTTCGGATTAAGTGATGCGTCTGTTCGGATTAAGTTGGGTGTCTGTTCGGATTAAGTGGTGCGTCTGTTCGGGTGAGGTGGTGCGTCTGTTCGGATTAAGTGGTGGGTCTGTTCGGAATACGTTGTGAGTCTGTTCGGAATACGTTGTGAGTCTGTTCGGATTAAGTGGTGGGGCTGTTCGGAATATGTGGTGGGGTTGTTCGGATTAAGTGTTGGGTCTGTTCGGATTAAATGGTGGGTCTGTTCGGATTAAATGGTGGGTCTGTTGGGGTTAAGTGGTGGGTCTGTTCGGATTAAGTGGTGAGTCTGTTCGGAATAAGTGGTGCGTCTGTTCGGATTAAGTTGGGTGTCTGTTCGGATTAAGTGGTGAGTCTGTTCGGAATAAGTGGTGCGTCTGTTCGGATTAAGTTGGGTGTCTGTTCGGATTAAGTGATGCGTCTGTTCGGATTAAGGGGTGCGTCTGTTCGGATTAAGTGGTGCGTTTGTTCGGGTGAGGTGGTGCGTCTGTTCGGATTAAGTGGTGGGTCTGTTCGGAATACGTTGTGAGTCTGTTCGGAATACGTTGTGAGTCTGTTCGGATTAAGTGGTGGGGCTGTTCGGAATATGTGGTGGGGTTGTTCGGATTAAGTGTTGGGTCTGTTCGGAATACATTGTGAGTCAGTTCGGAATACATTGTGAGTCTGTTCGAAATACATGGTGAGTCTGTTCGCATTAAGGGGTGGGTCTGTTCGGATTAAGTGGTGGGTCTGTTCGGAATAAGACGTGTGTCTGTTCGGAATAAGAAGTCCGTCTGTTCGGATTAAGTTGGGTGTCTGTTCGGTTTACGTTTAATGTATGTTCGGATTCAGTTGTCTTTCGAATATGAAGGTACGTTGGTATAGTAGTTCTCATTTTTTTCCTTTCCATTTGAAGGTGTGGCTTTGTGAGAAATTTAAATTGGGGGAGCCCAGAACTGGAGTTTTCCCACGGATGAAAAGATGGACGGAGATGTTTGGGAAACGATTAACCCTGAGGAAATGGGAGGAACGGTGGTTGTCTATGGCCCGTCCAAAGAGATTTTGGCATTCAACAGTCTCTCTAGGGAGCTAGGCGAAGGTGATGATCCGGAGCAGACTGTAGGCCTACATGAATGTGCAGCAGCGGATGCGGCTGTATACTGGAGGGATCTACTCAAGGTCGACTGGCCCCTGAGAATCCTGAGGAAAGAGAGCCAACAACAACCACCGGGGAGCAACGATTGCGGCGCCTTCGTTTTATACTGGATAAGGTGCCTAATGTTCAATGTTGACCCTACGAAGGAGAAGGACCCCAATACCATCCACTCTATCAGGGGTGAATTGGCGGTCATGTTACTTAGGGATCGTCGGTCGTGTGTGCAGGTCTAAACAGACAAAGATATTTTAAGTTTTGTTTATTTTTTGGTTTACATGTACAAAATGTTTACATATTCAGTTCACAAACTATTTACATGTAAAAATACAAACATTACCAATGTCATTCTTAAGCTAACTTTATTCCGAACAGACAGTCTTCTTATTCCGAACAGACCCAACACTTAATCCGAACAGACGCAACACTTAATCCGAACAGACTCACAACTTAATCCGAACAACCGCAACATTTAATCCGAACAGGCTCACAACTTATTCCGAACACAATCTTCTTATTCCGAACAGACCCACCACTTATTCCGAACAGACCCAACACTTAATCCGAACAGACGCAACACTTAATCCGAACAAACGCAACATTTAATCCGAACAGGCTCACTACTTATTCCGAACACAGTCTTCTTATTCCGAACAGACCCACCACTTATTCCGAACAGACCCAACACTTAATCCGAACAGACGCAACACTTACTCCGAACAGACTCACAACTTAATCCGAACAAACGCAACATTTAATCCGAACAGGCTCACTACTTATTCCGAACACAGTCTTCTTATTCCGAACAGACCCACCACTTATTCCGAACAGACCCAACACTTAATCCGAACAGACGCAACACTTAATCCGAACAGGCTCACAACTTATTCCGAACAGGCTCACAACTTATTCCGAACAGACCCAACACTTAATCCGAACAGACTCACAACTTAATTGGAACAGAACCACCACTTATTCCGAACAGACCGAACACTTAATCCGAACAGACTCACAACTTAATCCGAACAGAACCACCACTTATTCCGAACAGACCGAACACTTAATCAGAATAGACCCAACACTTAATCCGAACAGACTCACAACTTAATCGGAACAGAACCACCACTTATTCCGAACAGACTCACAACTTATTCCGAACAGACACACCACTTAATCCGAACACACACAACTTATTCCCAACACACCCACAACATATTCCGAACAGGAAAAACTTATTTCGATCAGACACAAGTAAATCTGAACTGAACTTGTATAACAACCATTTACAGATCAAAACAGATCAACAATTACAAGTTTCTTGGTTTTACAAGAACGGGAAAAAACAAAAAAATGTAAATTAAGGAGGAAATTCCTCGTAATACAAACTCATGTCCCAATCGGAGAAATCAGGATCCGCGGGTTTTGGTGCTACTTCGTGAAGCGGCGAAGTAACCTTCATCTTCCACTTTCCCTTCTCTTGTTGGGCGTGTTTTTTATGGCTCTTTTTAATTATCTTCTCAGCTAAAGACACTCGACGTCTAGTCGGCGGTCTTCCTATACGTCTGACCTTTTCCGGATTAAGGACCGATGTACCCGAAGACTCAGGTTCATCAGGTCGAACCAAGTTTTGTGTAGTGTGCATACGTGCCTTAAGCATTTCAATACACTTCACGGCCTCAATATACCTTTTGTGGGAGATGAAGGCTTCCTGTGCGATCCAAACGGCACGACCCATGATGTCGTCGTGACGACGTAGCGCATCCTTCGCCATTACACCATCGTCTGGGTACGTCTTATCTCGATAGCTCCTTCGAATATACTTCCGCCATCGATTAAGGATGTAAGAGTCTGGAAGCAATGCATTAGGATTCAAGCGTGCAAGTACAACAAAAACGTGGCAGCATAGAAGCCCAACGTGCTGAAACATTCTGCAATCACATGTAAAATTCATGGATGTGTTTTGTACTAGGAAACGTTTCGACAGTAGCTGCTCACCAGCCAAAACACGTTCAGATACCTTGTACTGGAATGTTTCATTCGTATTGAACTCCTCCGTTATATCGCAGTATATCATCTTCCCAATTTGTAACTGCACTTTTTTGAAGACCCCTACGGTATACAACTCGCTCAACTGACTCTCGAATGGATAAATTGAAACCAACTGGGGTTTTTTATGAAGACAATCAAATTCTGATTGAGCTTCCTTCTCGTACTTGTGGCGGAGCGCAAGTTCGTATTGTTGAACAAACTGCTTAAGGGTGGTCTTCGAAGTAAGATACTTGTCGAAGAAGGCGTTCATACTCTCGCTCCTCTGAGTAGATGCCATTCCCGCGAAAAAAAAATCACCAATAAATGCAGGGATCCACGACTCTCGGATTGCATAAATGGATTTGAGCCAGCTGTGGTTCTGCAGGTCAAAATCAAGAAGGAAACCCTGCCAATTACGATCAAATTCTGCTGGGGTTTTGGAATCATATACAATCAATTTCAGATCAAATAATATGTGATCCCGATACTGCGTCGGCAACTTCACGGGAGCTTTGTTCATTATGTGCCATATACAGAATCTGTGTCTTGAATCTGGGAAGACATTCCTTACAGCAGCAGTAATGGCACCACATTGATCTGTTATTATAGCTGGGGGGGTATATCTGCATAAGGGACCCAATTAGAAAGGAGTGAGACATTATTCCGAACAGACAGACTTCTTAATCCAAAACAGACAGTCTTCTTATTCCGAACAGACACAACACTTAATCCGAACAGTCAGGCCACTTATTCCGAACAGACACAACACTTAATCCGAACAGTCAGACTTCTTATTCCGAACAGACAGACTACTTATTCCGAACAGTCAGACTTCTTATTCCGAACAGACACAACACTTAATCCGAACAGTCAGACCACTTATTCCGAACAGACACAACACTTAATCCGAACAGTCAGACTTCTTATTCCGAACAGACACAACACTTATTCCGAACAGAACGAACACTTAATCCGAACAGACTCACAACTTAATCCGAACAGAACCACCACTTATTCCGAACAGTCCGAACACTTAATCAGAACAGACCCAACACTTAATCCGAACAGACCCACCACTTATTCCGAACAGACTAACAACTTATTCCGAACAGACTCACAACTTATTCCGAACAGACACAACACTTAATCCGAACAGTCAAACTTCTTATTCCGAACAGACACAACACTTAATCCGAACAGTCAAACTTCTTATTCCGAACAGACACAACACTTAATCCGAACAATCCGACTTCTTATTCCGAACAAACACAACACTTAATCCGAACAGAGAGACTTCTTAATACGAACAGACAGACTTCTTATTCCGAACATACACTCTTCTTATTCCGAACAGACAGACTTTTTATTACGAATAGACAAACAAAAAAGAGGAAGATATGAAGAGGGAAGAAGGAAAAAAACTTACCGTTCATGCACGACAACCAGGTTTGGAACAACCATATGTAATTTTCAGTAGTCTCATAGGACAACAAAGCGCAACCGAGCAAAACTGATTCGAAATAGTGATTGACTCCTACAAATGGGGCGAATGGCATGTCGTATTTGTTGGTAATGTAGGTTGTGTCGAAACATATTGCGTCTCCAAAGTATGAATATGCAGCTCTAGAACGACTGTCAGCCCAAAAAACGTTGCGTAGTCTTCCTTCGTCATCCATATCTATTACATAAAAAAACATGGAATCAATCTTCTGCATCCTAATGAAATAGTCCTGAAGAGCTTGTGCATCACCAGGTCCCATCTTCAAATTTCTGACTTGGTTTACAACATTCCTGCAAACAGGAACCAGTAAGACCAGGCGCAAAATGTTCAACTTCAATTATGTTAGACGGAAAGAACACAAACCTTAAATCCCTTTCGTTGAAAGTCAATTTGTCATAACCTCCAGCCTCGACCACAAGAGATTGCATGGTCTTAGCAGCCGATATCCCAGCTTCATCATTAACCGATATCCGTGCTACGACGGCCTCAGGGACGGTTCGTTTTTGCCTGAGAAATCGCATTTGCTCCGGGTCAAGCATGGGATGGTTATGGTTAAGATCCACAAAGTTAACGTTGTAACCCCTTGCTGTGTTTCCGGATACCCTTATCCGAGCAGTGCATTGTACTCTGCTGGATAACCTAGGCTTCAATTTTCCTTGCCCTTGGTCCGTTGGTGCGGTGCCCTCCTTGGAGCAAGTCAGCGTGGCCCGTATAACAACACCACGATCGTAATGAGATTGTCTTGTCTTAACGCCAAAACCACAATGATCGGCATAGGCCACGTAAAATGCTTTGGCTTCTTCGAAAGAGGGGAAAAACATCCCCTCATGGGGAACGTTTGATGGCTGCTCCACTAGGGAAGGCACGGGAACGATTTCCATTTGAGTACAGAGGAATGACCACAGAAGAGAAGGGAAGGAAAAGGAAGAGGCATCTTGAGATTGATAACAAGTCTTCTGTGCCGTGTAGGAGCGCCGAGCGCCAAAATGATGAAGGAAGAGAGTGATTTGAGTCGCATTAATGAGGGATGGAGAGAAGGATGGTGGAAATGATGACGGTACGAAAATAGAGGAATAAAAAAAAAACTTTTCATATCCCATCGCGCCAACTAAGCAGCGTCTGCTGAGTGGACTGGCCACATCAGCGCGCGTCCCGGACGCGCGCGTCCACTAAACATTTTCCAATATATAATATCGTCAACCACTAAAAGACATTAATCCCGTCTAATCAACTAATCAAATGAAAAAAAAACTACGGATAACATCGTCCAAACTTTTGACACGTGACGGATTCATGTGGCCGTCACCATAACTAGTACTAGTCGCATGGAAGTTTAGGCCCTCCTGAGCAGTTCAGGGTCTAACTACTATTATTTGCCAATACGACGTTGGAGAATTCACCAGATTATTATTTTTGTTATTGTCCTCTCAGAGGCATTGATATTAGCGATTATATTATTGAAGAATCCTTGCACATGTCTCCACAAGATAGTATAATTATGTCATGTTTGTTGATTTTCGCGGACATTAATTAATTATTTAGATATAACTTGCTATATCCTTTTACAACCCCTAATGATTAAGACGATTGTAGCAGCATGGGGCGAATAACAGCAGTTGTTATTATTATTACTTTATTATTATCATCGTCAAAGCTACCACCAGTACAGTAAGATTAAAAATTTATACTTATTATTCTAATCCGCAGAGCAAAAGAAAATACCCTTGCTATGAATAGCTAAAAGTAAGGTGTCTCCAACATTAATGTGTAGTTTAATAGCATACACTGCTGGAATAAGTATACACGTCAGTCTTTATTAGGTCAGATTTTGAAAAACAACGTAATAATGGACTTGCCACGCCGATTTCTAAGAAACCGACTTGAAATACAACATACCACGTCGGTTGTAGAAAAATCAACGTGTTTTAGGCTTACCACGTTAGTTATATGGAAGCCGATGTGGTATGTAAGATAGGAAATCGACATGGTAAACACTTAATTTTAAAAAAAAAATTACTGTGTTTTCACTTATAATTTTCATCCCAAAATCAAACACACAAATCCTAACCTAAACCCCAACCCAAACCGGACCCCATCCCTTCCCTCTTTACGGCCAAAGCCGACCAACCCCCTCTAATTGGCATGTATAGTCCTGTAATTCGTGTAACGAGTTTATTCACCTTGTATAATTAAGGTGTTCTTGAACGTTGGCACTGGTTGGATTCAAATGTTTGATTTTTTGATATATGGTTGATGGAATTGGATGTCTTATATAATGTTATAATATTTTGTGATTTTTGTGATATATATTTGTATATGCTTGTGTATGTCTCCTAGGGTAAATTTTATTAGTATTAAATTTTAAGGGGAGGTTCTGCCAAAATTTCTGAAAATTCAATGGTTATGTTTTACGTACATTACGATTGCTTCTATTGATGTGTAGATAACTATGGATCAAAATTGTTTTTTCGCAAGTCGACTGAGTGATGAGTATGAGGCCGGGGTTGATAAATTTCTAGAGTTTGCTAAAAATAGACATGTTAGAAATGAAGGAAATGTCTTATATCTATGCATGAAGTTGTCTTAACATGTGTCTTACAAGATGTAAAAGATATAAAAGCCCATTTGTTCAAGAAATATTTTAATGAAGGATATACACATTGGATATGGTATAGTGAAAATTAAATACGTACTTGGTAGTCTAATGTCTGACAATCGCTAAGGTGATAAATTTGGTGATAGATCGTACAAAATTGCTAAGGTGATGTTTGAAGGCGAGAAGACATATTATCTGGCACCATATTGGGGGACATAAGTTTTTCATTATATTCTACAATACTGTAATATTAGCATTAAATAATTAATGAAGTGATCTAGCATGAATGATTTTCAGTGATCATTGGATGTTAGTTGTTTTATCTCTTGATGTGAATATTGCAAATTGGTTTGATCCTTTGGCATTGGAGAAACAGGAAAGATTTGAAGCAGATTATTTAGTTGTAAGTTATTTTGAAGAAGTACTTTCAAATTCTAAGTTAATTTTTTGTTATTGAATGTTTGAATTAAGTTTTGATCTTTTACATATTTTGGTAGATGTTGAGATTTTAAGTTTAAACTGCAGGTGCGCGACCGCATTGAAGCAGTGGCAAGTATGGGTCGTGTCCACGGGAAAGAGTGCGGGTTGTCGTTGACCATACTCGAGTGGAGGAAGAAAATAAAGCTTGAGTGTATTGGAATTAACTAACTAATTAGACGCGAGTTGCTGAAATGACCCTCATATGACTACTCCTGTAGGAGGAGGAGAATGCATGGAAAAAAGTCTAGATGTGTGATACATCTGTGTGTAAAATTAAGCCTTAATGACATGCATACCACGGAAATCTATAAAAACCAAAATCTCAAGTGTATACATGGATTCAGATTTATCACCATCATGAAAAAAATATAAAACACTACTTAAGATAAGGCTAAGGATAATCACAAGCTTACAAGTCAATCTCGTCTCTTTATCCACTCCAATCTTATTCTCACCACATCATTCCCCATAAAGTGAGTCCACTAACAAAAGCATGTGCTAAGCATCCCTTAGAACAATTAACACATCAAAGGCTGGATTACTCACTAATCATCACATTAACAAAGAAAATAACAAGGTAAAAACACATGAATAAGTAGAGAAGACTAAATAAAACCAAGACAAGAATGTAAGTAACAACAAACTTTTGATTAATGAAAAGTGATTACAAATGGTGTTTTTCTTATCTCCTCCACTACTCTACTAAGCAACAAAACAACCTAACCTATTGGGGAGTAAGAAAGAGAAGAAAAGAAATGAAAAGCTTACAAGTGTATTTATAGAAGATTAGAAGGTCACGAATCAAGTGACCACACCATGGAGCATAAGGTCAAGTACAAGAGGATTGAACGATTCAAAAGAGCCATTTGGCCCCACGCATGGATGTCAAATAGTTTGATAGTAGACTCGGGGCGGATTCTAGTGCTATGGAATGACCAAAAAGTGGACATGAGGGTCACCTTTAAACGTCACAATTGCTACACTTTCGGGCCAGCTTGAAGGGAGATGGAAGCGAGTTTGATATCACAGCAATCTACGGGGAAAATGGGCATGTGGATAGGAGAATATTGTGGAATGACCTTCTATAAGTAGCTCCGAATGATTCAAGGCCATGGATAGTGGGGGGTGACTTCAATTGCATCCGCAAGCTGAGCGAGAAATGGGGAGGTGCTGCTGGAAACGAGGTTGCCATGTCAGAATTTAACGAGTGTATTGATGCACTCCAACTCCTTGAGATGCCATCTACCGGCAGTGAGTTCACTTGGTCAAATTCCTCTGAGGGTAGTGCTTGTATCGAGTCACGGATTGATCGGATTCTAATCAACAATGCATGACTCGAGATGTTCCCGAAATCCTATTACCTTGCTGGTGAGAAGGACCTAAGCGACCACACCATGCTCATCATGAAGACGGAAGGAAACGAAAGACAAAAGAAAAAGATGTTTCGCTTCGAAAACCATTGGCTGAGCATGAAGAGTTTAGGAGTATTGTGGGACAAGCTTGGACCAAGTATATGAGAGGCGCACCTATGTTTCAGATGGTGGGAAAGCTACATGAAGTAAAGAAGAGGCTTATCCAGTGGAGCACCTCTAAATTTGGGAATGTGAACCAAAAGGTGGGAGAGGCCCGACCTGCTCTAGAGGAAGCTCGGAGAAGTAGGGTAGCAAACCCACTTGATGCTGCGCTTATCCTTGCTGAGGGAGAAGCAAAAGATGGCCTTGCTCGGATTCTTGCTCGGGAGGAGTCCATTATTCGACAAAAATAAGGAGTCATGTGGCTGAAGGAGGGGGACCGGAACACTAGATTTTTCCATGCGCACCTTAGAGTGAGGAGAGCCACCAACCATGTGAGACGAGTGGGTGAGGGTTCCACTTTCGTGGAGGAGGAAGGAGAGATCCGGGACGCTTTCCGGCATTTTTATGCTAACTTGTTTGCTCATGATTTGCAGGTGAAACCCCTCCCCCCTTCTGTCATCCTACCACAAATCCTACCGGCAGAGGGGATGGAGTTAACACGACCTCTTGAGATGAAGGAGCTCGAAATGGTAGTGCTAAACGCAAATATAGATAAAGCACCGGGACCGGATGGCTTTAATGCTAAGTTCTTCAAAGCCACTTGGGAAATAATCAAAAGGGACATGTTTAATGCCATGAGTTCTTGTCTAGAGAGTGGAAAGGTGCTAGCCAAATGGAATTCCACATCAATTACAATTATCCCTAAGAAGAAAGCACCGCTTTTGGTGGAGGACTACCGACCCATTGCTTTATGCAACATGACATATAGGTTCACATCAAAAGTGCTTGCGAATCGTTTGAAGGGGCTGCTGCCACACCTCATCGGGGAGAGTCAAAGTGCCTTCGTTCAAGGTAGGAGAATTGGGGACAATATCCTCCTTGCCCATGAATTATGCCATAACCTCCACCTAGACAAAGGAATGGGCCGAATGTGCATTAAACTAGACATCCGGAAAGCCTACGATTCCGTCTCTTGGGATTTCCTCCATGAAGTGCTGATCAGATTTGGATTCCCCGTTAAGTGAAGAAGCCTTATCATGATTTGTGTCAAAGCCTTGTTCGTGGTGACGGTCAATGGTGCAAACTCAGAATCCTTTATGGCCAGCAATGGCTTGCGACAAGGTGACCCCTTGGTCCCCTACTTGTTTGTGCTTTGCATGGAGGTTTTGAGTGAGATGGTGAAGAAGGAGGTCCTGGCTGGACGTATCCAACCACTAGTGTGTGGAGATGTTCCTGTTTCGCACCTTCTTTTTGCTGATGATGTCCTTCTATTCGCAAAGGCAACAAAGGAAAATGCAAGAGCTATCCGAGGTGTACTTGAGGAGTTCACAGCTTGCTCGGGGATGAGCTTTAGTGCCTCGAAGAGCCAAATTTTCATGGGAAGTGGAGTGCCACAAGGGTCCTGGATTGCGGCCCATCTTGGCATGGAGAGAAAGGAGTTCCCGGTAACATACCTTGGGCTGCCGTTGTTCTCCGGGAGGATGGGAAGGACCCACTGTGTTTCGTTGATAAACAAGGTGAAAGCAAGGCTTAGTACGTGGCAGCAAAACTTCTTGAGGATGGATGGTCGAGTGGAGCTTGTGAGAAGTGTACTCGTCTCCCTTAGCATTTATTGGACGTCCGCGTTTATGATTCCTCGGAAAGTGTTAAAGGAGATCGAGAGCCTAATGTGTCACTTCATCTGGGGAGGCCCGAAGAAGTGGGTAGCAGTAGCCTGGAAAGACGTGTGTCTACCAAAGGAGGAAGGAGGCCTTGGTCTGAAGCGCTTGTCGGAGTGGAATGATGTAGGCCTCCTCCGCTTATTTTGGCTTGTGGTGGCGGAAGGAAATGCACTTTGGGTTTTGTGTATACGCCGAAAGTACTTGAGGACTCGATCCATTTGGCTTGCACGACCCCCATCCACCTCCTCATGGGCATGGAAAGGGATACTCCGAGTCCGAGACATGGCTAGAAAGCACATCCAATATGAGGTGGGAAATGGAGAAGACATCTGGTTTTTCCAATACCCTTGGTGTGGTGAACCGTTTCAGAACAAAAGCTGGGAGGAGCGGTTACACTATGAATTAGGAGTGCCGTGGGACACGAAAGTGTCGTACTTCGTTAGAGAGGGAGTGTGGAACCTCCCCCAACCATGCTACACATTTATGGAGGAAGTCCACCAACGAATATTGAGTACGAGAATTCATGGAGGCATGGACCAGCCTAAGCGAGTGGACGGAGTGGGAAAGACACTTGGCATCAAAGAAGTATGGAGATGGGTCAAGATGCTGGGGAGGAAGGTAGCTTGGGCTGGAATGGTTTGGCACAAGTATGCCATCCCAAAGCATGCCATCACGACTTGGAGAGCACTACGAGGACGTCTACTCACAAAGAGCTTGATGAACAAACGGGGAGCAACACTACACTCGGGGTGTAGCCTTTGCGAGGGAGGCGAGGAAGACATTAAGCATTTTTTTGGGGGTGTGAATACATAAAGAAGGTATGGGCAGAAATCTTGCACCTTTTAAAGCTTAACCACAGGATGGCACACTCCTTAGAGGCTGAAGCTATACGTCTTTCACACATAGGAGGAAGCCGGCTTGATATTGTGGTACGGAGATGGGTCTTCCAAGCCATGATGCACGAGTGCTGGCTGGAATGAAACCGAAGGATCTTTGATGGCGAAAAGCAACACCCAACGCATATTGTGGCTGTTATCAAGGACATGGTTCGCAGCCTTTGGGACAAAGTAAAAAAGCTTGGCAAGAGTGACGAGGAAGAAAACTGATCCCACCTCATGTGGACATAGCTTGCTGTTTGGTCCTCGTTTGTTTGTATAGTCACTTGACCTACAATGCGACATGATATATTGTTTAGTGTAGGGTAGAGGCCGGGTATGCATGTTGCATACACCCGCATTCATCATGGCTCAGTTTTGTACTCAATTTTGTAGGTTGTAAACTTTACTTAGATTTATAAAATTCGAGGCTAAGCCTCCCTTTTGCTTTGCAAAAAAAAGGTCACGAATCCGCATATTGTTTGGGTCAGATCGGCCCCAAATTTCTGGCAGTTTAAGTTCATCAATTAGCACGTGGGGGTGCACCCAAGACAGTTCGTGCGAGTCCATTTGGTCTTAATTGTTGAATTACTCCTCATGTTCATGAGATTTTTGATTTTTGCGATTAACATATTTTCTTTACGAATCAGGTCCCTCTGGGTTTTCACCTAGGGTATTCCTGAGTTGCAATCTGGTCCATCAACATTACAAACATGTCCAGAAGGCTTCTAAATAAGTCATTTCTTCTTGCATTTAAGTCATTTTTTGCTTTCTTTCACTTCTTTTTACCTACATCCTAAAATACATGCAACAACAACCCGAGTATCACAAATATGAGTTAAAATAAAGGATATATAGCATGAATGCGTTGTTTGATATGATACTAATCAAATACCCCCACACTTAATCTTTTTCTAGTCCCGAGAAAAAACAAAGAAAAACAAAATGGAAAATCCTAACTCACTTTCATAGGAATCACGGTTTCACTTAGCAGATAAAATAAGCTGTTAGACCCCCTTGTCGCGAAGGAGGAGTTGGAGTGGTGTGTCGTGAGGGTTTTCAGCGGATATACCCATAAAATCCAAACACTGATGCATTACTCAACCTAGCAACACGACTCAATGAACCTACTTTCATCAATCATTTGACACGTAATCTTGTGGGCCGACTCTACATTATATTTCTCGTCTACACACCTAGCATAGGGAACCATTCGTGCGAGTTAATTATGGACTTAAGTGAAAGACATGGGCGACCTTAATATATTGATATCATATATTGTGTAATGTCCATTAAGGTTCTAATTTATTTTTTCTTTTGTTTTTTAAACTTGGAATTAAAATGTTGTTGTCTAATTCTCTCAGTGTCTGGTTCCATGCATCATTGTCTGTGAGGGCTTACACTATCACATAAACCCTCCCCCAAATCTACCACCTATGTAAGTTAGATGACTCAAAAGCACAAGTATTAAGTTCCCTTTGAACCTCGTATCGGTGATAGGAGTCGCGCGAGAAAAGAGAACATCATACTATATTATTTCTTATACTACATATGAACCAAAATCACTACACTTAAGGTTTCACAATAGGAGTTTAATGGTCACTTACATCGACTAACTTCATTATACTAACATGCACAAATTCATTTAAAAGAAGGAGACTCACAAATAAAGTTCTTTATTTGTTTGAGTACTTAAACCCTATGATTACTCTCTCATCGATGGAAAACCGAGGTGCATCCTAACGACTATTGATAGGACCTAAAATAGGTGTACTAGATATCCTAATGCATTATGTTCAAATTGATTTTGAGAGTTTCCTTTTTTTACTTTGCCTCTCAACGGTTTTACAAATGCTAAACACACCCAAAACCCATAAACCATTTTCTTTCACAAACAAGTGAAGATTTTGAAAGAAATGAAAAATTGAAAGCACTAGGCAACCAAAAGAAGATAAGGCACCCAAGGATCATGGAATAGCAAGATATATCAATGTAAAATGTCACACACTATCATGACCCTAATAGTCCAAACAAACAAAAAACCAAAAAAATAAAAAGACTCGACTATATACAGGTGAAGCACCCCCCACTTACTTTATGCATTGTCCTCAATGAATATGAGTATGCTACTACATAGATTTATGCATAAACAAGAAAAGATCTCACCAACGTGAAAGACAAAAGGAAGTTCATGGTTGTGTTGATGGACATAAACCCGAATTCCCTAAAACCTATGATATACTTAAGAAGGGAATACATGTACGTTAACAAATGGAGCCCAAATACTCAATGAGTGGGACTCACGACAACCAATGTTTTAGTATTCTTTTTGAATATGTACAAACATGAAATTTCAACCATTCATATGGTTGATCAGTGTGAGGGACGTTCATGAAAGATCATAACCTCCTCGACTTCAGCTTGTGCCCCCTCCAAGTAAGGTTTGAGGTATTGTCCATTAACTTTGAACATGTCACCCATTCCTTGGGTTAGAGATATCGACCACTCCGCGAGAAAATACGGTCTACACAATAAATGGGCCTGACCAGCGATTGCAAAGATTACCCGCAAACAAGTGAAGTCGGGAGTTGTAGAGCAGTACCTTCTGCTTGACCGTAAACACTTTTGCATAGTCATGCCATCACGAAATGTTTTGTCTCAGGACTTATGAATTTTGACATTTTCATACGCCTCACATAGCTCTTCCAACTCTACAATGTCAAGCTTATGTCGAGATCCATATTTTGATTACCTAGAAAGCACGATGCTCGAGCTCGACTGGTAGGTGCAAGCCTTGGTGTACACTATCCGACGTAGGGACATGCCCAAATTGGTCTTGTAAGTGGTGTGTAATGCCCACAGTGCGTTGTTTAGTTTAGTAGATCAATCCTTCCATAAGGAATTAACCGTCTTCTCAAGAATTTGCTTTAATTGACGATTAGAAATTTCAACATGCCCACTATTTTGCCGATGGTATGGGGTTACAAGCTTGTGGGTGATCGAATACTTCCTCATAAGCCATTCAAAGGAGCGATTATAGAAGTGGGTGCCCCGGTTGCTTATTATGATACGAGGTGTAAACAATCATGCTAAAATGACCTTTGAAAAGTTGGTGACTACTTTGTTGTCGTTGGTTTTAGTGGGGATAACCTCAACCCACTTAGACACAAAGTCAACAACCACCAAAATATAAACATTGTTAAAAGAATTTAGAAATGTTCCCATGAAGTTGATGCCCCATACATCGAAGATATCGACGATGGGGATATTTTGCAGAGGCATCAAATATCGTTGTCCTATTTTGCCTAGGCGTTCACACCTATCACATTGCTTACGAAATTCGTAAGCATCTTTGAATAGCAGTGGCCAGTAAAATCCAAATTGGAGCACTTTCGTGGCAGTTTTCTATGCTCCAATATATCCTCCACACTCCTAAGAATGACAACATTGGAGCACACTTTGGAACTCTTTATTTGGGATGCACCGCCTGAAAATTGGGTCAGGACAATACTTGAAGTTGCTTAGTCAGATTTTGTCCAATCCTCTGAAAGTTGCTCGGTAACAAAGTAGTTTACAATATATAAAAAACAAGGGTTGTCCTTAATCGTGAACAATTACTCATCTAGAAAACTATCATCGATCATTTTATCCTGTGGGTTGGGTGTCTTAAGACAAGATAGGTGGTCAGACACCATATTTTTGCATCCCTTTTTACTCTAGATCTCCAAATCAAATTCCTGCAGCAACATGATCCATCGTAATAACCGGGATTTAGCATCCTTCTTTTCCATTAGATGCTTTATAGTCGTGTGATCAAAATAAATTATCACACGAGAGCCTATTAAGTGTGTCCGGAATGTCTCCAAAGCGAATATAATCGCCATGAATTCTTTCTCAGTCACGGTATAGATTACTAGGGTTTTTTATTTTCTGCCCAAGCACCGCTCCCACAACAATGTCTGATGCATCACACAATAGCTCGAAGGGTACGGTACCGATACCTTAATTATGGGAGCTGAAGTCAGCTTTTCCTTTAGAGTCACAAAAACATGAAGACATTCAAGTGTGAACTCAAAATTGACCTCTTTCCCCCCAATAACTCAGTGAGAGGTTGAGCTATCTTACTAAATCCTTAATGAGCTGCCCATAAAATTCTACATGCCCTAGAAAGGGACAGATTTCCTTAACAATACATGGCGGCGGAAGGTTTTCAATAAACCCTACTTTTGCAAGGTCAACCTCTATAGCCTTACTTGAGACGACTTGCCCAAGTACGATCTCTCATTTGACTAGAAAGTGACATTTTTCCTTTATTTAGAGTAAGGTTCTTCTCTCTATAGTGCTTGAGGATAAAGTTCAAGTGATGGAGGCATTCCTCGAAGAAGGAGCCAAATATGGAGTAGTCGTCCATGAAAATTTCAAGAAAACACTCTACCATATCTAAACATTACTGGATTCGACGGTAACCCAAAAGAATGCGACGGTAAGCAAACGTTCCAAATGGACAAGTAAAAGTGATCCCTTTTTATCTTCTTAGGCCATGGGGATTTGGTTGTAACCACAATATCCATCAAGAGACAATAATACTCATGTCTGGCAACCGCTCAAGCGTCTGGTCAATGAATGTAGAGGAAAAATGATCTTTCCGCGTAGCTGCATTGAGCTTGCGATAGTCAATGCAAACTCACCAACCGTTTGTAGATGAGTTTGTACAAGCTCGTTATGCTCAATTTCAACGACAGTCATGTCAGACTTCTTTGGAACCACATGTACTGGAATTACTAACAAACTTTCCCAAATGGGGTAAATTACACAATTATCCAAGCATTTGAGCACTTCCTTTTGGACAACCTCTTTAAGCACAAGATTTAGTATTCATTGTGGGTCCCAGCAAGGCCAAGAATCCTCTTCCATGTGGATCCGGTGTTGCACTATACTAGGGCTAATTTCTTTAATATCCTTCAAGGACCTCTAAATAGTATCTTTATTCTAAAAAAGAACTGACTTACGGGTAGCTTCCAGCTCTTTATCAAGATCAGAAGCAATAATGTGTGGTAAGGTCTCATTATCCCCCAATCATTTGTACTTCTAGTTATGGGGGAGCGACTTAAGCTCGACCGGAGGTGGGTCCTGGTCACCCACATGTGCCTCCTCATCAATGAATTTGGATGCGGATTCGTCAAGATCATCCCCTCTTACAACTTGGTCATTGAGTAACTCAATAAAATGTCGATGAGACTAGAATGCATCCATTAACTCAATATCACTAGTGTCTTCAATGAGGCTGGCTCTAATAGAGTGAAGATGTTGAAATCCGCAATTAGATTGCAAAAGGACAACCTCATTAAGCTATTACGACAGAAATGGCCTTCCAAAGATCACCAGGATTTGTCATTATGGGTCAGACACTGGTTTTGTATCCAGTATAATAAAATCAATTGGAAATACAAACTCAACCAATTTGATAAGGACGTCAACTACGACCTCTCGTGGAACTTTGATCAACCTATCAGCCAACAGCAGGGTAGTCCTTGTTGGCTTAAGGCTGCCAATTCCTAGGTTGACGTAGACTAAATAAGGTAGGAGGTTCAAAGATGACCCAAATCAAGGCTCACCAAGAAATAGTCAGACAATCGGGGTCCTTCTATTTACTTCCGTAGGATGTGTCAGGATCAAACTTGCATCGATAGCTAAGAAGGCTTTTTGGGTGCATAGATCTTTGAGGAATTTGGCATGCAATTGCATTTGTTGAACAATGTCCAACAATAGAATGATTACCTTGAGTTGTCGTAGTATCTCAACAATCTTAGCCCAATGCTCATCCATTTTCTATCCAGTTTATGTGGGTAGGGTGCCCTAGGGACATATAAATTAGGAGATTGAGTCCGAGGAATGGTTTCTTTGGGAGGCTCAGGACTCTTTTCTTAAGAGTCATTTATGGGTTCAGACATAGACATTTCAACATGATTATCCACCATCCATGTCCCACAGGAGGTGGAGAATGCATGCAAAAGTGTAGATGTGAGATCCATGTAAGTGTACAATTAAGCCCTAATGCCATGCATACCATGGAATTCAAGAGAGACCAAAACCTTCAATGTGTCTCTACATGGATTAAGATTTATCACCATCATTCAAAACAAAACACCACTTAAGATAAGGCTAAAGATAACCACAAGCTTACATGTCGATCTCATCTCTTTATCAACTCAAATCTTATTCTCATCTCGTCATTCCCCATAAACTGTGTCCACTAACCAAAACATGTGCTAAGTATCCCTTAAGATCATTAACACATTAAAGGCAAGAGTGAGAAACTCATCAAAATGGTTATGGAAATCATTTGAAGCCTCTAAATTAAGATTAAAACACACACAAATCTAACACCATCCACACTTCACATCATCCTCCATGCCCAATAGGTATAAATTACTGACTAGTCATCATTAACAAATAAAACAACAACGTAAAAACACATGAAATCAAACCAAGACAAGAATGTAAGTAACAACAAGCTTTTGATTAATGAAAGGTGATTACAAATGGTGTTGTTCTCCTTTCCTCCACTATTGTACTAAACAAGAAAATAAACCTAACCTAATGAGGAGAAAGAAGGAAGTAGAAAAGAAATGGAAAGGTTAGAAGTATATTTATAGAAGATTGGAAGGTCTGCATTAATCTTGGTGCAATCCTACGACAGCAAATCAAATATGCATGCTCTGAAGTGCTTCTACCCGAATACCCGAGCCGTTGGAGAATTGCGCACACAAATCTCCCAAACAGATCCGCTAGTGGCTTAAGTTCACGAAGTTAGCATGTGGGGTGCACCTAGAGCCGTTTGTGCGAGCCCATTTGGTCTTAATTGTTGAATTACCCCTCAAGTTCATGGGATTTGGGATTTGTGCGACCAACATATTTTCTTTATGGTTAGGTTTGTTTGGATTTTCACATAGGTCCTTCTTGACTTTCAATCCAGTCCTTAAACATTACAAACGGGTCCAGAAGGCTACCAAATTAGTTCTTTCTTCTTGCATTTAAGTCCTTTTGGCTTCCTTTCACTTTTTTGTTACATATAACTTGAAATACATGCAACAACAACCCGAGTATCACAAATATAAGGTAAAATAAAAGGTATATAACATAAATACGTTGTTTGATATGCTACTAATCAGTAGAGCCATGAATATCTATAAAATATTGTGTAGAAAACATACTCAAAAGAAGCTAAGAATTTGGCATGCCATGAAGGTAACATGATTCATTAATGTTTGTTTTCATAATACAGAATATATTTTGCATTAATTTTGTTGTTTCTCTATTATACATGACATCTTAATTGTAGTACCATAAACAAGTTGTAAATATTGAATGTTTACTACATAATGAGGTATTGCAAAAGGCAGATTTACGAGAGGTAATTTTGATATATATCTTATATTGGTTATATTGGTTTTGTGGAACAATTTATATGTTAACATATGGATTTGTTTACTATGTAGATTTTTTAAGAAAATTTAGAATCGTATTCGCAAGAGGAGATAGACATTACACGCGAGAAGTTTTTTTCATTAGTCGTATGTTTTTAACATATTGATTGATAAATGTAAAGTAGAACATGATTTTGGAATTTTAGAGGATAGTAATTTACATCTTGTTTTGTTTCCAATTGTCGAGTGGATCGTAATTTACATCTTGTTTTGTTTCCGATTGTCGATGTTTTGAATGTGTCTTTTATGCGAATGTCTGACTTAATTATATGTGAACGATGTGTGATTATTGAATGTGTGGTTTATGTGAAAGTTAATGTTGTGCAACTTCTTGTCTAATTAAAGGGAATTTTGTGAGAAATTAAAAATAAAATGGAATTTTAAAAAAATTCAAATTAAAAGGACGTACCACATCGGTTTTTAAAAATAACCGACATTGGTATCCTTACCTACCACGTCGGTTTCTGCCTAAAAACCGACGTGGTCATACCTATATAACCACAGTTGCAGAACCAATGTTGTATCCTAACATATCACGTCGGTTTTTATTTAAAGCTAACGTGATATGTTGAAATACCACGTCAGTTTTGCCCTAAAAACCGACGTGGTTTACCTACATACCACGTTGATTTTTGGACCGACGTAAAAACTCTCGTTCACCACGTCACCCCTTACCACATCGATCGGTGGGGGTGATCAACCCGATGTAATAGGTCAAAAAACCGGACGTGGTAACTCTATTTTGTAGCAGTGGTAGAAGGAATCTACACTCTGAAGCTATAAATAGGCCTTAGACAATCATTGTCTTCTATGATAATCATGAATGCGCTAATCACCATCTAAAGCTGAATAATGTATTTCGATTAGTCTTTCTAAAGGTCATCCTCCATAAGATCTTGTAGTGGAGGGGGCTTATTCAAATTCT
Organism: Triglochin maritima; assembly: GCA_963682175.1. Taxonomy (NCBI): domain Eukaryota; kingdom Viridiplantae; phylum Streptophyta; class Magnoliopsida; order Alismatales; family Juncaginaceae; genus Triglochin; species Triglochin maritima. The sequence goes on from OY821770.1 coordinate 20,889,824, forward strand.
TGATTGCCATAAATCTAGCTAGAGATAAGGAAAAGATCGAATTCTTATCCATTGGAGTTTCACTTGATCACAAAAAAAGTCAAATTAAATGTCTATTTATCACTTTGAATAAAGATGTGTTTGAGCTTCTGAAACAACGCGAGCTGCATTTTTTCTAGATACTCCATAAAAAATCTATAACTACTAAGGATACAAAATCATTCATATTGTGATTATAATTGAAGTATTTGATGTTATGTATTGAGTAGTCCTTCTTCCAACCAAGTATTAATAAATTATGATTATTGAGTATTGCCATCCATCCCTGCAATGTGAAATTACAAGTAAAGAAAAGTTGTCATTATTGGATTAATCTAAGGATTAAGATGATGTTTGCCCAAAGCACTGACACGTGACGCACTCTCATTGGTTGCGCATTAGGGTTTAGGGTGGGGCCATCTATATAAGAAGGGGAGCCTCCCATTGGATGAATTAATTCTTGTGTGCAAACCCTAGCCCCACCAAACCCTAGCCGCCACCTCTCCCTCTCTCTCCCATTCATCCCTCCACATCCACCAAGCTAATCCGTAGACTCTTGGGTTGTGGACACGTGCTTCTTCTCCAAGAGAGTAGGAGACCGACCGGTGAGAAGGATTCCGTAAGGTGACCTCCGATCTTCCTTCCGCTGCCACAGGTTCTCTCCAAGAAAGGTACTCTTGAACCTGTAGAATCGTTATTTGCTTACATTGGTACCAGAGCCATCTCGGTTACCTTCGAATCCTCACCATGCTTGACGAATTTTTGTTTTATGATAATCTGATTTGAGATAAAAACAAAATATTTGGTGGTTATGTTTTTGGAGAAAGAAAGAAAACAGAAAATCAGCATTGCTTATTTACATGATGCGCATGTTATATATGTTGATTGTTCATGATTTTTTTCTTCCAAATTCGTTTTCATATTCTGGAAATGAAAACTCAGAGGTTTTTGATCTTTAAATGAAATAATATGATCATTCATTTAGAGATATAAGTGGTGCATGTTTGCTGATTTCTTTCTAACATGCAATTAGGGTTTAGACTAGTTTCTACATGTTGCGCATGTTATGGTTCATTAGAGCATGCATCTAGGGTTAGATTTTGCTCCTCCATTCTTGCGCATATGTGCATGGTTTAAGATGGATTTTTCCTGATTTTATTTCGAGCCAATATGATATGTTGCTCTCCTATCATTGCACATACATAGATGTGACCAGAATTCTATTTTTTTCTGTGTTGTTACCTCTATTCTTTGTGCATGTATTAGATAAAATCAGAAGTTATTTTCCATGTTGATTCTTCTAAATCATGCACATGTATACATGAAATAAGATGTCTATTTTTCCTGATTTTTACGAATTAGGGTTAGATATTATTTATTCTAATCTTTGAGCATGTATACATGAATATTGAGTTACCATATTGTATATTTCGTTTTTTTGGAATGAGAGCATTCATTTCATTTGAAATATTTCCTTTATGATTGAATGCACATATATGTTAATCTCATTAAGGATATTTCGGATTTCTTTTGGAATAATTGCATGCATTTCATTTGAAATATTTCCTTTATGATTGAATGCACATATATGTTAATCTCATTAAGGATATTTCGGATTTCTTTTGGGATGATTGCATGCATTTCATTTGAAATATTTCCTTTTCATCAAATGTGCATATATGTGATGCCATCCACCAAAGAATTTCGAATTTTTCTTTCCATTACAAGTAGCATAATTATTGTTGATTGCATGCTTATATTGATTATGGAAAGATTGGCTAATTCTGAAATTTTTGGAAAGATATTATGGGCTGGAATTTTATTGCCTTAAAAATATGTTTGGATGCTTTCCTTTGATGCAAAAAATATGTGTTGTTCTCCACCATATAATTTCGAATTTTTTCTTTCCATTAGAAGTAGCATAATTATTATTGATTGCATGATTATATTGATTATGGAAAGAAGAAAAAAAAATCTGTTTTGAGAATGATTATTGTGGAGATTGGTTGTCATTACCTAACACGTTTTTTTGCCTATTTTCGTGCCCCATTCATGGATTGTTTCCTTATGCATTACTTCCTTATTGTTTGAATGAGGTGCACACTTTATGGTATTTTTTCATACGTCGGATTGTGCTAACGTATGGAAAGATTGTGGCTATGTGGAATGAATGATTCGTGATTTTATTTACTGCCTTATTGAGAGATGAGCGTAATTTCATTCATTTATTTCCATTTGCAATAGTTATCGCAATGGACTGTAATATTTATGGACTGTAATAATTATGGACTGTGGACTGTTTATTGCCCTAAGGAGACGAGGGGCTCCTTTATTTTTATTATTGCGATATTATTGCTATAAGACTCATGCAGGTTCCCGTCGACGAGGCTAAATCCCTAATGGGGATCATTAGCTCGATATGGAAGTAATGTAGTAATCATATCTGTGTGATGTTGATTGTTTTTTTTTGAAAACCGTTTTTTTGGGAACTCGCATGCCTAGTGGGAGTTGCAAGGTTGAAGTGTTTTGTGTAAACCACCTTGCAACCAGTGTTTTGTGTAAACCACCTTGCAACCGGCGGCAAATATTTTTATTTGCTGATTTACCATGATTTGAAACGTTTTTTTGGGTCATTAAATCATGATGGAGCTCAATATCTAGATTAGTAAAATGGCTTTATTAACTATTGCATGAGGATTTGATCGAATGCTTTATGTTTTCTTTTGGTCTGAATGATATAGCTATTAAGTCAGTTTATTCTTTATGATTATTGTAGCTCATTATATTTTATGCTAGAACTCATGTATCGCTATGTATTTTGATTGTCCTAGATTCTTTATGGCTGCTTCCAAAAGCATCGTCGCTGATCTGACTCGAGGAGATAAACTCAATGAAAGAAATTACGATCTGTGGCATCGTAAAATTGAGTATCTCTTAGAGGATCAGGACATGTTAGAAAACATAAACCAATCTATGTCTCCCCCCGAGGAGGGGAATACTGCGCAACATCGCAGAAACTTGGATGTTTATAATGCATGGAAAAAGAAAGACCGAATTGCTCGAATCACAATTCTAAGTTCAATTTGGGACGATCTGTTACTGCGGTTCGAAAAGTTTCGAACTGCAAAGGCCTTGTGGGAAGCTGTGAAGTTTCAGTACGGAGTGACCTCTGTCACAAGGGCCCGTCAGCTTGGGCTTATGTTTGATGGGTATAAAATGCACCAAGGTCACACAATGAGGCAGCATATTACCGCAATGTCAAACATGATTAGCGAGCTGAGTGTTGCCGGTCGTGCTAAGACTGATGAGGAGCAAGTGTCTGCTCTCATCAGATCATTGCCTTCGAAGAGTTGGGAGCATATGAAGGTCCATCTGACCCATGCTGATGACATCAGGACATTTGACCAGGCCGCAAAACACCTAAAGCTGGAGGAGGACCGCATGCTTGCGGAAGCCCCTCTAACTGAAGTGTTTGCTGCTGAAGCTAGCGCTCCTCGGAGGAGTGCAGGTTTTAAGCGCAAAAGAGATAGAGCTCAGGGTTTTAAAGGCAAGAAGGGTGCAAATGCAAGAAAAACAGAAAACAAAGCTGGAAAGAAACGACCTCGAGGATCCAGAGGTGGGAAAGATAAGTCTAATGTGACTTGTTTTAACTGCCGAAAGACTGGACATTTTGCTCGTGAGTGCACTGAGCAAAAGATAATTACTGTGTGTAATCCCTCGAATTGTAACGTGACTAGTTCTGTGATGCTCACTGATCATTCTCCTGTGTGGATTGTGGATTCAGGTGCCACGGACCACGTAACAAAGGATCGTTCTGCCTTCGTGGAATATCGCCGTGTTCCAAGTGGGAGGCGAATAAACATGGCAAACAACACTAGCATTGAAGTTCTTGGAGTTGGCACATGCAAAGTGGCTTTGCGAAGTGGTCGGATCCTATTACTTCACGACGTGTTGTATGCACCAGCTATACGGCGAAATATTATTTTTGTTGTTGTATTGATGAGACATGGTTTTAAAGTTGTTTTTGAGAACAATAATATGGGTTTATACCTTTCTAACATTTATTATGGACGTGCTTCTCTTACTGACGGTTTTATTGTGTTGGACGCAATTTATGATTTCAATCATAACGCTAGTGCCTTTATGAGCCAAAGCTCCATGAATAATGATTTAGTTATGTGGCATGCTAGACTAGGTCACATTGGTGTTGACCGGATGAACAGGTTGGCAAAGGAGGGGGTATTAGGAGAATGCTCCAAATTTGAATTGCCGACCTGTGAATCTTGTCTAGCTGGAAAGGCAACTAGAAAACCGTTCGGAAAAGCCATTAGGGCTACTTCTCCTTTAGAACTAATTCACTTAGATATTTGTGGACCATTGAATGTGCGTACTAGACATGGACAAAGTTACTTCATCACATTCATTGATGACTTCACAAGATATGGTCATATTTATCTTATTTCTCACAAGTCAGAAGCTCTAGAATGTTTTAAGAAATTCATGAGCTTAGTTGAGAATCAGTTGGATAATAAGATAAAAACTCTTAGAACGGATAGAGGTGGTGAGTATCTCTCCATAATGTTCAAGGAGTTATGTGATGAAAAGGGGATATCTAGACAACTCACTATGCCTTATACTCCTCAGCAAAATGGTGTTGCCGAGAGAAGGAATAGAACGTTGCTAGACATGGTTAGATCCATGATGGCGCATGCGAGCTTACCAATTTCGTTTTGGGGAGATGCTCTAATGACTGCTGCCTATATCCTCAATAGAGTTCCAACAAAATCGGTTCCCTCAACTCCATATGAGTTACGGACAGGACGGAAGCCTGATTTTAGTCTACTGCGTCCTTGGGGATTTGCGGCATACATTCATTCTACTAGTCACCAATATGGAAAACTAGGACCTAGAGGGAAAAAGTGTATCTTTGTAAAATACAGTGATTTCTCTAAAGGTTATGTTTTTATCGGGGTAGACGAGAATGAAAGAAGGACGGAACTGGAGTCTAGGGATGCCACATTCTTGGAAAATGATTTTCCAACCCTTGCTGGAGCTATCAAAGAGTCAGTGGACTTCTTTGAACAACAAGATGAGAACATTGCCACTCCACGGGATCATGATCTGGAAGTTGAACATGAGGTTCTACCAGTCGATCCTAGTGGGGGCAGCAATGCTGAGGATCCGATAGCTCTCACGGAGGATGAGCCATCAGATATCCATCTGCGTCGAAGCAAACGCGGGCTCATTCCTCGTAGGCGGTTTTGCTTAGAGGAAGAGGCCCTCATGATAGCTCAAGAAGAAATTGATTATGAATCATCCGGGATGACAGTAATCGATGAGCAAGAACCGGAGACCTTGAAAGAGGCTTTGGAAGGTCCAAATGCTAAAGAGTGGTTAGAAGCTATAAAGGAAGAGTTGGAGTCGATGAAAGTTAATCGAGTCTGGGACTTGGTCGACTTACCGCCGAACCGAAAGGCCATTGGGGCTAAGTGGATCCTCAAAATTAAGAGGAAGGCGGATGGATCTATTGATAGATTCAAGGCTAGACTGGTAGCTAAAGGCTACACCCAAAGAGAAGGCGTGGATTTTGAGGAAACCTTTTCACCCGTGGTTAGGTTTGCCTCCATCCGCCTTCTACTAGCTATTGTAGCTCAGATGGACTTAGAGCTTTACCAAATGGATGTAAAGACTGCTTTTCTCAATGGAGAACTTGAGGAGGAGATCTATATGGATCAACCTCAAGGTTTTGAAGTCAAAGGACAAGAGCGCAAAGTGTGCAAGCTCAACAAGTCCTTGTATGGCTTAAAACAAGCGTCTAGACAGTGGAACATTCGCTTCCATCAAACTATATCAGAGAATGTGTTCTCTATGCTTGAGGAAGATCACTGTGTGTACGTTAAGAGATCCAATGGTAAATTTGTCATTCTGACCTTGTATGTTGATGACATACTCATGGCTGGCAATAGCAAAGAGTTTCTAAAATCCACTAAAGAGTGGTCGTCCTCCACGTTTGATATGAAGGACATGGGTGAAGCTAGCTACGTCCTTGGTGTCAAGATTGTTAGAGATAGCTCCAAGAGACTTCTGGGATTGTCTCAAGAGACTTATATTAACAATGTCTTAAAGAAATACCATATGGACAAATGCAAACCAATCGACACTCCTGTTGAGAAGGGATTGCACTTAAGCCTTGATAAGCATCCTGAGACTCCTGACGAGAAGGCCAAAATGAGCAAGGTTCCATACTCCAATGCTGTGGGAAGCCTTATGTACGCTATGATGTGTACTAGGCCAGACATCTGTTATGCTGTGGGCATGGTGAGTTGATACCAGTCCAACCCAAGCATGGAGCACTGGAAGGCAGTCAAGAGAATCATGAGATACCTCAGAGGAACGAGTAACTACATGCTGTGTTACCAAGCATCAGATCTCCGCCTGATTGGCTATAGTGACGCCGATTGGGCTGGAGACATTGATGAAAGGAAGTCTACCTCTGGTTATGCTTTCTTGCTGGCTAATGGGGCCATCTCATGGTCCAGCAAGAAGCAAACTTGTATAGCCCTGTCGACTATGGAAGCAAAGTATGTTGCATGCTCTGCAGCAGTACAGGAGGCAGTTTGGTTGAGGAGGTTCTTACAACATTCTGGGCTTGTAGAGACATCTGATGAGCCTGTTGTTGTCTATTGTGACAGCATGGCTGCCATTTGTTATGTGAAAGACCCCAAATATCATGGAAAAACCAAACATATACAGGTTAGGTATCATTTTGTGAAGGACATCATAGCGAGAAAGGAAGTTGTGTTAAGACATGTATCTACTAGTCTTATGGTAGCTGACCATCTTACCAAGGCTATAGGTAAGGACTCGTTTGTGTCTCATGTGAAGTCCTTAGGCTTACGCAGACTTTGATGTATTGGCATGTCCAACTTCCTTTTATGAGTGATTGTTCTTTCGACTATATCTGTTTGATTGATGTAGTTGTTCTAGCATAAAATATTATTCTGTCAATAGGCTGAAGAATGCTTACTCACACGAGCATTCGCCTCTGACGCTTTTGATAGCGAGCAGAGATGAGACTGATCATGAAGAGATCTTGTATGATAGATCCAGAGTAGTTCATGATAAGACAGTCGCCTTGATTAGGAATCAAGATGAGATCCTCTATGTTGGTGAGGATTGACATGAATGTTCCCACAATTCATGTGACCGATAGAAGCCAAGTGCGAGCATCACATGTGGCGCCAGGTAACACCTGTATGGTGTTAAAGCGACAATGATGAAGCTCGGGTCAGGCGCAGAGGGGGTGCGACTGGACTAAGACTTGTATGGTGTTGAGAGACAGACATACTGTTGTGTGCAGTATGATCCACCATAGCATGTTTGTCATACAACATGTGCTGAGCGACCATTTGGAAGTGAAAGGATGGATCCAAGAAAGGTACTCCTGAACCTGTAGAATCGTTATTTTCTTACATTGGTACCAGAGCCATCTCGGTTACCTTCGAATCCTCACCATGCTTGACGAATTTTTGTTTTATGATAATCTGATTTGAGATAAAAACAAAATATTTGGTGGTTATGTTTTTGGAGAAAGAAAGAAAACAGAAAATCAGCATTGCTTATTTACATGACGCGCATGTTATATATGTTGATTGTTCATGATTTTTTTTCTTCCAAATTCGTTTTCATATTCTGGAAATGAAAACTCAGAGGTTTTTGATCTTTAAATGAAATAATATGATCATTCATTTAGAGATATAAGTGGTGCATGTTTGCTGATTTCTTTCTAACATGCAATTAGGGTTTAGACTAGTTTCTACATGTTGCGCATGTTATGGTTCATTAGAGCATGCATCTAGGGTTAGATTTTGCTCCTCCATTCTTGCGCATATGTGCATGGTTTAAGATGGATTTTTCCTGATTTTATTTCGAGCCAATATGATATGTTGCTCTCCTATCATTGCACATACATAGATGTGACCAGAATTCTGTTTTTTTCTGTGTTGTTACCTCTATTCTTTGTGCATGTATTAGATAAAATCAGAAGTTATTTTCCATGTTGATTCTTCTAAATCATGCACATGTATACATGAAATAATATGTCTATTTTTCCTGATTTTTACGAATTAGGGTTAGATATTATTTATTCTAATCTTTGAGCATGTATACATGAAATCGAGGTATAATTCAGATTCCAAAACAAAAAGTATTGTCGAGCTGATTACTCGGAGTAGTTGTACTAAATGGGAGATTTTGATGGCACTTTGTATGCCTCTCCAATTCCACAGCAATAGATTCATTCCTTGTCTGAAGTCAGGACCTCATCTGACGCCTATGGCTTATGAAAGGACCAAATGCTCTTGCCCACGTTGGTGTCAACTTGAGGAGACACTCAAGTACCATGACCGACACCAAAGTGAGGAACAAATATCAACATTCCCTAGTGCCTCAAAAATGAGCAACCAAGTCTGTGGAAATTTAGGGCTCCCCGTGGGCTAGTATTAGCGAGTATGTGGACTCCTCCTAGGATAATGGTCATCGGGATATACAACCCCTGATTAGATAATGATCTGAGTATATAATGATAATCCAGGATAATCACCGACTCAGCCAACGCCGACAACCCCCTCGGACCGAGCCTATACCTGGACTCATGTCAACAATCAAATTCATGATCCTCCTCAAACCTATGTTGAACACCCCAGACCCTTCACCAATTACGACCTCAATTGGATCCTGGAAGGGAGGGTCGTTAAGATTGACTAAGATTGGAGTCCCCAAATGCGTGATGAGGAGTGGCGGAAGCTCTACGTCCTCAACCGACTCTTGCAATAGAGGGTCGTTGAGGTCGACATCTTAAAATCTGATCTGATGTTAGATTTAACCATGCCAGACAGTTTACGGTCGACATGAATGTTCACGTTACCACGTCGGGCATAATATGTTCGACGTGCACTTACGTGCTTTTAGGCTTATCACGTTGGTAGTTTATGGACGACATAAATGTTTACATTACCACGTCGTACATAATATGTTCGACGTACACCGACGTGCTTTTAGGCTTATCACAACGGATAGTTTACGAACGACGTGAATGTTCACGATCCCACGTCAGTCGTAATATGTTCGACGTACTCCGACTTTGTTTTAGGCTTATCAAGTCGGATAGTTTACGACTGACGTGAATGTTTGCATCACCAAGCTGGTGGTATTATGTTTACCGGAAACCGATGTGGTGTATTTTGACCATCGTAGCACAATATATCTCCAGCATTTGTCTTATATTGACCGAATGCATTTTGGTTGTCTAAACTGACGAATCTAGTTAGCAGTTTCGATTGACCGAATTGTGTTCGGCCGTCTGATTAGCACGTTACATCCATATAGGGATTAACCACGTCGTTGTTTAGGTTAACTTAGTTGGTAAACTCTAAAATTGTTTGGCAAATTCTATTGTTGTCAGATTAATATTGTAACTCCGCCTATGTACGTGTAAATAACATGTCCCAAGCCAGGATAAAGGAGGAGGGTAGCGATAGGTGTTGCGAGCCAGCGTAAAACCCTAGCTACTCCCATGGAAATGAAACTTAAAAGAGAATCGTGTTTGTGGCGTCACCCTCTTAGTGACGCGCTACATCGGGCCCTGGATGTAGTGATTCAAAGTGAGCAAGGGTCTACGCATCATTCTCGACGGGTGAGAGCGATAAGGAAGCTAGTCGAGGGACGCCACCACCTTAGTGGCATACTGCATCAGCACCCGGATGTAGTGCACAAGGAGTTAGGGTCCTCGTATTTTACTCAACGGGTAAGAGGGGTAAGGAAGTTAGTTGAGGATAGTAGGATACACATAGATAGTTGGAATGTTGGATCTTTAACTGGGAAGTTGAGAGAGTTAGTGGATGTGATCAGCAGGAGAAAAGTCAATATTCTTTGTGTTCAGGAGACCAAATGGGTAGGTGAAAAAGCTAAAGAAGTTGAAAATACAGGGTTTAAGTTATGGTATAGTGGAAAAGATAGAAACAAAAATGGAGTAGGAATCTTAGTAGATAAGAGCCTAAGAGATGAGGTGGTAGAGGTTAAAAGGCAAGGTGATCGAATAATTTTGATTAAGTTAGTTATCGGAAAAATGATTTTGAATGTCATTAGTGTCTATGCCCCACAAGTAGGTTTGAGTGAAACAGTGAAGAAACAGTTTTGGGAGGAGCTTGAAATTATGGTGAGAGGGATTCCTAGTAGTGAGACACTTTGTATTGGAGGAGATTTTAACGGTCATGTTGGTAAAGATAGCAAAGGGTTTGAACGTATCCATGGAGGGTTTGGGTTTGGTGTTAGGAACCAAGAAGGAGAAGATTTTCTGAGTTTTTGTTGTAGCATATGACTTCATGGTAGCAAATACTTTCTTTAGGAAAAGAGAATCTCATTTAGTTACATTTTGTAGTGGTCAACATCAGAGTCAAATTGATTTTGTGCTTACTCAAAAAGATGATCGAGGATCTTGTATACATTGTAAGGTATACCTGGAGAGTGTGTGGTGACTCAACATAAGTTGGTAGTAGTGAACTTTCGCTTTCGTATTGGTGTGGTACGAAATAAGTGTAATAAAGATGTGAGAATTAAGTGGTGGAATCTTAAAGGAGAAAAATGTATGAGATTTAGGGATAGACTTATGGCAGAGGGACCTTGGGATGTTGTAGGAGATGCTAATAGTATGTGGGAGAGTATGTCACCTTACATTTGACGAGTGGCTAAAGAAGTTTGTGGGGAGAGTAGAGGAGGTAGACTAGATTCGAGAGACGCGTAGTGGTAGAATGATGATGTACAACAGGCAATTAAAACTAAGAAAGAATGTTATAAGATGTGGTTTAAAGATAAAAATGAAACTAACTTAGAAGAGTATAGGTTGGCTAATAAAAAAGCTAAGAAAGCAGTAAGAGAGGCTAGAGGGGTTGTTTATGAGAATTTATACCAAAAGTTGGGATCAAATGAGGGAGAGGTTGGAATATATAAGTTGGCTAAAATAAGAGAGCAGAAAACTAGAGACCTTAATCAAGTTAAATGCATTAAAGATGATAATAAGAACCTTTTAGTTAAGGCGGAGGATATCAAGGAAAGGTGGAGAGGGTATTTTCATAAGTTGTTCAATGGAGAAAATGATAGCGATACTTTTGAAGTGGACGATACAATTGAAGAATCTAATAGACAATTTGTACGAAGGATAAGAAAAGTTGAGGTTAAGGAAGCCTTAAAAAGGATGAAAGTTGGTAACACTTTAGGACCAGACGAGATCCCGATTGAGGTGTGGTAATGTCTTGGATAAAGCAGTAACGTGGTTAACTAAATTGTTTGGTAGTATCTTTGAGAAAAATAAAATTCCAAATGAGTGGAGAAGGAGTACTTTGGTGCCAATTTACAAGAATAAAGGGGATATTCAAAGTTACACTAACTATACAGGTATCAAGCTCATGTGTCATACTATGAAATTGTGGGAAAGACTAATTGAGCACCGTCTAAGGAAATAGACATGCGTTAGAGATAATCAATTTGGTTTTATGCCTGGAAGGTCAACGATAGAGGTCATATTTCTTATTAGACAACTTATGGAGAGGTATAGAGAAAAAAGAAAGATCTACACATGGTTTTTATTGATTTAGAAAAGGCATATGATAGAGTTCCAAGAAATATTATGTGGTAGGCCCTAGAGAAGAAGAAGGTATCAACAAAATATGTGAATTTAATTAAAGATATGTACGAAGGAGTTCAAACTAGCATTAGAATTTGTGATGGTGTGACTAAAGCTTTTCCGATTAAGATTGGACTTCATCATGGTTCAGCTTTAAGTCCATATCTCTTTGCTTTCGTAATGGACGAGGTGACAAAAGACATACAATGGGAGGTTCCATGGTGTATGCTTTTTTCGGATGATGTAGTACTAATTGACGAGAGTAGGGTAGGTGTGGAGAGAAAACTAGAGTTGTGGAGAAATACTTTAGAAACAAAAGATTTTAAACTGAGTAGATCTAAAACTGAATATATGAAGTGTTGTTTCAGTACCGTTAATACCGAGGAAGAGGAGATTATATTAGATGGGTAAGTGGTGCGTAGAAAAGATATCTTTAGATATCTTTGATCAATACTTCAAAAAGATGGGGCGATCGATGAAGATGTTAACCACATGATTAGAGCAGGATGGATGAAATGGCGATAAGCCTCAGGTGTCTTATGTGACAAGAAAATTCCACTTAAGTTAAAAGGAAAATTTTATAGAACCACAATAAGACCTGCAATGCTATATGGTGCGGAATGTTGGGCCACTAAAAGACAACATATACAAAAGATGAGTGTATCTGAAATGAGGATGTTGAGGTGGATGTGTGGCCATACGCGAATGGATCGGATTAGAAATTGAGACATTCGTGAGAGAGTTGGAGTTGCTCCAATGGAAGAGAAAGTTATCCAACAAAGACTGAGTTGGTTTAGACATATACAAAGAAGACCTATGGAGGCACCTATAAGAATAGGGTTATTGAATCGGATCGAAGACATAAAAAGAGGAAGAGGTAGACCACGATTGACTTGGGAGAAAGCAGTCAAATGAGATTTAAAAGATTGGAATGTTCCTCGGGAATTTGCATTGGACAGAAACGCGTGGAAGAATGTGATTTACGTGCCTGAACCGTGACTCCTTAGAGTTTCATTTCTAGCCTACCCCAACTAGTTTGGGATAAAAGGCTTTGTTGTTGTTGTTGTTGTCAGATTAATATTCTACACAAAATCAAACACAAAAACTGACAAGCCTAATTACGAGCTAGGCAAACCCCCATTTTCTTTCCCCATCCTTCTTGTTAGCTCCACCCAATCGATCGACCCGTTCAGAGCGACCGGCCCTGACTAATCACCCATGCCCGACCAAGCCCGCCTGACATGCATGGAGAATTCTCTCATCCACTCTCTTTACATACAAAGGGTCATAGGAAGAGAATGTTTATCAACATTCTCAAACTTCCTAAGTTCCCCAATGTGGGATGAAAGAAAGATGAGCACATTGCCCAATAACTCTCATTCTCAACATTGGGTTTCTCAATTAAATTGTTCATGGGCTTAACCCAAATTTAATGGTCCAACAATCCCCCACAAATCCATTATTGATCGAGTGACCAAACCTTGAAGCCTAGTGCTTTCACTAGTGATACATTTCAGGTTTGAACCACTACCCCAGTCCTTCAACTTTACCCCTACATGAACTAAGTGAAACGAAATCTTGAAATTGAATCTTTTATGTGGAGATGTCCATTGAGAACAACACTAAGCAGGTTATACTGCAATGTATAGGTTTGATGGTTTACGGTCATGCATCTGAATCCTGTTTCATGAATCCTTTCAAGGAATGACCCGCATTCCTCTAATGCGGCCAAACAATTGCATTCACATAGTTGGGTTTCTCAAAAGATGCACTGCTATCATCTTGTTCCAAGAACCCGAACTCATTCAGAGTATACACTCTTACTAAACTTGCATTTTCAGAAACATATCTATTTTTTGGGATATTGACACAGACACAATGTATGACCTGTAATGTATCACTAATTGGTTGCACTCAACTCACTCAAAAACTTGTTATTACCACATTGAACCAACTTCATGGGATCTCCGCTCATATTGGTTGGGTTGTCATTCTAGATGAGTAATGAAATAGGTTTCAATCGCACCCCCAACTTGGATTTCAATACTTGAGCTAGATCAAGTCCTTTGGTGAATGGATCAGCTATATTGTCTTTGAAGGGAATGTGTTCTAAAAGTTTTACTTTTAAATGTCAATTATTATGAATTTAATGAGAAATCATTTTGGTCCTTGTTTATGTTATTCGTCTTTTAGAAGTGTTAAGGAAGAGACTTTTGGTCCTTAACTGTAGAGCTCTAAAAGATATTGGTTTACATAAAACAAACGATATTCGCAATCATGGTAATAAACATGGCACTCGGTTTTAGACGCGAATTTGTCCGATCGGTTAAGGAGAATTTTTCTCCTTAAGAATCGGTCATCCGTCTAGTGCACGGTAATACGAACGTGACATATTCGGTTAACCGAGTATGTCTCGGTAAACTGAAGCCCGATCGATTTTCTGCCTTTGATAATTAAGAGATTAATTTGATCAATGGTTGGATTAGCTCCAAACTTGGTCAAACGTTTTGTGGATGCATGTAATACATTATGGAATTAGTTTGTGAGAGAAAATGTCAAGAAAACATGGCTTAAGAATAGCCATGATTGAGAGTAAGATTGGAGCCTATAAATAGGTCCTTATTCTCCTTAATTAAGTTAGATGTTTTTTAATTGTTTTCTCTCCTAATTCACCACAAAAGCCACGAAAATTCTCTTAAGTTTCTAAGTCTTTGCAAGGACAAATCTCAAAGATTAAGGAAGGAGTTTGTAGCTAGATTCTAAGCTAGTTCAGAGATTGATTGGCTTGCTCCTTTCTCTCCGACCTTGTTTAGGGTTTGGTGAATACTCGGAGGCATCCGACGCAACGGGAAGCGATGATCATCATCCTCAACGTCTCCGGATTATCAAGAAGTTTTAGAGAACTTCTACGTATGAAATTCGGAGCCCATGTTTGTTTTAATAAAGTTTTGAAACTAGTTATTGAAACAAACTGATGCATGCATAAAACAAATCATAGAAAAATTGTAATTGATCCTTATTGTGCATAAAAATTACGAAAATATATATGGGCAATTAAAATAGAAATCCTACAGTGGTATCAGAGCTTAGGGTTCAATTTTCTAATGATTTGAAACTATAAACAAATTTAGTTTACCATCTAGGGTTCGAACAATTCGATTTTCCATTTTTCGGTCTTTAAATGTTTTGTTGGAATAATTCTTTGTAATAATTCGTGTTGAATGTTTTAAGTGGTTTAGAACATGTCATGTAATTATTAGAATTATGATTTAGACTTAAGTCTAACTTGCAATAATTTCGTTTTAAGTATAAACGATTGTTTTATAAGAGAATCAACAAAACCGAAAAGCTGCGATTCGTCTTTCCTTTTAGGAAATTGGATGGACAGCGGTTCAAAATTCTTTTTGAACTTATGGATGGATGAAAAACGTTTTTAATGGATTTCAAAATGTTTTTCAAATAATTGTTTGGGATTCTAGATGATTGATAAACTTGGTTGTATAGTTTATAGCAATATTGCGTGCATGGATGCTCGAGTTGTCTTTGCAGGAATTGTGAGTTTATATGTTCCAAATCAGCGCCTATGAATGTTTGTAATTATTATTATACAGGGGTTTATTTATATGTAAAAGTCAAATTCTCTCTTTCTATCTTTAGATTATTGCATTGCATTTGAGAGGTTTTACATAGGACTTGCACTAGTCGGTTTTAATCGAATGTGAGGAGCATGTTTATTTTCTGTAAAAATCTA
The DNA here is from genome assembly GCA_963682175.1 of Triglochin maritima. Lineage (NCBI taxonomy): Eukaryota > Viridiplantae > Streptophyta > Magnoliopsida > Alismatales > Juncaginaceae > Triglochin > Triglochin maritima. Next base: position 20,905,273 of record OY821770.1, read on the forward strand.
CATCTCCGGTGCAAGAGGAAGTCGCCGCTGTAGCGCATCGATCGAGGATCGAGGATCAAGAGGAACATATAAACTCACACGACGTGGATTGTGTGAATGATTTAATTTCTGTTTTTTTATAATCTTGCTATGCATGTGATGAATGTGATTGAATGTTAGGATGTGTATGAATGATAATATGCATGATAACCTAAAATTCTGAATCACATGTTAATATTTGAAATTGTCCAACAAAATTAAGTCATTTTCCTTCTTATTTCATCTACTAGCAGCCATTGATCGAGGGATACTCTGCTTGCCCTTAGCTGGAGATAGCTTCCTCCATCTTTGGGAATAGTGGGAGATATAATAGTTGTCTATTGTTGTGCCACGATTAGACATATGAGGTGCGTTTCACCCTAGTGAACCCCAAGTATGATTAGTTGTGAATACAATGGATAAACGTATCTCGTATCAAATGAAAATAAGTTTTCTTAACATTACCTACAGCCCTCGCTCGGTTTTGGGAAAAGTGTTTCTTACGAGGATAGGTCATATTCCCTCATAATTAAAACGACAAGAATCACAAGAGTTTGAAGATGCTTATGTTGCTAAAATTAAAAAAGGTTGTGATTAGAAAGAGTTTTTCTTACCTTGATATTGTGATATATTCGATAACCCTTAGCTAGTCTATGTTGCAATTGATAGGATCTTGGATTACTGCATTTATGGGCAAAATTTTATTTGCAGTATTTACATTTATATTTGATATATATGTATGTATGTATTTTAAAACATAAAATTGACATTAAAATCCTGTATGATTTATTTTGTAGAAATGTCTAATATCCAACCAATTGTGCGATCTAGGATCGAAAAGAATCCTTTGCAAAATGATGGCTCAAACTTCATGAAATGGCAACTCAATCTTAATATCGTGTTGAGGTTTGAAAAACTATCTCATATTTTGGATGGTGAAATCCCAAAATTGAATGAGAAGGCAACCGGTAATGAGAAAGAGGCGATAGCCAATTGGGAAGACCAAGAGAACCAAGTTCATGGTCTAATTTTGGCATCCATGGGTGAGTCTTGGCGCTCCTTTCGGGCACTATCCAAGTTCAAGCGAAATACTTGGATTCAAAACCCAAGAAGACCATGGAAGCTTTAACAAAGATGTTCATGGATAGTGCCCGAAAGGAGCGCTATAAGACCACCATCGCACTTACAAGGTGCCACATGGCGGAGGGAACATCGGTATCCATGCATTTTCTCACGATGCAAGGATACATTGAGAAGTTGTCGAAGCTCTCTTCTCCAATGTCCGAGGACATTGCCGAAGATCTGATTCTTGGCTCTCTAGCCCCGTCCTTTAAGGACTTTGTGATGCACTATCATGTGCGTGAAAAAGGGGTGAGTCTTGAGGAGCTTCACAACGCTCTCAAAACGGCAGAAGTTGACATGGGCAAGGGTCGAGACAATCACGTCGTAGCCGTCCATGAGAGTAGCAAAAAGAAGATCAACAAAGGTAAAGGCAAATTTACCAAAGATATGTCAATCAAGAGCAAGGGAGTAGGAGGTGCTCATAGGAGTGTCTCAAAGGGACAATCTTTCAAATCTCCAACTCCCAACACAGAGTGCTTTCACTACGGTGAAAAGGGAGACATCCGACCTAATTGCCCCAAGTACAAGGAAGACCTTGAAAATGGGATGATTGAACGTAGGCGCCCGAGAAATGCCGTAGGTATGTTTGTTTTTGAGATAAATTTAATCACCTTTGTCCTTGATTTGGTAATGGTTACCGGATCTTGTGCGCACATAATTTTGATGTGCAGCTATTGAAGGATAGGAAGGAACTCGTGGAGAACGAGATGACATTGAAGATCGGAAATAGTACAAGCATTGTTGCGATTGTACAAGGTTCTATGGAACTTCAATAGTCTAATGATTTAAATTTATGTTTTGAGGAGTGTTTGTTATGTGCCTTCGATTAGCAAAAACATTTCTGTATCAAGTTTAAGATATGGATAAATTTTAATAAATATTTTAATTCTTGCTTGTCTATATCGAAGAATGGAATTTTTCATGCAAATACATTCGTATAGAATGGTTTCTATTTGCTTGAAATGAATAATAAACAAACTCAAACAAACAATAACAAAAGGAACTAACATAACTCACGTGAATGATACACTCTTGAAACACTATCGGATTGGTTAAGTAAATGACCAAGAGACCCTTCAAGAAGAAAGGAACGAAAACGAGTGCCTTATTGGATATGATGCATTCCAATGTATGTGGTCCAATGAGTACAAGTGCAAGAGACGATTTAAGGTACTTCATTTTGTTCACAGACAACTATAGTCATTATGGTTATATTTGTCTAATGGGAAACAAAAGTGAATTCTTTGACAAGTTCAAGGAATTCGAGGATGAAGTAGTGAACCGACTCAACAAGAATATCGAGTCTCTATGAAAGGTTCGTAGGGTGAGTGCTTAGGATACCTAATTTGACTCATTCCTAAAGAAGGAACATGATATTGCTCGACATGGTTCGATCAATAATAAGTCAATCTAAATTGCCTATTTACTTTTGGAATTATGCACTACAAATAATGACAAACTCACTAAATAATGTTCCATCCAAATCCGTGGAAAAATATCTTGTGAGCTATGGAGTTGAAAGACACCTAAGCTCGACTTTCTCAAGATTTGGGGTTGTGAGGTATACATCAAGAAATTGATGTCGACCAAGCTTCAACCAAAAGCGGATAAATGCTTCTTTATAGGTTGTCCTCGTGTGACAAGAGGATACTACTTTTGGTATATCACCTCCAATCGAAAGATTGTAGAGAGAGATATGGTTTTCTAGAATTTCTGGAAAAGAGAGAAAAGTAGTGGGAGTAGAGTTAAACTTGGGGAAACTCAAGATACTCTACAAGATCATGATGTGACTGTTGCATTCAAAATCATGAAGGCCCAGCCAAGATTCATTTGGTTGGTGGGAGCATGAGCGAGAGACCTTTACATGAAATTGTGAGAGAATCTCAATCATCCCCACCCAGTGTACGTTCGAAAGTCGAACGTGAACCTATTCCTCAAGAAATTGTGGAAGAAGTTCGAGAGACACGAGAAGAACCAAAAGAATAGAGAAGGTCGACGAGGGAAAGGAATAAACCCAATATGTATTTGGGACTCCATGAGATCGTGGTACTAGATACCAAAGATCCCTCGACCTTCCAAGAAGCAATGGAAAAGGAAGACTCCAGGCTATGGCTTAAGCCATGGAATCCGAAATAGAATCCATGTATGACAATCAAGTATGGAACTTGATTAGCCTTCCTCAAGAGAAAATGTCATTTAGTATAAATGAGCTTTTAGGAGGAAGTTAGACATGGATAGTAACTTGACAACCTACAAAGCAAGGCTTGTAGCAAAAGTTATACTCAAATTCAAGAAATTGACTTTGATGAAATTTTAGAGAGGTTGTCATGTTAAAATCTATTCGAATCATGCTCACTATTACCGCATTTCACAATTGTGAGATATGGAAGATGGATATCAAAATGACGTTCCTTAAACGGGAACTTGGAGGAGGATATGTACATGGTACAACCTCAAGGTTTTGATGATCAAAATAATAGCAAGTAGAAATGCAAGTTTCGAGGATCCATTTATGGATTGAAGCAAGCATCAAGGAGTTGGAACAAACACTTTGACGAAGAGGTGAAGAAGATTCACTTCATTCAAAGTAAAGGAAAACCTTGTTGATTGATTGACATCATTTCATGCTTATATTTGTATCTTATATTCATTATCTTTCTCACCTAAACAATGCTATGTTACGAGTTTTATGTTTAGTTTTTAGGAATAAATAGGTTTGAAGAGATGAAGCATAAAAGAACCCAAAAGCTGGGAAAAAGGACTGAATTGTGAGATCTGGGGACTAAGATGCAAGGGAGAAGGACCTGAATGTAAGCCAGAAGGACCTAATAGCAAAACAGAATACTCCATACCATCATGGGGAGTATTTTAGCAATTCGATTCGGGTCGGAGCTCCAACAAACCAAGTGAACGCATCCAAGATCAAAAAATATACCAAGCAAAGGCCACAACAAAAATGAGCAGGATCTGAACCATATAGACCGCCAATTGGCGGTCCATTTTGGCCCAAATCCGCTAAAATTTCTCCATAACATGTATTAGAGGATGTTTAGGCTATTTTTGGTATCTGTTTAGTCCCACATCGGGGGATTGTCCCGGTTTGCCTTTTTCCATGACTATAAATAGATCTCTTCACCTTCCATTGTAATCACTCCATATTTTAAGTGGCTATTCTTCCTACTAGAAGTGAGGCCTTGAAGCACACACTAAAGTAGGAGGATGCTACTTTTAATGTGAGTCATTTTAATACAAGTTTTCTTTATTATGTTGTTTGTTTTATGTTTCTTGTTTTGCTTTGCTTAATCTCATTTCATTAGTTTTATTAGCTTAGTTAATATGCTTTCTTTGTTTAGTTTAATAATTAGTGTAATGTTTAGTGAGTAATTCCATCCCCTTTGGGGGGTGGAGTAGATGTACATACATGCAAATGAGAATGGATTGAATGCTTTATTTCCAATGTGTTGATAAAACATGAATGTATGCTTGCTTGTTTAGGATAGAATTTATAACTTGATGAGTTTTGCCAAAATGATTAGACACCTCTCATGCTTGTTTAGGTTCTGAAATAAACATCTTGCATATGTAAATGTTAATCAACTAAGTTGGTGAATAGATTGATAGGTTTTGCCACAACATTTAGACACTTCCTATGCATGATAACACCACCTTTATTTGTGCTTAAAGAATGTGTTCAACACCCACCTCTTTGCTTGTGTGCACTCACATATCACCCCTTAGGGGTTTTCCCATTTCTGTATTCCAGCATTCTTCTTTTGTTCTTAGCTTAGTTGTCATTTCATTGTTTGTTTCTTTCGTTCGCATTTCATACTTCTTAGCGTAGTTTAGTGTAGAGTAGCATAATCAATCTTTCTCCCCCAATTTTTGCCACTTGATTTCTGATAAACAAGAGGCTTCTCACCTCCCTGAGGACGACCCGTACTTGCCACCGCTTCATCGCAACCGTGCACTTGCGGTTTAATTAAAACGTTCAACATTGATACAAGGAGATTAGTGGGAGTCATGTAGTACTTCTGATCTTATATGTCGATGACATATTGCTCATGAGCAATCATATACCTTTTGCATTAGCAAACGAGAAATTTCATTGAAATCGGCATTTTCAATGAAAAGAAATGGATGAGGCTCAACACATCTTAAGAATCAAGATACATTGAGATACATCCCATAGACTAATTGGCCTAAGTCAACGTGCATACATTGACAAGGTCTTGGAAATGTTCAGGGTGAACAATTCCGATATTGACAATGTGCCAATAAGTGCGAGTGTAGGTGTGCAACTCAAGAAGTCTCAAACGTGCCCAATGACGTAAAGTCTTGGAGTACATGAAGGTATCCCTTATGCTTCGGCAAAAGTAAGGACCATGTACACGATGACTTGTACAAGACTCAATATCTCGTATGCTCTAAGCGTGACAAGTAGTCACCAATCCGACGCAAGTCCTAAGCATAGGATTACGGTCAAGAATATTCTGAAGTACCTTAACCGGACTGAAGATAAGGTTCTTGTTTATGGAGGACAAATGAGAAAATAGCCGAGGGCTATTTTGATGCAATTCTTATAGGGATTCCTGACAATAGGAGGATGGAATGATGATGCGTCATCATTATCGAAGGTGGAGGTATGAGCTAGTGTAGTTGGGAGTAATATCACTACAGCTAACTCAACCACCAACGAAAGATAAAATAAATAAATGGGTGGACACAACAGTGACACAACTGATCCATTCAACAAACCTTCATACCAAGCTAAGAGGCGAAATATATTTCGAGTCCATGGATCCAAGGATCCATGTGGATTGGCGTGATAGGTGATTAGAGAAGGTTACCCTAGTTATTAATGTTTTATACATTCAGAATGTATGTGAAAGAAAACTTTGATAACAAGTGGGAGATTGAAGGGAATGTGTTCTAAAAGTTTTACTTTTAAATGTCAATTATTATGAATTTAATGAGAAATCATTTTGGTCCTTGTTTATGTTATTCGTCTTTTAGAAGTGTTAAGGAAGAGACTTTTGGTCCTTAACTGTAGAGCTCTAAAAGATATTGGTTTACATAAAACAAACGATATTCGCAATCATGGTAATAAACATGGCACTCGGTTTTAGACGCGAATTTGTCCGATCGGTTAAGGAGAATTTTTCTCCTTAAGAATCGGTCATCCGTCTAGTGCACGGTAATACGAACGTGACATATTCGGTTAACCGAGTATGTCTCGGTAAACTGAAGCCCGATCGATTTTCTGCCTTTGATAATTAAGAGATTAATTTGATCAATGGTTGGATTAGCTCCAAACTTGGTCAAACGTTTTGTGGATGCATGTAATACATTATGGAATTAGTTTGTGAGAGAAAATGTCAAGAAAACATGGCTTAAGAATAGCCATGATTGAGAGTAAGATTGGAGCCTATAAATAGGTCCTTATTCTCCTTAATTAAGTTAGATGTTTTTTAATTGTTTTCTCTCCTAATTCACCACAAAAGCCACAAAAATTCTCTTAAGTTTTTAAGTATTTGGAAGGAGAAATCTCAAAGATTAAGGAAGGGGTTTGTAGCTAGATTCTAAGCTAGTTCGGAGATTGATTGGCTAGCTCCTTTCTCTCCGACTTTGTTTAGGGTTTTGTGAATACTCGGAGGCATCCGGCGCAACGGGAAGCGATGATCGTCATCCTCAACGTCTCCGGATCATCAAGAAGTTTTAGAGAACTTCTAGGTATGAAATTCGGAGCCCATGTTTGTTTTAATAAAGTTGTGAAACTAGTTATTGAAACAAACTGATGCATGCATAAAACAAATCATAGAAAAATTGTAATTGATCCTTATTGTACATAAACATTACGAAAATATATATGTGCAATTAAACTAGAAATCCTACAGTCTTTGGTACCAACAAAATCAACAGTTATCACTCTTTCCGAGACCAACTCCCTTACAGACTTCAGTCTGACTTAGATGTGTCTCCTTTGTTTGTTATTATACTATGAGCTTCTCATCTTTGCAATAGTAGTCATATTATCACAATGCATAGATGTTGCAGGAACTGGTTTGCTAGTCATTGGCAATTTAGAAAGGAGTCATTTCAACCATTTAGCTTCCATTCCACTTGTATCCAAAGCACAAAGTTCAGCCTCAAATGTAGATCGAGACAATATGGTATGTTTAGTAGACTCTTAAGGAGATTGCACCTCCACCCCGAGTAAAAACATACCCTGTAACATCGTTACTCCCAGAGTTTTTGCTTATCCAGCTTTAATCATTGTACCATTCAGGTACAATTGGGAATTTCCCATAATGAAGCCCAAGGGTAGAAGTACACATCAAGTACTTTAGTACTCTATCCAAAGCCTCCCTATGAGTACGATCAAGACAGCTTGTGTATCGACTAAGTTTGCACACAGAAAATAAAATATCTAGTCGAGTGCAATTTGCAAGATAAATCAAGCTACTTATAATCTGAGAATATCTCAACTGTGAAACTGGAACACAACTCCTGTTCTTGTACAAAGGTTTAGAAGAATCATATGGGATTTTAACAAATCTACAATTTGTATAGCCAAATCTCTCAAGAACCTTCTCAACATAGTGAGATTGAGATAAGGAAATACCCTCAACTGATCTAATCAGTTTGAGACCCAAGATCACATTTGCAACACTCATTCATATCAAACTTAGTATACAAGGACTTTATTTTATGTATTTTGTCAAAGTTCGAGCCAAACAATAATATGTCATCAACATATAAACACAATGCCATGCATGCATCGACTTGAACTGTTTACTACACACACTTGTCATAATCAATTACCTAGAATCCAAATGATAATATAATTTTGTCAAATTTCTCATGCCAAGCTTTTGGGGCTTGTTTAAGTCCATAAAAAGACTTAACAAGTTTACAAATATTGTCATCGCTTCCAGAAGCTACAAATCCTTCAGGTTGGTCCATGTAAATTTCTTCTTCAAGATCACCATGAAGAAAAACATTTTTTACATCCAATTGATGAATCATAAAATCATATATGGATGTCAATGCTAAGAGCACTCAGATAGTAATCATACGACACATTGGAGAATGAGTATCGAAATTGTCAATTCCTTCTTCTTGTTTAAATCCTTTGGCAACTAATCTGGTTTTATACTTACCAATGGAACCATCTGATTTTAATTTCTTTTTGAATATCCATTTACATCCGATTGTTGAACAACCTCGAGGAAGATTTATCAACTCCCATGTCCGATTTGAGACAATAGAGTCCATTTCGATCTTAACCGCATCTTTCCAATGCTTTGCTTCGGATGAAGCCATAGCATCCTTGAAAGAAGTTGGATCGCCCTCGATGTGGTATGTGATGTAATCACTTCCAAATCCTTGGCAATTCTAGATAGTTTATTGTTGTCTTTTTGGCTAATAATCGTTAATCTGTTTCGATGATTAATTAACATATCAATAAACACATGTACATCTATCATATCATAGCATGCATATGTACACATATATTGTATTTACTAACATTTTAGGAGACAAGTGTGGCTCAAGACAATAAATCATGTTGATGAGTAGATGGGTTTTATATTTCTTGTTTTACGGATTAATATGTAACTTGAGCACTTGAATCCTGATGTATTACATTGCATGACCCTTAGGAAACCCGTAGAAGTCTCACACTTAATTGTTGGCCTTTTGACCTTAATCTATGTTTTGATGATTTAATCAACCTAATCTTAATTATAATCAATGTAGAGTAGCACACATTATGCATGGCATATATATTGTATTGTGCTAACTTCTACAAGTGATCAAGACTCAAGGAAGAAAGGGATTCAAGTCAAGACATGTAATCAAGCTATTGAAGACATGTAATTGTGTATTTCTTTTGAGTCTTCAAAATTTTTGTGTACTTTAGCATACAAGAGTTAAAAACTACTCACACACACTAGGTTCCTTATAGAAGTCACACACAAAATCTCATAACATTTGGACTTCAATAGATCACCCAAACTAGGATCAAAAAACACTTAACCGAAACCTGAACTGCCAGAACCAAATCGATCGACCGAACTAGTTCTTAGTTCGACCGATTGGGTTAGTTTATTCTGTTAGCCTAAGTGTTGTACCGGTCGACCGTTGCACCATTTTGTTCGACCATTTACACGTGTCTTCTGACCATTAGACTTGTCGTATTATACCAACGGTCGTATTCGTATAAATTTAACAAAACCCCAAAATACTTTAGCCTCCGGTCGACCGATTCCTAGACCCCGGTCGACTGTTCCAAGACATTTTGTTGAACACCAAAGTTCCTGTCATTTTTCGGTCGACCTCTCAAACTCTTTGTTCGACCGAATATAAGACCCTATTGTGTTTGTTAGTTTTTGGTCGACACTTCCACATTATATAGTTCGACCATTAACTTAAGTGATCTTAGTTATAGCCTATTTTTCGTTCGACCGTTCCTTGCCCGGTTGACCGTTCCTTTTTTCTGAACTGTCTACTGGTCGACCGTTTGGCCCGTTCGGTCGACCGAACTTACCCAGAAAAGTGTGATGTAGTTTTCTGTTATGTGATTCTTGCACAACCTTTACCACACTTAACCCCAATGGCGAGAACTCTCTTAGAGCTTATAAATAGAGGTTCCCCAACCTTATTTACACATCTCTCCCACTACTATTTTCGTCCTACATTATCGAGATCATTCGAAACACTCAAAGCCTCCACTTCCACACTTTATCTCAATTCCAATCATACTCACGTGTCCTCAAGTTAGAGAGTGTTTGAATCACTCAAGTTTCTTGCTGTCAAGAAGTTGTAAAGGTTTCGGTGAAAGCCCGAAACATCCCTCTCAGATTGTGAGAGGAGGAGCCAAGCTCGGCGAGGGTTGTTCGCGAGCTTGAAGAATGTAAAGGCGTTCTCTCCTGGCCTAGAACAGGGAGTGGATAGTGAAGTCATGAGCGGAGCTCGGTGATCTGAGTGGAACTTGCAAGAGAGGAAGTAGGTGGGAGGCCGAACCTCTATAAAAATACCCGGGTCCATTTGTTGTTTTCATATTTCCTCCTTTACCTTCTTGCTTATTTTTATTCTGCTGCGCATTCTTGTTTGCTTAAGAAAGTAGGTAATTAACCTTAGAAGTGATTAGATTATCGTACCATAATGATCCTACATTAATTCCATATCAAACCAACTTCATTAGGAGATTGACAAAACTTAGAAATTTCACTTTGAACATGAATTCTGCTTCAACCGGTTCGACCGGACTTAACAGAATCCTAATTTCTTTCCCATTCGGTCGACCAGCAACACTTCTGGTTCTACCGACTCTTCAAGGTCATCTCACCATCCCATTCGGTCGACCAAATCTCATAACCCGTTTGACCGATTTTATATGTAAACTGAGAATTCCTAGTTCGATTGTTTCAACCTTTGTGCACCAGTTATATCGTGACACGTGTCCCATAACCGATCGACTGAAACTTCACTTTGGTTCGACCGTTCGAAACTTCGTATTTCTTTTGAATATGACCATTATACATGTCGTATTATACTTGTCGTATTATACAACGGTCGTATACACATACTTCTACCAACCCATCTCATATATTTGGCCATCGGTCGAACAATGCCAGGACGACAGTCGACTAGATCATACGCAATTAGAAAACCCAAACTTCTATTATTTTCAGTCGAACTGGATCCTTGTCTGGTTAGACATTTACATCAATTGTTTAATATTATTCTAGCTAATTCTCTCTTAACAGTCGACCGATCCTATATATGGTTTGACCTTTCACTTAAGTTATAGATTGGGTGGATCGATCAGTATATTCTTTATATCGACCATTCTCTTATTTACAAGAAACCGGTCAACCATTTAGTCTGATCCAGTCGACCGTTTGTGTCCTAATTTGACTTTTGAACTTCCTTGTTTTATGCATCACTCTCAAATCATTGTCACTTCAATCCCAACGGCTAAATTATGTTTGGAGCTTATAAACAGAGCTTAGAACACAATTCTCAACTGACCAATCCTTTCCTAAGCTCATATACTCTCACTACTCTCAATTTGCTCCAAACATCCTTTGTGCTCACATTTTTCCACTTGAATCAATTCATTGCTTTCATCATTCATTCAAGTGCTCAAGATTAGGTTACTCAAGTTTTCCTACAAAGTGTTGTACTAGCTTTCGATGTGAAGTTCTTCTAGGATTGTGAGAAGGTGGTCCAAGCTTGGCGAGGGTGTTCGCAAAGCTTGAAGTATAAAGGTTTGATCTCGGCCCAGAACGGAGATCGGATTAATGGACGACGCAAAGTTTCTCAAGGAGGAGCAATTCGTAAGAGAGGACTATGATCTAGTGGTTGGATCCATACCTCTATACATTTGTGTCGTGGTTTGCTTCTCGTTTCTTTTAGATTAAATTGTTCTTGCTTCATATTGCTTAATATTATAAAGAACGTAATTAGTCTATTCACCCCCTTAGACTAATCCTAGGTCCCATTAGGTCCTACATTTAGTTCTTCTAGGTTCAATTAGAGTTTGAGAAAACTCAGATTCCGTAACAAACGGATCTCCCCCACATTTGTCATCCTTTCCACATCCTTGCGGATGGAACCAGACGTAGAGGGATCAATCAGAGAGGAAACTTGTTAAGGAACTCCAGATTTCATGGGAAATACATTCTCAAAAAAATTACATCACGAAATTCAACAATTGTCTTAACATGTATGCTAGATATCTCGGACTTGATTACCAACAACCTATACGCATAGCTATTAATCACGTATCCGATAAATATTGCGACAACGGTCTTGGGACCAAGTTTTTTCTGCTTATGTTCAGGGATTAACTTTGCCGGATAACCCCAAATTCTAAGATATTTTTAAGACTTGGATTCCGACCATGCGAGAGTTCGGAAGGACTATCCTCCTTATGTTTTTTAGAACTTTATTCATACATTTTCAAAGCTCCCCCCATATATTTAGGTAATCCTGAACTCTCCAACAATGCATTAATTATATCAGATAATGTTCTATTCTTTCGCTCAGCATCCCATTAAGTTGTGGAGAATATGACGTTGTTACCTCATGAACTAGGACTGACTAGGTTTCGGTCTGGGTTGGGTCCGAACCGAATTCGACTGGTCTGGTCTTCAGTCTGCACCTTGGGGTGGGTTCGGGTTTCTGCCTGGTCCAGTCTGAACCCGGTCCAAAACCCGGTTCTTAAAATTAAGGAACTTAGACAACACTTCATTCTTACTTTTCAAAAGATAAACATAGTAATATTATGAACTATCACCAACGAAGTGATAAAATATTTCTTTTATCCTTAGTTAACATGCCATTAAATTCACAAGTATTAGTGTGCACAAGTTCTAAAATACTTATATCTTTAGTCACAGAATGAAAATGTCTTTTCGGTTGTTTAGCTTGTACACACTTGACATTTTTAACCTAAATGGCATGCTTAGGAATCATATCTAAATTCATCATTCTTTTCAAACATTGATAATTCACATGTCATAGACGCTTATGTCAAACATCCCAAGATTCAATGGAATAAACAGCAGCAGAAGGCACATCTTTAACAGAAACAACTTTACGATTATAAAAAGTAGGTTCAACATAAATCCAAAAACTACCACAAGATAAGTACCACTTTCCAATAAAAGTACCACAAAGAGTAATCACAACTTTGTAACATTTAAAAGTCACTTCATAACCCTCAACTACCAGACACCAACCACAAACAATATTGCGATGAACAACAAGCACATGATGCGTCTTGTGCAGTGAAAGAACTCATCCTGAAGGTAACTCCAAGTTGATATCTCCAACACCAAGCACCTTTGCAACATTCCAATCGGTCATCGCCACAGATTTTCCATCAACATGTTGGTAAGAGACTGATATGGACTTGTTAGCACATACGTGCACAATAGCCCTAGTGTCAACCAACCACTCATGTGGTTCGTAAATGGAAAGAACTTGAGGATTAACAGAAACAAACTTACGGTTTTTCTCATCCACCCCAGTTAGTACATTGACTAGTAAAATCGAATCAGTGATACCTTATTGGCGTTTGGCTTTCTTGGAAGGACATTCCTTAGCCCAGTGCCCTACTTGTCTACAATTCCAACATAGTTGTTTGTTGGTTTTTTCTGGATTTTGGCCTTAGGTTTTATCTTGTTAAAAGATTGTCGCGGTTTTCCTTTCAAAATGCAACTTAGATGATGATTCAATTAATATGTTTGCTTTTGGATGGAATTCTATAGGCATCACTGGTTTTTCATCACGATGTTCCTCCTCGATTGCAATAGCAATAATGAGGTCATCCATAGTCAGTTTCTCTCTCATATGCTTAAGAGACATACCAAACTCCTCCCAAGACCGAGAACTTCTCTATGATGGACATCACCAGAAACTTCTCGTGAAGTTTCATGTTCGCCTCTTTTAAGTCGTGGATTAGAATCATGAACTGATGAGCCTGTTCAGTAACTGACTTGCTCTCAACCATATGAAACTTCAAGAACATTCCAACATAATACTTTTCATGACCAAAGTCCTCAGTATTATACTTTTTGTCAAGCTCATCCCACAAATCCTTAGCAAAACAGAGGCAGAGGAGGATGAACTATATATATCGAAGAGCACGTTGGATAAAGACAACAAAATGCAACCTTGACACACTTTTTCCTTCTCAATCCACAACTCTTGATCTGCTTTGATTTTGGGATCTTCAGTTTCAGAATATGGGAAAGTCTTTTCAATTACATCAACCAAACCAATAATGGTCAACCAGATTTTCATACGTTGTTGCCAACGTTTGAAATTCTGCCTAGAATTTTTTTCCAACATGCCTGACATATCTAATAAAATATACAACAAGATCCAAACAAAGCCAACAAACAAACAACAAAATTGGAGTGATCAGTTAGACCCTCCAACCGAGCCGTCTATTCGCAACTTGCTTTAGAGAAAATATCACCCCTTTGTACCAGTGTGATGGGTCTGACGTTTTCCCCCATGATATATCAATTCCTTCGTCGAGACGGTGCATACCGCCGGAGAACGCTGCAATTCAGAGGAGCAAAAATTGCTAGAGATCGGTTTTCATTTTTGAGAGAGCAAAAAGGACGTGTATATGATATGTATATATATACATATATACCTTAAATGCAATGCAATAAGAAATTAAATGCTAAAGCCTTTAATTTTCCCAAAATCCCCCGCCTCGCCCCAGATCAGATAGACGTTCGTGCATGATTGACATCATTTCATGCTCATATTCGTATCTTATATCCATTATCTTACATCTAAGCAATGCTGTGTGACGAGTTTTATGTTTGAATTTCAGAAATAAAGTGGTTTGAAGAGAAGAGCCATGAAAGGACCCAAAAGCAAGAAAAAGGACTTAATCGTGAGACCTGGGGACTAAGATGCCAGGGAGAAGGACCTGATCGTAAGACCAAAGGACCTAAGAGCAAAACAGGAAACTCCACACCATCATGGGGAGTATTTTGGCAATTCGATTCGGGTCGGAGCTCCAACAGACCAAGTAGGTGCATCCAAGACCCAGAAATATTTCAAGCAAAGCCCACAAAGAAAACCAGACGGATCTAAAGCTTATAGAACCGCCAATTGGCGGTCTGGAACCGCCAATTGGCGGTCCATATAGCCCAAGATCCGTTTAGTTTTCTGTAGCACGTGTATTAGTGTATGCTTAGGCTATTTTTGGTATTGGTTTAGTCCCACATCGGGGGATTGTCCCCGATTAGCTTTTTCCATGCTTATAAATAGAACTCTTCACCTTCCATTGTAATCACCCATTGCTTGGTGGCATTCTCTCTACTAAGGAGTGAGCCTTGAAGCAAAAACTCAAGGTGGAGAAGAATGCTACCTTCAATGTGAGTCATTTGTTAATAAAATAATTCTTCTAGTTTCTTTTAATCTTGTCTTTAATTTGTGCATGTTTGTTTAGTCTTTCCTTTCCTTTTATGTTTCTTTAATACTTCTTGCCTTCTTAGTTAACTTTCATTTCAGTATTATGCTTTCTTTTGTTAATATAGTTAGTGTAATGAGTAGTGAGTAGTTTCATCCCCATTTGGGGGGTGGAGAAATATGTGATATAATCATGTAGTGTATTAAGTGTGTGTTATCTTTATCCCTTGAGCTTTATATGATTTCCATAACCATCTAATGGGTTTTCACTTTTATCTTTGATATGCTAATGCTCTTGAATGAAGCTTAGCTTATGCTTTGATTAGTGGACCTATTTTATGGGGAATGATAAAGTTAGGATATGGATGAAGTTAATATTGGAAATACAATTTGTAGTGTATGTGCTCTTGTTGCCTTTATCTTAGCTAATGTCTTGTATGTTTTAATGATGTAGTCTTATCTTAATTCATGTGGAGGCATAGTAGGGTCTAGTCTTTATACTTGAGTTCATTTAGCTTCATTCCAATTATTGTCTTGTATGTTTTAATGATGTAGTCTTATCTTAATTCATGTGGAGGAAAAGTTAGATGTAGTTTTATGATTTCATGCACTACATCTTGTAAGGAGCTTAATTGAACACACACACACACACATCTTCATATTCACATTATTTCTCTACCCCCTATGGGGCTTAGTTTTATTGTTTATCTTCATTTCTTTTTTGCATCTTAGTGTAGTTTAGTGTAATCAACCTTTCTCTCCTTTATTTACCACTCGCCTTCGAACGAACCAAACGTCGACACACCTCCCAGTGCACTTGCGGTTAATATAAAACGATCAATCAGTGCACGTGCGTAGAGAATTCTCTCGACCTCTCTCCCTACCTATAAAGGCTCATGGGAAGAGAATATTTATCAACATTCTCAAACATCCCAGGCTCCCCAATTAAATTGCTCAATGTGAGATTAGAAAAGGATGAGCACATTGCTCAATAACTCTCATTCTCAACATTGGATTTTCTCAATTAAATTGTTCATGAGCTTAACCCAAATTTAATAGTCCAACATGTACAACGTCATGATATCTATTTATCAGGTCCTTAGAATTGGTCTAGTAGTAACGAACTAAAGAAAAATGAAGATATAAAAAAATGCTCAAATCATAGATGTTATGAAATAACAAATATATTATATGGATGAGTCACCTTGTCTCTTGGTGTTACAACTTCTTCTAGCCTCCACGTTCAAATGCAATATAATTCTCACATTGATGTATATTATATGTCTTATTCATTAACTTGTTATTGTATTGTAACATCTATGTCTCTTGTCAATATATAGAGACTCATTGTATTGTTTATGAGTTAGCAATGAAATGTCTTAATCCTTCTCCCCCAAATCTCCATGTCTTTTCATTTCACAACTCGTTATCAGCACGATTAGTTTCTAGCACATCTAAAAGAAACAAAGCATCCATCTTGATGGATGCCTCGATGTATGAAGTATTTCATTATGAGGTAACTTTCTTGTAGTAAAGCAAGATATGATGCTCTTTCTTCGTATTCTTCTTGTCTTGAGAATAAAGGAAAACATTAACACATCTTCAAATGTATATATATTTATTGTTGTGGAGTTCACATCATGTAGCATCATATTATAGAAAATATTTTGAACGGATTTGAGATATTATTGTTGTGGAGTTCACATCATGTAGCATCACATCATGTAGCATCATATTACAACTTCTTCCTTCTTCCTCTCCTCCTCCCTCTTCTTCTCTTCCTCCTTCTCCACTCTCTTTCTCTCTTCTTCCTTCTCCTCTTCTTCCTTCTTCCTCTCCTCATCCCTCTTTCTCTCTTCCTCCTTCTCCTCCTCTCTCTTCCTCCTTCTCCTCCTCTCTCTTTCTCTCTTCTTCCTTCTTCTCCTCTCTCTTTCTCTCTTCTTCCATCTCCTCCTCCCTCTTCCTCTCTTCTTCTTCCTCCTCCCTCTTCCTCTCTTCTTCGTCCTTCTCCTCCTCTTTATTTAGATCTTCGTCTTTATCCCCACCAATATTTTCACCTCTTCTTGTCCCTCGAAGATATATAATTTCTTCCCTCAGTCTCCCACACTCTTCCTGGGTCATCCTCAGTTCTTCCTTCAGGTCGTTAACCTCTTCTGTCGCCTTCTTAAGGGCAGCTTCGGCCCTCAGCCATTTCGTCTTCACTTGACTCAGCTCCAACTCCTGGAGCAGCGGGTCACATGGAATGTTGCAGTCTGTCAGTTGGAGCTTTGGCAAACTACATGTTGAAGCTGAGCCCTTTCGAACAGGAGTTCGAACAGAACTAATAAGTTCCATCTCACTTTCACTCATTGATGGAGCCCCCCAATAGGTCGAACTTGACGTTGTAAATCTGAGGTAAGGTAATTCCACGTTCCTCCCATTTCCTCAGGGTTAAACGTTTCTGATGCAGGAGCTGCTGGATATAATATGATGGGGCCATTGATTAGCAACCAAATCAGTAAGGAGTCATTGGCTAGCGAGCAAATCAGCAAGGATAGCAACCAAATCAGCAAGGAAGGAAATTTTCTACTATCCAGCCAAGTTAGCAAGGAGGTTTCCTTCCAACCAGCCAGCAAAATGAACAAGGAAACTTCCCTCCCGCCACACATGAAATTTAATTGCTTCCAATTAGGTTTATGGAAGGTTCCCTGAGTTCCAGCCAACCAGCTGAGCCAGCAAGAAGCTTCCTTTCTCATCCGCCCATGATTGCTCCCAATTTCCTTTCCCAACCGCACATGATTGCTTCCAATTAAGTTTATGGAAGGTTTCCTGATTTTTATTTCATTTAAACAAGTATTTTCGTAGTTAATTATTTCCTTTGCTGTTATTTGTTTTAATTAGATGCAAATCATAGGAGTTGCCTTGTTGGTTAACTTCCTAATTCCTATACTGATTTAAAGCTATAAAAGACCTGGCTTGTAGGTCAAGAAAACAACCAATTTTCGTTTTGAATAATTATACAAAATTCAGAGATAGTTCTATCTCAACTTGGTGTTCTTCTCTTCAATTTTCTTGTAGTTGTGGGTGTCATACGCTTGTAGAATCCATCACAATTCTACACGGCGTCAGTTGGTACCAGAGCCAAAATCCTCCCTCTAGTTGCTGCTTCATCAGTGTCATGGCTGGTAGATGTGGTGGTCGTGGGCGTCGTGGAGTTAATCCAGAAGAGGGACTGCCGCACCATGGTCGCAGCAACGAAGATGCTTAGTTGATTGAGGATCTACAAAGACAAATTGCTGAACTAACCCAACGTCTTGCTGCGCAAGATCTAAACCATCGAGAGACTGAAGATCCGGACTCCGACACAAGCTCGAATCTCCACAACATGTTCCATGATCGTGGTGCTGGTCAAGGACATCGTGGTTGGGGTGTTCGGCATGGAGACCTCGGTTTCAAGATGGAGCTGCCAGAATTTTCTGGTACGTTGCATGCTGATGCTTTCGTGGACTGGTTGAATGAAGTCGAACGTGTATTCGACTACAAGGAGGTTCCAGAGCATATGAAGGTTAAGCTAATCGCCATCCGACTCAAGGGAAGAGCATCTGCGTGGTGGGAACAATTGAGGCGCACTCGCGAAAGGCAAGGCAAGACCAAGCTGACCGAATGGTGCAAGATGAAAAAAAAGATGAAGGAGCACTTTCTTCCTTTCGGCTACACGCAATCCTTGTTTCAGAGGCTTCATGCATTGAGGCAAGGCGTGAGGTCGGTGGATGACTACACGGAGGAGTTCTATCAGTTCGTGGCTCGGAATGATCTATCGGAGTCGGAGGAGCAATCAGTGTCACGATACTTGGGGGGATTACGACCATCCCTACAAGATGCCCTCAGCCTGCACTCGTTATGGACAGTTTCTGAGGCCTATCAGCGAGCCCTCGCACCAGAGAAGCAGCAAAGAAGGCGAGTCACCACCGTCCAGGAGCAGCAGCAGCCCAACCGGACTGCTAGACCTTCTGAGGCGCGCCCTCAGCAACCACCATTCCAGGGCAAGCCTAAGACGGGTGTAAGTGCTATAGGTGTGGAGAGGAGGGCCACATCGCATCCAGCTGTGGGAAAACCACCAGCAAAGGTGGGAAAAACCTCCTGATTGAGGATAACCTTGGGAGCGAGGACGAGGTTGATGGCGAACCCGTGTTTGATGAATATGAGGACGAAGATGGGATGTTGTATGGGGATGGACCAGAAACTCTACTCATCTACAAAAGTCTTCTAACATCTAATGGTGGGTCAGGAGATGAGTTATTGAGACATAATAATTTTCGTACCACTTGCACGGTCGCCGATAAGGTGTGCAAGATGATCATCGATAGTGGCAGTTCTGAGAACGTGGTGTCCGAAGAGGTAGTCCGGAAGTTGCAGCTGAAGACCAATTCTCATCCCAAACCATACCAATCATCTTGGCTGAGAAAGGAGATGGAAATAAACGTGGACAAGAGGTGTTTGGTGTCATATTGAAGCGGAAGAAAATACCTTGACAAACTGAAGCCCGAATGTTTGTTCATTAATCGAAAAAAATGTTCATTCTTCACAACCTCAGTCACCTTCCTTAGATTTGTGGTGTCTATTGATGCTGTTCATACTGACCCCGGCAAGGTGAATGTCATTTATGAGGGGCTTCTACCAAAGAATTTAAGGACTTCTGATGTGTTTAATGTGAAGCATCTTAGTCTGTACTTCAGTAACGAGGGGGAAGCCGAAGCAAACTCGAGGACGAGTTCTTTCCAACCAGGGGTGACTGATGCAGAAGCTGTTGTATATAATATGATGGGGCCATTGATTAGCAACCAAATCAGTAAGGAGTCATTGGCTAGCGAGCAAATCAGCAAGGATAGCAACCAAATCAGCAAGGAAGGAAATTTTCTACTGTCCAGCCAAGTTAGCAAGGAGGTTTCCTTCCAACCAGCCAGCAAAATGAACAAGGAAACTTCCCTCCCGCCACACATGAAATTTAATTGCTTCCAATTAGGTTTATGGAAGGTTCCCTGAGTTCCAGCCAACCAGCTGAGCCAGCAAGAAGCTTCCTTTCTCATCCGCCCATGATTGCTCCCAATTTACTTTCCCAGCCGCACATGATTGCTTCCAATTAAGTTTATGGAAGGTTTCCTGATTTTTATTTCATTTAAACAAGTATTTTCGTAGTTAATTATTTCCTTTGCTGTTATTTGTTTTAATTAGATGCAAATCATAGGAGTTGCCTTGTTGATTAACTTCCTAATTCCTATACTGATTTAAAGCTATAAAAGACCTGGCTTGTAGGTCAAGAAAACAACCAATTTTCGTTTTGAATAATTATACAAAATTCAGAGATAGTTCTATCTCAACTTGGTGTTCTTCTCTTCAATTTTCTTGTAGTTGTGGGTGTCATACGCTTGTAGAATCCATCACAATTCTACACGGCGTCAGTTTCCCAAACATTTCCGTCCAACTTTTCATTCGTGGAAATGCTCCAGTTCTGGGCTCCCCCAATTTGAATTTCTCACAAAGCCACACCTTCAAATGGAAAAGTTAAATTGTTTAGAACGACTCAACAGACATACATTCATATTCGAAACAGACACAACTTAATCCAAACAGACATGCAACTTAATCCGAACAGACACACAACTTAATCCGAACAGGCAGACAACTTATTCCGAACAGACACACAACATATTCCGAACAGACACACAACATATTCCGAACAGACAGACAACTTATTCCGAACAGACAGACAACTTAATCCGAACAGACACACAACTGATTCCGAACAGACACACAACTTAATCCGAACAGACACACAACTTATTCCGAACAGGCAAACAAAAATTCGAACAGACACACAACTTATTCCGTACAGACCCACAACTTATTCCGAACAGTCAGACAACTTATTCCGAACAGACACACAACATATTCCGAACAGTCACACAACATATTTCGAACCGACAGACAACTTATTCCGAACAGACACACAACATATTCCGAACAGACACACAACATATTCCGAACAGACAGACAACTTATTCCGAACAGACAGACAACTTAATCCGAACAGACACACAACCTAATCCGAACAGACACACAAAAAAAGCAAAAAATACTTACTTGTAGTATTGCCACACAACCGTCGACATTCCCCTGCCTCATAATGAAGTTCACTGCCTTTCTCCTCTCCTGCAATTCTAAGCTAGCTTTCTCCAGGCCCCCAACCAGGGCTCCGTCAACTGCACGTGCTCATGCGTATCTGTTTATGCGTCTGATGTTCCTCAAATGGTGCATGAACCATTGCTTCGGACGAAGTGTTCCATCATAGAACAAAAAATGGTTGAAGATGAAAGAAATCAGGAGACGAACGTACTCCTCCGTGTCGCCCATGACACTGCTTGCCATCAGATGACCTAAAAGTTGTGTGTTGTCAAGGTTCACCCCTTCTCGCCTCTGTACACCCAATGGTTCCATCACCACGGACTTCCCATGCATACTTAAGCCCAAAATTAGGGCAACGTCTTTGGGTGTAAGGGGAACTACCCCTGATCCTATTCTCAGCCCCACCTCCTCCGCATCGTAGTGTTCGACGAACCAACCGACTATTTCGTTGTTCGTAGTAATGTTAGGAAGGTCTAGGAAGTGACTGAAAGGGGTGCTCCAAAAAACCTCCTTTTCAACCTTCTTCATCCTGTCAAACTGCTTTTGGATGGCCGTCCAGGAGCACCGGGATTCCCGGAAGTAGTAGGTGGTTCCCTAAAACAAAAAATTGAAGAAACGAAAGTTCATCAAAAAAAGAACGACCAAGGGAAAAAAATATAGACCCACCGGTTCTGGGACAGGTTCGCTATCGACGGCAGGAGTCGAAGAATCCATTATCGTTTAGAGGGGACGAAAGAAAGCCAGAATAGGTTTACAGGTACGCTTCCTCCGTTCACAGGTAATCCAACGAGAAAGAAAGGGAGACTCTCCTTTTTGGTCTGGATATTTTTAATCTTCCTCGGTATCTGAACCGTCGTTCGTAGGGTGTATGCCGCTGTCTTATCTGTTTAGCAACCGTCGTTTTTGAAAACCGTCAAAAAAAATTTAAAAACAATTTAAGGCGTGTTTGGAAAGGGTGACATGGCAATCCGACTAGACGCTGACTCGCCATCTTTTGGGTGCCACGTAGGGCGCGTTGATGAGAATTAAATTTATACCGCAAGTGCACGGCGTCTATGAAGACGTGGCAAGTACGGGTCGAACACAAGGAGGGAGAGATTTGTTATTAGTGTGATTTCGATTGGGGGAAAGAGGGAGAGAAGAATAAATTGGGTTTTTGAGATTTTTGGGTTTTAATTATCTAAAGCAAGAAACATGAACAAATAAAACTAAAACAAGAACAAAGATGGTGAATTCCGTTGGGTGGAGGTTTAGATATCGGGTTTAGATTAGAGAATTCTGAAACTTATAATAAATCATATTAGTTATAAAGCATTACATGATAAATGATTTAACATAAACTCAAGTAATCAAAACATACTAATACGAAATTAAAATAATAACATCTTCTCTTCTCATCACCCTAAATCCGTCACCCCCACCCTTTGGAAAGAGTTAGAAACTCATAGATGGAGGGAGGGAGAAGGGGTCCTAGAGAAACTAAGAAAAGAAAATTAAAAACATAAAATAAAAGAAACAGAATTTTATTGCTAAATTATGGAACAAAAGGAAGAACTCCCCACAACATCGTTCTCGGGGCTATTTATAGCCGATACAAGGGACCTAAGCATGAAATAAGAAAGTACACGCGTCAACACGCAACCGGTAAAATTTTTAGAGCATGGATCTAATTTGGTGCGGCGGATTCGCCGCAATTTGCTCTTGAGGTGCGGCGGAATCGCCACCTTTTTGACTCAGAATCGACCCAGATTTTTCCTGTGTGTTTATAGTATGATTTCAATGTCATTTGCGCGTCTGGATTGATTCTTGCATATCTTTGGAGATCCGAATTAATTTCTTCATATATTTGGAGATCCACATTGATTTTTCTTTATATTTTCTCCATAATAATAAAAGCTACTCGTGATTTGCAATTAGGTCCTTCACTTTTTGCAATTAAGTCCCCGGCTACTTTTGTGCTTAAGTCCTTGTTCTTTTCGTAATTAGGTCTTGAATGCTTTTATGCTTGGATACATTTCCATTTGAAGCCCGATAAACTTGAACTTGGTCTTTATGATAGAAACGAGTCTTTTGTACGCGTTTATGCTCGGGATGTTGGTAAATTGCATTCAGGTCCCTGTATTCTGTAAATAAGACTAAACACATACCTTAGTAGCATTTATTGATGTAAAAGTAATCTAAATGAAAGACATATGATGCAATGTATGCAATGCATCAAATACCCCCACACCTAGATTTTGCTAGTCCCTAGCAAAACAGAAGATACGAAAAATAAAAACAGGGAAATCCTAACTCACTTTCGTAGGAATCACGGTTGCACTTAGCATGTGCAACAAGCCTTTAAACCTCCTTGTTGCCAAGGAGGAGGAGTGTTGTCTCCTGAGGGTTTTCAGCGGATATACCCACAAAATCCTAAATCAACGTTTCATTAATAGTTCTCAATATCCCTACCTCAACCTTATACATCTCACTAAGAATTTTTGCATGCTCATTATATGAATCTAACTCATTAAAAATATGACTTGGTCTTTGTTCCTCCAACATTCACACCACTAACCCTTCTACACATGTTTATCACTTGAATTATTTTGCACGCCTCCTCTGGTGGTGAAGTATCATTCGGATCAACCATGGCATGGATCATTCTTTTAGCTTTGGGCCTTGAGTATTATTATTATTATTTTTTCTTTTCTTTTCTTCCGTGATTCAACACATTTGCTTTTTGACACTTTTACCCTTTTGCATTCGTGTAGCGAGTTTGGTCGATAATCCCGAGCTGGTAGACTCAAGTTACCGGGTTTCAAGATACCCCTACGGACCAGTGACTCAAAGGCTTGGGCTTTTGTAATCATTTTGCTAAATGTGTTTTCTTCACTTTATTCCTTTATTTTTATTTTTATTTTCCTCAAGGCTTAATTGCTATTAGAAGTCCACACTTCCCGGTATATTTTCCTCAACCTCTGCTTTTTATCAACCACTTCAAAGATTTGATTCATCCAATTTAAGTGCATACATGTCTTAAAGGGCAATGGGTTATTTCTTTGGAACTTAGATTTATGTCACAATTTCTACAAGCAGAACTATATAATAAGGAACAAAAACTCAATGCAATTTGTACACGGGTTTTAGCAGTTCAATCTTAAGCTATGTCATGAAACATTGATGAATTTTTTTTTTATTTTTTTTTTAGAAATAAAAGACAGATCTATAAATAAATATATACATAAACACCCCCCCCACACCTAAATCATGCATTGTCCTCAATGAATGTGAGCAAGATACTACATGGATTTATGCATGAAAAAGGAAAGATCTCACCAACGTGAAGTACAAAGGAAAGTTCATGGCTCTATTGATGGAAAAAAAAACCCGAATTCCCTCAAAAACCTGTGAGATACTAAAGAAGGGATAAATACAACATATATTTTATTTTATTTTATATATATAACTATGTACAAACATAAGTTCCCATCTTCATTTGTCAAGAGACATCAAATGGAAACTTCAAGAGTGGGTCAGTGCACCTGAAAAGGAAACATGACACCACGTGGGGCCAGAAAATGCATGTGTGGGCCGCCTTCACAAAAAATGCTAGATGAATTGAGAGGTTCATGAATTGGACGCAAAAGCGTCTCATTCAAAAGATCAAACTGAAAGAGCTTGAACCTCTCGAGAGTTTGGGAATTAAGGGGCAACGGAAGAGGAGTTTCTCCCGTTGCGGTGTTGAAGTTATGATCATCGATCCAAACTCTCCAACCAACTGGCTGGTGCGTCGGAGCGAGGTCAAGAGCCTTGTCAGGCAAGTCCGACTCACCAGACGAACAAAGAGTGGGTCTCATACCCAAGGTATCTTCTAAGGCACTTCTAATATCCTCATAAGCTATGTGGTTGTTTGATGTTCCATCATTTCCAAGATGATCAGGAACAATGGTGAGAGGCGGACTCTCACCAGGTTGTTTGAAATTGAGGGTACTAGGGAGATCTTGCTCCACCAGAGGTGAGTCCTTAAGAGATGCAACATGACGATCATGTGGCTCAAGGGCCACGGGACAAGAAGATAGGGTACAATCTTGTGCCGACTCATAATGAAATTGGTCCATATAAATCGAATCCTCCATTAAGTGATCGTGAATTGAAATTCCAAGTCCCTCAGACTGACTAGGAATTTGACTTTGAAAGATTGTGCTTTGAATTTGTGTATGTGGTGGTGGTTCGATACTAAAAGATGAATCCTCATGTTGACACGAAAAGTTACTTTCCTCACTTAATTGCTGCGACATTTGACTCAATTGTAATACCATATTGTCTACGGACTGTTGAGTAGTTGTCATGAACGTATGGAAAGCTTGTTCCAAGGTATCAGGTATGTGGTCAACTATGAGGTTCGAGTCAGAACTCGGGACATTTTTAGGTTGTGTGTTGGTAGACTGAGGATAAGTCCAATGATTTGAAGTGGGTTGTTGGTAGAGTTCTGGGTATTCGGGAGAAGGATATTGGGGTGAAAATGACGTATAAGAATTTGGATATGAATTGTTTCCCCACGAATCCATCACTCTTGGGTTATATGCGGAAGTGTAACGGTCATATCGAGCATTCTGGGAAAATGTATGCTCATACTCAGGCTCTGGGGGAACATAAGGACATTCCCTGATAAGATGACCACTCAACCCGCAACAGTCGCACGGTACGGCTACTGGAGCCACCGGTGCACTCATGTTGTCAGCCCAACGCATGAAGGAGGCAAAAGTTTGTTGTAATGTGTCAGTTCGTTGACCAGCATATGATCCAACATAACTAGATTGTGGTCTAGCCGTCGGTGCCTCTCTCATGTTACCCCAATATGAAGATTGCTCAGTTATACAATTAGGATTGTCCCAACCATATGGGGTGTTAGTCTGAGCCACCCCAGCCTGCATGGCTTTAGAATACCAGGAAGCATTGTCCTGGTCCCAACAATGATATGGATGGTTACTCATGTAACCATCCATCAAAACACTCTTGAGTCAAGTACTCTTACCCTTAGGAGGCTAAGCAAGCACAAGTTCTCGACTCGACCCTAAAATGCTAATAGAGAATGTAAAGGGGAGGAGACTAGAAGGTATAAGTAGGTGAGAAGAAGATAACTCAGAAGAGAAGGGAAACTTAACTCTAAAGATAGAAAAGAAGGTCGGTCAGAGGTTTCCCAAACAAGCACGGTTCAAACAATCCTAGACCTAGTGTCACTTAGATCTAGACGACTCCTAACTGGTTGAGTCGAATTGATTCGCTTGATTCACCTCCCTCACTAATCAAACCAAATTGGCCAGGTAGTGTATAGCTAGTGGGGGCGCTTCCGACAGAGTCGGTGCCAATTAGACAACCACTTCGCTTGGAAGACTCTCGTCAACACAAAAACACTTCCTAGACACCAAATTGAATTCGATCGGCTTCAGGTCATAGCAAGTCAAACCAATTCTACTCCTTAATTGAGTCCGAGTCCTTAGGGGCCAATGTCTAATTGATTTTAAATTTTAAGGCTTGGGTGACACTTTAGGATTGTGATTTGTGGGCCACGGAAGGGTGATGAAATCCTCACCGTATCTTTTCCTACGGAGTTGCCCTTAAGGTAGTTTAACTTAAATCTAGCAAAGATAGTCAAACAATGGTCTTTAGAGGGGGGCAATTGCAAGGTTGTATGCAAACTAAATTATATGCTTAAATGCAATCGTTAAAACACGATACGTACCTTGCCTCCAGCACTCTTCAACAAGAATTAATTTGCAAGAATTTAGCAAGAATAATGCAAACAAAATATTATATGATGCATGCACTAGGTCCTTCTAATTTTGCCAATTTTAGGTCAGAGTTGAATTATTGCCAATTATGGAATTTTTGCCCTAACACGTGCAATTCTAATAAAAAGATTTTTTTTTTGAAAATAGAAATTACGAGGAAAAGAGGCAACAAAGGTTACCTATGCAATGCTCAGTCGGGTTCACCGCCCGCTCTCGAAATTTCAGTAGTTTCACGCGTCCACCCAGAGATGAGTCGCGTCCCAGAAAAGTTTGAAGCCCAGAAGCTCCAAGTGTGCGGCGGATTCGCCGCAAATTGCTCTATAGGTGCGGCGATTTCGCCGCTCGTTTAGCTCAGAATGTGCTCGGATTTCGCCGCGCACTCTGTTGTCTCCTGAAACACAAATCCAAATACTTAGATCGCGCACAAGATAAACAGGATAAAATCGAAATCAACAAAAGAAAACAAAATCTGCGTCGCCTCCCCGGCAACGGCGCCAAAAACTTGATGAGAATTAAATTTATACCGCAAGTGCACGGCGTCTATGAAGACGTGGCAAGTACGGGTCGAACACAAGGAGGGAGAGATTTGTTATTAGTGTGATTTCGATTGGGGGAAAGAGGGAGAGAAGAATAAATTGGGTTTTTGAGATTTTTGGGTTTTAATTATCTAAAGCAAGAAACATGAACAAATAAAACTAAAACAAGAACAAAGATGGTGAATTCCGTTGGGTGGAGGTTTAGATATCGGGTTTAGATTAGAGAATTCTGAAACTTATAATAAATCATATTAGTTATAAAGCATTACATGATAAATGATTTAACATAAACTCAAGTAATCAAAACATACTAATACGAAATTAAAATAATAACATCTTCTCTTCTCATCACCCTAAATCCGTCACCCCCACCCTTTGGAAAGAGTTAGAAACTCATAGATGGAGGGAGGGAGAAGGGGTCCTAGAGAAACTAAGAAAAGAAAATTAAAAACATAAAATAAAAGAAACAGAATTTTATTGCTAAATTATGGAACAAAAGGAAGAACTCCCCACAACATCGTTCTCGGGGCTATTTATAGCCGATACAAGGGACCTAAGCATGAAATAAGAAAGTACACGCGTCAACACGCAACCGGTAAAAATTTTAGAGCATGGATCTAATTTGGTGCGGCGGATTCGCCGCAATTTGCTCTTGAGGTGCGGCGGAATCGCCACCTTTTTGACTCAGAATCGACCCAGATTTTTCCTGTGTGTTTATAGTATGATTTCAATGTCATTTGCGCGTCTGGATTGATTCTTGCATATCTTTGGAGATCCGAATTAATTTCTTCATATATTTGGAGATCCATATTGATTTTTCTTTATATTTTCTCCATAATAATAAAAGCTACTCGTGATTTGCAATTAGGTCCTTCACTTTTTGCAATTAAGTCCCCGGCTACTTTTGTGCTTAAGTCCTTGTTCTTTTCGTAATTAGGTCTTGAATGCTTTTATGCTTGGATACATTTCCATTTGAAGCCCGATAAACTTGAACTTGGTCTTTATGATAGAAACGAGTCTTTTGTACGCGTTTATGCTCGGGATGTTGGTAAATTGCATTCAGGTCCCTGTATTCTGTAAATAAGACTAAACACATACCTTAGTAGCATTTATTGATGTAAAAGTAATCTAAATGAAAGACATATGATGCAATGTATGCAATGCATCACGCGTCACGGACGCCAGCGTCCATGTATGACAACCCTTTTAAAATACACACAAACCTAAATTAAAAAAACCGTAATAATATTGTCTTTGGCATACCACTCGGCTCTCACCCATAAAAATACCTTCCTCCAAAATACCCGAACATACCAGTTAGAAAACATTGCCTTTTGTTCTAAAATACCCAAACACATCCAGGAAAAATATCGAGTTCAATGAAGCATCGTATTAGTAATATCCAAAATACCACAACACACCTAATATGCTGCTAATTAATATTAATGGATATTAAAAATATCCCCAAACCCACAATTTTATCACCCAACGCTTCATCGACCTCCACCACGATGACATAATGAAGCTTTGGAATTGTCTTTCACCCAACAATCGAGATCTTTGAGGTACAAAGTCCGCCAATCAATGACTTGGTTTGTGTGAAATGTTGGCAAACATCTATAAATTACTTTGAGAGATAAAATGTACGTATGAGCGGAGATTTTACTATGACACTCAATTTTTCACAACAAAACTAGTCTACATGAATGAAGAACAAGAGCGAAGTTCGATGTAACCGACCCACAAAAATTATTTTAGTGGGAACCAATAGAATTGTTTTTTTAAACGAAACTTTCAATAGAATTCAGGTGGGATGGGGCACTTATTCGAGGGTGAGGATTAATGAAATAGCAAGAATGAACCATTAAATAAAAATGAAATATTGAAGCATCAAATAGCAAGAACGAAGCCAAAAAGAAGCATCATATAGCCAAAAGACACGCCCAAAATGAAGTGGTTAATGGATTCTAGGTTCAAATTACACTTACTATGTTGTGCATCAAAAATTGTAAAAATACAAAACAAAATCGTCGGAGAATGAATTGTACGTGAATCCTCCACCATGAAACAATGTCATAAACCAAAAGATCCACTCGAAACCTTTAATTTTTATGGGAAAAAAAACAAATCACGGATCGAAGAAGGCAAAGAAAAGGGAAAGAGGATGAAAAAGATTTGATCTTTTAAAAGGCAATGGTTGGATCGATGATGGTGAGAAGTACCTTAAAGATGCAACAACAAGCATCTGCAACAAGCACGACAAAGGTAGAGGAGCGGCACGGTGTGGAACGGAGAAATCGAAGCAGGAGGCACATTCTATAGACAGAAGCCAAGAAACCGAGTAAGAGGAAAAGACAGAGCGACAAGGGGAGAAGTAAGAGTAGAAGCAGAAGGCGGAGGAAGGCCTCACCAGAGAGGTGTACAGCAACAAGGTCAAGGTCACATTGAGATATGATTTCAGAACACTTTGTTCTCTCATATGCCTGTTGGAGAAGAAAAAAGAGGAGGATATTATGCCAGTGGCGCGTATGGCATGCCATAGGAATACTTTTTTTTTATTTTAGGGATTTCAATTAAAAACTTGAACTGGTTGAGGATGTGAATGTTCCATTTCCTTATTTTACTTATTTCCACCAACATTTCAGCCTCCACGTAAGAAGCGTGAATCTCAGCATGAGAAGCTGGGTAGCAAACTACTTATCCCTATAAATACTCGAGTACCATAGATGAGGACGATGGTTATTAAGATGAGGATGATAATGTACTTATCCCTATAAATGGGTAGAAAACTACTTACCCTTCCAACATGAATTTGATGGTTACATTTTTGTGGTGATTACAAAGATAAGGATGATGATGAGGTGCCTCTCCCTATAAATACTCCAGAAAACTACAAATTTAATGTGTGTTTAGGAAATCAATATTATTGCTACAAAACGTGTTAAATGGTTTGTTGTTGTTGAGAATTGAACTTAATCCTAGGTGACGACTTAACCCTATGTGGCGACTTAACCCTATGTGGCGTCCTAGTCACCCGCCACATCATCATTGCTTGATGACTCATCAAGGGGGTGAAGAGTCAACACATGAGATGACAAAAGGTTGAGGGAGTGGAAGAGACAAGAGTCTTTTCATTTTTTGTGTACTTTTCGTCCTAATTATGTATGCAATTTAAGTAGAGGGTGTAATGATCTTGAATGATCATGTTTATGTAGTCTTTATATTTGGAAGTTGTAGGGTCATGTAAGTGCCTATATAAAGCACTAGAATTCACCATTTGTAATAGAACAACAATATATATCAAGCATTAGAAGTTGAGCCACGAAATTGTGTGAGAAAAGAGTGAGTATGTGAGTAGAAAAAAGAAGAAGAGTGTGCATTGCAAAATCGTTTTTTTGCTTTGTGAGTGTCAAGGAGAGAGCCACATTCTTTCCTTCATGCCCCCCAGTAGAATAGATCAAGAATGGATCTAGTGGTGTCAAAAGAAGGCAAAAGGAATGGTGATCAGGGCGGTCTAAGGCAGCGCACGAGGTGCGCCTTTTAGACCGCCAATCGGCAGTTGGGGCCCGCCAATCAGCGGTCCCTGTAGCCTAGGAGACGGGCATTCTCCTGTGGTGGGTTGATCAGTAGCTCCCCGTCCTCCTCCCGTCCTCCAACATCTGGTATCAGAGCCTCGTCCGATGGGAAGCTCGGGAATGACCTTGTTTGGTCATGCGTCGTTGCCTCGATTGTCGAAAGGCAACTAGGACAATTGGAGTATCCAAATGCGTGCGCTGCTGGGTGCGCATGTTGCTTGGGATCTTGTGGAGAACGGCTTCGAGTAGGAGGCCGAGACAGGAGAAGAAACTATCGCACAAATCAAAGCACAAAAGGAGAGAAGAGCCAAAGATAAGAGTGCTATCTTCCTTCTCTTCCAAGCGGTGGATGAGAGTGGCTTTGAAAAGATCGCTGAAGCGAAGACGTCGAAAGAGGCGTGGGACACCCTTGAGAGGAGCTACAAGGGTGCTGATCAAGTGAGGCAAGTGCGCCTCCAAATGCTTCGAGGCGAGTTTGAGGCGTTAAAAATGAAGGAATCGGAAGGTGTTGCCGATTTCGTAACGAGAGTTCGCATGGTGGCGAACAAATTGAAGTGAAATGGGGAGGCGTTGACTGAAGGAAGAGTGGTGGAGAAGGTGTTGCGTTCTCTCACCGAGGACTTCGAGAATGTGGGGTGCGCAATCGAGGAATCAAAGGACCTCGAGAAGATGACCGTCGACGACCTAGCCAGCTCGTTGGAGGCACACGAGCAAAGAAAGAAGAAGAAAAGACAAGAGGTCTTGGAGGAGGCGTTGCAAGCGAAGATGTCACTTAAGGAGGAGAAACCTTGCAACGTAGATTGTGGAAGTGGTCGTGATTATGGAGGCCATCCAAGAAAGAAGGAGGTCGAATGCTTCAAATGTGGGAAGCGTGGTCATTTTGCGAAAGAATGTTGGTCGCAAAAGAAGGTGGAGGAGAGCTCCAGCCGTGTCCTTGGTGATCGCGGATCGAAGAAGGTGATTGAGTGCTTCAATTGTGGGAAGCATGGACACTACGCAAGCGAGTGTTGGTCGAAGAAAAGGGTGGAAGAAAACGCCAACCTTGTTGCCGTAGAGGAGAATGCTTGCGAAGGAGGAATGGCCTTGTTCGTGAATAAGGAGGGAATCACAAATCATGTCATGCATGCTCTAGTCGAACATGATGATGGGAGGTGCGAAGGAAGAGAAGAAGAAAAAGAAGAAGAAAGAGAAGAAGTGGCGACTTCTAAGCACGAGGAGGTGACAAATCATGCTCAAGTTGATGATGAGCATGAGGAGGAATACGAAGAAAACAATGAGAATGAGGAGCAAGAGGTGGAGGTGGTAGATTCCACCAAGCATGAAGTTGTATTACCCGATGATGAAGAGACGAGACCGATGAAGAAAAGGAGTCTTGATGATCTATACGAGGAAACAAGTGAGCTAGACATGGTTTGCCTCTTGGATCAAGGTGAGAGCATTCCGTTCGAAGAAGCGGTGGTGGCAAAAGAAAGAAGACAAGTCACGATGTATGAGGAGATGGAGTCGACAGAAAAGAATGAGTCTTGGGAGCTAGCTTCGCTTCCAATACATCACAAAATGACTAGTTTCAGGAGGGTGTATAAGAAGAAGACAACACCCCAATAAGTGGGCGAGCGATGCAAGGCACGCTTGGTAGCAAAAGACTACAATCGAAGGACCGGCATAGATTATGAAGAAGTTGTTGCGTCGGAGGCGTGCATGGAGACAATCCCTTTTTGTGTGCCGTATGAACATGTGAGGTTCATATGGTGTGTTTTTTAGCTTATGCAGAAGCGTTGCCAATAGGTTGCATGAGAGGATGCGCAACCTACTTGGGATGGAGGATGAAAGAGGATTAAGTTCAAGGAGGAGTATTGAGAATTGAACTTAATCCTAGGTGGCGACTTAACCCTATGTGGCGACTTAACCCTATGTGATGTCCTAGTCACCCGCCACATCATCATTGCTTGATGACTCGTCAAGGGGGTGAAGAGTCAACACATGAGATGACAAAAGGTTGAGGGAGTGGAAGAGACAAGAGTCTTTTCATTTTTTGTGTAATTTTCGTCCTAATTATGTATGCAATTTAAGTAGAGGGTGTAATGATCTTGAATGATCATGTTTATGTAGTCTTTATATTTGGAAGTTGTAGGGTTATGTAAGTGCCTATATAAAGCACTAGAATTCATCATTTGTAATAGAACAACAATATATATCAAGCATTAGAAGTTGAGCCACGAAATTGTGTGAGAAAAGAGTGAGTATGTGAGTAGAAAAAAGAAGAAGAGTGTGCATTGCAAAATCGTTTTTTTGCTTTGTGAGTGTCAAGGAGAGAGCCACATTCTTTCCTTCGTGCCCCCCAGTAGAATAGATGAAGAATGGATCTAGTGGTGTCAAAAGAAGGCAAAAGGAATAGTGATCAAGGCGGTCTAAGGCAGCGCACGAGGTGCGCCTTTTAGACCGCCAATCGGTGGTTGGGGCCCGCCAATCAGCGGTCCCTGTAGCCCAGGAGACGGGCATTCTCCTGTGGTGGGTTGATCAGTAGCTCCCCGTCCTCCTCCTGTCCTCCAACAGTTGTATCTTGGGGGTAATTTACGGTTAGCCTCATTAGTAAATTTGAGAAGTTAGGACAAAAAAGCCCTAAATTTACATTCTTGAATATGGTCAAACTCTAGTGAGCCCAGAGTTTATCAAATTTAGTTTAAGCCTCCTACAATCTCACAATCGGATCTTATTTACAGTTAATTTCACCATTCATTAGTATAACCGTTTTTATCTTAATCTACCTTACAATTTAAAATGAGTGGTGGATATTGTGGGGACTTAATTTTCTAAATTAAGCCCTAGACTCACTAGAGAATTCTTGTTCTTGAATATATATATACCATATACCTACATAACATTTGATTAGGTTAAAACATATGATCAATTCTCTCGGGTAAGCAAAATCTAGACCGGAATTCGATTAAATTATCTCAAGTCCAAAAATTTGGGAATCCATTCCAACCTTAGTGAATTGGAGGATATGAAGGATAAATATGGGAGATCTATGCTTGATCCAAGAATTTTCAACAATCTTTACAAACTTTGAAACAATGATAAAAGCAATATTATTGATTATCATAGTTGGAATTCGAATAAACTAGTTGATAATGTCGGCTCATAAGCTATTAGGTGATTTCTTATGTAACGTCTATGTGTGTATAATGTCAGCTCATGCCTGTGTAAATTTCATATATTATCTAAGCAGTTATAGTTGTTTCTGACATCTATTTTTGTTATTCTAACATAAATATTCATTATTAGTCACACAACCAGAAATACCCTCTTTGAGATTGGAAAAACCCAAGTGAGTAACTGGAAATACTTTTCCATTGATACAGAAGATAACAAGCATAATGTAATCACGTCAGAATGGTTGGAATTCTAAAATAATTGATATTATAAGTCATTATTAGTCACACAACCAGAAATACCCCTCTATATTCATACTAAAAAGACCCACGGGAGTAAATGAAATTGCTTTTCAAGCATCCATTTTTGTTATTCTAACAATGTCCATTATTAGTCGCACAACTAGAAATATCTTCTATTGATACTGAAAATACCAAGGGAGTAAATGAGAATCTTTTTCCATTGACACAAAAGATAATAACCACACTGTCACATAAAAGCAACACCCACGATATGACGACAACAAAATAAATTACAAGACTACTAAGAAAAACATCTCTTTTAGAAATGTAATCTCCATTTCTACCAAAACTCTTCATTGCCATAACCACGTCGGTCAGGGCCATTACTATGGTAGAATGAAAGTAGTTGGGTAGACCTGGACAGTTTCAGTCTGCAAACTCCAAGCATTTCGTTAGGTTTAGAACAAGAAACTTTCCACTACCAACCACCCTAAATCTTTGCTGAGTATGCAGCCATAGAATATTCGCCAAAGGTTGTCACAAAAGACTCATGTCGAGCATACCTTACATCATAATGGCATATTGCCCCTTGTTTCCCTTCTATGCCAATATATGTCCCTTGTAACACCTCAAGTCATAGTCTCCAAGACCAATAGTTTGTCATGGTAATCACAAGAAATAGATTTAGTATTCTCCACTAGTAATATGGGTATTTTCAGTGAAATTAAAGAAAGTGTTTCTTAGAACACAATTTCGGTTAGAGGGGTATTTTAAATG
Organism: Triglochin maritima; assembly: GCA_963682175.1. Taxonomy (NCBI): domain Eukaryota; kingdom Viridiplantae; phylum Streptophyta; class Magnoliopsida; order Alismatales; family Juncaginaceae; genus Triglochin; species Triglochin maritima. Next base: position 20,940,579 of record OY821770.1, read on the forward strand.
TGTATGTTTTTAAGTCTTAATTTATATTAATTTTGATGATTAATAAAATTTATTTAATCAATCAACCTAGTCAATTAAAGTGGACAAAGATGATTACATGCATTACATATATACTTGTATGTATGCAAATCATCTTAGTAGGTCGATAGAGATTATCAAGAGAAGAATTATTGTGACAAAGACTCAAGATTGTAACAAAGTTTTGGACAAATACTTGTAATTTTTCACTTATTAAGTCCATAAGATCAAATGTAAACTTGAACACTAGGATTTTATCATCATCCAGTTCGGACGACCGAAACCCTAACAGATGACCAAATTTACCATGTCAATAGTTGTTAGAATACATACTGGAAATTTTCACTCGGACGACTATTTGCCTATCAGGCGACTGAATCCCCTTGGACTAGTTTGGAATTTTACTCCAACGGTCATATTCGTATTTTGTTCTAGGAGACGAGTTGATTTGTCCATTTCGGATGACCGATCTCCTATCGGTCAATCGTTTATATTTTGGCATCCAGCATGCATGACTTTTTTCACATGTCAAAATAGTCGTTTGACTCACAACGAATATTTGATTTCCAATAGTTGACGTTAAAAGACAAACTCTTGATCCAGATGATCGAATTGGTTCTGGACCATCGAAATTCTTGTGACAAAGTATATTAAATTCTTACTGTTATTTTTGATCAACTGAAAAAGTGTGCCCAAGTTCTTGTGACAGCGAATAAACCTATACTTACATCTTTGAGAAATCATTTGTAGATCTCTACATACTTGATTTTAAAAATAAAGTGAAGAGATGTAACATATTAACAACAAACAGAGGGGCTCAACTACAAAGAAACATAGACAACAATAAAAAAATAAAGATTTTGTGGTGGAGAATGATCCAAAACCTCAATTAACTTCGCTCCTTCAACAAAGCATGCTACATAGGACAACGTCATTTTGACGTCAAATCCGAGCATTAGCCTCTCCTTATCCCCTCCAAAAAATAGTAGAGGAGTAGGTAGTCAGTCTCGGGTTTTTTCCCTGCGTTTGGAATTTTTATTACGCCCAACGAAAAATAGAGATATGATTTATAGGTTAGTATTGTGCTTCCATCTTGTATCATGACACCAAATCAACTGATTTATACCTTGTTTTTGGATTGTGAATTTGAATATAAATTTGTGAGTCGATTTAACCTTGTCTCTAAAAGGATTTGATCCGAGTTTGAGTAAAAACAAAAGAACAAATTGTGACTAAACAAATTCTTCGGTTATAGGAGCCCTCAACAAGCCTGCGAAAAAATGCTCGAGATCCGCTCTCCAATCGATTAACAAATTAAAATATATTTATTCCATAGTAATTGATGTATGACACATAACATTACAATACAATTAACATAACGTTAACGTTGATAACTTTACAATACGTTATAGCAAGCTACATTATAGATTTTTTGCTTGCATGACATTACAAAACGTTGTATTTCCCAATGACCACCACTCCACGCATATTTGTCCATATTTCACTCTAAAACAGACCCCATATCCCAAAAGCCATTATTTTTTTGAAACTGCCACTCTGTTAGGCATCACCCTTAACGATGTTACTTTTAGTTCAATGAAGTGTGAAAATTGGATTAACACCACATTAATGAAGTTCTCTCAAACCCCTCACCTTTCCCGCTCCTTCCCCAAGCACCCCACCTTTCCTACCCTCTCTTTTGGCTGCACCCCTCTCCTCTGACCCTTCCCTCAACACGAAGTGGGCTTGACGATGAATCGAAGGGGACAGACCTCCAGTGAGCATAGTGGGTCATCGTTTTGCTCTGGGTTGGTCCCTCCGGAATGTAGATGTGGAATGGCAGAGCAACTTTTCAGTACTGCTCCACACATTTGAATTTTTTGATACACTGTTGGTGTTTGTAATCATGTGTGAGTGAACTGTGTGTTGTAGGATGGTGGAAGTTGTGGGTTCTTCTTGTGGATGATTGGGCAATAATGAAGAAAACAATTTTACAATTGAGATGAAAAAACTTGAAGAATTAGTGTCCACAAAACTGGATTCGCTGGACCACAAGATTGAAGCATTTACGACGTAGGCGAGGATGGATGAGTTGGCGATGAAGTCACTTTCCGGTGGTGTTATGTGGAATTACAAATGGTTTTGGCGAGGAATGATTTGTGGTGTGGCTTTCACTCTTGCTTTGGTGTATGTTGTTGGTAGCAGTTAAGGTGTAGTGGACAACATGGTTGTATGGTTGCATGCCTTTGGTTAGTGGTTGGTGTAGTGTAGGGGATTGTATGCTTCTAGATTGTGGCTATTATATCTTTGATGTTATAATTGTAGTGAATGAAATGAAATGATTCATATTTTATCACCACATCTATTGTGTACACAAACTCACCAAGAAAGTCCTCTAAACAGACCATCAAACCAACAAAGCAAGCATATCATATCAAAATGTCAAATACCATTCGCGTCAAGTTGAAGTCTATCTATTTTCACTTGCAAATAGATACATCTAGTAAACCAATCCATCAACTAAACAAATAAATACATCTAGTAAACCAATCCATCAAGTTTTCACTTGCAACAACTAAACATACACATCCTATACTAATTATTTGGGTTGCAAAATGATATTGCATCCCAAGCCTCTTTCTTTGTGTATCCAGAAGCTAGTAGTTCCTTGTAAGTTTGCAACATCTCAGAATCCACTATCTCATACTCCTCTTGCCTTGGTGGTGGTTGTTGTGATGGTATGTCTGCTTCTTGTGCACTTGTTGTGGCTGGTGGTGGTGTTGGTGGTGCTTGGGGTGGTGTTGTTGTTGCTGCTTGTATTGGAGGGTTTGGTTTTTTCCTTATTGGTCGTGCTGCTGTTGGTGGTCCTATTGTTGGTGCTTGTGTTGGGGGTTTTGTTTTTTTTCCTTATTGGTCGTGTTGTTGTTGTTGGTACTTGTGTTTGTGGTTTTGATTTGGTTTTTGGCGGTGGTGTTGCTACTATTGAACTACAAATAGAAGGAAAGACATTAGTACAATTGTTGAAATTCATGTAAATAGGAATGACAATGAAATGGTTAAGTTGGGCATACCTAGTACTTTGGATTGACTCCTTGCAAGTTCTTGCTTGATGTCCAGTTTTATGGCACCTTTTGCACCTATGTGTCTTGGTAATTTTGATAGGCTCATCAAAGGGTCGAATCCTTTTCTCTCTAGGCCTCCTCGGGGGAGTGACAACATCAGGTAGCCTCACTATGATCCCAGGTTCCATGCACTTCCATTGAGTTTTGTTTGGAAGTGGTGATATGGTAGCACTGTAAGCAAGTATGTACCTGACTGTGTAGTAAAATGGGTGGACATAACACTCCCAAACTGCCTCCCGAATGGTACCTATGAAAGTTGCTACATGGCTACAAGGTAGCCCAATTAATTGCCACTTCCTATAGGTACAAGTCTCCACATCCAACTCTACAATGCATCTTCTTGTAGGGCTATCAACTTCTGCTCTAACATCAGATGATTTGTTGACCACATATCCTCCTAGTCTTCTTGATTTCCTTGTTAGTCATTTCCTGGCATATGGCACTAGCACATCCTCCCATCCCCTAGACTTTTTTCCCTTTGGTAGAACAACTTCATAATTTTATGCCTCACACTATCAACAAACAACAAAGCCCCATTATGTCTTGGATCAGAGATCCAGAAGTTGAATGACTCTAAGATGTTATTAATCACTCTCGCACTTAGCTAATACTCTAAATTGTTATATGCTCCACAATTTATCTTTACACTCCACATTGTTCAGCCAATCATAGGCCGCTTGGTTGGACAACTGCAAGTCACCCATGAGCCTATCAAATTCCTGATCTGTATAAGCTCTGGGAGCCCCCCAGACAAGGTGAATCAAGTTGTCCCCTCCAAACTGTCTTCTACATGTATAAGCTCGTAAGTTTTTGTACAAATGTCTCATAAATGTTCTGTGCTCACATTCTGAAAAGTGTTGGGCAATAGCTCCCTCAAACCCCTTGCATCTGCCACTGAGCAAGACTAGTCCATCCACACTACCTATTGCTTCTCTCAGAAGACCACAGAACCACATCCAATTTTCTTCATTCTCAACTTGTACTACCCCAAATGCTAGAGGGAAAATCCCATTATTGTCATCAATGCTAACTACTACCAAACAACCTTGAACTTGTTTTTCATGTGACAACCATCTAACCCTATCACAGGTCTGCATCCTTGCAAAAAACCAATCCTACATACAGCCAAGCACACAAAGCACCTCAGAAACTTCTGTTCTTTATCCATATCCAGTTTTATAATAAAACCAGGATTTTTGGTGAACAACTCTGATACCAAGTTAGGAAGGAGCTCATATTGCTGCTCCTTAGAACCATGCAGTTTGTTTAGTGTCAATTCTCTCCATCTCCATACTCTACAATATGGTAACTCTATGTGGTATAACCGTAGAAGTCTGTTCTTGATGTGCTTCATAGTTAAATTTTCACCTTTAAGTAACCACTGGTAGCAATGATGTGCAATCCATGATTTTGTGGCCACTTTAAATGCTATCTTATTCACACAAGAACAGGTATGCTTAGGCTGAAAAGTTTTAATTTGGAAGACCAATCCATCACTTTATTACCTTGCTAAAATAACTTTTGTAGAACCTAATTGCACTCTCTTTGAGCATTGAGTATTGCCTAAGTGAAAACTTGAATATGTCTATGTTAGGGAACTTATTTCCTATGCAGAACTCATGTTTCAATAGATCTACCTCCACGAAGGGGGATGCATCTTCCTTGACCACAGGTCTTCCTGTTCCTTAAGTTCAGAGTTCTCATCTTCATTATTATCCATCCCCTTTGGATGATACTCTTCCTCATCTGATCCTAAAGAGTAGTGGGGATCTTCATCTGACTCACCCCCTACTATCAGCCGAGTTACTAGTGCCTGCTGGGATGTATTGGGTGGTGGGCTTCTAGGAACATCATAACCATCATCTCCTCCAGGTGAGTTGACATTAAATGGGGGTGTTTCAAGAACATTTCTACTTGTACACCCTTCCAAGTCTATTTTCTTCTTTGCACAGACTTTCCTTCCCATAGGGTAGGTATGAGTCATCTCAGTTTGGGAGAAGGAACATATTTTGGTAGGGGTGTAGCTATTGGTGTTAGGTTAGGAGTCGATGGTTGTGGTCCAGGGTAGACAATGTTGATTGGGATGGCTGAGGATTGACCACTTACATAGATCTCCAATTCTTATTTTGGGTTTGGGTAAGTCATGGCCTCAAATACTTCTTCATCACATGTAACTCCCTCTTAATGTCAAACCTCACCAACCCTGGAACCTTATAAGTTAAACTCAGGGTCTCAGTTAAGCCCCACTTCATGCTACCATTAATGGAGGATCTAAGAACTTCAAAATTCAACTCATCAATAACATATACTTGACCAACTTCCACAAATTTCTGAGAAAATACCCTAGCATTCCTAGTTACCCATTTTCCACCTCCAAAAATACGTATGGTGTAGTTTTCTGGTGGCTTATTGATGCAAAATCAAATAGCTAAACAAACCTTAACAATAACAACATAATATCATAAACTTATTACTGTTGTTGCAAACAAAAATAAGGTCGACAAAACAATAGTAACAACATAATATTACAAACCATATAAAACTAACAAACATGCACGACAGAAGAAACCTAGACAACATGACGTTCAGACCACATGTAATAAGTTCGACAAAACCTAAATAAAACACAACAATAACAACATGCAGACTACATTTACTCCCCCAACCACCCAAAACCCCAAAAATCAAAATGCATAAAAAACGTCAGAGTACCTTTTCACTTTGCGCTTTAGCAGCGTGGAGTCTCTCAGCGGTCGCATTGTGCTCAATCACCAACTCCAAGGACACAACAACCAATGAGAACAATGTCGTCGGCGAGGTGAATTCAGCCAACAGAGGAGAGGAAATGGGTGTTGCCTTTTTGGCCTTAATCTATGTTTGGATGATTTAATCAACCTAATCTTAATAGTAATCAATGTAGAGTAGCACACATATTGCATTTCATATATATATTGCATTGTGCTAACCTCTACAGGTGATCAAGACTCAAGCAAGAGGGAAATGAAGTCAAGACATGTAATTAAAGCTATATTTGAAGACATGTAATCTTGATTTATTTTAGTATTATGTATGAGTAATTGAGCATAATTGAGATAAAAACCACTCACATACACACTAGGTTCCCTATAGAAGTCACACACAATATTTCACATTATTTGGACTTCAATAGATCACCCAAACTAGAACCGGAAAACACTTAAACCTTACTTGAACTACCAGGACCAAATCGGTCGACCGGAATGAGATCTTCGTTCGACCGATTTGGTTGTTTATTCTGTTAACGGGACTTAGTGTTAAACCGGTCGACCGTTTAGTGACTTTAGATCGACCGTCTACATGTGTCACATGACAGTTAGACTTGTCGTATTCTACAACGGTCGGATTTCCCAAAACCCCAATTTTACCAATCGTACGTCGACCGAAACTTTCCTAGCGGTCGACCAATCCAACATTTCTTGGTCGCCATGAACACTCTGGAAGTTTCCGGTCGAACGTCTCCTAGACCGTCGAGAGAAACCCAATTTCTCCTTGACCCAGAAGTGCCTGGAAATCTCCAGTTGAGCAGACCATTTGCTTAGTCGACCGATCTATCCTTTACCAGACCAAAACCACCGAACGGTTGACCAAACCAAAACCTTAGTTTGTCCGTTCACTTAAGTGAACTTAAGTTGTAGCCAAAATTGACCAACCGGTCGACCGGTATACTCGATTCGGTCGACCGATTTTGTGCTGAATTGTGTCCTGCACTTCACTGTTTTGTGTTTCTCACACAAACTTTTACCCAATTAATCCCAACGGATATAACTTACTTAGAGATTATAAATAGAGTTGTCCAACACATTTTCACACAACTCTCTAACTCCATATTGTCTACTACCTTAGAGAGAGAGCTCCAAACACTCAAAAGCTGAAACCTTCCAAACTTAGTAATCAATTCCATATCTTACTCAAGTGTGCTCAGATTTAGAGAGTGTTGTCCCACTCACATTATTGTTCAAAGAAGCAAGGACTTTGGTGAAAGCCCGAAGTGTCCCTCTCGGATTGTGAGAGGAAGAAAGTCAAGCTAGCGAGGGTGTTCGCGAAGCTTGTGATGTAAAGGCGTTCTCTCTCGACCCGGAATGGGGAGTGATTAGTGAAGATGTAGGTGGAGCCAGGGAGATCGAGCGGAGCTTGCAAGAGAGGAAGTAGGTGGGAGGCCGAACCTCTATAAAAATCTGGTGTCTTCTTTGTGGTTTGCTGAATTTACTATGCTTGCTTGTTTGAGTTTCAATTTCCGCTGCATCTTTGATTGTTAAGTAAGTAGAGTTTGTTTAGGGCTAAAAGTGATTAGAACTAAGCCACATTCACGTTCCTACAATGGGGATTTTCAAGATCGGGAGGGGAATGAATTTGAGGATTAGGGTTCCACGTTCGATGTAAGGGGAACTAGGGTTACGGGGGTTTAGTCCGATCCGGAGGGTGAAATGAGTTAGATTAGGGGGTTAACTTAGGAGGAAATCGAGGGATTAACACATAACACCTCTGATTAGCCAACAAATTACATTATGCCAATGAGAGTACAACACGTGGCACAAACTAATAGTGGAAGACGGGTGATGCCTAACGGAGTGGCAATTTCAAAAAAGTAATGGCTTTTGTGATATGGGGTCTGTTTTAGAGTGGCATATGGACAAATATGTGTGGAGTGGTGGTCGTTGGGAAATACAACGTTTTGTAATGGCATGAAAGCAAAAAACCCTACATTATAATGTTTGCATCATAAAATCAAATTCAAAGAGTAAAACTACTATAGGTTAGAGTCCCACACCTCCAAAATAACAATAATATTATGTTGTATTCGTGTCGTTAGGTTTTATTTTATTGTGTAGTTTTGGTGCGATTTAGTGATTTGCATATTTTGAACTTATATTTTACATTGTCAAATGTGGATGAGGGAAAATTCTATTGTTCTAGTGTTAAAATTGACAAAGTCGAGTTAAGCCTGATCAATTATTCAAACGAAAGAGCGAGAATAGTCTAATTGCCTCGAAACAAAGTGAACTTAGGCGATATGTTTAGCAGTGATCCTGTTTTAAATATCACAACCATCATTCTCTCCTCCACATCAGCACAATCTTTACTCTCTCAATCTTTACATTATTCACTTCTCAATGGTGATTTTATGACACTACTTTGTCTTTGCTCTACTCATTTTCTTCTCCATTATTTTATGTTTTCCCTCAACAATCAATATATAATTTCATTCATTTACATCACTTAATGTAATTAATTGATAGTTACAAAAAATAACAATAACTTAATTAATTCATAATTTGGAAAATTCAAAACAAAAATTATCAAATATTAATAATCTATTACAATAATTTAAGATGCAAATAATTAAAACATGATTAAATAAATTACATTTTCATTCATCATTTCCTAAAAAAATGATCCCATATGTTCTCGACAAAGTGCATCTTCAAAGCCAAATATTTAACTTTGTCACTAACCTGGTCTCTATTATCCAAGTATGCACTAATATCCACAATATGATCGGATGAGTACTGGAAAGGCTCGTCGTTGGATGTTGTTGTTCTTTGTGTTGATGTTGTTCTTTGACGGATTCAGTTGTATCCGCGTGGTGATAAGAGTCTCGTTCATCCTTCACTATCATATTGTGCATTATGATGCATGTCGTCATTATTTTGTTTAGCAAATCTAGATTCTACGCGAGAGACGGGTTCCTAACTATTGCAAATCTTGATTGAAGCACTCCAAATGCCCGTTCTACATCCTTACGGGTTGCCTCTTGACGTTGGGCAAATAATCTATCCTTATGAGTTTGCGGAAGAATAATTGATTGGATGAATGCCACCCATTGTGGATAGATATCATCTGTAACATAGTATGTCATATTGTACTGATGATTGTTCACCACAAATTTTAGTTAGTTTTGTTGTTCATTTATTTTTTTATTTAATTTTAGTTTTAGAAAAAAATTAGTTGAATTAACTTAGAATTTCTAAACGTATTAGATTATTTTCAATAAACAAAAATAATTAGATTATCTTAATCCAAATAAGTAATAACAAGTATTAACAAACACATTAACTAAAACAAAAGAAAAAGAAAACCAAAAAAATTAAACAATTTTTTTAATGGATGGGACCCACCCACGTGGGTCACCAAACCCACTATTGCTACGCAGTATACGCAACAATTGTACCCGTATGCCCCATTCCTAGGGCACACAAGTCAGGGATCCCCATTGAGGGGATCATGCACCTATGCATGAGTGAGGTTTTACCCCCGTTGACGGTGCCCTTAACGAGTCAAATTAGAATGAGCTGATCCCAACCAATGAACCAGTGTTTTTTTTGGGTATTGTACTTATGATCATAGTTTGTTATGAAATTGCATCGAAGTGGATGAGTCACATTTCAATGGATGTTATATTAAACATTTATATTGTAACATACTTATTAATGTAGTGTTGTAACTCCGATGATCTCCATGTAACTCCCTCCATTATATTTGTGTAACTCTCATTAACAAATGAATATAAATATGTATGGATCTCTCCTACAATGAGAGACCACTTACTCCCTAAAATCCATATCCCTTACTTGTTGCAAAAGTTCATTTTCATAACACGTTATCAACACAATCATGCCTCTAGCTTAACAAATTGAAGATGTTGATCGTGGGAAAAATTTCCCGACTCATGGATTGACTTGGTAGAGTGGTCGATTTGTGGATCGACTTGGTGGAGCGCGAAACGGAGGTATGCAATTCAATATGATGTATCATGCATCCTTCAAACCATTTCAAAAGAGAAAAGTTAATATCATAAAATTAAATGTCAATAATACGATCGACAAAAATGTTTACAATGTTGGCTTTTTGGTCTTAATCTATATTAATTTTGATGATTAATTAAACTAATCTTAATCAATCAACCTAATCAATCAAAGTGAGAAAACACAATTACATGCATTGCATATATATTTGTATACTTGCAATCATCTTAATAGGTTGATCAAGACAATCAAGGAAATGAGCATTGGGACAAAGACATCAAGACTCAAGACTTGTAATCAAAGCTTTGGATCAAGACATGTAACTTTATATTTATTGAGTCCATAAGGTTTAATGTAAACTTGAGCACTAGGATTCTGTCCTGTCATTCCTCGGTAAACCGAACCTATTTCGGTTAACCGAATCATACCCAGTTCGCTCCACCAAACACCTGTCGGATAGCCGAATTCTTCCCACCAGTAAAACTTAGGTGTTCTCTGGAATTGCCCCTACGAAAGACCGAACTACCTTCGGTCGACCGAATAGCCCTAGACCGGTTTTTGGACATTGCTCCAACGGTCGCATTCAAATCAAGTCCCTCGAGCCCAATTAACTTGACCCACTTCGGACGACCGCACACACTTCGGTCTACTGAATCCTTATTGGCTTTAAGAGCCCAACGGCTATTTTACACGTGGCACTTGACCGTTAATGATAAACAAACTTCCCACTCAATGTCAGCGCAATACCCGCGCTAGTTCAGTCTACCGAAGTATACACGGTCAACCGAACTTCACATTCTCAGAGCTCAATCAATTCTACTATCCACCTTGGAACGGTGAACCGAATTTAATTAGGGCTAACTAGATAAAAGCTACTGGAGGTTAGTGAACGGTGATCCGATACATAATTGGTCAATCGAGTTCTTCATTCAGACCAATTCTTCGTACTACCGTTTGGATAACGGTCGACCGAATATGCCACGATTTCTGTCCGAGCTTAAGTCACATCTTGCATTCTCATTAGTCCATTCCCCACCAAGTCCCAAACGGCAAGATGAGCTTGAAGGCTTATAAATAGGACCTCATTTGGTTGCTTTGGACATCTTGAACACTTCCTATCTATCCAATACTCAAAGCCAAATCATCTCCATCTTCAAGCTCTCAATCCACAACACTCAAGCCTAAACTTCATCACTTGCATATTCAATTCAATATCATATCCAAGTGTGCTCAAGTATAGAGTGTTAGTTAGATTGTGATTCCAATTCCTTATTCAAGAATCACCAAGTTGTAAAGCTTCGAGGAAGCTCCCTCTCGGGTTGTGAGAGGAGACATGAGCGAGGCGAGGTTGTTTGCGAGGCTCGGTGTTGTAAACGGCGTTGGTCTCGGCCCAGAACGGAGATCGGTTAGTGGAACCGTAAGCAATGCTCGGGGGATCGAGCGAGGCTTGCGAGGAGGACTAGGACCCGGGTGTGGGTGCCGAACCTCTCTAAACTCCGGTGTCGACGAATTTGTGGTTTGGAATTGTCTCTTCCTTAATCCTTCGATTATTATTTTTAATTCCGCATTTATCTATCAATTAGAGGGTCATAGATCCTAACATATAATACACATAGGTTATGAGCGGTGGTTTTGATGACTGGTTATGCCAATCGAAATCAAGTTTTTATCCCAACGTTATTTGATTTGTTTTCATCCCAGCGTTATTTGATTTGTTTTCTTCCCGTGGTGACTTTAGATATTGATATCGATCTTGAATGTACACATTTATTTTAGATCTTGTATGTCCCACGCATTGTAATTCAATACGCTCGGGTGTGAATTCGAACAAGCTAAGAAGAAAATATCTTCAATACAAGCATCTGTCATTTTGTTTTGAAAAAGTATCATAGGAATTAGCTAAGTTGCAATCCCTGGATTGGATATCATGTCAGACTATATATTATCATGTTTAAGTACATAAGTTACATTGCCAAGAAATTAATTGTGGATCTTTTTCCGAATACTACCATTGTCAATTAGTATCTTATTAATTATAAACAAAATTTTAGCATGCAAAAGTTGTCTTTTATGATATGTTCTGGTCAGCCCCTCAAATTTCATATAGTAATAACTTTAATTTCCAATTTCTTTTAACTTCTTTTGACGAGAGCTTGATTACAAAATTACGAAGTCCTCTTGTAAAAGATTTTGGGTGTTGATTGCATGTCGGAATGCTTTAATATTTGTGAGTTACAAATTCCAATTTTTTTCAGTTGCTATTATTTGGCATTACACTGATATATTACAAGGAAGTTAAATACGCACGTATTATGAAATATGATATTTTTTGAATCATATGTGGATGAAAAACAAAGTTGCATATCTATGTTACTATGTTTAAGATTAGATGTTTCTTGATATTAAGTGGTTTATAGCATGCAAAACAAGGAATGATTTATTACTCATGTAATGTATGTCTCTCAAATAAAAGTACATTTTTGGAGTTCTATATGGATGTGATTATTACTTGTCCATTTATGCACTAAAAAAATTGTTCGAATATTATATCATATTATTTTTGTGACCAAATATTAGTTTTCCTAATATTTGATGCATCACATTATGCCATGCAAGATTTCTATGATATTTTGATGCATCACATTTGCAAGTATTATGGATATTCATCTCTTTGAGCGCATATGATTTATTTATGTCATAAATAACGTTATAATGTGATATATTGCAATAGAATTTGAGTTACAATGTTATGAAAAGTAAGCATTCATTATCAATCATGTTGTTACCGAAAGAGAAGTACTTTAGCCAAGAAGGTAAATACTTTAATTTTAATGAGATGCATATATGTAATGATATCAATATTGTATATTTATATAAAGAGTGTTATGAAAATGTATAACAATCCCTGAAGGATTCTTATGAGCATTAAAAGTATCTGCAAATGTCAAAGTTGCGTAAATCCATCAAACTCGTTCCCAAATCTAAGTCTATGGTCATAAGTCCATAGAGAGTTGAGATTTAAAAGGAAAATCTTCTATCCATTTTACAAGTTAATGACCTGATAATCTGGTATTGCTTGAACCAAGCAACCATGAAAAGGAATACTTACATAATTTTGTAGTACTTCTAAATTAAATGTTTTATATCTTATGTGACTTTGTATTGATTCACTTGCATAATATCTGTCATACGAATTCTTATGTATCTTGTTAAATAAAAGAGCATTTGTAAAGTGGTTCAAGCATGTGATTATTAGTCGCCAATTTTGATGCTTCACATTATCATTTGAAAGTATTACAAGTACTCATTTGTACATGTTTCATGCATTCATCTCATGAGCACATACTATTCATTTTATGGATATATAGATGATACAATGTGGTACATTGCAATGGAATTTGAGTTACTATATTACAAGAGTAACTATTAATCACCCTCACTCATATTGTTATTGAAAAAGATGTGCATCAGCCTACAAGGTGTATATTCAAACATTCATGAAACATATTGGTCGTACAAATTTAGTAGAAAACTAGAGAAGAGTCATATCTAGCTACCATTACATGTGAAAATATTTTGGCTTTAAATGTTGCATTTTATATATTAGGTCTCAAGAAACTTATTGAGTTTCAAATCACAAGAATGACTTGTATTGAGATTATAGTTGAAGTAAAGAACAATATTTTTATATCACTACAATGATGTTAGGCACGAAAAATAATATTGAGAAAATTACCTGACTTTTGAACGATGTGTCATTGTACACATAGTGGCTTGGTCAAAAGACATTCACTGCTGAATCAAATGAATATTGATTACAATAAGATATGGTATGACCGATTGAGTCAATGAGAATCAGATATGATGACAAATGTTGTTGAAATTTCATATGATTATCCACTAAAGAATAAAAAGATTCTTTAATTAAGTGAGTATCTATGATTACTTGTATTATGCATTACTTGTGATTGAAAGTCATAAGCATAAGTTATTGCAAAATCATAATATGTGTCCTCGTATTTTGGATCATATGTCCGAAGCACATGTTACAAAGCACCGTGAAAGAAAAGAGCATACGCGGTGGAAAAATAAATTATGCAAATATGAAGTAATAAAAGATTCAAATGACTATCAAATGAGTTAACTTGAGATACCAGGCTAGAAGTGCCAAAATGATGTTATCACTTGTATTCGTTATGGGCATCGATAATGATCATGTATTTTGTTATCTTAATTGAATTTTACTAGTTGAACAAAAATGAGTTCAAGTTTTCAACCAATTAGCACAATAAAATGAGAGTGCATCTATTAATAAAATATCTCTTAATATAGATCATTATGGGATATTAAAATTTATACATGATATATTAATGTGCATACCTGCTAATATATTAATGTATATATATATATTATATATACATAATGTTATGAATGTTCTCCTATTTTACTTGTACGATATTGAATGAAATGTTTCCCATATGTGATTTTTTACATATTTTTTATTACCACCTCCACAATTTAGTGGCCTCAAATTGAATTGGACATTTCAGCAAGATTCATATTCCTGATAATATTAAAATATTTGAAGCCCCTGAACGGCGATGTATTTTACTGTCCAGTCCAACAATTCTATATATAGAGACGCATTTTTTGGCATTAGGGGGAGAAACCCAAAAGCTTAAAGAATGTCAATGAAATGTATTATATTGAACATGAAGTTTATAATTGAATATACGTACAAGTATGATTGAACTTGAAGTTCATAAAATAATTAACTTGCAATATATATAAATAATTGTCATACGTATTTATTGATCACAAATGAGTGACTAAGTCTTGTATTACTTGACAAAATACACGCACTAGTGCAGAAAAGTTCATATACGTCGGATATACAGGAGTATATATGACGGCTTTTGCCGGTCCAAGTACCCGACGTATATTTCCTTGTCGCCTATGCCCTACTATATAGACGTCGACTATATACGACTGACGTCTATACTGCTACATAGACGTCGGCTATATATGGCCGACGTCTATTATACATTTAAATAACGCAAAAGAATACATTACAACATTAAGCAGACATTCAACCCGCACATTAATCAATCCCAAGTCGCCCAAGTGTCAATCTTTTGACCAATAATCACGTACATCAAGCCCAAGTTGCCCAAGTGACCAAACTCGGTCGCATTCACTTGTAGATGAGTGGTGGAGTACATCAACCACAACAACAACAACAAAAAATTGGCTGATGTGGGACTAAACTAGTACGACCTATAGACGTCCGCTATATAGGGTGACCGACGTCTATACATAAAGTACGACCTATAGACGTTGACCACTCTATACATCCGACGTGTATACATTTAAATAACAATAATAATAATAATAAATTAGGACCTATAGACGTCAGCTACCCTTTACAACCGACGTCTATACAGGGGTAAATAGTAAAAAAAATATTGCAACCATCTTAAGCCCAAGTTCCCTAAGTGCCCCAAGTGACAATCTTTTGACCATTAAATATATATATCTATCACATTTGCCTATTGTAGCTAGTGTGGAACCCAACTCCCATTTGAAGTAAATGAGTTGTGGAGTATATCACTCCACCAACAAAAAAAATCTCCAATGTGAGACTAAACTTCAACACATATTACCATAAACATACATATGTATATCAACACACATGTGATAGTTACATATATTGATGTAACTATTTTTAAATCAATCCAAATAATTCACATTACTTTCTACGAAGTACAAAATTGCATTAATTCTTATACAAAACAAATCCACATAAATTCTTACACAAAATAAATCACAAAAAATTAACAAAAAATTATTTTCTTATTTCAGGATGTATAGACGTCGGTTAGACTACAAAAACCGATATTTATACAAACCTATAGACGTCGGATGTTTGAATATCCGACGTCTATACCTATACACGTCGGATGTTTAGACATCCTACGTCTATTGTGTGACGTCTATTGTGCATTCTTCACTAGTGACGTACATAATATAAAGTAGAGATCTCCACGAGATAAAATATATTTGAGCTCAACCAATGCTAGAAGCGTCGATCAGGAAATATATTATTTGTGGAAATGAAAACAAAAGTTAGTCGCTCATTACACCTCCTGAAGAGATTATTGCTGAAGAATATAAACCTGGTAAAATAAAAACAATTAGCAAATGTAACAATTCTGGGAATACATAACGGTCAAATCCTAGTATTTTGGGAAACAACTAGGATTTGATTATTATATTGCAATCAACTACGTTGATACAAGAGAAAAATATAAAATAATTAAAGTTATCATCAATGACTAATTCGCCTTCTTAGTAGCATGTTAATTCAAGAGAAACTCCGAATCCAGAACCTATAATTTTATAAGAATGCCAGAAGCATTCGTATTTGAAATGAATAAAAAAAGACGAACAATGTAGAACCAGACTCGTTTAATAAACATATTGTTTGGACCTATTCCTGAAGAATGTGAATAGAAATCACATTATGTTATTACTCATTCTCTTGAAATGTATATTACATTATGTTACTTGATCAGTATGGCATAAATATAGATAAGCATATAAGATATGTTGTGACTGCAAATTTGTATAAGTCACTTGATATTGATATGAGAGTCCCTGAAGGACTAAATTGCCCAAGGCAAATTATAATGAAGAGATAGGATATAATTTATGAAAAGATCACCATATGAACAAAAGAAAGAGAATGTGCATATCATCTCGAAGAATAATAAGAAAGGAAGTCCTGAAGAGATTAAACTGAAGGGAATGTGTTCTAAAAGTTTTACTTTTATATGTCAATTATTATGAATTGAATGTGCAAACATTTTGTTCCTTGATTAATGTATTCGTCTTTTAGAAGTGTTAAGGAAGAGACCCTTGGTTCTTAACCGTAGAGCTCTAAAATGTAATGGTTTACATAAATCAAAAGTAGTTCACAATCATGGTGGTTAACATTGAACATTAATGACCGAGATAAGATTGTCATGTTGGTTATGAGAGATATTGTAGCTCTACAAATATTTAAGAAAATGAGTATATGAAATGGAAAATATTTCTTTCATATATTGTATTGACCTAACAAATAAAACATTATAGAATTGTGTTTGTGTCGTTAATGTTTCATTGTGTCTTTGAATCCTAAGATATGAGACCTATATCTTTTCACATAATGAGTATGATTTGATTATTATCAAAAGCTATCAATGAGAATAGTGATAAAGGTATTAGTTAGTTATACATGACCTGTGCCGGAAAATATGATATGTCAAAAGATCATCATTACTCATCTTGACTTGAGTTATGATATTGCTGGGCCCATTGATAAAACAAAATTATAATGTGCACAATGTAACTTATGTATAGTTACATATACAATTAGTTTGAGAGATCAAGAAAAATGAATATATAATACAAAGATGACACATTTCTACTTTTATAATATTCTCAATATCATGAGGCAAATGATAGACACAAGTGATATTTTATATATCACTAAGTGGATCGTGTTTAGTTCGAGTGAGCAAAACATCTTTGTTATTTTGGTAACTATAATGTGTAGCTAGATACCGCTTATATTTTATGATATAAAATATTTTATATCATTGCCAACATAACTTAAATCTTCCTATAGGTCACACCACAAAACTGGGAAACAAGAAATATGATTTTATATTTTATATGATGTATTAAGTTTCATGTGTTATGAAATAATATACACGTGGTAAAATAATAAAATCAATATGTCGTAAAAATGACATGGTTAGAATAATAAATAAATTCGTATGAGATGTATATATATTATGGGGTATAATATTTTGACATTATATATGATAATATATTACATGATATAATGTGATCTACAACATTATAACATATGAATTTGCTAAAACCCCAAAGTCCAAATTTTGTTGGTTATTAATCCAAAATTTGGTAGAGTCAAAAACAGTGAAAAATGGTCCAAAACGTTTGACCACGTTTTTGCATATATTAGTAAGAGAATTTTTACTGATTAATGACTGGATTTAATCCACATTGGTCAAAGGTAGTTATGAGATGATGATGTGACAAAATAAACAAGAGATCATGTGCAAAGTGGTTTGCACATGATGTGGTTTAGTGGAGATATAAACAAGAGATCATGTATAAGTGGTTTTCACATGATGTGGTTTAGTGGAGATATTAATAAGGGATCATGTGTAAGTGTTTTGCATATGATGTTGAGTTAGAGAAAATCCTATAAATAGGTCTCTCCTCCATTCCTTGTTAATACTAATGCTATTTTTCGATATGCAGTTCGAACATTCTCCAGAAGAGAAATGTTACAATGTTTCAAATATATAGAGAAATATTATACAAAGAAAGTTCACCTGGAAAACACATCAATGACAGTTTGTCTGTACTGTGTAAACAAATATCCAGTTATATATATAACTAAAGAAGTTGGACTAGGACCTGAAGTCCATTTCTTAGAATGTCATAAAATATATTGCATACAAAACTAGACCTAATACGTTCACAATGATTGTTTATGTAGGCACAATGTTTCTTTGGAAACATACAAATGACGTTCAACATATTTTTCGTTAACTCTTTACGGATCTATCAAATTTACTTATTGTATTCATGAAATAAATATTTACTTCAGTGATGCTTCCTATATGTATTATCCACAACAACAAAAAATCACAAACTATTTTGTGTTATTCTGGAGACATTGCAAATTTTATGCAAGTTTGTGAACTAAGAATCAGGAGGGTAGATATGTAATTATCATTCTAGAAGGATGACTATCTCCGGTCAACCCGGTCATGAGTTTTCTATCTATTCCACATCAGCTTTTTTTCTCATCTACATCGGTTTTCTCTCTCCCCAACCCACATTCTTCTCTTTCAAATACTATTCATATCTTAACCATAACCCACTACAACACATTACTCTACTCCACATCATTTCGAGGTTGATCTTGGATAAAATTTAAAAAATCAAAACAATTAGAAAATGTATTTTCAAAAAAAAATTAAAACTAATTTTAAAAAAAATCAAAACAAAAAAAGTAAAATAACGAACAGGGACGCACCAAGTTGCACGTCCCTGCGACGACCGGGTCATCAACCAGGTTGACCCCACCCACCGGGGTCGCGACGACCCGCTACGGGTGTTCTTAGACAAACTAAACCAAAGTCTTAACGATTCTCATAGTGGTCCAACTAAGGATCAAATTGGCCAAATTATAAATGTAGCAGAAATTTTTGTTGGAACATGAATACGATGCGTTAGGAAGAAACGTCACACACTTGTAACAGGACTATTACAAATCTCATATAATCGAACGGGGCGGACCACAACAATAAAACCACCAATCAAGAGTGGTCCCTTGCAAAAGTTCCAAAACATAAGAAAACAAGAGAAGGCAAAGAGATGATGATGATCGCTTCCATTTCCTTTCCTTTAAATCACCACCAGTCACCACTCCCTCTCCTCTCCGCTCCGCTCGTCTCGTGTCGTCGTCCGCAGGTCGCGGTTGTGGACTCCTTCCCTTCCTTTACGAATTCTTCTCTCTCGTCTCCTCCACACACTCGTCTCTGCTACTTCTCCCCCCTATTTTGAGCCAATTGGTTTCCTCCTCGGGACAATGCTGCTGCTTCTGTGAGACACACCAAACTCTCAATCTTGTCTATCCCATCCCTTCCTTCTGGTCCGCTTTCCTTCTTTCCAAACTTTTTTGGGTGTGTTTTCGGGAGTGATTCGTGATCGGAAAGTCTTTTCTTTCAGAAAATTCCATGTGAAGTTCCTTTTTTTCTTCTTCTTTTGCATTTTTATTTTAATTTTTCGAGTGACAAGTCATTGAAAAAAAATCATTTTGTGTCAAGCTGTCTCTTCCTCAAATGGCCGCAGATCGTTAGAATTTAGGGTTGCCGAAGATAATCACATGTATAGTAGTGGAAGAAAGGGGAAAGAACCTGCAGAGAGAGAGAGAGAGAGAGGGTTAATAACCAGCTGTCAGATCCCAAGGTAGATTAGTGTGAGCCTGTGAGGCGATTCCTGTTTTTTTCTTCGTTTGGTTGTTCTCATTATTATATTATAATTATTTATATATTATAGTAAAAGGAATAATAAAAGATTTGGGCCTTTGTGTTTGTCCAGATACGTTGTGGGTGGTCATCTTGAGGTATCTTGGCCTATAACATCTCTGTTTCTGCGTAGGATCTAGACTAGACTATAATTAACTCATGTTCTCCATTTCAATGCCTGCTTACTGTTTCTAAGGAGATTTACTTTGGTAGGTACGATTGGTTTCTGGTTTTATGATGTTGTACTTTATTTAATTCTGTCGGATCCTGTATCTGTTTTGGGTGCCTTTTTTTAATCTGACCTTGGAGCATGATGGATCTTGGATTTGTGTCGGGATCATGTCTTTTCAGAAGTGTGTTTGTGTTTCTTTGCGTTTCGGTGCTTCTTTCGGATTGTTGGGTGATATGCCTCGACTGTGGCTCTAACAATCTGGTCTTCGTTTGAATTTTGAAATTTATAGGATCGTGATTTGTAGATCTCTGATCATAGTCGTACCTTAACCTTACAGATTGTCTACTACGTAGTACCTGAGCGTGGGAGTTTGTTGCTTTGGGAAAAGGAAAGATGAATGGGGCGGTGTTTGTAGCAATTGCTGCCTCCATCGGCAACTTGCTGCAGGGATGGGACAATGCAACAATTGCAGGTAATTGGTCTCTTCTCATCTTTTGGTTACTTCGCTTTCACTGCTATTTCTTTATGCAATCCAAACGTTCGAGGAATGGATAAGTGTCTGAATTTTTCCTTCGACATCTCATGAAAATGTTATTGTAAGTATTGACAAATACCGTTCTATTGCCTTGTGGTGGTAATTTAAGTGCTCTTTTTTGCAGGAGCTGTTCTTTACATAAAAAGGGAATTCCAATTGGAATCACAGCCCACTATGGAGGGCTTAATTGTTGCCATGTCACTTATTGGAGCTACCATAATTACGACGTGCTCTGGAGCAGCGTCTGATTGGCTTGGCAGACGTCCATTATTGTTAATTTCTTCTATCCTCTATTTTGCTGGAGGGGTACTAATGTTTTTCTCGCCAAATGTTTATTTCCTACTCTTAGGAAGGCTCATAGATGGATTTGGTGTTGGATTGGCTGTGACGGTTATTCCTATTTATATATCTGAGACAGCACCCTCAGATATAAGGGGAACACTGAACACTCTTCCTCAGTTTACTGGATCTGTTGGAATGTTCTTGTCTTACTGTATGATTTTTGGTATGTCACTAATGGTGAATCCAAATTGGAGAATGATGCTGGGTGTTCTATCAATTCCTTCCTTTGTTTACTTTCTGTTAATGGTTTTCTTTTTGCCGGAGTCCCCAAGATGGCTTGTAAGCAAAGGGAAGATGGTGGAAGCAAAACAAGTACTGCAAAGATTACGAGGAAGGGAGGATGTTGCAGGTCTGCCACATGCCTAATTTTATTTGGCAATTCTTATCCTTTCTTTTTATCCAGTTTGTCATTAAAAGTTTCTATCTATTTCAAATTTATGTCGTTGATATGCTTCTTTATTTTTGTCTAACTTGTTACTCTAATTATTTCCTGCGATGAACTATAAACTGAATACTATATGCAAGTCTGATTTCTTCATGGAGTCATCCTTGCATTGCTCTTTTGATTATGTTAATGTCTAAGTTGCATATTGGTAGAAAATGCTCTCTGAGCAATATATATTATATACTGTTCATATTGGCATATCTTACCTATCTAACCATATGTGGTTAACAGTACAGATCTTGACCATATGGGCAGTAGCAAGCAATATTCATATTAGTATATTGTTTGACATTTAAAAAGCATATAAAAATAATGTTGTAGGTTCAGAATGTGTGTAAACAAAGATTACTGGATATCCACACCTTTCACTGTGTCTGATTCTTGTAAAATTTGGACCTTTGCATTTGTAGTTGATCTTTTTATTTCTATACAGGTGAATTGGCATTGCTTATTGAAGGTTTGGGGGTTGGAGCTGAGATATCCATTGAAGAGTACATCATAGGCCCTGCCACTGAACTCACTGATGAGCAAACAAATGTTGTTGACAAGGATCAAATTAAATTGTATGGTCCTGAAGAGGGTCTCTCGTGGGTTGCTCGTCCTGTCACTGGTCATAGTATTCTTGGTGCTGTTTCACGACATGGGAGCATTGAGAACCAGAAGAGCGTGCCATTCATGGACCCTCTGGTCACCCTTTTTGGAAGTGTCCATGAAAATCTTCCTGAAATGGGAAGTATGCGAAGCACACTGTTTCCCAACTTTGGCAGCATGTTCAGTGTTGCGGATCAAACAAAGACTGAGCAGTGGGATGAGGAAAGCGTCCAACCAGAAGGAGAAGACTATGCCTCTGATGGTGGGGAGGGTTATGATGATGATAACATACACAGTCCTCTGCTCTCACGTCAAACAACGAGCATGGAAGGGAAAGACATGACCCAACCGCAAGGTGTACATGGTAGTATCCTAAGCATGAGAAACAATAGCGTGCAAGGGGCCGGTGGAGAATCTCTTAGCACCATGGGTATTGGTGGAGGGTGGCAGCTTGCGTGGAAGTGGACTGAGCAGGAAGGTGCTGATGGAAAGAAGGGAGAACTCAAGAGGATATATCTGCACCAGGAGACTGGTCATGGATCAATGCGGGGATCTCTTGTTTCGCTTCCTGAAGCTCCTGCAGAAGGTGAATTTGTTCAGGCTGCTGCCCTCGTGAGCCAGTCTGCTCTCTACTCGAAGGACCTTGTGGAGCAGGGTCCACTTGGGCCAGCAATGCTTCATCCTTCAGAAACCGTAGCCAAAGGACCACAATGGGGTGATCTATTTGATTCTGGAGTAAAGCATGCATTATTCGTTGGTGTTGGACTTCAAATACTTCAGCAGGTAAATTTCCCATACTTGCCATGCTATTATAACTAGCACAGGTCCATTCATACCTATCGAAGATGAGTACATGATTAATTGAAAATTTTAACTACAACACCACCACCACCAACAACAACTACTACAACAACGAAGCCTCTAATGACAAACTAGTTGGGGCAGCAAATTCCTTCTATACTGATAGTTATAGGTTTATAGAAAAGGAAAAACTGTAACTGCATTGAGGATTAAGCAAATTCAGGAAATAAAACATACAAAAAAGACAAATTAGGCGATTAGGGAAACCATATTGGTGTTCGTCATGGAATGATGATAAGAAAAAAATTGTACCAGGGAGGTTGGAAAAGAGAAAATATTAAACTGAGGAGATGTTGTGGAGTTGTCAACTTGCCATTGCTGCTCTGGAGTGGCCACTGTTACTGATGTGGGTTCACTTGTCCCGGCAAGTGTACTAGGGTGGTAATTGCGTGGTTGTTGGCAAAGAATGGAATAGTTTACTGTTTAGTTTTTCGATATTGAGGGCAAGATTTATGGTTGTTTTTTTAAGAGTAATTTGGTAGTGGGTTGAAGCCGTGATGCTTCATTAAAACTTCTCAAATATAACACGGGTGCATCAGTGCATTCAGGACTGAACTTGTGGTCATATGTGTGGATATTTGTGCCTGATATCTGGCCCAATATTTAAATATAGATTTCAATTTTCGGAACATTTATTCCAAAATTTAGATTTGTACTTTCTGTTGGTTCAATCATGCTTGTCCTTTGCAGTTTGCTGGTATAAATGGAGTTCTATATTACACACCTCAAATTCTCAAGCAAGCAGGTGTTGAAGTGCTTCTCTCAAACCTTGGTATCGGGTCTGATTCAGCATCAATTCTTATCAGTGCTTTTACCACCTTACTGATGCTTCCTTCGATCGCCATCGCTATGAGGCTCATGGACTCATCTGGCAGAAGGTTAGCCCTTTAGGACTTATTATCTTTTTATTATTATAATTGGTAATATATTGATGGTGTTGTGTGCTGTTCTCGAAGAATTAACTTTTGCAGTTTCACAATCTCAATTTGACACATGCAGGGCTCTTCTTCTCACCACAATCCCTGTCTTGATACTGTCACTAATAGTCTTGGTTATATCAAATGTTATAAACATGAGTACGGTTTTGCATGCCGTGCTGTCCACCATCAGCGTTATCCTTTACTTCTGCTTCTTTGTCATGGGCTTTGGTCCCATCCCCAATATATTGTGTTCAGAAATCTTCCCGACTCGAGTTCGTGGTGTCTGCATTGCCATTTGTGCTCTAACATTCTGGATAGGTGACATCATAGTCACCTACAGTCTCCCCGTGATGCTGAATGCCATTGGCCTTGCGGGTGTATTCGGAATTTATGCTGTTGTTTGCGCGATAGCGATGGTGTTCATATACTTGAAGGTTCCAGAAACAAAGGGCATGCCGCTTGAGGTCATTACAGAATTCTTCTCCGTCGGGACAAAGCAAGGGAAAGCAAATTGATGTAGTAAAGGATAGGCATTTGACAGTGGTTCGACTCTTTGCTATTGTGTTCATAACAACAGTTGGGTGTTTCAGAACTTGGACGAATAACTGATTTGCATTCAGAAAAGAGTTTTGGATGGGTGAAGGAGTGAAATTCAGGAATTACAATTGAATGCTGGTTAGACTCTTGTTGGTTGGTTATAGATTCCCCCTATCATCAGTTTAGACCTATTGCAATGTATGAATTTCTGTTTTTATTTTTTGCTTATCTTGGTCGAAGTGGTACTGTGGTATTTCTAGAATTTCTGTTATTTTTGGCAATATTTATGTTTTTTATTTTTTTGATAATCATGTCTGTGTTTGTTGTTTGTAAGTTTTCAGCTTGGTGTTGTGGTTTTATACAAAAAACACAACACATGAGTTATTGACACTGTGATACTACAGGAGAAAGATACGAACTGCGATTTTTTTTATAACCTGTTGCTGGAATTAAAATGATAAATGGTTGGGAGAGCTATGAACCACAGCTCCCCACTACGGGAGTGCACACAAGGTGCAAAACTTAGGTGATTACAGTTGTCCAAAACAGAGTCTTAAGCAAATTTAAAAGGATAACTGGGTACTGTTAAATCCAGATCGCCGGAAGAAGTGGAAGTCAGGCCGCTTGAGTTGGCTGAGTCCGAATGGCTTCATCCAGCTGCGGAGGCTTCCTGTCAGTGTAAGTTTGCTCAGTGCTGGTGCCCACAAAGTCCGACCAAGTCAAATTTCTCTGCCGCATAATTCAGTTGGTCGGTGTTGATGACAGTTCTAGTTGTAACTAATGGGAAGGGAGCAGATACCGTCACATTTGGGGATGAGTAAATCTGCATCGGCCTTACCTCCTGATGCTGGTCCTAATGAGTAAATCTGCATCGGCCTTACCTCCTGATGCTGGTCCTTCTAAAACTATAAGGTCTGAGAACGCTTAACAACAATAGTTTGCTCGAGCTGTGGTCCCTTTGTTCAAAAAGAAGATAGTTCAAAGCAATTATCTAACAAAGCTTCAAAGATTGTTGATTGTTGTTTAAAAATCAGTTTATCCCTGCGGAATAAAACAGATATAAGTCGAATATAGATATTCAAATTCAGAACCGACCCGGATCCAGTTCGGATACGGTTCTCACAATTGGAACCGGATCTGAACTGGATCTGGTTTATATTATAAAAAAACACACCTACACTAAACGTGACCAAGCAACATCCCAAACCACATTCACGAAAAAACCCTATCCTCTTTCGCCGCCTCCCTCTCCCAGTCTCCCTCTTCCGTCGCCGCCTCCACTCCCTCTCCCACCGTCTCCATCTCCGATTCTCCACGCGGCCCCTCCGGTCTTCTCCACGCCGGCACGCCCCCACTCGTCCTCTCTACTTCCCCCCTTCCACCTCCCGCCCTAGCGTCCCCATCTCCCCCAACTCCAACATTGGTGTGGGGTTCCAGACCGGGGATGGTTTCTCCGGTCCGGATCCGGTGGAGGATCGAGTTGTTGAGAGGTTTGGAGCTTGTCTTATGTTCTCATTCTTTTTCCTTGCCTGCATTTTGCATTGATACAAGTATGGTTTAGCAATGTGTCGCATACACGTTTGGCTGATGACAGGGGAGGCCAAAATTGGATAAAGAAAGAGATTGATAAATTCCTATTCCCGGGTGGTGGAACACAGTTCATTCATGGAGCAGATCAATATTTAGATCAGATCTCACAGGTTTGCATTCCTCAATTCTAGAATGTTTTCTTATTTCTTTCTCCAGTCAAATCACATTTTCTTTATGTATATGCAGGTGGTTCCAGACATTGCATTTGGAGATCATACATGGGTTGTGTTAGATATAGGGTGTGGTGTAGCAAGTTTTGGTGCTTTTCTTCTCTCAAGGAATGTTACAACCTTGTCAATAGTAGTCACGTAGTAGTGTATGCTAAACTTGTTTTGTTATTTCCCTTTCATTTGCCTTAAAGTGACTTTCTCGTAGTGCTTATTCTGTTTACTGATCTAGTTCTCTTCTGCTGAAGACGAGATTTTGCTTCTTGAGCTTAACTAACTAGGTTTTAACATGCTTTCCTGATGGTGCTAATTAGCAATAGTTCAAATTGAATCACTTTGTTTTGATGGATACTGCTATACCATATAGTTGCAATTTATTTACTGAATGAATACTAAAATGTGTTATGAGAACGACATCCAAGTTGACAAGTGAAAGGAAAATCAAACTCCCTCAGATCCGGTTCCAACGGATCCGCTTCCGGGTATCTGGGATCCAACCGGATCCGGTTATGGGTACCCAATTTGGGAAACGACCCGGATCCGGTTCGGTTATGGGTCCTCAATTCCAATTCGGATCCGATTCTCATAATATTCGAACCAGAACTGATCCGTTGCCACCCCTAGTTCTGATTCAGTTTCCATGTCCCTTCATCAACTCCTTTAACGGGGCTGGAGTATAAGTAGCACGGATATAGTAAAAAGATTTGTGCCTCATCTAGGGATGTAGTAAATCTTTTTATTAAACAATTTTGGTGAAAGGATTGATTGGCGTAGATGCCTTGAACTGAGATCCATCCTTATGTCACAGTTTTGATAGACGTTCGGGCCATTCCAAGGCCAAGGGTGGGTCATGAAACCACGAGTCCCACTAGAAAAGGGTATTTTTGTCCGTTTTTTATCTAAATTGAGCTAAACTTGCGTCTCAATGGAATCCATTTGACCAGATCTCTATTTCTTTTTGAACAAATTGGTAATTGTATTAAAAAAATTGTGAATTACTAGCCAAAGCTAGCATCCCCGTCCACGCCAAAATGGTGTGAATTGCTCGGAGAGCTACAAAAACTCTTACTACAAGATATAAGTTCAAACCGTGGGTAAACCAATATCCACTAACTTACATCATGCTAGGTGAATTAAAACCAAGGACCACTTCCTCCCATTTGGCCACAACATCTTCCTCTGTTGGGTACCTCTCTTCTTGAAGTTTCCTTTGTGGAAAAATATCTTGGCATTTGAAAGTATTCGTTGTAGCATTTCTTAACTAGGAACCAATCTTGTCTCATGTTTCTTCTTGTTGCGTGCGGCCAAAATGTGTCAAACCATAATAGCGAGCAAAGACCAAATTGATCGATCGTTTTAATATACCGCAAGTGCACAATATCGGTGAAGACGCGACAAGTATGAGTTATATCACAAGGAGTGCGCATTGTTGTTATCACCATACTCGAATGGGAAGAGAAATAGATAGAGATATTTAGGCTAAGCTAACTAAACTAGACTAAGGTAGAAGAAAACAATATAACTAAACCCATTGGAGTGGAGTGCAATAGTGAGGTGTGTGTACATAAGGGTGTCCAACCATTAAGCATATGTGTAGGAGTGTGTGTGTTTACAAGTAGAAGCTAGTGTGAAATCTAGGTGTGAAATACATACAATTACATGATATACAAGACTAGGATAGGTTAGCATAAAGTTAAGATCAATTTTATGGATTCTCAAGTATGCAATAAGCACATCGTGTGACCAATAAAGAATCAATCAATCCTAAGCATAACCTTAGTTCATTCATGCAACATAAACAAATCAAGTAACCATTCATTTCAAGTTAATCCATCATTAAATAGAACTCATCACAAGCAACATGTCAAACATAGATCTAACATGAAACAAGTACCTAGTATGAAACAAGTTTTAAATCTAACATTAATCACATGGAAATGACACAAATAAGAAGAATCCATTATACACTTCACCACCAACTACATTGCCACCCAAATGAGGTGGGTCTACTCACTAATCATAATAACAAGCATGGAAAGCAAGAGATTAAGACTAAACATGACATAAAACACTAACTAGAAAACTAACCACAAAATCAAAAACTAGTTTGATTGAAAAAGTAAATGAAAAGAGGAATTCAAATCCACATTTAGATTAGCAAAAGAGTAACATTACAAGCTTCAAAGTCCACATGCTCTACTGCCCAAATTGGGTAAACCCAAGCTATTCTAATAGTGGAGGCTGAGAAGTAGGGGAAAGGACGAAGAAACATCGCTATAAATTTATAGAAGAAAGAGTGGTATAGATGATCTGGGAGCAATTCGACAGCTGTAATCAGATCTAGATGTTGAATATTGCTTTTACCTGACAACCTGACCCGCCTTCGAAATTTAGGCTGAAAAGGAGCCAAAACATCCGCAAATGGCGACTCAAAATCCACCACTAGCAGATCCATTGGCCTCGATCGCTTGCAATTTCTGCAACGGGTTAATGTATTGTTGCACGTGTGGTTGAACCCTTGTCTATTGCCTCTAGCCTATTTGATTTTAATTGTTGATTTACTCCTCAAGTTATGAACTTTTGTGACGCAATATATTTCTTTACACTTTGCTCGCTCTGGGTTTTCACTTAGGTCCCTCCAGGTTAACAGTCCAATCCTTGAGCATTACAAATAAGTCTAGAAACCGTCCACATCAATCCATTCTTCTTGCGTTTAGGTCATTTTCTCTTCATTTCTCTTCTTTATTACCTAAACTCTAAAACACATCAAACAAACACTCGAGTAGCACAACATTGGGATAAAATAAAAGATATATAACACGAATGCAATGTTTGATATGCTACTAATCAAAAACCCCCACACTTACCTTTTGCTAGTCCCAAGCAAAACACAGAAAGGAAAAGAATACAAAAAACAAGAAATCCTAATTCATTTTCATGGGAATCATAGTTGCACTTAGCACGTAGAGTAAGCCGTTAAACCTCCTTGTCGTCAAGGAGAATGATTGGTGTCTCCTGAGAGTTTTCAGCGGATATACCCACAAAATCCGAACATTTATGCATTATTCAACCTAGGAACACGACTCAATGGACCTACCTTTTGTTGATCATGGAACACGGTAATCCTACGAGCCAACTCTCTATATGTATCCAGTCCACACACCTAACCTAGAGAACCATTCGTGCAAGTTAATTAAGGACTTAAGTGAAAGATATGGGCAACATTAACATCCTCAAGTGATACAACATGCAAAGTCCATTAAAGTTCTTATTTGTATTACCTTTTTTTTAAACTAGTTGGTGTTTAATTCTCTCAAGGTCGGGTTTTGTGCATCATTGCCTGTGAGGACATACACTATCACGTACACCTTCCCCCAAATCGCCACATAGAGTGATCCTTACCACCTGTGTAGCGGGAGTTTGGTTGGTGCATCCCAAGTCAGATGACTCAAAAGCACCAGGTACTAAGTCTACTCAGACCTAATTTCCTGAGTGATACGAGTCGTGCGAGAAGAGAGAATACCCTACTAAACTATTTCTTATCTGCATATAAACCAAAATCCCTACACTTAAGGTTTCCCAACAAGAGTTTAAGCGTCCTTGACTACGACAAACTTCCTTATAGTAAGAAACACAAATTATTCAACTTACTAGGTTCAGGGTGGACTTCTTTATTTGTTTGAGTACCGACACCCTATGATTACTCTCCCCCTGAGGGAAACCATGGTGCATCCTAACGACTAGAGATAGGTCTTAAAATCGGTGTTCTATATATCCTAATGCATCATGTTGAAGTCAATTCTAAGAGCTTTATTTACTTTGCCTCTCAACGATTTTGCATATGCTAAACACAAGCAAAAACCACAAAACATTTTCTTTTGCAAACACATGAAAATTTTGAAAGAAAATGGAAAATTTAAAGCACTATGAAGCAAAAGAAGACAAGTCACCCAATGATCATGATATACCAGATACATCAATGTGAATTGCAACACACTATGATGACCTTTACAATACAAACAAAAGAAATGAAACAAGACTTGACTGTGTACACGTGATAAAACTCCCCTACACTGAGGTCATGCATTGTCCACAATATAAGCAAAGAATAAAATGCATGACCTAATCAATACATGTCACCTTCGTCAACACCGAGAGGAGCACGCCCCTTGTGAGGAAGAACCCCTGGCTCCAAATTCTTGAGCAACTTATAGATCTTATGGTGTTGTTACGATAGCATTGCATTTTGCTTAGATAGTGACAATGTGTTAAAGTCGTACCCGAAAAGTGTCTCCGAGTCCACAGAGCCATCAGAAGGAGGACGAACATCCTCGTAAGAGCTCATTGCAAATGTAGTGTTGGTCTCTGTTCATTATGACATAGACCAAATCTAGACATGCAACGGATAATGTGGAATGATGCCTCAAACCCAGGATGTTTTTACTAACTCATCGAGCAGCCACATGCACATTCTTAAACAGATGGGCATTACTCAAACTCCCATGAGGGTTTATCGGGTTCCCTCTACCTATCACTAAACGATAGAAGTTCAATGTGCAGCGTTGGTGGACCTTACAATCCAAAAAGGGTAACCCAATAATATCCGCGATAACTGTGGGAGTGAATGGATAAGTACTACCGTTGATCGTGAACATCATTCATTCACCATCATCGGTCAGAAATGGTAAAATGAATTTACCACAGATACGACACAGTGCCTACTTCCATCTCCATAAAGGAGAGGTGTCCACCCAAGTTCGGTAATGCGAACATCAAAAGGCGCCCCTAACAAGTAATGATAAATACAAAGTCTAATTCCATCAAAAGGTGTCTTTAGATAATGAAATATTCTCACAAATGATGATCCCAGCAAACTGTGAAATATGGACAAATCCACAACAGGTGGATAGATGTAGTGAACGCGGCCCGAAAAAATGTGTCTAATGAACTTAATCTAGTGTATGCTGAAGTCTAAATTGTGATCTAAGCATTCAAAGTCTATGATTTGAAAGGATCAACTACAATTAACAAAACAAAATTTGGAGAACCAAAGTACTCACCATGCCACTAGGAGGACTCGAGATCTAGAAACTGCCTAACAACACATGAAACAGGAAACCTTCAAGCAACGCACCAGCTAGCGGAGACGGAGCACGAGATCCACTAGAAAACCCGTCAGTGGCGGGCTTTGGTCCACTATTGGCAAATAGGAATGATCTTTTGGCGCAGTTGTTTGGGCAGAAGGTGGTCGGGGCAGTTTGGAGGCGACAAAATGTGTGTTTGGTTGGGTGGGATGAAAGGAAACACAAGGAAGTGGTGCTTTAAATAGCTAGGGATGTGTGTGTGGAAAGATTATGATCAAACCCCTAAACTTTCTAATATTAGGAAAGTAGGCGCAAAGTTCTTCGATTTCCTTGTGGTTCCTGAAATTGACCAAGTAAAATGCTCTTTAATGAATAAAGCAACCCTGAAGTATCCGATCTCCCAAAGTGCATGCGCTCTCGACTTTGACAAGTACAAAAAAATTGGGGCGAATTTTCTTTTAATCATGAACTTAACAAATTGAGCCCCACAAATTGGGACCCATGACAACCTTTTTTTTGCTTTTTTATCTATTTTTGTTTTTTCAAAAGATGTAGAAACATGAAATCTCAACCAGTTAAATGGTTGAGTGTGAGGGAGGTTTATGAAGGATCATAACCTCATCAACTTCAGCTGGTGCCCCCTCCAAATAAGGTTTGAGAGATTGCCCATTAACTTTGAACACGTCCCTATTCCTTGGGTTCAGGATTTCAACTGCTCTATGAGGAAATACGATTTGCACAATAAACGGGTCAGACCAACGACTGTCTTATTGTCATTGGTCTTAGTGGGGATAGCCTCAACCCACTTAGACACATAGTCAATGACCACCAGACTGTAAACATTCCAAATTCGGGAAAGGACTCATAAAGTCGATGCCCCACACATCAAAGATGTCGACGACGAGGATATTTTGCAAAGGCATCATATCTTGCAGACTTATTTTGCCAAGGCTCTAACACCTATCACATTGCTTACAAAATTTGTAAGAATTTTTAAATAACGAATGCCAGTAAAATCCAGATTGGAGCAACTTGGTGGCAGTTTTCTTTGGTCCAGTGTCCTCCACATGCCTTAGAATGTCAAAATTGAGCACACTTTGGAACTCATTATTTGGGACGCACCACCTGAAAATTTGGTTAGAACAATATTTGAATAAAAGGGTTCATCCTAGTGAAAGAATCTGACATTCAATCTAAATTTGGCTTGGTCAGATTTTGACCAACCCACAGGAAATTGCTCGGTCATGAGGTAGTTCACGATTCAGCAAACCAGGGGTTATCCTCTATCGTGAATAGTTGCTCAACAAGAAATTTGTCATTAATAATTTGGTCATATGGGTTGGTCGTCTCAAGGTGAGACAAGTGGTCCGCTACTACGTTTTCACACCCTTTTTTTGTCCCGAATCTCGATATTGAATTCTTGTAACAACAAGATCCATCTCAAGAGTCAAGATTTTTCATTTTTCTTCTCTATTAGGTGCTTAATGGTTGTGTGAACAGAATAGATAATAACTTGGGAGCCAATCAAGTATGACCGAAATTTGTCCAAAGCAAATATGATTGCTAGGAATTCTTTCTCGGTTACAGTGTAGTTTAATTTGACATCATTAAGTGTTCTACTGTCATAGTAGATCATATCAGGAAATTTGTCCAATCGTTTCCCAAGCATTGCCCCACAGCTAAGTCAGATGCATCAGACATCAACTCGATGGGTTCAATCCACACCAGTACCTTAATTATGGGAGCCAGAGTCAGCTCTTTCTTCAAGTTTAAAAAAGCATGGTGGAAATCCAGTGTGAACTAAAAAATGGCATCCTTAGCCAGCAAAGCGGTGAGAGGTCAAGCAATTTTACTAAAATCCCAAATGAACCACCGATAGAATCCAACAAGCCCAAAAAAGGCACAAATATACTTCACATTACGTGGTGGTGGGAGATTAGAATAAGACCCACTTTGGCAGGTTCAACCTCAATTTCCCTACTTGAGACCATATGTCCAAGTACAATCCCTCACTTTACCATGAAGTGACATTTATCCCAATTAAGAGTGAGGTTCTTCTCACGGCATCACTTGAGGACAATGCTCAAGTGATGAAGGCACTCATCAAAAGAAGCACCAAATATGAAAAAGTCGTCCATGAAAATCTCAAGGAAACGCTCCACCATATCAGAGAAGATACCAATCATACACCTTTGAAACGTCATCGGTGTGTTACATAACCCAAAGGGCATGCGATAGTAAGCGAACTTGCCAATTGGACAAGTAAATGTGATTTTCTCTTAATCCTCGGGTGCGATGAGAATTTGGTTGTAGTCAGAGTATCCATCGAGAAAACAATAATATTCATGTCTGACCAACCTTTCCAACATCTGATCAATGAGTGACAACAGGAAATGATCTTTCTGTGTCGCCGCATTGAGCTTGTGAAAATTAACACAAACTCACCAGCCAGTTTGCTGGCGTGTCGGTATAAGCTCATTATGCTCATTCTCAACAACCGTCACGCCTGACTTTTTGGGAACCATACAGACAAGGATCACTGAGATTTGCTCTTGTAGGTTAGACATTGATTATGTATCCAAGATGATAAAATCAATTGGGAATACGAACTCACCTATTTTATTAAGGACGTCGTCTACAACTCCCCTAGAATTTTGACCGACCTATCAGCCAATGAAGGGTAGTCCTCGTTGGCTTAAGGTCACCAAATCCTAGGTTGACATAGATTGAATAAGGTAGGAGGTTCACAAATGCCCCTAAATCAAGTAAGACTCGATGAATCGACACATTATCAATAGCACAAGAAATAGTTGGACAACCAAGGTCCTTGTATTTTAATTGTGCAGCCTGTGTCAGGATCGAACTCACATTGGCAGCCAAGAAGGCTTTCTTGGGGACAATTGATGAGAATTTTATTTATACCGCAAGTGCACGGTGTCAATGAAGACGTGGCAAATACGGGTCGAACACAAGGAGGGAGAGATATTGTTATTTTTGGATTTTCGATTAGAGAGAGACAGAACAATAATAAGGTTGGTTTTGAGATTTTTGGGTTTTAATTATCTAAAGCAAGAAACATGAACAAATAAAACTAAAACAAGAACAAAGATGGTGAATTCCGTTGGGTGGAGGTTTAGATATCGGGTTTAGATTAGAGAATTCTGAAACTTATAATAAATCATATTAGTTATAAAGCATTACATGATAAATGATTTAACATAAACTCAAGTAATCAAAACATACTAATACGAAATTAAAATAATAACATCTTCTCTTCTCATCACCCTAAATCCGTCACCCCCACCCTTTGGAAAGAGTTAGAAACTCATAGATGGAGGGAGGGAGAAGGGGTCCTAGAGAAACTAAGAAAAGAAAATTAAAAACATAAAATAAAAGAAACAGAATTTTATTGCTAAATTATGGAACAAAAGGAAGAACCCCTCACAACATCGTTCTCGGGGCTATTTATAGCCGATACAAGGGACCTAAGCATGAAATAAGAAAGTACACGCGTCAACACGCAACCGGTAAAATTTTTAGAGCATGAATCTAATTTGGTGCGGGTATTCGCCGCAATTTGCTCTTGAGGTGCGGCGGAATCGCCACCTTTTTGGCTCAGAATCGACCTGGATTTTTCCTGTGTGTTTATGCTATGATTTCAATGTCATTTGCGCGTCTGGATTGATTCTTGCATATCTTTGGAGATCCGAATTAATTTCTTCATATATTTGGAGATCCACATTGATTTTTCTTTATATTTTCTCCATAATAATAAAAGCTACTCGTGATTTGCAATTAGGTCCTTGACTTTTTGCAATTAAGTCCCCGGCTACTTTTGTGCTTAAGTCCTTGTTCTTTTCGTAATTAGGTCTTGAATGCTTTTATGCTTGGATACATTTCCATTTGAAACCCGATAAACTTGAACTTGGTCTTTATGATAGAAACGAGTCTTTTGTACGCGTTTATGCTCGGGATGTGGGTAATTTGCATTCAGGTCCCTGTATTCTGTAAATAAGACTAAACACATACCTTAGTAGCATTTATTGATATAAAAGTAATCTAATTGAAAGACATATGATGCAATGTATGCAATGCATCAAATACCCCCACACCTAGATTTTGCTAGTCCCTAGCAAAACAGAACATAAGAGAAATGAAAACAGGGAAATCCTAACTCACTTTCGTAGGAATCACGGTTGCACTTAGCATGTGCAACAAGCCGTTAAACCTCTTTGTTGCCAAGGAGGAGGAGTGTTGTCTCCTGAGGGTTTTCAGCGGATATACCCACAAAATCCTAAATCAACATTTCATTAATAGTTCTCAATATCCCTACCTCAACCTTATACATCTCACTGAGAATTCTTGCATGCTCATTATGTAAATCTAACTCATTAAAAATATGACTTGGTCTTTGTTCCTCCAACATTCGCACCACTAACCCTTCTACACATGATATCACTTAAATTATTTTGCACGCCTCCTCTGGTGGTGAAGTATCATTCGGATCAACCATGGCATGGATCATTCTTTTAGCTTTGGGCCTTGAGTATTTTTATTTTTTTCTTTTCTTCCGTGATTCAACACATTTGCTTTTTGACACTTTTACCCTTTTTGGCATTCGTGTAGCGAGTTTGGTCGATAATCCCGAGCTGGTAGACTCAAGTTACCGGGTTTCAAGATACCCCTACGGACCAGTGACTCGAAGGCTTGGGTTTTTGTAATCATTTTGCAGAATATGCTTTCCTCACTTTATTCCTTTATTTTTTTCTCAAGGCTTAATTGCTATTAGAAGTCCACACTTCCCGGTATATTTTCCTCAACTTCTGCTTTTTATCAACCACTTCAAAGATTTGATTCATCCAATTTAAGTGCATGCATGTCTTAAAGGGTAATGAGTTATTTCTTTGGAACTTAGATTTATGTCATAATTTCTACAAGCAGAACTATATAATAAGGAACAAAAACTCAATGCAATTTGTACACGGGTTTTGATAGTTCAATCTTAAGCTATGTCATGAAACATTGATATATTTTTTTTATTTTTTATTTAGAAATAAAAGACAGATATATAAATAAATATATACATAAACACCCCCCACACCTAAATCATGCATTGTCCTCAATGTATGCAAATATAAAGCAAATGCACTTATTACCTTGGTGAACTGCGGTGGGAGGATGGAATTTGCTCAAAGTCAACCATAGTCAGAACTGGATTGAATGACACCATATTGGTGCATGTATCCAGTTGAATTGTTCCCCATGTTGCAATGAGAGTCCTGAGTCACAGGTTCCACACCCCTCACATAAATTGCTTCTCTTATTTGCTCGAGTGATGGTGGGTGGGTAGATGAATTACTCCCCATTTTCTCACTTTCTTTTTGATTTTGTGATGATTTATTTGATTCAGAAATCTTATAGATACGTGATCTCATCACAACATCACTTTGATTGCATACTATTTCTGGTTCATTATCCACATGAAAGATATTAAATTCAGTTTTTAAGTTTCCAAAAGATAGTTGCATGAGCCCATTTCGGCAATTTATCAAAGCTTCAGAAGTGGCTAAAAAGGGTCTGCCTAGTATTACATGGATTTGTCTCTTAGGATCTACAACAGGTGCGGTATCTAGTACGACAAAATCCACTGGGTAAATGAAGTCACCCACCTTGATCAAAACGTCCTCGACTATACCTCTTGGTTTCTTAGTAGAGCAATCAGCAAATTGAAGGGTTGTCTTAGAGGGTTTTAATGGACCAAGGTTGAGTTGCTCGTAGACGGAGAATGGGAGTAGGTTAACACTAGCACCAAGGTCTAGAAGGGCTTTGTTGATATAAGTATCTCCTATTGCACATGAAATTGTGGGACACCCAGGATCCTTATATTTTATAGGAGATGAGTTTGACAGAATTGAGCTTATATTTGCAGTTAAGAATGCATTCTTTGGTATGTTTGTTTTTCTCTTTTTAGTGCACAGATCTTTTAAGAATTTAGCATAAGCAGGTATTTGTTGAATCATACCTAGGAGTGGAATGTTCACCTTAACTTGCTTAAATACTTCTAAGATTTTCTCCATTTGTGCACTTGAGTTCTTTTTGAGTCTATTGGGGAATGGGGCTTTAGGAACATAGACTCGCTCAGGTTCAGGTTGAGCTATAGTTTCAGGTTGAGTAGGTGGGTTGGGCGTTTCAGATTGGACGTCGGGTTCAATGGTTAAGTCATATGTGGTTGCTTGATGGCTAGATTGATTAGACGTTCTAGTATTTACCACATTGTTATCAACTTGTCTTCCGGACCGTAATGATACTACAGCATTTATTTGTTGTAACGGTCCTTCCTCATTAACCATTTGAACCGGTCTAGGGTTGTTATTTCCTGAAGGTGCTTGATAGGATTGATATGAATTATTAGATCTAGGGTTCACCTCAGGTTGACTTGGAAACCGACCCTTTTCTCTTTCATCTACTATTTGTGCTAATTGGCTGACTTGTGTCTCAAGCCTTTGGAAGGTCTGGTTGGTCGTTTGTATAAAAGTTTTCATCAAATTTTCCAAGCTTGTCAACCTAACCTCATGATCGTTATTGTTACTAAACCCAGATGATGTATTATTTTGGTTATACGGGTTTGGTTGTTGTCTAGGAGGTTGACCCTGTTGGTTTGATGAGAAATTGGAATTATTACGCCAACCCGAGTTATAGGTTGATGCGTATGGGTCATTTCTAGCATGGTTATACATGGCATTAACTTGGTCCCATTCCGCACAATCCTCCATTACATGACCAGTCTGACCACATCTAGAGCACGGGATAGTCGAGGCTTGATTCACTCGGTTTTGGGTTTGTAGCTCTAAACTTTCCATTCTGCGCATAAGGGTAGCTAGTTTTGCTTCAACCGCTATGTTGGCATCTACAGCTAAGACACCTGGTTTGGGTTGACTTGCTATTCTAGATCCAATACTCGGGTTAAGCGGTGTTCTATCATTGTCCCATTGCATACTGTTTTCAGCTAAATCCTCAAGGAAAGTCCAGGCATCATTTTCATTTTTTGACATAAAGTTCCCTTGGCTTACAGATTCTACCATAATTCTAGATGTGGGTGTCAATCCCTCATAAATAATTTGGCATAATTGCCATCTTGGAATTCCATGATGAGGGCATTGGGTCAGTACACTCTTAAATCTTTCTAGATAGGAATAGAACGGCTCGCTCTCAGACTGAACGAATGCAACAATTTCATTCCTAATCCTCATAGTCTTATGGTTGGGAAAATATTTTTTCAGGAATACTTGAACAAACTCAGCCCAACTTCTAATGGATCTTTCGGCTAGACTATATAGCCATTTCTTAGCGTCGTCCTTTAGTGCAAGAGGCACAAATTTCAGACGCACTGCCTCTTCAGGGATATGCTGGTATTGCATAAGAGAGCAGATTTCCTCAAATTCTCTAAGGAAGAGATATGGGTCTTCCCTAGAGGTGAACTTAGGCAACATACTCATGTATTGTGCCTTAAGTTCGAAGTCGCGACCCGGGATGGTGGGCATAACGATGCACGATGGCTGAGCAGCCATCGCTGGATAGCATCGATCCCTCAGAGTTATAGGTTGTGCAACAGGCGGGTCCACTACGTTCTCACCCATTGGATCTGGGTGAGGTGGTGCAACAGGTGGATTGGGGTTAAGTTCCAGACTGGAATCTAGATAAACTCGTGAGAGTCGATTACTCAAGTCCCGAATCCAAATCTGAGTGCACCGGGTTGAATCAATTTTTGAATTCAAATTCCAAATTTAAATTCCAAATTTAATTTCAAGAATTAATTATAAAGCATCGATCCCCGGCAACGGCGCCAAAAACTTGATGTGAATTTTATTTATACCGCAAGTGCACGGTGTCAATGAAGACGTGGCAAATACGGGTCGAACACAAGGAGGGAGAGATATTGTTATTTTTGGATTTTCGATTAGAGAGAGAGAGAACAATAATAAGGTTGGTTTTGAGATTTTTGGGTTTTAATTATCTAAAGCAAGAAACATGAACAAATAAAACTAAAACAAGAACAAAGATGGTGAATTCCGTTGGGTGGAGGTTTAGATATCGGGTTTAGATTAGAGAATTCTGAAACTTATAATAAATCATATTAGTTATAAAGCATTACATGATAAATGATTTAACATAAACTCAAGTAATCAAAACATACTAATACGAAATTAAAATAATAACATCTTCTCTTCTCATCACCCTAAATCCGTCACCCCCACCCTTTGGAAAGAGTTAGAAACTCATAGATGGAGGGAGGGAGAAGGGGTCCTAGAGAAACTAAGAAAAGAAAATTAAAAACATAAAATAAAAGAAACAGAATTTTATTGCTAAATTATGGAACAAAAGGAAGAACCCCTCACAACATCGTTCTCGGGGCTATTTATAGCCGATACAAGGGACCTAAGCATGAAATAAGAAAGTACACGCGTCAACACGCAACCGGTAAAATTTTTAGAGCATGAATCTAATTTGGTGCGGGGGATTCGCCGCAATTTGCTCTTGAGGTGCGGCGGAATCGCTACCTTTTTGGCTCAGAATCGACCCGGATTTTTCCTGTGTGTTTATGCTATGATTTCAATGTCATTTGCGCGTCTGGATTGATTCTTGCATATCTTTGGAGATCCGAATTAATTTCTTCATATATTTGGAGATCCACATTGATTTTTCTTTATATTTTCTCCAT
This sequence comes from Triglochin maritima, assembly GCA_963682175.1. Taxonomy (NCBI): domain Eukaryota; kingdom Viridiplantae; phylum Streptophyta; class Magnoliopsida; order Alismatales; family Juncaginaceae; genus Triglochin; species Triglochin maritima. Next base: position 20,980,576 of record OY821770.1, read on the forward strand.
AATAATAAAAGCTACTCGTGATTTGCAATTAGGTCCTTGACTTTTTGCAATTAAGTCCCCGGCTACTTTTGTGCTTAAGTCCTTGTTCTTTTCGTAATTAGGTCTTGAATGCTTTTATGCTTGGATACATTTCCATTTGAAACCCGATAAACTTGAACTTGGTCTTTATGATAGAAACGAGTCTTTTGTACGCGTTTATGCTCGGGATGTGGGTAATTTGCATTCAGGTCCCTGTATTCTGTAAATAAGACTAAACACATACCTTAGTAGCATTTATTGATATAAAAGTAATCTAAATGAAAGACATATGATGCAATGTATGCAATGCATCAACAATCGTTCACCTCTTCTGGGTGCACTGATCTTTGAGGAATTTGGCATACGGTGACATTTGTTGAACAATGTCCAACGACGGAATGTTCGTATTGACTTGTTGTAGTACCTCAACAATCTTATCCCATTTCTCAACCCTTTTCTTCCTAGTATATGGTGGTATGGTGCCTTGGGGACATATGAATCAAAAGATTGAGCCTCAAGGATAGGTTCTTTGGGAGGCTCAAGACTCTTTTCCAGAGAGTCGCTCAGGGGTTCATGCTCAGACATTTCCACATTGTTATCGACAACCCTTCCCAGTGTGAAGGTATGGACAACATTTATATATTGGGAATGGTCATTTTCAACACAATGCACAATTTACCTGGCCTGAGCAGGTTAACCCTAGGGTTCACCACAGGTTGACTCGGCAACTGACTTGCACTTCCAATGCTTTGATTGAACTATTGTTGGCCGCAAACGTGGTTTATGTGCTCTATATGAACGCTTGAAGGGTTTTCTCTAGAGTGGACACCTTAGGGTCAACCTGTTGGGGTGGAGTCTGTCTAGAAAAACTTGAAGATGAGGCTGAAGGAGGTTGGTGAAAGGAATGTGTTCTAAAAGTTTTACTTTTATATGTCAATTATTATGAATTGGATGTGCAAATATTTTGTTCCTTGATTATGGTATTCGTATTTTGGAAGTGTTAAGGAAGAGGCACTTGGTCCTTAACCGTAGAGCTCTAAAAGATAATGGTTTACATAAATCAAAAGTTATTCACAATGATGGTAATTAATATGGATCATTAATCACCGAGATAAGATTGTCGTATTGGTCATCGATTGTTGTAGCTCTACAAATAATTGATGAGACGAGTATATAAAAGAGGAAAAGATTACTTTTATATATTGAATAGACCTAACAAGTAAAACATTATGAAATTGTGTTTCGTGTCATTAAGTTTTACTGTGTCTTGGATCCTAAGATATGAGACTTATATCTTTTCACTCAAGAAAGTGCTTGATTTGATTATTGTCAAAAACTATCAATGAGTATAGTGATAAAGACGATAGTTGGATGAACAAGACTTGTGCTGGAAAAGATAGCTAGTCAAACAATTATCATTGCCCCTCTTAATTGAGTGATGATATTAGTGGGCCCCTTGATAAAGCAAAATTATAATGTGCACAATGTAGTTTGAGTTACGTTACATAGTTATAATTAACTTAAAGAGATCAAGAAATGAATATAATACAAAGGTGACACATTTCTACTTTGTATATATTCTAAATATCATGAGGCAAGGAACGGACACAAGTGGTGCACTTACAACACTAAATGGATCATGTTTAGTTCGAGTGGAACAAAGACATCTATGCTAATTGGGTAACTATAATGTGTAACTAGATACCGCTTATAGTTTGAGATATTAAGTGTTTAATATCGCTGCCAATTTGACTTAGATCATCCTATAGGTCACACCACAAAACTGGGAAACAAGCTTAATTTTGAGTTCATATGATGTGTCGGGTTTCATGTGAAAAAGGGACACATGTGGTGAATCAATAAGATCAATATGTCATGAGAATTTACATAATTAGAATCATGGATAAATTCATATAAGGTGTATATATTATGGTGTGTAATAATTTAATATTATATAGGATAATATGTTACATAAGATATGAATTTTCTAAAACCCCCAAAATGTCAAATTTTGTTGAATATAAATCCAAAATTTGACATAGGCAAAAGCGGGGTCAGCACGGTAAACTGTTTAGGGTTCAGTCGACCAAGGTATCTTCGAAACGATCAACCGAACGGGAAACGGATAACACATTTGGTTGACCGAAATTGTATGGAGTGCCTGGACAATTGGGATCGGTCCAAAGAAATTCGCCAGGAGAAATTTTGGTGGGTCAACGGTCGACCGTCTAGCTCACGGTCATCCGAACATGTGTTAAAACAGAATGGTTCGGTTGACCGAGAAGAATTCTCGGTTGACAGAACAACATGATTTTTTCCTGAATTATTAAGAGAATAATTAGATCATGGGTTAGATTAATTCCAGATTTGATCAAACGATTTTTAGGATACTTATGTGGCAATTCGGGATTAATTTTAGGAGAGAAAAAGTAAGAGATCATGACTAGAGAATAGTTCTTAATATAGATGTTTTGGGAGCCTATAAAAGGACCCCCATCCTACTTGTTTTATTACATGTAATATAATTCTCTCTCTCTAATCCCTTCCTAAATCACCACGAAAACTCTTAATAGTTTTAAATTTTGAAGATAGAAATCTCAGGAGCTTAAAGAGGGGTTATTAGCTAGATTTTAAGCTTAATTAGAGATTGATTGACTAGCTCCTTTCTCTCTAATCTTGTTTAGAGTTTGGTGAACACTTGTAGTTGAATCGGCGGGCGATTCAAGGAGCAACGGAACATCGGATCTTCTGAAAGGTTTTAGAGAACCTTTGGGTATGATGCTCTCTCTTTTAATATGTGTAGGAATGCATGATATTAGAATAAACATATACATGTACATAAAATCAATGAAAATATGAAATCGATCTTGTATGTTTGTATTAATTTTTTTAAAATATACATATACATAGGGACACAAAATCGTACTATTGGTTGGTAGGTCACTGATAGGCATAGAGGGTAATAAGGTGGGGGTTGGGGTTGAGTATGCAAACTCTGACCATGGCCCCCAAGAGAAGTTATGGTGGTCTTATCATCCCGGGTTGTAGGAGTGACTATACGAGTCATTACGGGGCCACTGTCGATACATCACATTTGCATGCTCAATATCGCTTGGAGCATAAGCACATTCTAAGTCACTATGTCCCGTAAGTCCACACCTACCATGATGGCTTCAATTATACTACCACAAGTGCACGACGTCGGTGATGATGTGACAAGTACGGGTTGTGTCCACGAGGAGCGTGTGCGAGTAGGAGTCCACAATACTCGAGTTGGGGAAAAGAAAAGAGGGTTATGTGTTCGGAATTAAACTACAATGTGTATGAAATCAGAAAACAAACGATAAAAATAAACCCCTTAAGGGGTAGATAAAGAATGCGGAAATAAGAATATGTGTACGTGTGTGTGTTCATTGGTACTCATCACAATATGTAATACATGAAATCCATAAAACCAAATCCAACTTTGTCTCCACATGAAATAAGATAAAACATTATCATCAAAACATACAACATAATAATTAAAATGAGGCTAATATGAGCACATGCATAATGACCAAGCCCCACTATGTCCCACATGAAATTAAATTTGACTCAATCATTAAAACATACACGTCATTAATTAGTATGAAGTCAACCTGAGGACATGTATACACATGTCATGTTTCCTTCTTGTCCACTCCATCCTTATCCTCACCTCATCATTCCCTATAAAATAGGTCCACTAATCTAAGCATGTGCTAAGCATCACTTAAAAGCATTAGCACATCAAAGATAAAAGTGAAAATCTCATTGGATGGTTATGGAACTCATGTAAGGTTCAAAGGTTAGGATTACACACACTTAATACATCACATAATCACATCACCTTCTTCTTCACCCCCAATGGGGATAGATTACTCCCTACTCATCCCTAAACTCAAGAAAACATAAAAACAACACAAAATCATAATGGAATGTAGAAAACTAGATTAAGCAAAGACCAACATAAAGGAAATTGCATCAAATGGAAGACATCAATATAAAGAACAAGAATTAAACTAGAATATTGAAAACAAAGATTACAAGGTTTTCTCCTTCTCCTCCTTTTACACTAATGAGCAGTAAAAATAAACCTAAACTAATGGAGGAATAAAGAAGAAGAATGGGAGAGGAGGGATTACAATGATATTTATAGAAGAAATAAGAGTTTGGATGGATCTGGAAACAATCTGACGGGTGCTTCCCCAAATTTCTCCTGGTACCTCCCATTGATCTTGAGATGTTCTGAAACAAACCAAAACTAAAAAATCAAATCCACTCAAATCGTCCAAACCAGAGTCTGGACAGAGCACTTCCCCAGGGTCGAGTCCACAGTGGGGTGTGTAAACTCTGGTTCTCTAGAAATCAAGTAGAAAATAAGGGGAGAAGAAGTTTGATTACACTAAAATAGGCTACACCAAATAAGCAATTAACTAACAAGAAAAATGAAAGCACAAGACTAACTAAAACTAAAGTAAACAACTAACAAACTAAAAATATAAAATTCAGTAAGGAAAACCCCCAAGGGGTGGAGTGTGTGTATACATGTAATAAGGTGGTGAAGTATGCATTCAATAAGGCACAAATGTAGATTGCGTTTTCATGCATAGGAAGTGTCTAGTGGTTGTGGCAAAACATATCAATCCAATCACTAACCTAGTTGATTAACATGTGCATAAATAAGTTGATTATGAAGAACCTAAACAAGCATGGGAGTGTTTAAAAGTTGTGGCAAAACCCATCAGGTTAAGTTTTCTCATTTAAAAAACAAGCATACATTTACATTCATCACATATTGCATAAGATAACATTCATTCCCATTATTTATTATATGTATAAACATCATCTCTCCAACCCAAAAGGGGATGAAACTACTCACTGCAGATTAAGCTAACAGTTAAGCTAAGGAAGAAAAACATTCTAACTAATTATACTACGATTAAGGAAACAAAACTAAGTTAATCATACAAGTATTAAAAGAAACAACATTAAAACAAAACTAGGAAAAAATATTTTATTGACGACTCACATTATAAGTAACATTCTTCTCCACTTGCAAAGGGTTGTAAATATAACATTATTGATAAGATCAAAGTGGTAGGTAAGGATAACATGTGACACATAAAGTGGCCTCAAATCACCTATGTTGTTGGCAGTTGACGCTTTCACAGTAGCAAGTGTTGGAGAATGCTCGATTGTGGTTATTTGTGTAGGTTTTGGCACATTGATTGATGAATTTGTTTCAATTTCAGCAGTGGAGCAGAAGTTGTCTGCTGAAATTATTTTACCATGTTTGTTACAGGTGGTTTCTTGATTTTCTATCTTGACCCGACGACGTGCCTTTGGCTCTGAAATCTTGTGTTCATTTACATTTACATCCAATGAAATTATAGTTGTACCATGAGGTTTGCCCTTGTCATTAGTTGTTATTGTTGGAGGATCGGTTGTCTCCATTGATTCTGCAATGCACAACAAACCGAAGTTATTGTTGGAGAAATGAACATAATAATCTAATGAGTTGTTGGACAAACCGGATGGTGTGTTTTGCCCAATATGTGAGTTTCTGATCTTGAAGACAAAAAAGGACAAATATATATAATCACCAAAACCAATCCAACCAATATGAAAGAAACACTAACTCATTGTAAAACACAATTTCTATTCGAAATCATTAGACATTTGATGAACATGGCCATCCTTTGTTGGAAATTCTCTTGTTTAAGGCCAATAATTAGTGAAACATATGAAAAGTACGTATTTTGGTCAAGTGTAGTATCTCACAAGTAATAAACATGCAAAAAAAAATATTTCCCCTCATAATAAGAATTGGTGGACTGCAGACTTCATGCTCTGACGCATATTTCGATTTATTTCTCTTGCAAAAGTAAAACAAAAAAAGTTTTAAATTGCAAAGACAAACTACCTTGCAACACCAGACCAGAGAAGATTGGTTTAGTATGAGGAAAAATATACATTTAAAAGGTCACCCAATTTTCATATTCCTGATGTTAGGATCCTACTGCAAAATGCTTAGATGCTAAAATAAAGACGTGCATGTATCCCTAAATATAGGGTTGGCAATTCGGGTCATGACACGAAATTCGAACCCGACACTAAATATCATGATTCGGGTCGACACAAATAACACAAATTGTAATTCGGGTCGACACGAATGACACGAGCTGTAATTCGAGTCGGGATTGGGTTGGTGTATTTTGTGTTTCGTGTAATTCAGGTTGACACGAATAACCCGAATTAGAAATACCAAAATCCTAAGATTCCTAACCCTAACTTGAACCACATCTTCACTCCTTCAGCCGCCTCCAAGTCTCCAACACAAACCTCATCCACCCCGTCTCCACTCCTCTCGCCATTCTCACCACCCCTACTCCTCTCCTCTCGCCGTCCTCTCCTCTCACCATCCCGTCTCCTCTCCTCTCTCCATCCTCACTACTCCGACTCCTCTCCTCTTGCTGTCCTCTCCTCTCGCCGTCCTCTCCAGTCTCCTCTCGCCGTCCTCGCCACGCCGTAACCTCTCTTCATCCTCGCCACGCCGTCACCTCTTGCCGTCCTCGCCAGTCGCCACGCCGTCACCGTCCTCTCCTCTTGCCGTCCTCGCCACCGGTCCTTCCTCTTCAGGTTTGAGTGTTTGACCTCTTCTTCTCTTCTCTTCTCTGTCCCACCACCACTTGTGGCTCCTGTTGCATTGTGTGTTTGAAAGTGTTTGTGTGTGTTTTGGGAGTGTTTTTGTTAGTTTTGGTAGTCGATTGTGGAGATGTTGGTGGTAGGATGAAGTCGATGAAAATTCATTTCTGACTCCTGCTGAAATAAAATTTCATATTGTTATGATGAAAGCATCCAATTTTTAAACGCTCAGTTATATTAGAGAGAACTGCTAAAAGATTCAAGCTGGTTTAGAATTCTTCAAGCTAGTTAAAAATAATCTTGTAAAGATAATGCATTCATGTCAAGTAATTCTTCAAGCTGTTAAATAATTCTTCAAGGTGGTACTTGTTAGCCCTTCTCTTATCTTCCATACGTTAACATACATGTACATCTTTTTTGTCACTTTACTGAGCATTCCTGAGTCATTACTGGGTATGTATCCCTCATAAGCTGGCAGTATTAAATAATTGTAACATATTTCTTATATAATTAGTTCCATAATGGTTCCTCTAGATCTCATTTTGCTGCAAATAAGAAAATGTTGGCATCTAGAATGTTTCTTTAGTTTGCACCTTTCCCTTGTATTAATATTATTGATATGGTAGATTTCTTGTATTCACATTATTGATATGTTAGTTTTGTCGCTGATATAGGTTTATTTATTTTTATGTCAAGGAAATCGTTATTGCAAATGGAATCTGTGGATGTGATTGGCAATGAAAATGATTTAGTGGTCTGTAACGTGGAAGAATTAGAAGTAGAACAAGTCGACACTAGTAATGTAAGCTCAAACCCGAAAGAAAAAGCGAAACGTAATTTTCTAAAAGATCGCAAGTTTGGAACTTTTTTTGAGGAGCTCAATGACCAACCCGACCAAATAAAGAGATCAAAATGCAAAGCTTGTGGGCTGACTTATGTTGCTGAGGGTAAATTTGGGACTGGAAATATGCAACGTCACATTAAAGTTTGTCCTATGAGTAGTTCTCATGATATTGGACAAATGTTGCTAGCTGGTAGTGGTAGTAGTTAGTCAAGGTCATTGGGGATGCATAATGCAAAGTTCGATTCTGAAAAGTTCACTGAGTTAATTGTGTCTGCGATTGTGATGCATGATTTGCCATTCCAGTTTGTTGAATATGAGGGAGTTAGGAGACTTTGTCAATACTTGAGGCCTGATGTTCATGTTGTTAGTAGAAATACTGCGAAAGCGAAATGCATCAAAATGTTTCATCGAGAAAAAGTTAGGATCAAGACTCTCTTACATGCAAATCCTAGTCGAATCAGTTTGACTTCCGATTTGTGGAGTTCTTTGACATCTGATGGTTACATGGCTTTAACAACACATTTTATTGATGATGATTGGAAGTTGCAAAAAAGAATCTTGAACTTTTCGTATCTTCCACCACCACACTTTGGTGTTATCTTGTGTGATGCCATTTCTAAGTTGTTGCTGGAATGGGGTATTGAGAAAAATATATCTGGCATTACGTTGGACAATGCTAGTTCTAATGATGTATCAATGGATGAGTTGAGAGTAGACTTGAACTCAAAAGGATTGCTTGTGTGTGGTGGGATTTTTTTTCCATTTGCGGTGTTGTGCTCATGTGCTGAATTTGATTGTACAAGATGGCTTGAAGAGAATCGACTCCTCGATTGACAAAGTAAAGGAGAGTGTCAAGTATGTCATAGGTTCTCAAGTTAGAAAGAAGAAGTTTCTTGAATGTGTTAGCCTAGTCTCCATCGATGGTAAAAGAGGTTTGTGTCAAGATGTGGCGACCAGATGGAATTCTACTTATCTTATGCTTGATAGTGTTTTATATTATCGTCGTGTATTTCAGCATTTGGCATTGGTTGATTTGAACTATAAAAAATGTCCATCAAGTAAGGAGTGAGAGAGAATTGAAAAGGTTCACAAGTTCTTGAAGGTCTTTTCTGAAGCCACTGTGACATTCTCTGGAACTGATTTTTCTAGTTCTTCGAGTTTCATGCTTAATATTTTCTTACTTTTTAGTAAATTTGATCATGTTTTACTTTTATTCTCATGAATTGTAGGAATTTGACAATGCTTTTTATAGACAATTCAACATCTTTAAAGTCACAATTGGAAATTTATCTGGACCCAAGGATGAGTAGACAAGATAATGTGGATATTCTTGCATTTTGGAAATCAAATAAAAATCACTATCCAATTGTTGCTTCTATGGCTCGTGATATCCTTGCAATTCCGGTCTCAACTGTTGCTTCTGAAGCTGCCTTTAGTGTTGGAGGTTGATTGACATCATTTCATGCTCATATTTGTATCTTATATCCATTATCTTACACCTAAGCAACGCTACGTGACGAGTTTTATGTTTAGTTTTCAGGAATAAAGAGGTTTGAAGAGAAGAGCCATGAAAGGACCCAAAAGCAGGAAAAAAGACTTAATTGTGAGACCTAGGGACTGAGATGCAAGGGAGAATGACCTGATCGTAAGACCGAAGGACCTAAGAGCAAAACAGGAAACTCCACACCATCATGGGGAGTATTTTGGCAATTCGATTCGGGTCGGAGCTCCAACAAGCAAAGTAGATGCATCCAAGACCAACATATCCATCAAGAAAAGCCCACAACCAAAACCAACGAGATCTGGATCATATAGACCGCTAATTGGCGGTCCATATGGCCCCAGATCCGCTAAGCTTTCTCCTGGACTTGTATTATTATGTGTTTAGGCTATTTTTGGTATTGGTTTAGTCCCACATCGGGGGATTGTCCCCGATTAGCTTTTTCCATGCTTATAAATAGAACTCTTCACCTTCCATTGTAATTACCCATTGCTTGGTGGTATTCTCTCTACTAAGGAGTGAGCCTTGAAGCAAAAACTCAAGGTGGAGAAGAATGCTACCTTCAATGTGAGTCATTTGTTAATAAAATAATTCTTCTAGTTTCTTTTAATCTTGTCTTTTAATTTGTGCATGTTTGTTTAGTCTTTCCTTTCCTTTTAAGCTTCTTTAATACTTCTTGCTTTCTTAGTTAACTTTCATTTCAGTATTATGTTTTCTTTTGTTAATATAGTTAGTGTAATGAGTAGTGAGTAGTTCCATCCCCATTTGGGGGGGGTGGGGTGGAGAAATATGTTATATAATCATGTAGTGTATTAAGTGTGTGTTATCTTTATCCCTTGAGCTTTATATGATTTCCATAACCATCTAATGGGTTTTCACTCTTTCTTTGATATGCTAATGCTCTTGAATGAAGCTTAGCTTATGCTTTGATTAGTGGATCTATTTTATGGGGAATGATAAGGTTAGGATATGGATGAAGTTAATATTGGAAACACAATTTGTAGTGTATGTGCTCTTGTTGCCTTTACCTTAGCTAATGTCTTGTATGTTTTAATGATGTAGTGAAATCTTAATTCATGTGGAGGCATAGTAGGGTATAGTCTTTATACTTGAGTTCATGTAGCTTCATTCCAATTATTGTCTTGTATGTTTTAATGATGTAGTCTTATCTTAATTCATGTGGAGGCAAAGTTGGATGTAGTTTTATGATTTCATGCACTACATGTTGTGAGGAGCTTAATGAACACACACACTTCTTTATGTTCACATTATTTCTCTACCCCCTTTGGGGTTTAGTTTTCTTGCTTTTCTTCCATTTCCTTTTTGCATCTTAGTGTAGTTTAGTGTAACCAACCTTTCTCTCCTTCTTTTTACCTCTCGCCTTCGAACAAACCAATCGTCGACACACCTCCCAGTGGACGACCCGTATTTGCCACCGCTTCAACGCGGTCGTGCACTTGCGGTTAAATATAAAACGATCAATCAGATGTCATGTTTTAGATAAGTTTCGTAGCTCTCTTAAGCCAAGTACGGTTGAGGCAATAATTTGCACTAGAGATTGGCTCTTCGGAAATAAAGGTCTCACCACAATATACTTAAACTCTCATTTATCTTAATTTATGTTAATGTTTGTCAAATAATTTAATCTACCTAGCATGTTGAATGAGTAACGAAATTATGCATACAACTTGACACTTGTTTCAACTTTGAACTACTTTTACCAGATGATACAAAAATTTATGAAGATATTGACAAACTCACACAAGATGTGCTAGACGAAATTGATAGCTCATTAGAAGAAGGAATCAATTCTCATGAAGGTTTGTCAACATTCACATCTTTAATCTTTTCATTTTAAATAAAATAAATTGATTGTTACATTGTTTTGACAACCTCATTTATCCTACCACAGGTTTGGAATCATAACTTGGCCTCTTGGAGCGATGTTGAGTGTAATAGTAGTGTGGGTTTATAATTAATTAATTATGGATGTATTAGACTATTGTTATGGATGTTTTATTATGGATGTGTTATTATGGATTATCATTATGGATGTATTATTTGTTTTTTAAATTTGTGATGTTGAATGTAATATTGGTGCAGATTTATAATTAATTTCGTGTCAATTCGTTGTATTAGATGTGTTTGAGTTAATCAGGTTAATTGGTATTAATTCGTGTTTGGTAAAGTTGTGCCAAACAAGTCATAATTGGTGTCAAACAAGTTAATTCGCGTTTGAAAAACTCGTGTCAAACAGGTCAGTTCGAGTTATTCGGGTTAATTCGTGTTCGGGTCAACACGAACATGGAAAATGGATTCGTGTCATCGTGGGTCGTGTTCGGTTTACCAAATTCGTGTTCAGGTTTAATATTAGATTTTCGTGTTCGTGTCGACTATTTCTTAGTAATTCGTGTTCGTGTTCGGGTCAAGAAAAAATAATTCGTGTCAATTCGTGTTCGTGTCAAACACGACACGAAACACAAATTTGTCACCCCTACCTAAATGTGTTGGTAGTAAAAGTGTGTTGATATTGAGTGGAAGAGACTTGTCATTAGTTGTTGGCAGCATTGGTGCGCAATGATGATACGGACCAAACTCAACTCCACACCAAATCAACACAAATGAACAAAAATTGACGGAATCGACAAATATCTAAATTGATACAACACAAGTTCCCCAGTCAAATTTCACCAGTGGTATATATAAACCCCAACAAACATATTTAATCACCAGAACCAATACAACCAATATGAAAGAGACACTAACTCATTGTAAAACACAATTTCTATTCGAAATCATCATCCTAACAGCTTTCCAACACTCAATTCACATTTCCATAACTTCCAATTTCCCAAACTCCAACTCCACACCAAAATCCAACACAAATGGGCAAAATCCGATGGAATCGCCAAACATCTAAATCGATCTCAACACACCAAAATCTGATGGAATCTCCAGACATTTCATCGAACAAATTGTGTGCCAGCACGGACAATACAGCACGCCAAGAAATCCAAGCCAACCCAACAACAACTTCAAAATTGACACCCTAAAAAGGAAACCAACTAAAAGATGAACACCAGTAAAGCAAAAAACCAGATGCGGAGGTCGGTATTTTGACGGGAAAAAAATCAAAAGTTTAGTAGAAAATCAGTTACTCTCCCAAAGATATCATCAAAACGTTAAAGATAACGGGATTAAAATCAAGTGGGCCAAGAGTATTTTATCGTTAAAGAAAGTAAGATTACTGCATCACTAAAGTTGAGGTTGATGATATATATATTTGTGGTAAATGCAAAACATGATAATTTACCGTCATCAATGATGCAATTGCCTGGACCTAGAGCAGTAATACATGTTTGAGATCTAATTGTAACATCACCAGACAGGAAAGACTAATTTTCCAGGAAATGAGTTGCCCGCCTTGTAGAAGAACCTGACCAATTCAAATAAACCGTAAGCTATCACGGTAAACAAAGAAAAACAATTACAATTTTATATCAAGCATCAACTACAAACAATTAAGAATTGAAGAATTAAATCGCTAGATTTTCCTATCACGTGGGAGAAACGAAGACCAATAAAGACAAATATCGAAAATACTTTCTACTCAATAAAGACTAAATCGATATTTCTTTCCCCAAATTCATTCCAACAACTTATCAAAAGTCCAATACCATAATTACTTCCAACTGAAAAAGAAACTGGACTCCTAAACGTCTCTCGTAAATTAATTAAATCGTCAGTGTCAATTACCGTTTCGTCATTCTCTCATTTCTACTTATATATATCTTCATTTCATTCTCCTACTATTACTCTCTCTTCATCTTCCTCATAATCATCAAAAATAATGTCTCGGAGGTCTGGAAATGAATCAGCGGACGCCCCGGTGCACTCAAATACGGTAAAATTTCCAAATTATTTTAAGTTTCAAAAAAATAAAAATTGGAGGAGGCGTTCGCAGGAGTCGCCCCCTCCAAGGGATGGGCGCCTGCCGAAGCCCCCCCCACAGGGCCAAAATCCAATACAAAGTACCCATTCTGCTCTGCCTGATGTAGAAACTGTTGAGCGGTATTCCTGTCTTGAGATTCCACCTGTCTCATGTACTCTCTACAGTTATAAATGTGTCTCTGATTCGGATTATCCTTCGGGAATTTCTCTTTTACCACCAACAAGATGTGGTTTCGTTTGTGCATCAGTCATCTCACGAACAAATTTCTTAGCCCCAGGACTAAGATTGCTAATCTGTCGATGACTGATTGACATCATTTCATGCTTATATTTGTATCTTATATCCATTATCTTTCACCTAAACAATGCTATGTCACGAGTTTTATGTTTAGTTTTCAGGAATAAATAGGTTTGAAGAGATGAAGGATAAACGGACCCAAAAGCTGGGAAAAAGGACTGAATTGTGAGATCTGGGGACCAAGATGCAAGGAAGAAGGACCTGATTGCAAGACAGAAGGACCTAAGAGAAAAATAGAATACTCCACACCATCATGGGGAGTATTTTACCAATTCGATTCGGGTCGGAGCTCCAACAAGTCAAGTAACCGCATCAAAGACCAAGAATACCAGAATTAAAAGCCCACAACAAAAATGAGCAGGATCTGAACCATATAGACCACCAATTGGCGGTCTATTTTGGCCCAAATCCGCTCAAATTTCTCCAGCACATGTATTAGAGGATGTTTAGGCTATTTTTGGTATCTGTTTAGTCCCACATCGGGGGATTGTCCCGGATTAGCTTTTTCCATGCCTATAAATAGAACTCTTCACCTCCTATTGTAATCACTCTATATTTTAAGTGGCTATTCTTCCTACTAGAAGTGAGGCCTTGAAGCACACACTAAAGTAGGAGGATGCTACTTTTAATGTGAGTCATTTTATCAATAAAGTTTTGTGTTTCTTTCATTGTTTGTTTATGCTTCTTTTATTGTTTGTGCATGTTTTAGTTTAATCGTCTTTTACTTCTAGCTTAGTTTTAATATGCTTTCTTTGCATAGTGTAATAATTAGTGTAATGTTTAGTGAGTAGTTTCATCCCCTTTGGGGGGTGGAGTAGATGTACATACATGCATTAGAGAATGGGATGAATGCTTTAATTTCAATGTGTTTATTAAACATGAATGTATGCTTGCTTGTTTAGGATAGAATTTACAACTTGATGAGTTTTGCCAAAATGATTAGACACCTCTCATGCTTGTTTAGGTTCTGAAATAAACACCTTGCATATGTAAATGTTAATCAACTAAGTTGGTGAATAGATTGATAGGTTTTGCCATAACATTTAGAGACTTCCTATGCTTGATAAACACCACCTTCATGTGCTTAAAGAATGTATTCTACACCCACCTCTTTCCTTGTGTGCACTCACTCCACCTCTTAGGGGTTTTTTCATTCCTGAAATTCCAGTATTCTTGTTTTGTTCTTAGCTTAGTTCTTATTTCATCGTTTGTTTGCTTCTTTCGCATTTCCTACTTCTTAGCGTAGTATAGAGTAGAGTAGCATAAACATCTTTCTCCCCCTATTTTTGCCACTTGATTTCGTACAAGCAAGAGGCTACTCACCTCCCTGAGGACGACCCGTACTTGCCACCGCTTCATCGCGGCCGTGCACTTGCGGTTTTAATTAAAACGTTCAACAATGACCCTATGGATAAACTGCAAGTCTGTGGTTGTGCTGACCATTAGAACTATTAGAAACTATGACTCATTCATCACGCCCCCGTCGTTCGGCTACATTTATCAAAAAAACGACACCCGTAAACCTTCTTTTCGTCTTCCTCCTTACTGCAATATCCATATTCCGGAACCCATTTCTTTTTTCTACGATCGCATCTTAGATAACAATTTGTCTGATTATCTGTTTGTGGTTTATAGGATGATAGTACCAAAAAAACCCAGCTCTGATGGCAACATGTTTCGCCCATTTTATCGTGTCATCGGTTGTTTCAAATATCTACTGAGTTACAAAAAGCTCACTGTAATCCACCCCATCACCACCGAAATCTTACAACGGAACCTGAAATAATTTGAAATAACACAACATATAAAGTTTTAAAAAAAATTGGGCGTCTGCCCAGGACACCCTCCCTATAGGGGGCGTCCTGTCCAGATGCCCCTTCCATGGGGGGAGGTATTTGGCTAGGACGCCTCCCCCATGGGAGGGGTATCTGGCCAGAATGCCCCTCCCATGGGGGAGGGAGGGTCCTAGCGAAACGCCCGAGTCGATTTTTTTGTGTAGGCTTACTTCATCGGATCCAGACGCTTTGCCTAATATTTTTGTGGTGTTGATACTGGTAGAGTGAGAAATACTGAGACAGAAGCCTTAGTCTAAGACACAAGACAAAATGAGTATTAAATGGATTGTAAAGGGCAAAACGGTAATTGGAACGAACGATTTTAGTAAAAGTCGGGCGACGTTTAATAATTCCCAAAAGAAAATGAAAAAATTACTCGCTAACACATACGACTTCAGCCAAAAGATTACGAATAACCCCATATCAACTCAGATTCCTTCAACAAATCAGATTCTTACAAACTTCTAAGAAAGGTCCCATCATCACCCCCAAATCTAGGGGTGTAACTGGGGTGGGTATTACCCGTTTACCCGCCTCATTTAATAAATGGATACGGGTACGGTTTTTGTACCTATTTAAAAATACCTCTACCCATACCCGTTTACCCATTTACTCATTTTATTATTTTATTAATATATAATATATAGTTAAAATAATAAAAACTGAGATTTTTGTTGGCAAAAGTTATTTCGAGGTTTTTTTGTGAGAAAATTGGTGATTTCTTATCATTTTGGTTTAAATCTTAATCTCAAAAACCATAAATTTAGCTCTTTTTTTTGCTTAAATCCTTCTAATCCAATAATTAGGTTCTTCCAATTTGAGTTTTATTAGCAAAAGTATCCATTTTGTTTGCAAAAATTATACCCACAAAACTCGTCATACCCATTTATTAAACGGGTATGGGATGGGTACAACAATATTTAAATGGGTATATACCTGTACCCATTTAGTTAGGCGGGTATGGGTACAAGTATGACCATACCCGACCCGTTTACACCCCTACCCAGATCACTCAATCTATGGAAGAACCAAAATAGGTACCTTGGCAGTGACATTGGAGTGATTGTGGGTTTGGTTGGGAAAACTGTGTGGACGTCAGGTTTTGTAGTTAGAGTGATGAAAGCAGAGGTTGGTTGACAGAGTGGGGTCAGACGGTGGTGGCGGAGTGGAGCGAGATGGTTACCGAAGGAAGGGATGTGTTAGAGGTGACAATCTGCGTGGGTGTCGGGTTTTGGAGTGAGAGACGAAATCAGAGAATGGTTGGTGGAGTGGAGTGAGACGGTTACTAAAGGATGGAATGCGTAAGAGGCGACTTTTAATGTTTTTGAGATGACAGGTATAAGAAATTTATTGGGTAGAGGGACCAAAAATGGGGCACTATATATTTGTGTGGATAATTATAGAGGCACTTTTTTTGGCATTAGGGGAGAAAACCAGAAGCTTAAAGAATGCCAATAATGTATTATATTAAATCTGAAGTTCATAAGACAATATACGTACAAGTATGATTGAACTTGAAGTTCATAAAATAATTAACTTGCAATATCTAGCAAGTAATTATCGTACGTATTTATTTATCACAAATGAGTGACTAAGTTTTGTATTACTTGACATAATACATGTACATAATATAGAGTGGAGATCTCCACGGGATAAAATATATTTGAGCCCAACCAACGTGAGAAGCATGGATTAGAAAATATATTATTTGTGGAAACGAAAGTAAAAGTTAGTCACTCATTACACCTCCTGAAGAGATTATTCCTGAATAATATAAACATGGTAAAATAAAAGCAGCTAGCAAATGTAACAATTTCGGGAATCCATAACAATCAAATCTTAGCGTTATGGGAAACGACTAGGATTTGATTATTATATTGCAATCAACTACGTTGATACAGGAGAGAAATATAAAATAATTAAAGTTATTGTCGACGACTAATTTGCCTTCGAAGTAGCATGCTAATTCAATAGAAAATCTAGATCCAGAAGCTATAATATTATAAGAATGCCAGAGAAGCATTCATGTCTGAAATGAATGAAAAAGACGAGCAATGTAGAATTAGACTAGCTTAATAAACATATTGTTTGGACCTGTAGTCCTGATTCCAGAAGAATGTGAATAGAAATTACATTACAATAACATGGTGGTATATTATAACGTGAGTAATGACATAAGGGTTTTTTGCATGACCCAACATCCATTATAATGTTACTCATTCTCTCGAATGTATAATATTACGTTATGTTACTCGATGAGTATGACATAAATATAGCTAAGCATGTGAGATATGTTGTGACTGCAAATTTGTAGAAGTCACTTGATAGAAAGCACATCATTTACAGACTATCTAATTTGTGTAAACAAAGATCCAATTATATATATATTATCTATATATGAGGCTAATGGGGATGTAGGAGCTCTTATAGCAAACTTGGTTGTGACACTCAAAATTAACACATTTTAAAGTTAATTTTTTAAAATCAAACATAATAGCATGTATTTTTTTCTCTTAAGCTCTAACATGTTAAAAATTTAGGTCAATCGATGTTAATTTCACCTTTCATCTAAAATGCTCATATTTGAACAACTGAAATTTATTGAAATTCGAAGTGATCGGATCAGGGTCTACGATGATCCCTGATCTGAAATTGTTACCACATGTTCCTTATCTATTGTATATACCACCCATGATCTGAAATGCAGTGTCATATCCAAGATGGTTGTAGGCCTCCTACATATACATTTTTCCTATATATATATATGTATGTATAACTAAAGAGGTTGGACTAGGATCTGAAGTCCATTTCCTAGAACGTCAAAATATATGTTGCATATAACACTAGAAATACATTCATAATGATTGTTTACAGGCATGTTAGGATTTTGTGTTATCGTGTATAGGAAAAATTGATAAAGTTTTTATTGTGTTAAGATTGAAAATAATTAAGTGACAACTCAATTGACAACATATACAATTGCAAACAAATAAACTTCTTACACGGTAGGATTGAATAAAGATAAACCTGTTGGGTCATTGAACCAAACAAGTTGGGTCGGTCCAAACGGCCTAGGACAAACTCATCTGGAGCGGGACACACTTGCATCCTGAATCGGACACACTTACGTCTCGAGCAGGATAGTCTCGTCCTGTGAGAGACAGACTCGTCTCGAACGAGATAATTGTGTCTCGAAGTGGAAAAAGTCATCCCGAACGGGACACACTTGCGTCCCTAACGGGACAAACTCGTCCTGAGCGGGTTGTTTTCAAGAACTAAAAAAAGCTGGGTTATTTTCTCCAGTTAAATAAGTAGGGTTGGGTTTTAATACAAATTAACCTGGGTCGTTCGACCAAAGAAGCTGGGACAGACTCGTCCGGAGTGAGACATAGTTGCATCCTGAACGAGACACATTTACGTCCCGAGCGAGATAGACTTGTGTCGAATGTGATAATTGCGTACCAAACTAGAAAAACTCATCCCAAACGGGACACACGTGCATCCCAAGTGGGACAAACTCGTCATGAGCAAGGCGTTTTCAAGAACTAAATAAGCTGGTTGTTTTCTTCAACTAAGCTTATGCTTAGTCGGGTTTTAATAATAAATAGCTTAAGTCATTTTCTTGAGCTAAATAAGCTAGGTCGTTTTTTAATAAATAACCTTGATTTTTTTCTTGAGATAAATAAGCTGAGTCGTTTCTTGAGCTGAATAAGTTGGGTCGTTTTGTAGAGCTAAATAAGTTGGGTCATTTTCTTGGGAAAAATAAGTTGGATTGTTTTTTAATACTAAATAAGCTGGGTTATTTTCTTGAGCTAAATAAATTGTTATTTAAGGAAGATGAGTGCAGAATGTAATCCCGCATTTTCTTTGGTACAACAAAATCATCTACGTCGGACTCAACTACTTTATGTCATGTGAAACGAAAGCAAGAGCCTTGCGTGGTATCAACTTGTCCACGTCTTTAGGAGGGAACTTCATTTGAATCTCTCTATCCTAAATCTTAACACATGCATGAACCCATTCCATTCAAGCATGAGCTGGAGTTGATCTTCGAATGCGATGTTGCTAACGGGGATCTCTTGCTCAATCCTGCAATAGATAGGTAGGAAGAAAGGCAAGTCACATTCTAAGCATAGTGCATCCTCCCGCTACAGCAACCAGAGTGTGAATGAGGGAGAAGACACCACTGACTCAAGGGACAAGGGTGTCACGACTAATAGTCATCACACTCATTGTGTCGGAGCCGATGAAGGTAAACGCAAGAATCAGTTTGGTCCTTCCGCTTACCTTATCAGTGATGGTCTATTCTCATTGACAAATATGTTCAAATAGAAGTCGATTTATAAAATCCACAACCAAATACGGAATTTGATGATTCTAGATCCGTTGGAAAGACAATTGAAATGAGCACAGATTTGTTTCTCTTACAACTTTCCAAATTTCGATGATACAAGGGTGTGTCAAGACAGACCGTATTTGGAAACTATGCAGTCGATAGATGATCAATAATTTGTGCATAACTCTCTCCTTCGATATCCAAATTATTGAGAATTGAACTTAATCCTAGGTGGCATCCTAGTCACCAGCCACATCACCTATGGAGGGTGAGTCATCTAGGAGTGGATGACTCAACAAGATGGAAGACAAAAGGTTGTAGGAAAGGAAGAGACAAATGGACTCTTCATTTTTCTATGATTTTCGTCCTATTTTATGATGCAATTTAAGTAGAGGTTGTAATGATCTTGAATGATCATCTTTATGTAGTTTATGTTATGTTTGTATTGTAGGCTAAGTTGAAGAGTCTTTGTAAGTGCCTATATAAAGCACAAGAGTTCTCCATTTGTAAACAAGACAAAAACAAGTCAAGTCAAGTGAGAAAGAAGAAAGAAAAGATGAGTTTGGTGCAAATCTCGTTTTTGTTTATGAGTCTTAAGTAGTGAGTTTTCTTCTTTCATTCGTGTCCACCAATTGAGTTGATCAAAGTATGGATCTAGTGATGGAAATAGAAGGCCCTCAGCATGGAGGAAAAGGCGAGCCAAAGCCGCGCACCATGCCCAACTTCTGAACCGCCAATTGGCGGTTTGGGACCGCTGGTTGGCGGTCCATGTGCGTCTGGTGGAGGGTGGCTTTCTGGGGTAGCTTGGTCTGGTGCTCCCCGTCTTTCTCCCATATCTAACATCTGGTATCAGACCCTCGTCTGATGGGGAGCTCAGGAATGACATCGTTTGGTCATGTATCGTTGCCTCGCCTTTCGAAGGGGAACTACGACAATTGTAGTATCCAAATGCGCGCCCTGCTCAGTGCGCATGATGCTTGGGATCTTGTGGAGAGCGGCTTCGAGGAGGAGGCCATGACGGGGTGGCAACCGTCGAACAAATCAAAGCACAAAAGGAGAGAAGAGCCAAAGACAAGAGTGCTCTCTTTCTTCTCTTCCAAGCGGTGGATGAGAGTGGCTTTGAGAAGATCGCTGAAGCGAAGACGTCGAAGGAGGCGTGGGACACCCTTGAGAAGAGCTACAAAGGTGCTGATCGAGTGAGGCAAGTACGCCTCCAAATGCTTTGAGGTGATTTCGAGGCATTGAAAATGAAGGAATCGGAAGGTGTTGCCGATTTCGTGACGAGGGTTCGCATGGAGGCGAACAAATTGAAGAGAAATGGGGAGGCATTGACTGAAGGAAGAGTGGTGGAGAAGGTGCTGCGTTCTCTCACTGAACACTTTGAAAATGTTGTGTGTGCTATCAAGGAATCAAAGGACATCGAGAAGATGACCGTCGACGACCTAGCAAGCTCATTGGAGGCACACGAGCAAAGAAAGAAGAAGAAGAAGAAGAAGAAGAAGAAGAAGAAGAAGAGGCAAAATGTCTTGGAGGAGGCGTTGCAAGTGAAGATGTCGCTTAAGGAGGAGAAACCTCGCAACGTAGATCGTGGAAGCGGTCCTGACTATGGAGGCCGTCCAAAAAAGAAGGAGGTCGAGTGCTTTAAGTGTGGGAAGCGTGATCATTTTGCGAAAGAGTGTTGGTCGCAAAAGAAGGTGGGGGAGAGCTCCAGCCGTGGCCGTGGTGATCGTGGATCAAAGAAGAAGATTGAGTGCTTCAATTGTGGGAAGCATAGACACTATGCAAGCGAATGGTTGTCAAAGAAAAGGGTGGAAGAAAACTCCAACCTTGTTGCCGTGCAAGAGAATGCTTGTGATGATGGAGTGGTTTTGCTTGCCGACCAAGGAGCCGAAACTGAACAAGAAGGTACTTGGTATCTCGATACGGGAGCAAGCAATCACATGTATGGGAATAGACACATGTTCTCATACTTGGAAGAGGGAGTGCATGGGCACGTCTCGTTTGGAGATGCATCAAAGGTGCGTGTGGAGGGGAAAGGCCACATCATGATTCAAATGAAGGATGGATCACAAAAGCTTATTTCCAACGTCTACTTTGTGCCCGATATGAAGACAAACATGCTAAGCATGGGACAACTTTTGGAGAAAGGGTTCACGATCTTGATGAAGGATCGACACATGACCGTGCGAGGACAAGATGGGTGATTGATTGCAAAGGTAGAGATGTCCAAAAATCGAATGTTTAAATTGAATATAACATGTGCTCGTGCTAGATGCTTGAATGCATGCATTGAGGGAGATTGGTTGTGGCATATGCGACTTGGACACTTGAACTTTTGTGGGCTCCAAGAAATGGCGCAAAAGGGAATGGTGCATAGTTTGCCGATGATCGAATCAAAAGAAGGATTTTGTGAAGGGTGCATGGTTGGAAATTTTCCAAGGAAGAGTTTTCCAAAACAAGCTGAATATAGAGCAAAAAAGGTGCTAGAGTTGGTACATACCGACATTTGTGGACCGATCACTCCACACTCGATTAGTAAGAATCGTTATTTCTTAACCTTTATTGATGATTTTTCACGCAAAACATGGGTGTACTTTCCGAAGGAGAAATCCGAGGCATTTTGCATATTCAAGAAGTTCAAGGCATATGTGGAGAAACAAAGTGGCAATAACATCAAGACATTGAGGTCTGATCGAGGAGGAGAGTTCACATCAACCGAGTTTAACAACTTTTGTGCGGAACATGGCATAAAACGCCATTTAACCGCTCCATACTCACCACAACAAAATGGTGTAGCCGAGAGAAAGAATAGAACCATCATGGACATGGTTCGAAGTATGTTAAAAAGCAAGAACGTGTCAAAAGAAATATGGGCCGAGGCGGTGGCTTATGCGGTGCACACGTTGAATCGTTGCAAAACTGCAAGCTTGGAGGAAGTAACTCCACAAGAAGCTTGGAGTGGCTACAAGCCTACTGTGGCACATCTGAAAGTGTTTGGGAGCGTCGCCTATGCACATGTACCAAAGGAGAAAAGAATAAAACTTGATGATAGGAGCACAAAGCTTGTGTTCATTAGCTATGATGAACGATCGAAAGCTTATAGGCTTCTCGATCCCACTAACAACAAAATTGTCATTAGCCGTGATGTGCAGGTTAACGAGGAGGTAAGATTGGACTCCAAGAGGAGATTTCAGAAGTGCCAAATGAAGAACAAGAAGAGGAGATTGCCAACCCCATTGAACATGAAACAGTTCCATCCGACAAACAAGACGAGATGAGATCAAGGAGGTTCAAGACACTTTGTGAGATCTACGAGACGACAAATGAGTTGCACATGGTGTGTCTTCTCACACAAACCAAAAGCCCTGCCAATCCGTTTGTATGTGAAGTTGCGAAATCATCTTGGGATGGTGGATGGAAGAGGATTAAGTTCAAGGAGGAGTATTGAGAATTGAACTTAATCCTAGGTGGCATCCTAGTCACCAGCCACATCACCTATGGAGGGTGAGTCATCTAGGAGTTCATGACCCAACAAGATGGAAGACAAAAGGTTGTAAGAAAGGAAGAGACAAAGGGACTCGTCATTTTCTATGATTTTCGTCCTATTTTATCATGCAATTTAAGTAGAGGTTGTAATGATCTTGAATGATCATCTTTATGTAGTTTATGTTATGTTTGTATTGTTGGCTAAGTTGAAGAGTCTTTGTAAGTGCCTATATAAAGCACAAGAGTTCTCCATTTGTAAACAAGCCCAAAACAAGTCAAGTCAAGTGACAAAGAAAAAAGAAAAGATGAGTTTGGTGCAAATCTCGTTTTTGTTTATGAGTGTTAAGTAGTGAGTTTTCTTCTTTCATTCGTGTCCACCAATTGAGTAGATCAAAGTATGAATCTAGTGATGGAAATAGAAGGCCCTCAGCATGGAGGACAAGGCGAGCCAAAGCCGCGCACCAAGCGCAACTTCTGAACTGCTGGTTGGCGGTCCATGTGCGTCTGGTGGAGGGTGGCTTTCTGGGGTGGCTTGGTCTGGTGCTCCCCGTCTTTCTACCGCATCTACCACAAATAAGCCGATTCAAGACTCGTTACAAAGACGATGTCGAGAAGAAAAAACTTTCATAATTAGGAACCTAATGAGCTTATAAAGAGCTCGTGGAATACTGCAGATTTGAGAGAACGGAAAACAAGTTGGGTCATTTTTTCCACCAAATGAGCTCAATCATTTTTTCCACCAAAAGAGTTGTTACGCACTAGTGTTGCACGGGTTGTTTTGTGAAACGACAAAAGTCGTTTGGTTAAACAAGATGGCTTGTTGGTCAAACAACCCAAGTTGTTTATTTGTGAAATGACCGAGGTTGTTTCGTGAAACGCCCCGGGTTGTTTCGACCGGACAACCCAGTTTGTTGTGTCAAACGAGCCAACTTATTTGGTGATTTTTACAACTCGTATACAACCTAGAGCCTAGAGGTGGGGGGTTGTTCCTCGGTGGAGTTGGGATCGTCTTAGGGTGGGAGTTGGGGATTTTGTGGTTGATTAAAGCATTTGATGGGTTTTTCGTTTGGAGGTCATGGGGTATTTTGGACTTACAAAGTTGAGATGCATCAAAAAATATTAAATGTATGGCCTTAAAAAAACTTACAGTGATTGGTCCTATGAAACATTTGGCCACTATGCTTTTGCCTTTTATTTTCCCTTATTAATTTGTTATACATGTGTACTATTTTCTTCTTATAGTTGGCCACATATGTACCCTATTATAAATATTATTATTTAAATCCCATAATGATCTTCTATTCCCAACTTGTTACTATATGAAGAAAAAAATCAATCCTCCACGTAACATATAATCAGTTATATTGATCTTTGTGTGTGGTAGAACATAACTATAATCTCTTCTTAAAGGGTTATGTAATATTTTTACATGAGGTGATCACTCAAATTTCCATTTCTTATTTCATTCCAAGCGATCTTGAAGTCTTGAACATTTAAATAACTAATCTTGTCTATTTCGTTTGGCATTGTTATCTGATACCAGGCATTACATGCCCTTGAAATTTTTGTAACGCCCCGATACAGCGGAAAATTTAAAACTTTAAACAGATAAAGAATCAACATTGGGATCGTCACCAAACCACGAGTATATATATAATATGGTAAACTGTACAATACAAGGGTCAAGGATGATTACAACCCAACACAAAAGATATACAACACATGTACAAGGGAAAATCATCCACCTCAAAGAACAAAAGAGACAGGATCTGGTCTGGGTGCTCCTGCCCGCAGTCACCACCTCCTACTGACGTGCACGACCTGACATAAAACATGAATATGCCTGAGTTTCCCGAGAGGAAACCCCGTATGCCAAACCCCTAAAATATGAACAGAATATGCGTAATGAAACATGAAATGAAAATGCAGTAAAACATATCCATCTCCCGTGCACACCAGGCACAGCCGGAACACATCGGCCTCGGGTCTCAAGGGTCCTCTCACCCCAACCCCTCAATCACACGTGCACACAAGGCACCCGCTCCTCAGAGCCACAACAACCACGTGCACACACGGCACCCGCTCCTCAGAGCCACAACAACAACGTGCACACACGGCACCGCTCCTCAGAGCCACAACAACAACGTGCACACACGGCACTGCTCCTCAGAGCCACAACAACAACCCTCCTCTCAGGCCGGCAATGTCTGTACCGTCGCCCCAAAAAAGGCCGGAGACCCGTTGCCCTCGAGGCGGATCCAACAACACACGGCACAAGCATCCGTATGCAAAACAGTGCCCAAACGGTCGAACGGAAGAACCCACACGGTCGACCGAACACCACAACTATTCCTCAGAAAAACCGAAATAACGTCCAACCGGTCGACCGACTCTCAAATCACGGTCGACCGAAATCCAACAGGGAAAATCCTCTCTTGCTCAAAAAGCACCAACGGTCGAACGACCCTCAGATCACGGTCGACCGAAAACACCCAGTAGAAAACCCCAACAAAACCATACTTCACGGTCGACCGAAACCAAACTCCCGGTCGACCGGCCAATAAGTTAACTTAAGCGTCGGTCGAATGAAGTCAACGAGCGGTCGACCATTTAGATGGTCAACTCCCCCAACCGACCTACAACAGTGCTTTCGGTCGACCGGCAAAAGGGGACCCGTTCGACCAAAAACACCCAGAGCCTTAATCCCCTGGTAAAACGCACCACCGGTCGACCACTCGAAGAGTATCGTTCGACCGGTGCAAGGGTTTTCGCCCGATTTACACTACGACCGGTCGACCGTGCCATCCCGCCGGTCGACCGTTGCAGAGAAGAAAAGCTGCTGCAAGGTTCTCGACGAGCCTTCCGGCCTACCGTCGGCCACACCAACCCTCACAAAGGCTAAAAGGAGGATTACACTAAAGCTTGACATACCTTAAGGCTTGAAGAAGCCTTTGAAGAATCCTGGCGAGCGCTTCCTCGCAAATCTCTTCTCCACCGACGAACTCCTCGAACGCGATCACCTCAACTCCGGCGATCACCTGAGCTCCTCCGCGTGCCGTCGATCTCACCTCACGGCCTTCCCCAAGCTGGATCAGAAAAGGGTCGAGAGAGGGAGACGTGAGAGAGAAACGAGTGAGAGAGTGAGAGACAAGTGAGAGAGAGAGAAGAGTTATCCAACCTTTTATACATCTCCTCCTTCAATCTCCACCATCCACCACCTCAACTCCCAATCAATCGCAGCCCTCAATCTCCACCTCCTCCAATCCTCCACCTAAAACACAATCAACCCATTAATCAAGGGTTAGGATGTAACAATTTTACTCTCAGAGGAAAGCCGAAGAGTTGATCTTCGATAGACTGCTCGACTTAAAAATGCCACCATTGTTGTTCTTGGTCCAGAGCTCTCTATTTTGACAACCCTTATTTCGCCAATTCAAGTACACGTAGAAGCGATGAACCAAATTCTCTTTGGTGTCGGCCACACGTAGGACACACCACATACCACTATCGCGTTTTGGAAATAGAGGTTCTTCTTTCTCACATGGATTGAAGAAATGGAAGAGAACCTTGAACCCAATATTTGGAGAGAATGAAGAAGAGAAATAGGAAAGGTGAAAACTAGGGTTTGGAGGGAGGCAATCTCACGTTTGCTTAAAAGGGGAAGTGAAGGGTAAATTGGGATTTTTTTAGTGATTTCAAAAAATTAACTACGTTAAGACACTAAGTCAAAAGAAGAGTGGCTTTTGATGAACTAACATATTTGTGTGGAACAAATTGAAGACATCAAAATTTGAGAGAGGCAAAGTAATACATTAGTACATTTGAGGGGCGCAAAGTGGAATTTTCCCTACATTTTTTACGTCCTGAATATAAAATTGGTATGTTCTCCCAATTATAAAAAAAATGAAAACCAATACCACACAATTAAATTGATAATTTTCCTTTCTTTTATTTAATAATACTAAATAATATTACAAAGGACGTACAACAAATAAATTTATTCACGTTTATAATTTTTGCATTTGTTATTTATTCTAAAATATATTTTAATATCAATTGAAAATTAATAGAGAGGATTTGTAAAATGTTCTTGTCATTGGAGTATTTATTAGATATTTAAATGTTTTATTACGATTACAAAAAAATCAATCTTGAAGTCCATGCCGTGCTAAATTGGTTCAGTGGGAAAACTAAACCGAGTTGGATTGGTCGGTCTGGTCCAAACAGGATCGGATCCACTCCCATTCAGAAAATTTCCAAACTTTGAGGTTCAACTCATGTCGAACTTATTGTTATTATAGTTCTAGAGTTTCAAAGTAAACACGAATTAGCCAAACATAAGTTATTTGAATAAATAAAATAACAAATTAGAAAAATCCAAATACATTTTTTAATGTTTTTTTAAGAATTGATACTACTGAATTTTCTTATTAGAGAAATGAAATTTATATGATTTTTAATTGTTTATGTTATGATCCATATTACAACTAAAGTCATAAAGTGAGGGAATTACTATTTGTCACCGGAAAACTACTTAAATCGTCTCAACAAATACCATTTTGCTCTTCACAATTTACTTAATACTTATTTCGTCATGTCTCTTAAAATTAGGTTTCTGCGTGAGTTTTCCTCACTTTCTCAGTACCAACACCACGAAAATGTCTGGCGAAGCACCTAGATCTAGTGAGGTGAGTTGAGATTTTTTTTCTGTCCCAGGCACCTGTCTCAGTCGTCGACCTCAAGGAGGGGGCGTCCTATCCAAACGCCCCCCTCATTGGGGGTGGTGGCTTGGAAAGACGCCCCGTCCATGGGTCAAACGTCTCTCGAAGTCGCTATCCCCAAGGTGAGGACGTCTTGGAGGGGACGTCCTAGCCAGACACCCCCTTTTTTAAAATTTATTTATGTTGTGTTATTTTAAATTATTTCAGATTCCGTTGCAAGATTTCGGTGGTGATGGAGAAGATTACAATGAGTTTTTGTTAGTACACAACTATTTTCAACAATCGAGGACGCGAGTAAATGGGCAAAACAAGTTGCTATTGGAGTCGTATTTTTTTGGTTATATCATCCTACAAATCAAAAGCAGATAATCGGATGGATTTTTATCTGAGATCCGATTGTAGAAATGAATTGAGTTCTCGTGATATGGATATTGTACTATGGAAGAACACGAAAAGAAAGGGTTGTGGTTGTCGTTTTTTGATAAAGGTGGTCGAGCGACGGGATCGTGATGGATGGGTCGTAGTTTCTAATAGTACTCATGGGCAGCACAACCACAGACTTGCAATTTATCCAGAGGGTCACCGACAGATCAACAGTCTTAGTCCTGGGGCAAAGAAAATTGTTCGTGATGTGACTGAGGCACATGCGAGGCCACGTAACATTTAGTTGGCAGTAAAGGAGAAATTCCCAGAGGATAATACCAATCAGAGACACATTTATAACTTCAGAGAGTACATGAGGAGGACGAAATCTGAACACAGGAATCCCGCTCAGAAGTTTCTGAATTAGGTAGTGTACTATCAATACTTACATTAGATTATGGCGGATCAAGAAACTAATGTCATCACTCACGCATTTTTGGCACATCCGACGTCACTTCAGTTGTTGCGCACATACCCTTTTGTAATCTGCACGGATTTGACATACAAAATAAACAAGTAAAAGATGACTTTGTTCGAGATGGTTGGGTGACTCTTACAAACATGAACTTCCTCGTCGGCTATGCGATTATGAAGGATGAGACAGAGTCTGGTTACCAGTAGGTGTTCGAGAAGTTGCGAGATCTGTTATTGGATACTGTCAGCCCGACTGCAATAATAACGGATCAGGAGTTAGGCCTGATGCGACCAGTGGGAGAGGTTTTTTCTAAGTCTGCTCATTTACTTTGCACCTGGCATATCAACAAAGACGTGTACAACTACGCACCCCATGTATTCGGCAAGAACAATAAGCTTGCAGAGAAATTGAAGTGTGAAAAGTGGAGGAAAGTCATGTTTTCTGCTTGACAAACCGAGTATGATAGAGCAGTCCGTAATCTGGAAGATACTTTTCACTCTTGCCCTGTTATGACAGAGTATCTAGAAGACATGTGGCTAGTGCATAAAGAAAAGTTTGTGTTGAATTGGACGAACAAAGTCCTTCATTTCGGCAACACTACGAACTGTAGGGTTGAAAGTGCTCATTCGGCTCTGAAAGAGTGGATCACTACATCGACTGCAGCTCTGGACACTCTTTTCGACAACGTGAACGCGGCTATTGAAATGCAACTGACGAATATTCGGAACTTTCTTGAAGAGTCGAGAAGTCGAAATTTGACTAACTACATGAGTGCTTTGTATCAACATATAAATGGTCGAGTTTCACATCACTGCTTGTCATTATTGAGTTAGGAGTTGAAGAGAATGCAAGACATAAACAATCAAGTTGAATATCACTGCGAGTGCGCTTTTCTGACAACACATGTGATTCATTGTGCATGTACCATGCACGGTTGTACTGAGTCAGGTGAAGGAGTTTATTCAGAGAAGATTCATCCATTCTGGAAAACACTTGTCATTGGAGAAGGAGTCCAGATGCCAGAGTTTGTGGATCAGTCAGCACAAGCACGAATAGAAAGGAGTCGTCCCTCCCTCTTATCCTCGGTCCGGATAGCCCACATATGCAAACGAGGATGACCATCCTCAATGATCTTCCGCTCCTGATGCGGGCGGAAAGCAGGAAAATACTCATATATCCAAGCCTGCTGCAAGCGTAAGACAACCAGTAACGCCAGAACAATCAGCACGGCTCGTTATCCCCAACTGGCGATACAAATATGCCAACGTCGCCGACCCCCATGAGTATTGACCAATGGTATCTGACTCTGCAATCGCTCTTGTCGACAAACAAGACGCAGCGTAGCAGTAAGAAGTGATAGGCAGTCATCTGCGTATTCTCAGTCCGTGGTGGTCGTCCCCATCTGCAACAGTTGTCAACATCGTCAATGTCAACACCACCGCCACTCCAAAATGAGCTATCCCTCCTAAGACCATCGACGTTGACCGTGAGCAACTTTGATACATAAATCTTCAGCTCAGGCGTCGATGCCTGAGCACTGACCATACGACCCTCAATAGGAATGTGAAGAATCTGGAAGACGTCATGCAACATGATCGTCATCTCTTCGAAAGGCAAGTGGAAAGAGTTGGTGTCAGGCTGCCACCGCTCACAAACGCAGAAATCAACAGCATGTCAAGGCACGGAAATATGTTGTAAGGCAAGTGATCCAATCCACTATCAGTAATGGTCATCGTCATATCATCACTCATAACTGAACGCCAAGCCTGCAATGTAGTACATGCTCTGTGCCGATTATGACACTTTAGAACCTTCCGATCCTCACCCTCCCAAATGCGTCTGGCGATGTAGCCTCCGAAACGCGGAATGACGCTGCCTTCTAAAGGACCACCGGACATCACACCAGTCACGATCCAAGAATCGTCCTCAACCCTCTTCATCTTCTGAGCTCGGACGTCTGCAGTGCACGAACTCGAATCAACATTCGCAAACCGTCCACCTCTATCCTTCCGAACGACCCACTCAGCAGAAGAAGAACTACCATGTTGCCCCCGTCCTCCACCATACTGTTGCCTCGCCTCCCCCTGCGGCTCCAACCCATACTGACCCCCATCGTCACTCTCACCGTGACTCTCCACCTCATCTGAATCATCCTTGTCATCGAAAGAATCCTCACTTGTCTGACGACAACGTAAAATATCTCTCTCCCTCCTAACCGAAGCAGATATACCCAGTGTACGTCGATGACGAGGACCTTACTCATCATCTAAACTATATACAGCGCGTAAGGGATTAATTTAACTAATTATAATCAATTTAATTAATGATTATAACTAATTATAATCAATTTAATTAACGATTATAACTAATTATAATCAATTTAATTAACGATTATAACTAATTATAATCAATTTAATTAACGATTATAACTAATTAATCAATTTAACTAATTACTCAATCAATTTAACTAATTATTAACTTAATAATCAATTTAATTAACAATTATAACAAATTATAATCAATATAACTAATAAAAACAATTATCTAATAAAAAAAGGGAGGGCGTCTATCGGAGACGCCCCTTCCCAGGGGGCCGTCCCTATAGACGCCCACCCGTTGGGGTCAGGCGTCCATGGGATCCGCCTCCCCCCAAGCGGGACGGCTCCCGAGGACGCTCGACCCTAAAAAAATTAAACTAAATGGGACATTTTACCAGATTCGAGTACGCCGGGGTGTCCATTGGCTCCTTTCCTGGCCTCCGAGACATTCTTCCTGATGATTTTGAGAGGAGATGAAGAGAGAGTGGTAGTAGGAGAGTGAAATGAAGAGTTATATAAGTAGAAAGGTGAGAGGGCAAAATGATAATTTGCACGAGCGATTTATGTAGTTTTCCGGTGATGAATAGCAATTCAGTAAAGTGATGATGGAATTTTACACTATAAGTCATCTAGTGTGGATCAATTACAAGTCTCAAAGAATTTATTAATGCAATAGTAGACTTGGCTTCATCTTGACTATCTATTCAAGATGGATAGTCATGTTGTCCGGTTCTCCAAGATTTTGATTAGATCCTAGTCCGTGTGGGTCTCTCTGTGGTTGAAAAAGCAATATAGAGCCCATTTGGATACATGATTGCCAATAGTAATTTGCCCAGCAAACCACTCTTCACACGTAAAGCCAACCAAACATCACAGATTCCTAAACAGTGATGGGTGTTTTGGAAACCGGGTTTTCTAAAATTAACACGTGAAACGAAAAATCGTAGGGGGTGAGTTTTTCTCGGTTTATGGTGAGACCCACGCAAAAAGAGTAGGTGAATTCCCATCGAAGATAAATATATTACATTTTTTGTCATCCTCACTTTACCAATACTGCCCTCGTACAATTGTATTAATGTCATGCCAAATCCCTAGATTTTATATACCCTAACCATTTGTCTTTCGTCCTATCCAGCGAATGCAGCCACCACCGACGTTGAAATTGCCTCAAGCCACACCTACCGACCCCATCTCAAACCCGATCTACGTGAAGATCAAACGAAGTTGTTCCCTCTCCCCAGTCGCGACGTTGTAGTCTGTCGCCAGACATGTGCCTCTCGCGGAGCCTTAAACCATCCACAATTGGAATGCAGCGTCATCTTCCTTTGGAAGGTATGTCCGGTTGTGGTGGCCGACTTGGGTATTCTTCTCCAACCACAACTATATTGTTTTTGTGAATAATTTTTCATGCAAAATTCCTTCAATTTCATGTTTGTAATTATTATTGTCAGTACCCCATTTCCAATTACACGTTCAATTGAGGTTCCAATGAAGTGTTATTGTTTTTCCCAAATCCGATCAATGGCAGATGAAATCCGATATATGGCTGATGAAGTGGTATTTTGAATTTATTAGTAGTTGGGATTTGCATTTCCATAATTACTACTGCATTATCCAATTTCTGGGAAATCGATTTGGGGCCAGGGTTTTTAAAATAAAAATCTTCGTTTGGAGAGCGTTATTTCCACAAACCATTGGTGGGTAGGATGTTTTAACCTAAGAGCTTTCTTCCTTATGTTTTAGGACTGCTACAAATAAACATGTGACATTGGAGTTGTAGTGTGGTTGTCGTATTATAGTGGTATCCGCATAATGGTTGCTACGATGGTTGTCGCATGCACTTATCTACCTTCCTTAGTCTGTGTGATACTTTGAAATGCCGACAACTTTTAAGAGCTACAAGACATGTATCGGTCGAAGAACAACTTCACATGTTTTATGGGCATTAGGACACGCACATGTTAATAAGGTTGTTCAGGATGAGTTCCAGCACTCTGGAGAAACAGTGAGTCAACATTTCAATGTGGTCCTCGATACACTTATAGTGTGGGTAGCTGATATTATAAAGGTTAAGCATAGTTTGGAAGACATTCCCGATCAAATTAAGACTCAGTCTTGTGGAAAGTTTTTCCCTTATTTTATGAATTGTGCTGGGCCAATAGATGGCACCCATGTTGATGTTTATTTTCCAAAGAAAAAACAACCGCGATATCTTTGTGGGTGGGACCCAAGTCACACCACTGATAATGTGTTGGGGTCTTTGACTTCGACGTGTGGTTCACCTTTGCAATTGTGGGATGGGAAGGCAGTGCACATGATAATTGAATCCTTAATGAAGCAATATACGACCAAAACAAGAATTTCCATATGCCTCCTAACGGTAAATTTAAAATCTTAGGTTTTTCAAGACTTTGAACTCAAACTCAAATAGTAAATTTTATTGTTTTTGGTGGTTGGGCAGATAAATATTACCTTGTCGATACTGGGTACCGCAACCGTAACGGCTTTCTGGCACCTTACCGTAATACGAGGTACAACCGCAGTGATTTCTAGTGTTCTCAACTTAGAGGGAAGGAAGAGAACATTCAATCAAATGCACTCATCATTACAGAATGTCATAGAGCGTGCTTTTGGGGTGTTAAAAATGCAGTGGGCACTCCTACGGAAAATGGGACCTTACAGCCTAGAAAAGCAAGCTAGAATTGTGATAGTGGCGATGACAATGCACAATTATATTACAGACGAGTGGAATGAAGAACTTGTCCAACACTATAACGACATAGTGATAGTAGATTCCACACCAGGAAGGGTGGCCAACCACATGAATGGGGAAGGAAGCGACGAATCAACTATGGTCTTTGTTAGAGACCAGATACGGGATGCAATTGCCGATGCTAGGATTAATTAGTGTGAAATTGGCTGAATATCGTTTCTTAGTAAACTTATCATTACTTTTTATTTATCATGTGTACTTGTTGAATATATTTATCTCAACATCCTTAAATATCATTTCTGTTAAGTGCAACATTTTTTAAAATAACATCGACTTGCAGAGTTGAGGGGCCAACATAGCAATGGGGAATCAACTGAAGCAGTGGTACCGATAGAAGTCAGGGGTGCTTTGGATGATATGAACTATCATTAGATGAGGAGTACCTATCTGCACAACCTAGCAACTAATACCTACAAGGAGGTGAATAGACAAATGTAAGAGGTTCCTCCACCCAATCTGTGCAACCTAGACCATGAGAGATTGTTCTCCCACCAACCACGAAGGCCAAGAAAGCCAATTAGACACCAAGACGACATGAATTATGGGTTCGTTTGGTAATGCGGGAGGTTAATAATGGTATTAAGCCTCGAACAGTTCTGACTAATGAGGGGGAGAAAATCTTGTTCGAAACTTCCATACTGAAAGTGGAATATACTACACCTGGGATCAACACAAGAACTGTTGGGAGAATACGAAGAAAGAATACTACACTTGGAGGTGGTTGAAGGCACAAACCGGGAAGGGATGGGATCCTGATCTTGGGACAATGCAAATGGACGATAGTTGGTGGAAAGAAAACGTGACTGTAAGCCCTATGTAGGCCATATATTTATGCTCATTTATACGTATGAAGATTAAACAATGGACCATTTGATTTAGTTGTAATTTTGTATGCATGCTCACTTCAATTAAGAAAAAATCAAGCACGAACCTTTGTCATTTGTAGATGAGTTGGATGTGATGCATATTTGCAGGGTCGATGGTAGATGGAAGTTTACAAGTTAATGTGGCATTGGGTGGTTCTAGAGGCCACCTTAATTCAAGGCATTTTGTGTCATCTCACTACAGCCATCGTTCTGGAAGTAACTATGTCAATGCCAGAGATATGCGAATTCCAGGGAGCAAGAGGGTGAGAACAGTGCAGATAAGCCAACAACCAACCCAAAGTTGATGGGGTTAAGCGTAAAAAATGAATACCACCTTTTACCCAAGTTTTGAGTGACGGGATTTCTTTAGTGGTGAATGAACTAAAATAGAGGAAGACCATGCTTAGCCATCGATTCAATCAATGCTCAGTAGTACAATGCCTGGATCTTGCTCGAAGTGTGGTCTGACACCTGGGACGGAAGGGTGGGTTTGTGCGGGACATAAATTCGAAATTAGCTCTAAAAGAGAAGTGTTTGTGGCCCTAGGTGACCCTTCTAGTAGGAAAATTTGGTTATGCAAGGAGTTGGGTATTACTTTGTAACTTCCTACTTTGTCTGTCTTCAAGCTATTGTTAAATTTTATGTGACATTGACTGGGTAATAAGAACCTTACGAAGTTTTTTAAATTTATGTCACTTGGAACCTTCCCAGCTGTAGGAATGCTTTAAAATGATTCGTTATTTCTTTTAAGATGAATCGCTATTTAACAAACAACCACGACTATTTATTTTAGAACATAAACTTCCTATAACATAGGAGGAACACTGCTAGTTGCAAGTATTCCACCAAGGAGGTAATCAAATAAATAGACTAAATACAAAGATGATTATCTAATACAATCAGACAAATTCCTGGACAAACAGACTTTCTAGACAAGACTTCCTCTGGATGCTGGACTCCTAGATTTTGGACCATACTCAATCCAGAAAGTCTGATGATTCTAGACGTTGGATTCTGGACCATACTCAGCCCAGAAGGTCCGATGAATCTAGACGCTGGATTCTAGACGAGTCTAATGATTGTGGACCAAATTCTTCATTGCTCTGTGAATTTTGGTCTACTGCACCCTTGCTGACTATGATACTAGCTAAGTTTAAAAAATGGAGGTGGCCATTGCTGTATAGACAAGTTCTGCATGTCTTAATAAACACACCAGCCATGTTCTTCACATGTTGGTTATGCTCATACGAAGCATAATAAACTGGATTAAATCAAAGTTGACTAGATAAACCTCAACAAGCATTAAATGCCCATGGGTGTTCAGTGGAGCAACAACGTAAATGCATTGTTTTCTCCAACCCCTACAAAAATAAGTTCATCACCAACAAATACTTATTACATTTGTCCAGTACAATATCACACTACAACAAGATCGACCCTCCCAACACTGCTAGTATATTACTAATAACGTACCCGCAAAATGGCTGCTCTACTTTGGATGCTCCTGCCACTGTTTAGGTGTTGCATGAAGATGTGTCTGAGTGCAAGTACCACATAAGCGAATTGCTGGAATCCCAAATGCTTCGTCCTGGGTCGAGGTCGTCTAGATCTCCTGTGGAGTATCGACCATCGAGAGAATTCATGTGATCCGACCTCGTCTAGATCTCCTGTGGAGTATCCACCATCGGGAGAGAATTCATGTGTTCCGACATCGAAAGTGGTTGTGCTAGTAATCAGAAATGTTTCTCCATCTAATGGAGAATCTACTTGTTGATTGAATACTGCAAATTTATATATTATGGGCTTACTTCAGTGGTTTAAATCAATGAAAATGTTCAATGGGGTGCAACAAATATAACGTTACGAAATTACTTGGATTGAAGGACGTCAATAAATGGTAGATGACAATTACAATTCATGAGACAAATCAAGAACACCACTACAATCAAATAAATAACCTTCATAAGTCCATATATCTTTCATTAAACTAGTATCCTCCAAGAACTATGATTGACATCATATCATGCA
Organism: Triglochin maritima; assembly: GCA_963682175.1. Classification (NCBI taxonomy): domain Eukaryota; kingdom Viridiplantae; phylum Streptophyta; class Magnoliopsida; order Alismatales; family Juncaginaceae; genus Triglochin; species Triglochin maritima. The sequence continues at coordinate 21,017,055 of OY821770.1, forward strand.
TATATTTGTATCTTATATCCTTTATTCTTAGCCTAAGCAATGCTACGTAATGAGTTCTATGTTTAAGTTTTAGGAATAAACAGGTTTGAGAAGAAAAGACCATAAAAGGACTTACAAGCAAGAAAAATGACTGAATTGCCGGACTTATGGACTGAGATGCAAGAGAGAAGGACTTGGATGTAAACCAAAAGAATCAATGAGCAAATCAAGAAGCTTCACACCATCATGAGGAGTAGTTTGGCAATTAGATCCGGGCCCAAACATCCACAACCAAATCGGATTCATCAAAAATCAAGAAATCAAGCTAGAAACAAACCACAAAGATCCAGACTCAATCCAAGACATATGGACTGCCAATTGGTGGTCCAAATGTGCCTAAAATGTTCACAATTTAGTCGGGTCGTTGTTTATGTTGTTTTATGTCCATTTATATTATGATTTTAGTCTCATACTGGGGGATTGTCCCCGATTGCCTTTTTCTATGACTATAAATAGAACCCTTCCTTCTCCTTTGTATTTACCCATTGCTTGGTGACATTCTCTCTACTTGGAGTAAAAGCCTTGAAGCAAAAACTCAAGGTGGAGAAGAATGTCACTTGTAATGTGATTCATGTAAATAAAATAATTCTTCATAATTTTGTTAGTTTTATATTGTCTTTATTTTGATGCTTGATTGTTTAGTTTGTTTTGTTTTCTTTATAGTAGTATAAATAGAATGTCTTCTTTTCTTCATGTAGTTTATTGTTTAATGTGTGAGTAGTTTCATCACCCTTTGGGGGTGGAGTTGATGTTTATACATATTATGTAGATGGAATGAATGCTAAATATTATTGTATGTGAGAAATGTTGGTATGCTTGTTTGAATTAAAGAGAATACTTAACTTGATGGTTTCTGCCATAATGTTTAGGTACATTTCATGCTTGTTTAGATTCTTAATAACAAACTTGGCATGCTCATATTAATCACCTAGGTTAGTGCTTTGAATGATAGGTCTTGCCATTAGGTACTTCTTATGCATAACAAACACTAACTACACTTGAGCTTATTGTATGCATTCACCACACTTATTTCATGTGTACACATACTCCACCCCTTAGGGGTTTTCCATTCCTGATTTCTATCTTCTTCTATTAGTCACTTAGTTTCATTTCTTCTCTCGCTTTCATTTCCTTCTTTGTTGCTTACTCGTTTAGTGTAGTTTAGTTTAATCAATCTCTTCTCCCCTTTGTTTCCCACTCGCCTTTGAACTAACCAAAGTCGACACACCTCCCTAAAGATCGACCCGTATTTGTCACCGCTAACGCGGCCGTGCATTTGCGGTTTATTATAACTGATTCAATCACACTACATAACCACATCCCAAAAACTACATTCGACGTTTCAATTTTACTGACATTACTGATATTATAACCAAAAGAAACTACGTAAGAGTAAACCGATGTGGTAATATGGTATGGCCAGTTCACACTACCAATATGTTATGGTAACACAAAACACCATAGCAACACGATACTAGTCAGCTAACTATTCCAAAACAAGTTTGCAATTTTCTATGCTAGTAATACTTATCCCACTCAGACTTCGGAGTGGAGGTCAAGCATGGTGAGGGGTCATGCTCCATCTTTGGTACGGGGGGAAAATACCATTTTGGCAAGTATGGTTGCTCAAAAATAGTTCAATCCCATGCCCAGTTTGAATGAATGGAGGACGACCGGTAGACGGTGTTTCTGCAAAGCATACGCACCGTATTTTGGACAATAGTGTTCCTGAAACGCTGGGTGCGGTGGGGGAGTAGTCGTAGGTGGTCCTTACATGTACATCACAACAAGGACAACTATTATTCAAAGTAATACACGCAAATTTATATCTATGCTAATAAACAACATTATGTAAATGCATGGCCTTTAGGAATGCAAGGAGGTTATAAGATTAGGAAAATGTATACCGAGTTGCGCACGGGTGAGGTCCTCGATCATCCTCTCTAGCCCGGCGACGCGGTTATCAAAAGAACACATGAGTGTCACCAGTGCATCGACTTTCTGGATGACGTCTGCTTGGGGTCCCGATTGTGATGAAGCTGGTTCGAACAAAACAAACAGGCAAATACCATGTGTCTGACCGTTAAAAAACACAACACCTTTACCGAGTCAATGAATGATGTCCAATTGCAAATATGTGTAAAAAAAAATATAACGTGGCGTTTTAGATCAACTCTCGCTCATGTCCGACGCACTGCACTCCCAGCGAATTTGCACCACCCCGTTGACCAACCCGACATACAAATTGTTGGCATAGTAACCATAGTAACATTTCGGAACCTGCGAAGGTACGTCATTTTCACCGGTGAGGGCCATGCTGTTAGTCTTCCTTGACGGGGTGGGTTGAGTTTCTTATGGCTTCGGAATAAGTGGGGGAGGAGAAGGGAATGGGATTGCAAGGAGAGTTAAGGACATTTGGGAGATGAAAGAACGTCCAGGGTATTAAGGTAAAAAACCTTGCTAAGACACACCCCATCCCAGTTACCCTGTTTTTGCACGCAAACACTCATACACCGTGTTTGCCCAAAATGAGTTTTCAAATGTCAAATCATTTAATCAGTTTCTTTAAGAAACTGATTATGAAAACCATGTTGCTAAATGGAGCCATAATGTGTACATTCGTCCTGTACCAATGTTTTGACAGTCATTCGAGAGATTGTCTTCTGTTTCTTTGTTGTTTGGACGTGTACGTACTCTTGTGCAGGGGCGGATCCAGAAATTATTTTTGGGTGGGGCAGACTGTCTTCACGTTGTCGAATTTTTTTGGAGGATCCACAATTTTAAGACGATATTTTAAATAAATAAATAAAATAAAAAATTGAATATATTCTTCCTATTTTAAACATTTTTCCAAACCTGAATACATTAAAATTCAAACATCCTAAAGAAATTTTCACTACCATAAAACACAACACATTAGTTAAATTGATTTTATTCTCACAACTCAAAATCCAATATCCAAACACAAAGTAAGCGGTTTGGGAAGATTTATTGACTATGTTTGTTCTTAAGTTTAAATCGATAAAATCTATACAAATAGAGGGAACAAAATAGTGTATAAGTATAACCTAAAATTATAATAAAAGAATTTTGTAATAATTGTTACTATTTATGTTCATTGTTATTTTCGTTCATGGGATTGCAGACTTTAAATTTATTATTCATTCTATGACTCTTATGTATGAAATGACCTTGATGAATAAGTTTCCTATAAATGCTAGTTTATTTTAAGTTTTCATTCCATTTTCAGCCAACAAACGAACTCGACAGTATTAAAGTAAGATATAACATGTCAATAAACATAATTGTACTTGGAAAGTAATATTGCACATCGTAATAAAAAAAGTCAAATCTCAAACGTCCACAGCACCTAGCTAAAATCTATACAATGTTTATTTTTCAACTAAAAATTTATCAAACTTACACAACAATGCAAGTCCAAAAGATCATAGCGTATCTTCTGAATGTAGTTGTTCAAAAGAGCTTCAAAGTTCTCAAACCGTATCAAATTGACTCTAAAATCAATTGTTGTCAAAATATTATCTTAACTCCTCCTAAATATCAAATTAAACGAAACAATTATACCACAAACTTCAAGATACTACACCTAAATCTATGGTATTGAATAAAAATAAAAAAATTGGGAATTTTTTTCCAAAATCTGGGTGGGGCAGTTGCCCCCACCTGCCCTGTGTGTGGCTCCACCACTACTCTTGTGGTGTTTTATCTAGACAAATTATATTCAATTTGTTGTGCTAATTTTGCTATAAATATTTTCGTAATCATTTTCAAGTATCTAAGTTGATATAATGGTGCATCCACCCAGAGAGATTCCTCTCTGGATGATGATTGTAGTTGGACGGCTATCACTTTTAAGGGATTCGATCATAATGACATCCGAAAAAGAATATCCCTACTGTTCATAGATGTGCGTGACAAGTAGATATTAATCATATTATTAGTACTATATTTTTTTGAGAATAGGTGTCGATTTGTAGCATAAAAAAGGTTCAAAGCGAGTCGTTTATGTTGTAACCACATATCAACTCACGAAAGGAGTACAGATCATCAAGGATAACTTTTGTCACAGGCAAGGATGATAAGCAAATAAAAGCTGCTATACCCGAGTAGAAAGAAGAAGAGGCTCGTCAACTTGCAGCCGAAGATTAGCCTTCAAGACTGCGGTCGTCCGCTTCATCCCTATGCACTTAGCAGATTCAATGGGGATAATGTCATCATTGTCACATTGAGAGTCAACTTCGAAGAGGTCATGTTCCTCAATGTTGAAGTGAGGGATGTTAAATTTGTCGCAGATATTCTTTCTCGTCTGATGTAGTTGTTTAGAAGAGATCGAGGTGAGTTCCTGATTGTGAGGCAGAGTACCTGTCTAACCAAGAAATAGACAAATTAGTATAATTTAAAACAATTTTATCATAAAAGGATGATTTTGCCTCTATTTTTTTGTTTCGTTCCAATCAATCACTCCACAAGAAAGAGTAGAACAAGGTGTTCCTACAAGAGGTGGAAAGATGCAAGGCTTCAATACAATATTGTCTAAATACGACCAAGCTGGTGGGTGCAAAATTAAGGTTCATAGCCGAACAATTGTCCCAAAAAAGTTAGGGAACAAACACTGGGAAATAAGATAGATAATCGACTTCGAGTCATTTACAAAGAGACCAGTAGACATCGCCCCTCCAACCTCGCTTAATCATATTATCATGAGTAAGAAGGAAGCTATTGAAGAGAAGACAACCGAAGATCTTAACTTTGAGAGAGATTGGTGTTTTCCAAATGTGAGAATAAAGGGGGGATCTCCATTACCCCCATCAGAGATAAGGTTGTAGAATGACATTATGGTGAAAGTGCCCGTGGAAAATAACATTCACTTTTGATGATCATAAGGTTGCTGATTTTAACAGTCGAAAGTTGACGTAACAGGCCAGGAGATTCATGATCTCGGTGTCAATAAGAGATCACTGGAAGTTCTTCTCCAGCCATCGCAGATTGGTAGCATCTGTGGAGAAGAAATCTTGAACAAAAATGAATTTGTTCTTTGCTCCTCGGAAATAGAGGTGTCAGGAGTCGTAAAGGGGCTCATTATTAAACCAATAAGAGCACCAGTAGTGCGGCCTGGGGTACCCAAGGTACCTAGCTTCGACACCAGCTTCTCTATCTGCCACGTTATATCTGCCTAGAACCCCCCAACTACTCAATATTTCCCTCTTAACAAAGCCCAGACCAACCAGGAATTCAACACTCAATATATTTATTTTATATTCATTTTCATTTTATACAAAAGAAAACAAAAAATTCGACCAATATGGGGCTCGTGGCCCCCCACTCATTGTCGCTTGGAATCCCGCATGGATAGGGCTCCAGACTGGAGCCTCCTCCAAGGGGGTTTGGCGGGTGCCCAGCCAGGCGCCCGGCCAAAGGCCACCCATTAAAGGTGGCCTAACCATACCAGAAGAAGACATTTACTTGATTTTCAATGATGATGGTGCTAAAGTGGCAGAGTAAGAGAAGACAAGAGATAATGTCTCTTCAAAAGAAAGTGAGGGATTCCTTTTGTAGTGAAAGGAAGGATTTGAGGCTGTCTTTGTGAGACATCTTAGCTTTGGAGACTTCCAACCAATTGCTGATCTTATCAGAAATTAGGTCCCACACTTTCTCAATGCGAAGGGTCAAGCTTTGGTTTTGACGTCAATGACCCCAACCTGCTTTGGCTCATGCTAACTATTAAGATCGATGGTCATCTAATCTTAAACTAAATGCGGAATTAAATAGTAAATTAAGTAAACAGATTAAGAACATGCAAACCACAATGGACGCCGAAATTAGAGATGTTCGGCACCGCATCCGGTCCTAGTCCTCCTCATAGCCCTTCTCGATCCTCTGAGCCCCATTAACGATTCCGTTAACCAATCTCCATTCTGAACAGAGATCAACGCCGCTACAACATCGAGTCTCACGAACAATCTCGCATCGCTCGTGTCTTCTCTCGCAATTCGAGAGGGAGCTTCCTTGAAGCTTTACAACTTCGTGATTCTTGGATATGAAAATGGAATCACAATTTAACTAAACACACTTAACTTGAGAACACTTGGATATATGATTGGAATGGATATGCAAGTGGTGAAGTTTTAGCTTTGAGTGTAGGAACATGAGAGCTTGAAGATGTGGTAAATTTGGAACTAAAGTATGGATAAATACTAAGTGTTCAAGGTTATCAAAACTAAGGTATGCGACCCTATTTATAAGCTTTCAAGCTATACTAGCCGTTTAGGAGAGTTTGTGGGATTTGGACTAATGAGAAGCAAGATATGATTTAAGCTCGAGTAGAATCTTGAGTTTGTTCAGTCAACCGTTTAAAGAACAGTAGTCAGAAAAAAAGATGACTGAATTGGTCAGAATGAAGCATTCAATTGACCGAAAATGGTTCAGATAATCGATGACCAACTTCCAGTAACCTTTTCTAATTTTGACCAATTAAATTTTGGTTAATTGATAGGTATTTGATTCATTGTTCTAAGGTGGATGGTAAGGGTTGGTCATTTTCAACTTCAGCTAGTTTGGTCGACCGTCGTCTATTCGGATGATCGAAAGAGGCACAGGTTTTACACTAACAGTTATGGTTCAACTGTCCATTGTAGGCAACGGTTATATGCAATGTGGAAATAGTTGTTGCATGCCAAAGGCAAATAAGGAATTGTTTGTCCAATAGGATATTGGTCGTCTGAAATGGACAAGTCAATTGGGCTCTACGACAATATTCAAATGCAACCGTTGGAGTAAAATCCAAAACCGGTCAAGGCACTTCAATCGACCAAATGCCTTTCGATCGTCCGATTGGACAATTCCACAAAGCAACCTAACGACTAATTGGGATATGATTTCGATTATCCTAGTGCTCGAGTTTACATTTAATCTTATTAACTCAATGAATAGAAAATTACAAGTATGATAATAGTAAAGGTAAAAATGATAAATTATGATACTCATCACATAACTACAATAATCTCACATGCAACATGACCACATAAGCACACAAGCAACTTAATCATTCAAGAAACATGAGCACATGACCATAGAACTAGAATAAAAGTCACATAAGCACAAAATAATCACATAAGTCACGACATAATCAACATATCCACAACATAAGACACATCACAACATAATAACCAACATTAACTGCAACATATCTATTCTATCCACAATAATAGCGTAATGTAAACAACAAAACCACAATAACTATATCATTTTCCTGCATTAGCTCCAACTACCTAGAATTTGTTCAAGCTACTCAAAATAGCTAATGCACTACACCCCTTAAAGAACATACAATACTTGTAAGTTAGTTAAGTCATTAGTCACACTGCTGCAAAAGTATCCTGCAATGTGTATCCAGCCTCTAGTAGGTTCCTAACTATCCTTCTTGGCCCATTTTCTTTCTAGTTGCTTGGGCTTCATATTCACTCCTGTTAGTCTTGTTGCTCCTGCTGCTATGATTTTCCTTGGTTTTGTATCTTCTTCTTATGCTTTCTTGTCCTAATAGAATAAATTGAAGTTGAAGTCAAACAAAGCATATTAAAATGATAATGAAATAATAGTTAAGATATTTTTTGTGAGATACATAATCTTCCTTCATTTTCCTTGGCTATGTTGTGTTGGTGCACTTCTTGGAGGTTGTGATTGAGGTTATGATTTAGAGTGTGTTTGCTGACTTTCACTGAAAAACATGCATAATCAAGTAAAGTTTACCTAGATAGTAATGAACAAAAATTCTTACTAAATTTCAATTTACCTACCTCTTGGTTGAGTGTTTCCTAATGCCCCTTCGCATTAACTGCCTGGATGTCCTAGCTTTTTACACCTTTTGCATCTATGTGTAATTAGGATTTCTGTTGCCTAATCTAATGGCTTAATTGTTTTTTCCCTTGGCCTTCCTCCGGGTGTTGGAGCATTAGGTAGTGCCACATTAATTCATGTTTGAACAATGTTCCTTTTTTCCTTTGGTCTTCATCTAGGTGTTGGAGCATTAGGTGATGCCATCCTAATTCCTATTTGAAAAGTAGGCCACATGCTTGAATCAAGCATGACTACAATGCTACCAGAGTAAGCTAATATGTATCTCTGTAGTGTAGCAAGCATGGACATAGTCCTCCCAAACACTATAACAAAAATAGGGTTTCACTGACGAAAATTATCTGTCGGTGTACGCGAACACCGACAGATATATTAGTTATCAATGTTGCTTGCGTTGGTGTTTAGTTACACCGATGGTGTTCTAATGGATAAATGTTGTCGGTTTTCTTTTTGGTGTGAAATTTCCTGCCAAATTTTTTCACATTGTTTCGTTGGAACGAAGAATACCGATGGGCAATCACCTACAAATATCTGTCGATGATCTCTACACCAACAAAACCATTCGTCGATGTAAAGTACACCGACTAATACTTTTTTCCAGAATATCTGACGAATGTGGACCTACACTGATGAAACCATTCCATCGGGGTAGGCTACCTGACAAATTATGAAACTTACATCGACGAATAAATATCTTTTATGTAAGTCCTATCCCAAACCAAGAAAATGTTTATTGGGTCTTTTGGGGTATCGATTTTCCTAATCAAAATAAGTAAAATAATTTATCATCTATCTACAACACATTAATGCATTCATCCACACACATATAAACAGAAGAGTTCATATATGCATTCATCTCAAAAAAACTCATTCAAACAACAAACTGCATAGACAAAGTTGAACTATATTGAAATAAAGTTTTATCAATTCACAAAGTAGTCGAACAAAGTTTAGTAATGATAGTAGACAAACAACATTATCATTTGGCCATCAAACGTCTGGTGTCTGCTCCGCCTGATGTTCAGTGATCGTCATCTCGTCTTGGCTACGATAGTGGTGTGCAAATGGATGTGATATTAACATCTGCAAGTTTCAATACATTATACATTTAGACGATAATTCGTATAAACCTAGTAAATGTAATACACATTACTAAATAATGAATACAATACATGATTTTTATAACCCCCTTTCACCATGAAGAAGTCGATGGTCGAATGCATGGTTTCGAGCTTGCTTTTCGCCTCCGTTAGCTCGCTACTCCCTCTCTTTAGCTCATGACTCCAAAGCGACCAACATAAGCTAATATGTACCTCTCTATGGTGTAGCAAGCATGGACATAGTCTTCCAAAACACTACAACTTATAAAGGATTTCACCTACGGACGTTATCCATCAACATATGTAAACACCAACGGATATATTAGTCATTAGTGTTGCCTGCATCGGTGTTTAGTTACACCAACGATGTTCTGATGGAAAAATACCCGTGTTCATTTTGGTGCAAAATTTTCCTGACAAATTTTTTCACCTTGCTTCGTTGGAACGAAGAACACTGACAAGGAATTACCCACGGATATCCGTCGGTGATATCTACACTGATGGAACCATTCATCGTTGTAGGATACACAAACTAATACTTTTTCCAATATCACCGACGGAACCATCCATCGGTGTAGGATACATCGACTATTTTTTCCGGTATCACCGACATATGTGAACTTACACCGACGAAATTGTTCCATCAGTGTAGGCTACCCGACAAATTATGAAACTTACATTGACGAATAAATATCATCGGTGTATGTCCTATCCCAAACCAAGAAAAAGTTATTGGCTCTTTACGAGTTCCGATTTTCCTTATCAAAATAAGCAATATTTTTTATCATCCGTCCACAACACGTTAATGCATTCGTCCACAAACATATAAATGGAAGAATGATTGACATCATATCATTCATATATTCGTGTCTTATATCCTTTGTTTTTAGCCTAAGCAATACTACGTAATCAGTTTTATGCTTTAGTTTCAGGAATAAACAGGTATGGGAAGAAGAAACTCCAAAAATGACTTAAAAGCAAGGAAAATGACTGAATTGCAAGACTTGTGGACTGAGATGCAAGAGAGAATGACCCGGATGTAAACCAAAAGTATTAATGAGCAAATCAAGAAGCTCCACACCATCATGAGTATTTTGGCAATTAGATCTGTGTCCAAACATCAACAACCCAATCAGGTTCACCAAAGATCAAGAAATCAAACCAGCAATGAGCCACCGAAATCCAAACGCGATCCAATCAATCCAGACAACCAATTGGATGTCCAAATTGGTCCAAATCGTTCATGGTTTAGTCGGGTGTTCAATTATGTTGTTTTATGTCCATTATGGTATGCGTTTAGTCCCATACCGGGGAATTGTCCCCGATTGCCTTTTTCTATGACTATAAATAGAACTCTTCCTTCTCCTTTGTATTCACCCCATTGCTTGGTGGCATTCTCTCTACTTGGAGTAAACCTTGGAGCAAAAATCAAGGTGGAGAAGAATGCTACTTGTAATGTGAGTCATGTAAATTAAATTAAATATTTTTTCTTAGTTAGTTTTATATTGTCTCTTTTTGCATGCTTAGTTTAATTTCGTTTTGTGTTCTTTTCTTAATGAGTAGTGAGTAGTTTCATTCCCATTTGGGGTGGAGGTAATGTAGAATATGTCATAGTGATGGGTTCTTTAATTTGTGTCATTTCATATGCCTAATATAGATCTATACATGTAGCATGCTTAAACTTGTATTAGATGAGATAATGTCCACACTAGGTACTTATCTCATGCTAGCTTTAGAGTTTATCTTGTTGCTTGTAATGGTTTGATGGGAATGACTTGTTATGTATGGATCCATGTTTGGTGCACATTTACATGAATGATTTAGGTTGTATGTAGGATTGATTGATGCTCTAATGGCCACATTAGGTACTTGTTGCATGCTTGATAATCTAAAATCAACCTCAACTTCATGTGGGATATGCATGTTCATGGTTTTCCATGTAGGGTTGTGTATCCTACACTTAGATTCTACACTAGCTTCTACTTGTATGCCACACAAACTACACTTGTTCCTAACTGAAATGAAGACTCACTCACACACACATACCTACACACCTTCACTCCATGGGGCTTTAGTTTATTTGTTAGTTCATTCAAAGTTTAGTGTAGTTAGAATTATCAACAACTTTTTCTCCTCTTTTCTCACTTGCCTTCAGAAGAACCAGAGTTGACACACCTCCCTGTGGATTGACCCGTATTTGTCACGTTTTCACCGATGTCGTGCAGTTGCGGTATCAGAAAAACAAACACATCACCTTCTCTAGATCATTTATTAGTTGAAAATTACATTCCTTAAGATCTAATGGTTCACATCCTTTGTTCTTACTTTTAGACTATCAAAATCTAATGCAATTTTGTCACATCTAGCAAGCAAATCATTCTTATCATTCATGATAGATCCATTTTGCATTGAAAATCATCAATTTTCTTCATAACTACTCACACATATTTAAACTAACATTTATACTAAAGAAAAAAAAACATGCTTAAACTAATTCTAAGAAGACTAAAACAAACAAGTTAACTAAGTATGCATGAATTGAAAAGAGGCAATATGAAGAAAACTTAACAAAACATCTATTATTACTCACCCAATTACAAGTAGCCTCTCTCCACTATTGTTTTTGCTCCAAGGTTTTTACTCCTAGTAGAGAGGATGGACACCAAGAGAGAGATGGATACAAAGGAGGAGGAAGAGTTCTATTTATAGCCATAAAAAAAGGTAATCCGGGACAATCCCCCGTGTGGGACTAATACAATACCAAAAATAGACATAACACACAATTATACATGATCCGCCTGAAGCCTGTCCGATTCGGACCCAACGCGACCACCAATCAACGGTTCGAGGCCGCTAATTGGAGGTCTACAGGGTTGGATCCGGTCTAGATTTTGTGTGGGCTTTCCTGGATTGCTTCTTCATTTGTGATGCACCCAAGTCGATTGTTGAAGTTTAGGCCTGAATCGAATTGCCAAAATACTCCCCATGATGGTGTGGAGTTTCTTGATTTGCTCATTGGTCCTTCGGGCTTACATCCGGGTCCTTCCCTCTTGCATCTCAGTCCCCAAGTCTTGCAACTCAGTCTTTTTTCTTTCTTTTAGGTCCTTTTATGCCTCTTCTCTTCAAACCCGTTTATTTCTTAAACTCAAACATAAAACTCGTTATGTAGCATTGTTTAGGTTCACAATAATGGATATAAGATACAAATGAATGCATGAAATGATGTTAATCAAATACCCCCACACCTAACTTTTGCTAGTCCCGAGCCAAACAAAGAAAGGAAAAATGAAAGAAGGGAAAAAGCATACATAAAACAAGGAAATCCTAACTCACTTTCGTAGGAATCACAGTTGCACTTAGCACGTGCAACAAGCCGTTAAACCTCATTGTCACCAAGGAGGAGGAGTGTTGTCTCCTGAGGGTTTTCAGCGGATATACCCACAAAATCCGAACATAGATGCATTATTCAACCTAGCACTGGACTCGATGGACTCATTTTTATCGATCATTGGACGCGATAATCCTACGGGCCGACTCTATATATGTAATCAGTCCACACACCTAGCCTAATGAGCCATTCGTGAAAGTTAATTAAGGACTTAAGTAAAAGACATGGACAACCATAACATCCTCAAGTGATACAAAGTGTAAAGTCCATTAAGGTTCTTATTTGCAATACGTTTTTTTCTTTTTGTTTCTTTTGTTTCTCTTTTTTTCTTTCTTTTTTCTTACTAGTTGGAGTGTAATTTTCCCAGGGTCAGGTTTCGTGCATCATTGCCTATGAGGACTTACACTATCACGTACACATTTCCCAACATCTCCACATAGGGCAATCCCTACCACCCGTGTAACGGGAGTTCGGTCGGTGCATCATTGCCTATGACGACTTACACTATCACGTACACATTTCAGCACTGAAACCCTATGATTACTCACCCCCAAGAGAAAACCGGGGTGCATCCTAACTACTCGATAAATCCTAAAGCCACTGTACTAGATATCCTAATGCATCAAGTTGAAGACAATTTTGGGAGCTTTCTTTTTACTTGGCCTCTCTTGGATGCATCTACTTCGCTTGTTGGAGCTCCGACCCGAATAGAATTGCCAAAATACTCCCCATGATGGTGTGGAGTTTCTGTTTTGCTCTTTGGTCCTTTGGTCTTACGTTCAGGTCCTTCTCCCTTTTATCTTAGTCCCCAGGTCTCACAATTAAGTCTTTTTTCCTGCTTTTGGGTCCTTTCATACTTCACCTCTTCAAACCTATTTATTTCTGAAATTCAAACATAAAACTCGTCACGTAGCATTGCTTAGGTGTAAGATAATGGATATAAGATACGAATATGAGCATGAAATGATGTCAATCAAATACCCCCACACCTAAATTTTTGCTAGTCCCGAGCAAAACAAAGAAAGAGAAAAACAAACGAGAAACAAGAAATCCTAACTCACTTTCGTAGGAATCACGGTTGCACTTAGCACGTGCAACAAGCCATTAAACCTCCTTGTTGCCAAGGACGAGGAGTGTTGTCTCCTGAGGGTTTTCAGCGGATATACCCACAAAATCCGAACAAGATGCATTATTCAATTTAGACACTCGACTCGTTGGACAAATTTTGTCGATGACTCGAAAGCACCAGGCACAAAGTCCCCTCAAACCTACTTTCCCGAGTGATAGGAGCCGTGCGAGAAAAGAGAACACCTACTCACTTATTTCTTATCTACACATGAACCAAAACCACTACACTTAATGTCTCACAACAAGATTTAAAGGGTCCTTGACTACAACAAACTTCCTTAAGTTATCAGACACGAATTATTGACTCACTAAGTTCAGGGTGGACTTCTTTAAATGTTTCAGCACTGAAACCTTATGATTACTCACCCCCAAGGGAAAACTGGGCTGCATCCTAACTACTCGATAAATCCTAAAGTCATTGTACTAGATATCTTAATGCATCAAGTTCAAGACAATTTTGGGAGCTTTCTTTTTACTTTGTCTCTCAATGGTTTTGCACATGCTAAACACACGCAAAACCCACACAAAAATTTCTTTCGCAAAAACATGAAGATTTTGAAAGAAATGTGGAAATTTTAAAGCACTAGGCAAGCAAAAGAAGACAAGTCACCCAAGGATCATGGCAAGCAGATATATCGATATTAAATGTAGCACACTAACATGACTCTAACAACGCACATAAAAGAAAACAAAATTCAAAGGAGAAGACTCGACTATGTACACACGTAACCCCCCCCCCCTGACACCTACTTCATGCATTGTCCTCCATGAATGCGAGCAAGATACTACATGGATGTATGCATGAAACAGAAGAGGTCTCACCAACATGAAGTACAAAGGGAAGTTCAAGGTCATGTTGATGGACACAAACCCGAATTTTCTCAAAACCTGTGAGATACTTAAAAAGGGAGATAAAATACGTGAAAGAAAGGGGGCCCAAATACGCAAAGGTTGGAGCCACAACAATTGATGCTCACTGAAGGAGTCTTTTATTGTACTTTTTCTTTTCTTTTCTTTTTTTTAATAACTATCTACAAACATAAGTTCTCATCTTCATTTGTCAAAAGACATCAAATTGGAACCTCAAGAGTGGGTCAATGCACTTGGAAAGGGAACATGACATCACGCGGGGCCAGAATACTCATGTGTGGGCCCCCATCACAAAGATCACAACATGAAATGAGAGGTTCATGAATTGGACGCAAAGGCGTCTCATTCAAAGGATCAAACTGAAAGAGCTTGAACCTCTCAAGAGTTTGGGAAATACGGGGAAACGGAAGAAGAGTTTCTCCCGTTACAGTTCTGAAGTTATGATCGTCAATCCAAACTCTCCAACCAACATGCTGGTGCGTCGGAACGAGGTCAAGAACCTCGTTAGGCATGTCCGACACACCAGGCAAATAAAAAGTGGGTCTCATACCCAAGGTATCCTCCAAGGAGCTCCTCATACCCTCATGAGCAATGTAGTTGTTTTATGTTCCATCATTTCCAAGATGATCACGAACAATAGTGAGAGGCAAACTCACATCAGGTTGTTTGAAATTGAGGGTACTAGGGAGCTCTTGCTCCACCAGAGGTGAGTCCTTAAGAGGCACAACATGGAGATCATGTGGCTCAAGGGCCACGGGACAAAAAGATAAGGCACAATCTTGTGCCGACTCATAATGAATTTGGTCCTTGTTTTTCTCAATTTGAATCGAATCCTCCACTAAGTGATCGTGAATTGAAACCCCAAGTCTCTCAGACTGACTAGGAGTTTGACTTTGAAAGATTGTGCTTTGAATTTGTGGATGTGGTGGTGGTTCGATATCAAAAGATGAATCCTCATGTTGACAAGAAAAGTTACTATCCTCACGTTCACGTAATTGCTGCGACATTTAACTAACTTGCAGTGCCATATTTTGTATGGACTGTTGAGTGGTTTCCATGAACGTAAGGAAAGTTTGTTTCAAGGAATCAGGTATGCGGTCAACTATGAGGTCCAAGTCAGGGGTTGGGAAATTTTGGGGTTGGGTGTTGATGGGTTGAGAATGAGTCCAATGATTTGAAGTGGGGTGTTGGTAGAATTCTGGGTATTCGGGAGGAGGATACTGGGGTGAAAATGATGTAAAGAATTTGAATAAGAATTGTCTCCCCACGAATCCATCCATCTCGGGTTGTACGCGGATGCGTAATGGTCACATTGAGCATTTGGCGAAAAGGTATGCTCATACTCAGGCTCTGAGGGAACATAAGGACATTCCCCGAAAACATGACCACTCAACCCACAACAGTGACACAGTACGGCTACTGGATCCACTGGTGCACTCATGTCTTCTACCACATGCATGAAAGAGGCCAAAGGTTCTTGCAATGTCTCAGTTTGATGACCCTCATATGATCCGACGTAACTAGATGGTGGTCTAGCAGTCGGTGCCTCTCTCATATTACCCCAATATGAAGATTGCTCAGTCACACATTGAGGATTATCCAAACCATACAGGGTGTTCGTCTGAGCCACCCCCAGGTTGCATGGGTCTGGAATACCAGGACGAATTGTCCTAGTCCCAACAATGATATGGATGGTCGCCCATGTAACCATCCATCTCAACAAAGAACTCTAGAGTCAACCACTCTCACCACCACGAGGCTAAACTCGCAAAAAGTGCTCGACTCGACCCTAAAACGCTACTAGAGAGTGTAAAGGGGAGGAGACTAGAATGTAGAAGTACGTGAGAAGAAGATGACTCAGAGGAGAAGGGAAGAATCCCTAAAGCTAGCATGGGTAAAGGGTGAAGGTGGAAGCCTAACTAGCAAGCACGGCTCAAACAATGTAAGGCAATGGGTCCTTAGGCTAGACGACGCCTAACTTCGAGGTCACTAGCCTCGACACGCCTCACCTCCCTACAACGAAGACCACAATGCCCAGCAAGTGATACCAGATCCTGAGATCCAGTACCTCCTACTATCGACAAGGTAGGCAACGCCGATCAGGCCATGATGGTCTCAACTAGATTACTCTCCTAGTACGTCTGAAATCCTAGGGCCAATGTCTACTTGCTTTTAGTTAAGGCTTGATTAAGAGTGGTTTTTGGGGCGAAGGAAAGGGTGATGAAATCCCCCACCTTATCTTTTACGGGACAGCCCCTCCTTAGTAATGTTTTGATCTTAAATCTAGCAATCAACGCTCCAATCAAACACTCAACTCACTCTTGTCCTGATGCAATTCCTACTAACTAATGCATGGGCATACAAGATACATGAATGATTGTAGGAAATGTGTACCTCACGCCAGCTCTCAACAACTGAAAATAAAGCTAAAAGAAAAGACAACTACATGCCTAAGTCAAATACATGATGCGTGACCTAAACAAGTAAGAACGTCTAGTCTTTTGCTTTGGATTTTAAGGCCAAGTTGATTAATGGGGGAGTAATTAATGATCTGGGAGCAAACTAGAAGTCACAACATGCAAAATAGTGCTCCCAGATAACTACAATGAACAAAACAACAACCAGAAAAAATTTGAGAGAGATTGTGGCTCACCAGGCCGCCAATTGGAGGTCCCAAACCGCTGATTGGCGGTCTGTTTTGGGTCTTTTGCTCTCAAATTCCTCGAGTCGCTTCCACTTGATCTGAAGAATACCTGAAACACACAAAAACTAAAAACAAAAAATTAAAACCACTCGAATCGTCCAAACCAAAGTCTGGACAGAGCACCTCCCCGGCAACGGCGCCAAAAACGTGATTGATCGTTTTATTTAAACCGCAAGTGCACGGCCACGTTGAAGCGGTGGCAAATACAGGTCGTCCACTGGGAGGTGTGTCGACGTTTGGTTTGTGCGAAGGCGAGTGGTAAAGAAAGAGAAGAAGAATGGATTACACTAAACTACACTAATCTAAACTAGGAAACTAGAAAGCATGAAATGAAATGACAAAACAAACTAAACTGAGCAACTAATGAAAGGAGATAAAACACAGGAATGGAAAACCCCTAAGGGGTGAAGTGTGTGCGTGCACATGAAATAAGTGTGGTGAATGCATACAATAAGCTCAAGTGTGGTTAGTGTTTGTTAATGCATAAGAAGTACCTCATGGCAAGACCTATCATTTACAACACTAACCTAGGTGATTAATATGAGCAATGCAAGGTTGTTATTAAGAACATAACGAGCATGGAGTGTACCTAACTATGGCAGAAACCATCAAGTAAAGTTCTTATTAATTCAAGCAAGCATACTAATATCTCTCACAAAAAATAATATCTAGCATTCATACCACCTACATAACATGTACATACATCTACTCCACCCCCCAAAGGGGATGGAACTACTCACTAACCATTACACTACCTACATTAACAAAATGAAATATTATACTGAAATGAAATTAACCTAAGAAAGCAAGAAATATTAAAGAAGCTTAAAAGGAAAGGAAAGACTAAACAAGCATGCACAAATTAAAAGACAAGATTAAAAGAAACTAGAACAATTATTTTATTAAGAATGACTCACATTGAAGGTAGCATTCTTCTCCACCTTGAGTTTTGCTTCAAGGCTTACTCCTTAGTAGAGAGAATGCCACCAAGCAATGGGTAATTACAATGGAAGGTGAAAAGTTCTATTTATAGCCATATAAAAAGGTAATCCGGGACAATCCCCCGATGTGGGACTAAACAAATACCAGAAATATAATAAAAACACTATAATACACATGCCCGCCAAATATTAGCGGATCCAGAGCCAAACAGACCGCCAATTGGCGGTCTATTGGTTCTGTATCAGACTCCTTTTTGTTGTGGGTCTGTCTTGATGTATTTGTTGGTCTTGGATGCATCTACTTCGTTTGTTGGAGCTCCGACCCGAATAGAATTGCCAAAATACTCAACATGATGGTGTGGATTTTTCTGTTTTGCTATTTGGTCCTTCGGTCTTACGTTTATGTCTTTCTCCCTTGCATCTTAGTCCCCAGGTCTCACAATTAAGTCCTTTTTCCCTGCTTTTGGGTCCTTTCATGCTTCATCTCTTCAAACCTATTTATTTCTGAAATTCAAACGTAAAACTCGTCACGTAGCTTTGCTTAGGTGTAAGATAATGGATATAAGATACGAATATAAGCATGAAATGATGTCAATCAACTCCCAACTCAACAATTTCTTTCATATACTTCATTCAATTTATTTTCTTCGTTCTCTTTGTAATTTCATATGTCATGGTCTAAAAAGCACAAGTACAGCCTCGGGACATGAATACAACCAAAACATGGAAAAACAACTTCTACCGCATGTTTTGTCCTTCCACATCTGATTTTTGTTGCAGCGTGTTTCTTTTATTAATGCTATGAGTTCAATAGAATCTGAATGATGCAACTCCATAGATTAATAACATTAGAATCTTTCTCGATGCATCATTATGGAGTTTGTGGATGTACTCCCCTGAGGTCTGGTTCTGAACTTTTGATTTTAGTTTATATTCAAACTCGCAAAATACATGACGCTTAGTGCATAGAGTTTGTTTGAGTTCATGTAAGAGTGCTTTCAAAATATTCAAATAGGTTGAAGGATTGAGGACTTACAACTAAGAGATCATCAAATGCAACAAATAATACATTTTTTGACAGTTACATAAGTGGGACTCGTAAAATTCCTTGATCAAGTTCAGTATCGGTTTTGTGTCACCATGAGCAAATCGAAATGGCCAGGGAGAACGGTGGTTTTCTTGGATTTAACGTTGCAAACCATATTATAATGTTCACCTATTAGGTTTATGGATACGGAGCAGCTAAATGTGAAGCAGACTTAGCATCCAATTCCGTTTGGAAATCTTGGTTTTGCGATTGAGGTTTAAGAAAAATTACATTTTGGTGTGAGTCTGGGAAATAATGGTTTGGCTGCGGTATGAACCAAAACATAAATTTTAGGTTGAATTGTTGATCGTGTCATGTACTAATTGTGTCGTATATGTAAGTCATATATTACAGTTTAATAATCGTGTTGCTGAACTTGAATCATATCCAACCCATGTATTATCGTGTATACACAACCCGACTTGTTTATACACGGCTAATTAATAAGTTATGTCATGTAGTCATGTAGATGCTTGGAATTGTCCAACATGAATCTTGTTTACATGTTTAAATAACAAATAATACACATTTCGTAACATTTCTTATATGATTTGTCTCTACATATGTTATTATAAATAACTAAAGAACCTATGTATTATAATTAACTAAAAGTAAAACCCACTTATATATAATGGGAAAAAATAGAAACAATATATTTTTAGCAAAAAAATTCATAGTAATTTGATTAGTAGCGTATCATACATTACATTCATGCTATATATCCGTTATTTTATCTTAATTTTGTGTTACTCGAGTGTTTTTTTATGTGTTTCAGGTTTTAGGTAATAGAGAGGAAAAATGAACAAAAAAGGTCTTAAATGCAAGAAGAAATGACCTTATTGAAGCGTCTTGGACTTGTTTGTCATTCTCAAGACCCATCTACAATTCAGGAAGAACCGAAATGAAACCCGGAGGGAACTGAGCATAAGGAAAACATTTCTGATGCAAAAATCCCTCACTATCATGATCTTGAGAAGTATTTGAGAAATTATTGAGAAATGTGCTCGAACTAGCGGACCTAAAGTGCCCCCACGTGCAAAATAGAAAACTTAAGCTTCGGGGAGAATTCAGGATGGTTCGGACACAAAATATATGCCAATGGCGGATCCAAATTCGCCACTAGCAGATCATTTTGGTCAAAATCACCTCCAATTTCTCTTGTAGCTCAACATTGTTTATTTGAGTGCACCAAACCATAGAAAAGTCTATTACAGTCATCAGATTGCTTCTAGATTCATCTACATCACTCTTTCTTTTATAAATAACAATGTTTCTCCTACCTTTCCCTTTCTCTCCACCTTCCTCCATTATAATAGGTTTAGTTTACCCAATTTGACTGCAAAGGAACGTGGGTGGATGAAGGTTGTAATCTCACTCTTTGATTAATCTAATGTTAGATATGAATTTCTCCCTTCTTTAGCTTTCTTTCAATCCAAGCATTTTTACATTTTGTTGGTTGATTTAGTACTTTGCTATTATCGCCATGTTTAGTGTATATTTCTTGCTTTCTATGCTTGTTCTTATGAGTAGAGAGTAGATTAACCTCATTTGGGGTGGAGGTGATGTAGACTATGTGATGTGTGGTGATGGGTTCTCTTATTTGTGTCATTTCCATGTGCTTAAGTTAATGTAGATATATGCTTGTAGCATTCTTAAACTTGTATTAGATGGGATAATAGTCACAATAGGTACTTGTCTCATGCTAGATCTGTAGTTTATCTTCTTCCTTGTAATGATTTATCTTTGTATGTAATTACTTTGAAATGTGGATCTATGTTTGATGCACATTAACATGAATGATGTAGGTTGTAGCTAGGATTAATTGATGATCTAATAACAACACTAGGTACTTATTGCATGCTTGATAATCTAAACTCAACCTAAACTTTATGTGAAATATGCATGTTCATGGTTTCCATGTAGTCTTGTGTGTCTTATACTTAGATTCTACACTAGCTTCTACTTGTATGTCACACACACTGCACTTGTGCCTAATTGCATGGAACACCCACTCACACACAGACCCTCTAGACACCTTCACTCCAAGGGATTTTAGTTATCTTGATAATTCATTAGACGTCAAGGATGTCGAGTTATTCATAACACAACTTGACGTTTAAGGTGTCGAGTTCTTCATAACACAAGTCGGTGTTTAAGACACCGATTTCTTCATCGTTCCAACACTTAGAAAATTTTATGCACCCCTCAGGAGTGGGAAGCCAATATGGAAGCCTAATAGGACACGACAATGAAGTTGTCGAGTTCTGTTAAATAGGACTCAACTCTAATGTTGTCAAGTTCTGTAAAATAGAACTCAACGTTGGTATTGCCGAGTTCGAGTATATAGAACAAGATGCTTCGGTGTCCAAGTTCGTTGTAGATAGTTTTGTGACTCATTCATTCATTCATTCGACAATAAGTCAATTACGGTTACGTAAAAATTTCAAAGACATACACCACATGAAAACCATAGTAATACAATTAAAATTGCGAACACAGAAGAAACAATTCGGAATCACACACGAAACTATCATTAAAAGAGTGATTTCATTCAATATTATAGCAATCAATAAAAAATTCACAATTCAACCAATTGGTTTACTCAATCTAACCTAAGTGACCCCTCAATCTCTTCTTCTTTTTAGGACAGGCCTAAGCACGTCCTCTCCCCCGACCGTGTCCCCCACCTCGTGCCACATTTCCTGCCTCTTTTGTATCTTGAGTCAGACTATCATACCCATTGTCTTGTGTGTGTAAAATAATAGTATCATCTTCTTCTACGACGTCATCTTGACTCAACCGTAGTGTGGGTTCCTCAACACCAAAGCACATGAGCCAAGCCCTATTTTTTCCTTCAACTTTGCAGTCATTGAAGAGTTTGTCTTATGATCTTTGATCGGCTCGTGGATTTTATGGAGTTCTTCGTGGAACTCGTAAATTTGATGCACCTACAAATAATTTAAATATTGAACAAACATCAAACACAATTTAAAAACATCGTAAGTGTTGAATTGCAAGTTTAGATCTTACCATCTCTCGGTCTCTACCGGCTCGGGGTTTGTACAAGTTCGGCTTTGGAACCAAACTGTGGTGAACAATCCAACGTACCCTAATGTTCTAGTACCATTCCATATACAATTGTTTGCTCTCTTCAGGAGTGGCACCTAGGAGTGGTCCCTAAAATTGTAGATGATCTCTTCTATGAGACCAGTGTTGAATGAATTAGTGATTTTCCACAAACCAATTCATGTCTGCTCTCCCCTTAGCCGATTTCACAACATGTCACTCTATCTACTCTGGAATGTGTTGTTGTAGACCGAACTGCCTCATCATTGTCTGGACAATGCATAACAACTTCGCCAAAATTTATAAGTCATGTACGACTCGTCCAAATCTCTGAACCTTCTATACATAGTGGTGGAAACTGGTTAAGATCCAAATGTTCATAAGGATCCCACGTGACCTGGTTGACTTCATGTGCGTCGAGCTCATTCCGATAAAAATCAAGTTTTGACATTTTGGCACTTCCCATGAATGATCGTGGTCATCTCCAAAAGGCTCCTAATGGTGCCATCTCGTCCACAGGTACATTAAGGGGTCTACTCTTACTCAGTCTTCCAACGTGGAAATATTCCCAGCTCCACAACTGTGATATGTGGGACAGAGTCGCACTTCCGCAGTTGTACTCTGATGTGATGACCAAATCTCTGAGCAATGGCAGTTACATCAAGTGAATCACTTTGTCGTTCTTATCAGATAAAATACTGCATCCAAGCTGGAACATAATGAATGCTCTGGTGTGCCATGTAATGTCGCGTCATCAACACCTTCCGGCAAGTCTTGAAATTGATCTTTCAACCAACCCAGAGTTACCAAACCCTTACTGCCCATGTCCTCCAGACACTGGCCCAATAAATCAATGGAGACATCAGACCACACGTACTCTTGGGACTCACATATCAAAAAACCGCCAACACGCAAGCCCGTGATCAAAGAGTTGTCATGCAATGTACAAGTAATCTCACTATGTCGCAGGTGAAATGAATGAGTCTTGGGTCTCCATCGCTCCACCATTGCCCCCAACAAGGAATGGTCCATCTGAAAACGACATAACTGAGTGACTGTGTCAAACCCTGCCATATCTAGCCGATACCACATTCTCCCATCAGTGATCGGCCAAGAGTTGAGGTTGCATCAATGCTCAATGCAATTTACGCCCTCTGGATCATTCTGCCAAAATTAAAATACATGTTAGACTATTAACACGCACATACAAATATTTAATTTGAAAGTAGTAAAATGCTTATAAAATCTTTACAAAAGTTAGACTTGTGGTGATCTGCAGAACCAACACTGATCTATCTACCGGATTCTATGAAGTGTAATTGCCTCTAACTAAATCGGTACTGGATCTGTCAAACTCCATGTGTACATAACATGTCAAAAATTAAAAAACATTCAAGTGTTGAAAAACATTGTAATCATGAAAAAATCAAGTCATAACAAAATACATTACATTAATTCAAGTCTTGCATTTAATCAAATCTTAAAAAACATTCAAGCATTGCAAAACATTGAAGTCATAAAAAAATTCAATCATAAAAAGTTCAAGTCATAACAGAATACATTACATTAATTCAAGTCCTACATTTAATCAAATATTAAAAAAGATTCAAGTCTTATATTTATCCAAAGTCTTACGAAATTGTTAGATACAAATTGTTGAAACAGTTTCGCAAAATAGGCTCATTGCATCGCTTTCGGTTATGTCATATTCCGATGTATTTCTCACACCTTACCCTTCTTCCGGAGTGTTCTTCTATCTCCTTTCAGATTCGCGTTGATCTTGGATGACTGGTCGACTTAACCGTACCATAATCTCGTTGATTTTGATAGAACATCCCCTATACTTTCATATTTGAAAATTTTAAACCTACATTGTAAAAAACACTAACAACAATACAAACAACACTGACCAACTTCCAAACTCCAAACATCTAAATAACAAAATTTATTCAAATCCTAACATATTTAACGCACAAATTTCCCAACTCCAGCCCATTTAATTTTCTATTAACAACCACATACATTCTTTACTCAACACCTTAAAAAAAATTGTTCAAAACAACAACAAATTATTCATAACATTGTCATATGTAAGATCACAATTGACCAACATTATATATTTCATAAAACAACAAAAAATGGAAAAAAAATGCTTTAAACATATCAAAATAATTGGTTTTAACAACAACAAATATGATTTCAATCATAATAATCAAACCTAAACTCAACGATTTTTATGATTACCAATTTAAATCTACAATCAACAAAATCTAAATCAATAATCTACTAGGAATCAAGAAGGAAATATTTAAAGATATGACATTATTTAACGCCTTATGCATCTACAACCATAACAAACCCTCCAATGCTCGGTTAACATATCAAACATTTTCTGGTTACCAGACATGGGGGCTCTGTGAATTGGCCTTTTACAAATATCACTATCATTTACTCCTCTACAATACTCCTGGTTCTTAGAACTAAGTTGTTTTCCTCCTCATCTTGATGCAACAGTTCCATAATCCTATATGTGTCCATATCTGTATATTGAAGAAAAATAAATTCAGCATGAGAACCCAATTAGCAAATATTTAAACTAAATTGTAAGTTAACGAAATGACACCTATGCAATAGGCTTCAGCCAAAGAAACAATAACACAATCCAAATCCAAGTTTGTCATTATCATTGGAAACAATGAGGGTGTGGCCTCAACACAACCTAAGTATTTATGATAAGATGAAGATCCTAACCTAAGTTGAGATTCCCAAAAATAAGATCAACCAATACTTAGTTGTTTAACCAAATTTCACATGAAAAAAAACAGATCAAGCAACAGTGTTTTCAAAACCTTACGTATTTAACATAACATCAAGGTTCTAACCCTAGTTGACATGCGACAAACAAAAGATAAACCATTACTATCGATGTAATTAACCACAATTGTCGAGCAGAAAAAAATAACAGGAAGCAACATTAATTTCAAAAACCTAGGTATTTTACATATGATCAAGCTTCTAAACCAAATATAGATGCGTTGAACAAAAATTCAGCGGCATAAATTTATGAATGGAAAATGAAATCATCAACAGTTGAGACAACAAGAATAGAAACGACTAAGATCGACCTTAACGTCGTGCCAGGAGAGGTACAAGACAAGGCTGGTCATTAGGGGTGTAAACGGGTCGGGTATGGTCATACTCGTACCCATACCTGCCTAACTAAATGGGTACGGGTACGGGTATATACCCATTTAAATATTGTTGTACCCGTCCCATACCCCTTTAATAAACGGGTATGGGGTGGGTATAACGGGTATGCGGGTATAATTTTTTCTAACAAAATGGGTACTTTTGCTAACAAAACTCAACTTGGAAGAACTTAATCATTGGATGAGACTGATTTAAGCCAAAAAGATGCTAAATTTAAGATTTTTGAGATTAAGAATTAAGCCAAAATAATGAGAAATCACCAATTTTCTCATGAATAAGCCTCCAAACAATCATTTTTACCAACAAAAATCTTACTTTTTATTATTTTAACTATATATTATATATTAATTAAATAATTAAATGGGTAAATGGGTAAACGGGTATCATTTTTTAAATGGGTACAAAAACCGTACCCATACCTGTACCCACTTATTAAATTGGGCGGGTAATACCCGCCCCAGTTACACCCCTACTGGTCATGAAGTAGGTGTTGGATGAAGGAAACAAACAACGACGGAATGAGAGATGGGGGATACGTGCGTGAGGGGAGGAAGAGGAAAGTAGAAAAAATTGGGAATTGCTTCTGAAAAATAAGTGCGTGAATATGGGTTGGAAGACTAACATTTGATGAGGGTACGGTAGTCAAAAATCAGTGGTAGTTTGTGTAGGATTTCGTGTCCCTATGTATGTATATATTTTAAAATTTTAATACAAACATACAAGATCGATTTCATATTTTCATTGATTTTACGTACATGTATTTGTTTATTCTAATATCATGCATTCTTATACATATTAAAATAAACAAAGAATAGAGAATCATACCCAAAGGTTCTCAAAAACCTTTCAGAAGATCCGGAGTTCCGTTGCTCGTCGAATCGCCCGCTGATTCGCCTCCAAGTGTTCACCAAACTCTAAACAAGATTAGAGAGAAATAAGCTAGTCAATCAATCTCTAATTAGGCTTAGAATCTAGTTAATAACCCCTCTTTAAGCTCCTGAGATTTCTATCTCCAAAACATAAAACTATTAAGAGATTTTCGTGGTGATTAAGGGAGAGATTAATGAGAGAAAGAATTTTTGCATTAACATGAACAAGTAGGATGAGGGGTCATTTTATAGGCTCCCAAAACATCATCATCAAGAACTATTCTTTAGTCATGAACTCTTGCTTATTTTCTCCTAAAATTAATCTCAAATTGCCACATAAGCACCCATAAAAACGTTTGTTTAAATCTGAAATTAATCCAACCCATGATCTAATTATTCTCTTAATAATTCAGGTAAAAATCGCATTGTTCGGTTGATCGAGAATTTTTCTCGGTTAACCGAACCATTCGGTTACAACACGTGTTCGGTGGACCGTGAGCTAGACGGTCGACCGAATATGCATGAGAAAAATTCTCTGGAAAAATTCGGACGAACCACGTCTTCGCTTCGGTCGACTGTTGACCCACCAAAATTTCTCCTGGCGAACATTCATCGGACGACCGTATCACCTTCGGTCTACCGAAATATTCTTTTCTCGGTTGACCGTTCATGCTCGGTTAACCGAACCCAATTGTCCAAGCACTCTAGACAATTTCGGTCAACCAATTGTGTTTACCCGTCCCCGTTCGGTTGACTGTTCCGAAGACACCCCGGTCGAGCGAATCCTAAACGGTTTACCGTGTTTAACCATGATTTTGCCTCTGTCAAATTTTGGATTTATTTCCAACAAAATTTGATCTTTTGGGGGTTTTAGCAAATTCATATCTTATGTAATATATTATCTCATGTAATATTATTACACCCCATAATATATACACGTCATATGAATTTATTAATGATTCTAATTATGTCAATTCTCATGACATATTGATTTTATTTGTTCACATGTGTCCATTTTTCACATGAAACCCGACACATCATTTGAACTCAAAATCAATGCTTCTTGTTTCCTAGTTTTGTGGTGTGACCTATAGGAGGATCTAAGCTAAATTGGCAGCGATATTAAACACTTAATATCTCAAACTATAAGCGGTATCTAGCTACACATTGTAGTTACCCAATTAGCATAGTTGTCTTTGTTCAACCCGAACCAAAACACGATCCATTTAGTGATGTAAGTGCACCACTTGTGTCCGTCCCTTGCCTCATGATATTAAGAATATATACAAAGTAGAAATGTGTCACATTTGTATTACATTCATTTCTTGATCTCTTCAAGCTAATTATAATTATGTAACTTGACTCAAGTTACATTGTGCACATTATAATTTTGTTTT
Organism: Triglochin maritima; assembly: GCA_963682175.1. Classification (NCBI taxonomy): domain Eukaryota; kingdom Viridiplantae; phylum Streptophyta; class Magnoliopsida; order Alismatales; family Juncaginaceae; genus Triglochin; species Triglochin maritima. The sequence continues at coordinate 21,044,726 of OY821770.1, forward strand.
ATCAAGGGGCCCACTAATATCATCACTCAATTAAGAGAGGCAACGAAAATCGTTTAACTAACTATCTTTTCCAGCACGAGTCATGTTCAACCAACTATTGTCTTTATCACTATGCTCATTGATAGCTTTCGACAATAATCAAATTAAGCACTTCTTGAGTGAAAAGATATAAGTCTCATATCTTAGAATCCAAGACACAGTAAAACATTAATGACACGAAACACAATTCCATAATGTTTTACTTGTTAGGTCTATTCAATATATAAAAGTAATCTTTTCCCCTTTTAAATACTCGTGTCATCAATTATTTGTAGAGCTACAACAATCGATGACCAACACGACAATCTGATCTCGGTGATTAATGTTCCATGTTAATTACCATGATTGTGAATAACTTTTGATTTTTGTAAACCATTATCTTTTAGAGCTCTACGGTTAAGGATCAAGCGTCTCTTCCTTAACACTTCCAAAAGACGAATACCATAATCAAGGAACAAAATGTTTGCACATCCAATTCATAATAATTGACATATAAAAGTAAAAAATTTAGAACACATTCCTTTCAGTTTGCCGAGGTAGGTACTGGCTGGGCCCACGGACCGCCGAGCCTGGAGAAAATTAACGGGACGGGCTTTAGGCCTAGCCCGTTTAATCCAACGGCTTTTAGAGTCGTTGGTTATTTATTTAGTTTTAGTTTTTTTTTTAAGTTACAAAAATATCATCCATTAATTTCGAAAATGTCATTAAAAAAATTAATATAACCCCCCCCCCCCCCCCCTTCCATTCATTTCTTCACACCAACTTTTCTTCTCTTCCAAATTCCAATCTTCTTAATCTTTCCCTAAGTGTTCTCATTGTGTTGCAAGTGTGTCGAGACGACGAGTTTGAGCAAAATCTTAAAGCTATTGCCCGATTTCGCGACAAGCTGACACAACTTCTCCATTTCTTGTATTCTCGTTTGCATTTTTTTTACCCTTTTAGTTTATTTAGTATAATTAGTTTATTTGAGTTAATTATCATGAATTTCTCGTTGGTTAGAAATTTTTGATTTTTGTTCGTCTACTTTTTAATTTCAATGGCATGTGACCCATCAATTAATTCATCACCTGAACCTGAGTGGGATAGTAATCCACCTAATATAAGTGCATCAAATAGAAGCAAAAGTACTAGAAGAAGAACTAGTAAGGTTTGGAATGATTTTGACTTATCACAAGATAAAAATAGGAAAGAATGAGTTGTATGTAAAATATGTGGTGTTGAACTTACTACAACTGGTAGTCACTACACATCTGACCAGACATGCAAAAAAAATGTAAACTTAGGAATGTTGGAGTGTCTACTTCTCAACAATCTATTTTAGACTCTAGTTCTGGAACATCGAAAACTAGGAAAGACGATCCAATTAAAGCTAGAGATGTAATTGTTGATTATATAATTAGAGATGAATTACCGTTTAGCTAAGTCGAATCTCCAAATCTTAGAAAGACATGTAGTTACCATAATCCACAATTTCAACCATTTTTCCGACACGCATTAAGGGTTGCTGCAAATACAAAATATGATAAAGGGAAAATAGACTTAATTAATACATTTACATCAATGTCTTATACGATAGCATTAACAAGTGATATTTGAACCTCAGAATCTGGCTTTCCATTTTGCTGTGTAACTACTCGTTTTTTTAGATAATTCATGTGTTTTACATAAAAATATTATATTTTATGCACCGATTTTGCACCCACATATTACTATGATTATATATATCTAGATAAGAGATGTATTGCATGAATATTCAATAACAAATAAAATTTGTGCAATTTCTTTTGACAATGCTATTAATAACTCTGCAATAGTAGAATTACTTGTAAGATTATGTAATCCACCCTTAGATGAAATTATTTTTCATATTAGATGTGTTTAGCATGTTTTAAACTTAGTTGTACAAAATAGACTTCAAATAATAAAACATTATTTACAAAATGTTAGAGATGTTATCACCTATTTAGGTGGTAATAGTACATATAGATATCAAGAATTTAGAGAATTGTGCTCTAGTAATGATATTAGACCTACAGTATTTAAATTAGATGTCCATCATCGATGGAACTCTACTTATGAAATGTTGAAATGTTGTTTTCCTTATAAATCTTTAATTACAACTTATTATATTGAAAAAAATGAATTTTTTTCACTAATCTTGATTGGGAAAATTGTAAAATTATGTTAGATTTTTTGAAAAAAAAAATTCAACTTCACTAACACATTAAGTGGAACATATTACACAACTGCTAATTCATTTATATCTGAATTACTTTCAATTACTAAAGTATTTAAGAAATATAGGAATAATGATAGTTTTGTAGAAATTATTAATGTAATGGAGGCTAAGTTTAATAAATATTGGAAACCTCCACCATTAATTTTTCGTTTAGCTTTTGTCATGGATCATAGATTTAGAATAACTAGTTTACAAATTTACTTAGAAACTATATTTCAAAACATGAATTATGAAGGTTGCGAAGATTACTTAAAACATATTAAAACTCACTTTAAAAGATATTTTATTTTATATGAACGATTAAATAATGTTAATCAAATGGGCTCAAACATTGCTAGTTCATCATCATCCCAACAATACATACTTTTAGATTAAGATGATGACGATGATGATGATGATGATGAAAAATTTCAATGGAATTGGTTAAATAAAAAAGATAAGATTATAACAAAATGAATCACATAACGAATTAACTGCATATTTAAATATGGATATGTATTTAACTACTGTAGATTGCAAATCTTTTGATGCTTTAAACTGGTGGAAATCTAACTATGCTAGATTTCCAATAGTTTTTTTATTAGCACGTGATTTACCTACTCCCCCGGTATCAACTGTGGCGTCTGAGGCTGCATTTAGCCCAGGTAAATGGGATTTGACCGACAAGAGACGCAACACATTTTATAAATCACTAGAGACAAGTGTTTGCTTGAAGGATTGGTTGAATGCAGAAGAGAGAATGCAGAACATGAAAATCAACGAAAGCAGCGACGAAGAAGAATAAACTATATATAATTGTAATATTTAATACATTAGAATTTGTATCATTGTACGTAATTTGTAAATTTATTTTACTTAATAAAATTTCACTATCGGTTGTGATGGGTAGATGTGGTGGTTGGTGAGGAAATGGAATCGATGAACCGATTATTTTGATGAAATCCTAATTTGGTAGTGTTTTTAATTGAAACTTTATAAGTTACGGGTATATGAATATATGCAAATCCGACCGATAAGACCTGAAACTCAATCTTTCTATTGAAATACCCATCAATGGTATTTTTTGGAAAAAATAGTATTCTTGCTTATTTTGATGATTTTCGATACAGAAGAAACAGTTCTGGAATCATTAAATATGGGACCATAGAGTTGGATTCTATCGTCAAAAAAGAGGATTTGATTGAGTATCGAGGAACAAAAGAATTTAAATTTAATCCTAAATCCCAAATTAAAGTAGATCCATTTTTTTCATTCCTGAAGAAGTGCATATCTTACCAGGATCCTCATTTATAATGGTCCGGAACAATAGTATTATTGGAGTAAAAACACAAATCACTTTAAATATAAGAAGTCGAGTAGGTGGATTAGTCCGAGTAGATAGAAAAAAAAAGTATTGAACTGAAAATTTTTTCTGGGGATATACATTTTCCTAGAGAGACAGATAAGATATCCAAGCACAGTGGTATTTTGATACCATCTCCCTCTAAGTGCACGCCAGACAAAAATGGCATGCTTAGGGACCCTTTGTGTATGCCAGACAAAGGGAGCCCAAGGAACCTCCTCTCGCCTTGCGCGCACTCTATCCCACGCCAGTCTCATTGAGAAATGTGCGTTCCCCGCTCCTCGCCAAACAAGTGTGTCTCTTCCCCCAACAATAGGTGTTCAAAAAATCTTGGTCCAGACCAGTCGCATGTCCGCAGATGTGGGTGGCGGTAGACGCCATTTCCCATGCTCCATAAAATAGTCAACCCTAGTGCTTTCGGGAATGCCTAGATCGTACCTCAGCCTAGCTCTAAACGCCTCGCACAGAAGCGGTCGCTCGAGCCGCGGGTCCTGGCCCACCGAAGACCCCTCACCAATGCGGAAATACATGGATTCCCTTGCAATGTCGCGCACCCGGATGATGCCACGCACGCCATGCCCACGAGCACCGGTTTGGCGGGCGCGCCATCCATATGCTATTACTTCTAAGGTATTTATTTGCGCCTGATCCAGCGTGACCATAAGGAGGCATCCTTGCTGGCCACAAGCCAAAAAAGGTGCAACATGCCCGCATCGTTCCACTCCGTGAGGCGCCGAGGCGTTAGCCGAAGAACGAGCTACGGTGACGGTCTGAGTGAACGAGTGTAGGTAACGAAACGAGGCCGTCACGAAGGCCAGGAACCGAGCACCTGCTCTCGATTCTTCCTTTCTTTAGTCGTGGACCGTAGAAGCGATGTGCTCAAGAGACCACGTATAGCCTGTTGCCTGCTTTCCAGGAGTGACTGAGCCTGGAAGACATTGCTGGAGCCCAGAGTGATTCAAGATCAGACAGAACGAACCTGCCCCAGCGCGGACCTCTGCAGCACCATCAGTCAGGGAAAAAACCTATCGGGCAAGTCGGAATGAGTTTCCAGTCGACACCCATGCACCTCGACGAAGCAAGTCAGATTCCTTCCTTCCAACAAGGAGCAAGCGGAAAAGTCATTGAGTTTAAGATAATAATTCCATTCACCAACCCAACCTCGAAGGATTGATGAAGATCGTTCAGTTCCGTACCGAACCGTACCACGATCATACCCCCCATTTTCCGTGACATGGGAAGTAATATTAGCCACAATTGAGCTAATTCATAACAACAACAAAGACCTATCGTATAAAATGGAGCTTCGCATTCTGGTTATACCTTTTATGTAAACAAATAAGTGCTCTGTAAACTGTAGCTTGTGAAGTCTTGCTACTTCGGCTTCAGAACAACTAGGCAGTGAATTGATGAACAAGCTATCAAGCTACTACGGAACGTGTCAGTCGACGTTCAGTCCCCTATAAATGTAAAGACGTCGACTTCAGAGCGATCACTTTTCCCCGGCCGGGGGTTGGTGACTCTTTGCATGAATCACCTTTATAAGAAAAAACTATGTTTCAAACTCATTTGTATCATGCTTCCGCTGTGCGGTGTATTATTCCTCACATGGAAGCCCCGCAGGTGTCCGGTTTCGGGCAGTTGTGAGTGGGACTGACAGAGGATCTTTATAGGCCCCTCACAGTGCCAGCAAGGTCGTCGGGATAGATAACTAAGATCTTTTAGATGGTTTTGGGGCAGGTGTGACAAGACGGAACCTGGCCCAGTGTGACTTCAGGTAAAGTATGGGAAATTCGCCTTGTCAGGACAGGAGTATACTTGGTTGCATGCGTTCATTGCAGACCTGACAGCTGCCATAGCAGCCTTTGGGACTTGTGTTATCAGTCGTCGGGACAGTAAAATTTCATTTGCATGTGTGGAAGAGCTAGGACCATTCCCAATAGGATCGCTCCGCTCCTGCCAGTCAACCATGAAGAGTAATGGCCCATAGGAAAGTGTGTCAAAGTAGGGCTGAATGGGAAAATTTTCAGCAGTTGAGTTAAGAGTTGTAGACAGTGGCAGTAGCATGTTGTAGAAGATGAGAGAGGATGAAGGCAGGGAAGAAAGGAACAGGTCTTTGTTGTTTTATCAAAAAAAAATTCTAAGTAAGCAAGAACTATAATCAAATGAATAAAAAAACGAAATTAGGAGGGCCCCGGGCTATCCACAATAGATCAAAGAGGCCCAATTACGAGTGAATGAATCTCCAATTCGGAAGGCCGGGGCGGAGCCAATTGGAGAGCTAATCTAACAGGTCTAGGCAATTCCGAAGCAAAGAAAAAGACGTCGATCTGAATTAAAGTCACCAGATATCGAAGCCAAGCAATTCCCTTCTCGAAACACGTGGCTTCAAGTCCTAGTTCTCCGCCAGAGAGAGTCGACGAATATCGAGCCACAAGTCCTGAACCTTCCACTTCACTAACGCTCGCCTTCTTTTCGTAGGCGCGGGACATGCGTTTCTGATAGCACTGTGTGCGTAACTGATGGCACGAAGCCTCTTTTCTTCTATCATATTCAGCTGGTCGAAGCGAGCTTAGCTTGCAGCGGGATCTGACCCGATCGACCAAGCCCACCACTGGGCCCGGCCCGGCCCACCTCTCACCTTAAGTAGTTTGTGTAATAATGTCGAAAACAAATGTTAACATAACCTAACTTGTTGAAATCTGTGCACCTGTGGAGAATCTCGATTTCCCAACTTTAACTCTTTTTTTTAAAATACGAGAATCAATATTCCCAAGAAAACCCAGATTCGGCGAAATCCGTGGGATTTTGGAGACACGTATTTGGATAATTGGAATTCCTAGAAAATTTGAAACACCAAACCTCAACATTCAACCACTACCTAAAACTATTAAGGTAGAAGTGGTTATTAGATTGCTTATTTACGAAATTCCAAAAAAGTTGTCACTAGCCTAAGTGCATAACCAATGTATCGAAGATTCTAACATTTTCCAATAAGTATATGATCTTATTTGCAAAATTTAAAAAAATGAAACCTCCGGCTGGGAAGCAGAACAAAGGGTAGGGTTGGGGACGTGTCAGTGGTTTGCAAGTCGTTTTTTTTGTTTTGGAAACTAAAACTTACCAAAATTTAATTAAAAACACTACTAAATTAAAATTTCAACAAAATAATTAAAGATTGAAGAGCTTTAAAAAATGAAAAGATTTTATGGGAAGAAAATGAATAAGATAAGAATGTTTACATAGATTTTTGAAAGAATATTTAACGTATTTTTTTAAAATAATAATTGGGCGTACCGAACTGGGCGGCAAACCTCCCAAGTCTACACTCACGCACAACCGATGTATTGAAGAGGGATAATAAAAAAAGACAAACAGGGCAGCAAAAAGAAAGGAGAAAGCGAGCATCCTAAACAAACTTTATGTTTAGCATTTAATTACTTAGGGTAAACCATTAAGAAGCCAGGAATATTACATAGGGATCTGAAATCCGACTTACATGAGTTTTCTAGAAAAAAGAAGCAAATAGGCCCAGTCAAAAAAAAGAACAGAAGAGACATTAGTTGGGAAACTGAGATTGGACTTACATTAGTTTTCAAGAAAAGAGAAGCAAGGGCCAGTCAAACACCAAAAATGACCACGGTATAATAGGCCATACAAAAGTTTGCATATGTGAACCTTCAAAAAAATCAAAAACAAGTTTGTAGAATGTGTCTGCATATGTTGGATCTACAGCAATTGCTTTGTGGATCGTACTTGCTGAGTTGTTGCAGCATCCATATTCCCCTGTCGTAAGAAAATGATAAAACAGTCTTAATTTTCAGCCATTTGCATTTAAAACTACTCTACTTAAGGACACTACACCAGGACTGTTAAGTAACTGAGAACTATTACACTTGACGGGTAGAACCTGCAAGATATATTAAACATGCCTCAAACTAACTTTGAATCCGTATCCTCAAACCGACACCAAAGATCTCGCAAAAGGAAAGTATAATTTTACGACAAAATGACTAAGAAGAAAACAAACACAGAGATTGGTTTGTTTGAGGTCTGTACTGAGGAAAAAATCTACATTGTCATACACAACTTGATTTGGTTATTTACGACATTCCAAAACATTAAAATACTAATTCACTTCACTAAGCTACATATCCATTTGATACCCCAGAAAAGGCATAAGAGATAACTATAAAAACATGCCACCAAATATATAAATGCCTGCAAATGAGGTTATCTCAAATATCAACAGATACACCTTGGAGGGATGTCTTACGGTGTTATAGAACCAGATGGAACTGTACAATACTAGGGTTGATGAAGGTTATCGGCAATACAGCAAGTATTGATGAAATATGAGTAAAATGAAAGACAGAGTTAGATACTCAAATAGATTCTAAAATGGAGATATAGAAAAATCAAAGAAGACATGTAAGATTTGACAGGGATATAGAGAAATAATCTGAAATAGTCAATTATCTTGCTCTGTTCAGCCAACAGTTAGCAGAGGCATTTGCCCTTATGCATCACTTAAAAGAGTTAGAGCAAGTGAACATCTAAGGCATAGTACATGAATGATGGTGCTCATATGAAGGAGCATAACAACAATGAATGAGATTCAAAACAATTTTTACCAGCCAGCCAACAGTTAGTAGAGGCATTTGCCCTTATGCATCACTTAAAAGAGTTAGAGCAAGTGAACATCTAAGGCATAGTACATGAATGATGGTGCTCATATGAAGGAGCATAACAACAATGAATGAGATTCAAAACAATTTTTACCAGCCAGCCATTAAGAACAATATTTATGTTCTGAAACATCTAAAAAAATGATCTTTTAAGTTATGAAAGTCCAGTTATAGGACTGCAAAGGTTATTATGCAACTTAATCACCAAAATGTCATTTAAGTGTCCATTTCTTCACTTATAGTTTTTGATAAACCAATTACATCCTAAAATCCCTAACTTAAATATTTATTTTTAACAAATATTTGTGTGCTTTCCCACTAGTTGGGTATGCTAAAAATGAAAATCCACAAACAATGGTTTCCAATGTGAATGTCTCCTTCCATGGAGTCCTAAAACTCGCAATGAAAATATTAAAAAACAACTGAGCAAGTCTCTAGCTCAACACTAACCACAAAATTGGTCATCAAGATTTCATAAAAATAAAAAATATGATAATATGATCCCAAGTGAACAGACCCAATCCCAGAGGCAAGGGAGGAATACCATGAATGGCAATCTATAAATAAAACAAAAGTATAAGTAGGTTCACTCCTACCCTTCAGCTTAACGACACATACCATGTTCACACTAGAAACATTTTCTTCTATTGCTCTCAAATTCCCTACTTCCTATACATTCTGACATACTTTAACTAAACTCACTCTTAAGTATTTGTTGACCCTCGTTTCTGATGGTTAACAGTTTTGCTTGACTGAAACCATGCTTCCTCAAAACCATTCTGACTGGACCCCAAAAATTGTTTGAGGTGCCCAAAAATGAGAAGCGAAAAACTAAACTTCAAAATGAAAAAAGTGTGGGTTTATTATATATATATATATATATATATATATATATATATATATATATATATAAACCAAATCGATCAACACTAGTTGCATTTCATTTTCTTGAACTGGAATTCTCCAAAGTAAAGTTCTAATTGAAAACAAACTGCATGTCCAAAAAAGGGTAAAAAAATAAAAATAACATCAATAGAATACAACTATTACATTAGTTATATTAGTAAAGTTGTTTTGGGGGAAAATAATTAAATAGTTTTGAGGAAAACAAGTTTAGCCTGGCAAAACCTGTGTTGGCGTTCTTATAAGAAAAAAAGAGTGCAACATGGTAATGCTTCCATAAGCATGCTGTGAGCCTGTAAGGCAAATCATCTTATTGAAAATGCACGATATTTGTACTTCCTAGTTCTAAATGAGACTGAAATCTCTTCAACCCATCTATGACACATACAAGCACATGAATATTAGGGAAAAGTCACATGGTAATGGTTTCTAGCACGAAAAAAAATTCTTGTTAACCATTATAACGTTGAAAACTTGTTTTTCAGAATCAATGCCTCGAATTTACCACCACATCATAGATCATTAAAGAACTTTCTCAAGAAGGATGACAATCATGGGTCAAAATATTTAATAATAATCATAAACAACGAGAAAGAGAAAAATGAACATATATCACTACTCTCTAATCATTGTAACTGAATTATAATTACGGTCTTTCTATAAATGCATAAACTCTAGAACTTTTGATGGCAAACATAGTCATAAAAACTACAAAATGCTCATAACTTAGAATTAATAAAATAAACATGTAAATATGTGAAAAAACAAACACTTTATTACATCCGCCTCCATCGAGTTTTCCCAAACTATAAAAGCAAACTGCAAATGGATGAATTGTAAGATTCAAACCTTCTGCTTTGCATTGGTTGTGGCATGGAATGTAATTTCAAATTCTAGATCCTTGAATATTTTACCACATTCCGTGTCAACACGAAAGTACGATTTCGCCTTTTCGTCTAGATCCACCAATTCATCAAATTTCATTCCCAATACAATTTTCAAGAACGATGGCGAAATCCCACTCTTCTGCTCAACTATTTTAATAAAGTGACGCAAAAAAATGGGTTGATCGGAGCAATTTCCATTCTCATTCTCAATGTTTTTGTTCACCTTCCCCACATTTTTGTTTTTTGCCTTTTCACCCTGACCATTATGCTCTCCACCAGGCTTCCCCCAGACTTTGTCTGTCAGTGTGAATAAGCCTTTGTAGTGCTTAGACATCGTTTTGTGATCTTCTCCTGCAGCCCAACATACATGTTTCTTTTTCAAAGAGCGAATTTTAGAAGACAATTGTTCAACTGAAAATCTCCCAAGCTTTTCTCCAAGTTCGGCGTACTCGGAGACAGCACGTGGTAAAGCACCATAATTAGTCTCCTTGTATTTAAGCAAGTTATGGAGAAGAACAAGCTCCTCGTCATCGGTCCAAATGCGCTCGATGGGCCTCTTGGATGGAGTGGGGACAATAGCACACGTCTGTCCTTTTGTTCGCCCGATATGTGCCTGGACCAACAAAAAGACAATGTGTTTGTATTATTTTGACAATTCGTCGTACATTTTTTACAGGGAAAAAGTCGGTTCAGAATGGAAACCATAACCTTTATTGGCATTCTAAAAGCATTTTTTTGGATATATTTTTTGAGATAAAGACACCTTTAGCGCGTGAGCCAAGTTTAGGTAAGGTTTAAATTATCCAAGCTCAAGTCTGCCTTAATTCATTGGGCCTAAGTCTGCAATTTTGTAAAATGTAAAGCCTTTCCCAAGCTATATTTGGGGCTTGGGTCACCTAGTCTAGGGTTTTTTTCTTGGAAAAATAATTTTTTTACAAGACGTAAGAATTGATAACTAGAGTTTGGACACAAGTACTAGGGGTGCACATGGGTCGGGTTGGGTCGGGTTTGGGCCTCAACCCGACCCAACCCGAAATTTTCGGGTTGGGAAAAAACCCAACCCAACCCGAACCCGAACCGGTTTGGGTTCAACCCAACCCGACCCGAAATTTTCGGGTTGGGTCGGGTTGGATCGGGTTGAACCCGAATTCGGAAATTTTCTCCCAAACTTGGTCGGGTTCGGTCGACCGGTGCTTAAACGGTCGACCGGTGGCTTGAAAACCCGAAATTTTCGGGTTGGAAACGGTCGACCGAGTGATGTTCGGTCGACCGGTTTATTTGGGAAAAAATAAAAAAAAATAAAAAAAAATAAAAAATCGGGTTCGGGTTGGGTTGGGTCAACCCGACCCCCTCAACCCGAACCCGACCCGAAAATTCGGGTTTTTGATTTTCCCAACCCGACCCGACCCGACCCGACCAGTCGGGTTCGGGTTGGGTTTCGGGTTGAACCCAACCCATGTGCACCCCTAACAAGTACCATCTTAATAGTTAGTAGACATCAAATGAAAATGCATGTTTGATTCAAAAGTAGTACTAGATAAATAGTAAAGTTTGTGTATGATTTAGAAACAAAACAACATGCAAACTTATTTTGGAATATGTACCCGGCTCTGTTGGGATATTCTTTGGAGAAACAGTATTGTCGTCTTGGATGTTGGTGGCGGTGACGATGTCATCTTGTTTTGCTTGTTCAGAAGTGGGGTTTGGGGTAGCGGAGCCATCGGAAGGTCCGGTTTTGGTGGCAACGGAAGTGTTTACCGGAGGCAGAGTCAAAACACGATGTGGATTGTCGTCGGAAGCGGAGCTGGAGTCGGAGTCGTCGGAAGCGGGATTTGGGGGAGGTCGGGTTTTGGCGGCAACAGTAGTGTGTATCGGAGCTGGAGTCAAAGCTCGTTTGGGGCTGGAATAAGAACCGGATCTGGAGCCGGAGGGCGACGGTCGGGATGGTTTGGTGGTGGTCTTGCCGGGTTCAGAAGGAAACGGACGGGGACGCTTGGAATGGGAGGGGCCCGGTTTGGTTGGGTCCGGGTCCGGCGAACGTTTTTTCGCCGTCATGCTAGAGGGTGGGTGGTTTGTTTGAGGTCTGGGGATAATTAATATTTTCATTTATTTTTTGGTAATATTGTATTTGGAAATTCAATGGATGGTAAATAAAGCTTTATGAAATGGATACCCAGGATTCCACCCGGATCCCTACACGCTGATGACTTGCAAACCACGTCAGATGAAAGTTTTGTTGGTAGTTTAATAGGTCTGGTATATGTCCGGTTGTTGGTTTTCGGTTGTATTTTTTTTTGAATAGAGAAAATGGAAAGAAAACTATTACTTTCGTTTGACTTTGTTGTTTCTTTATTGTACTTTTACAGAATATGATACTACTTTTGCAGCGTAAGATATTATACATTTTATATTTGAATTTTGAATTTAATTTAAATCCAGCTAAAATATTCATTTTTGTCTACAATATTATTATATTTGTTCACTTCTTTTTTTCTTTGTTATTTCTTGTTTAAGTTACGCATGATTCCATTTTTGGTATTCTTAATTGGTAAAAATGTACAATTAAACCTCAAACACCAATACTCCCGGGTTTTCGGTATTACGACATATACACCTACAAGTCGACTATATTTGCGCATATGCACATCTACCGTTAGTAGACTCACTTCGTCACTGTTACCGTCCAACGGTGTTAAACAATTTGCAAATTAAACATCGTAAAATTCAAATGTCCTTCATTGTAAAAACAAAAAAACACATGAAAAATTAAATTGTCTAACACTTTTCACTCTTTAACTTTCACTCTCTCTTGAATCTCTTTTTTTCCTTCTCCACTCTTTCACTCTAACTCCCTTTCATCCCTCTTTCTCTCTCTCTCTCTCTGGACAATCTGGACAGAAGCTTGGACAAGTGATTAGTAGCATATCATGCATCATATTCATGTTATATATCCTTTATTTACCCCCAATATTGTGTTAATCGAGTTTTTGTTGTAGTGTTCGAGGTGTTAGATAAAGAATAGAAAAGGGAACAAAAAAGACTTGAATGCAACAAGAATGGACTGAATTCAAGACTTCTTGACCCATTTGTAATGCACAGGGACTATATCGCAAATCAGGAAGGACCCAAGTGAAAATCCAGAGGGACCTGATTGTCAAATGCAAAGTATTGTGACAACATGACTTGAACCAAATCAATATTTCGTCAATTAAACTCAAACTGGTTCAAGACAATGAACCAGGGCTTTACACAACGTGCAAAATACAACTTTTAAGCTCCTGAAAGAATTTGGGACCGATCGAGCGCAAATGATCCGCCAGTGGTGGATTTGGATCCTTCACTGGCAGATCATTTTGCTCGAATTGGGCCATAATTTCTCCCGTAGCTCGTACTTGATTAATGGGGTGCACCAGAGTATAGAGAAAGTTATGACACCCGTCAGATGCTCCCTGATCCATCCAAATCCTTATTTCTTCTATAAATATCATTGTAATCCCTCCTCTCCACAACTTCTTCCTCTTTCCCCCATTAGAGTATGTTTTAGTTTCCTGTTTTAGTAGTGTAATAAGGGGGTTGGAGAGGAGCAAACTTTGTATTTTTGTTTCTTAATCTAGTTTTGTTCTTGTTCTTTACTTTTATGTCTTTACTTTGATGCATTTTCTTTTATATTGTTGTTTACCTAATCTTGTTTGCTTCATTTCTATTTTGGGTTCATGTTATTTTTATGTTTTCTTTAGTGTAGAGATGAGTAGAGAGTAGTTCATCCCCATTGAGGGTGGAGAAAAATGTGATTTGGTCATGTGATGGATTAGTGTGTGTTAATATTAATCTTTTGAGCCTTATATGATTTACATAACCATCTAATGAGATTTCACTCTTATCTTTGATGTGCTAATGATCTTGAATGAAGCTTAGCACATGCTTAGATTAGTGGACATATTTTATGGGGAATGATGAGGTTAGGATAAGGATGGAGTGGAAGAGGGGAACAAGGCATGTGCATGCATGTGCTCATGTTGGCTTTATCCAAATTAATGTCTTGTATGTTTTAATGATTAGGATAAATCTTATTTCATGTGGAGACATAGTTGGATTTGAGTCATTATGCATGTGAACATATTTGTTTCATTTCAATTATTGTCTTGTATATTTTAATGATAACGTTTTATCTTATTTCATGTGGAGACAAAGTTGGAGTTCAGTTTTATGGATTTCATGTATGACATGTACTACACTACACATTTTCATTTACATGTTCTTTCTCAACCCCCTCCCCCCTGAGGGATTTAGTTTTATTGTTTGTTTTTTATTTCCTACTTGTTTTAGTTTGATTCTGATCGCATCTCTCTCCTTTTCTTTTCCCACTCGAGTATCGCGAACCCGACTCACGCACTCTCCTTGTGGATCGACTCGTGCTTGCCACCGCTTCAACGCGGCCGTGCACTTGCGGTTATTAAACTGATTCAATCAACAAGTCTAGACGAAGTGTGGACAAATTTGAACAGAAGTTTCGACAAGTCTGGACAGAAGTGTGGACAATTTGGACAAGTTTGGATGAAGTGTGGACAAATCTGGAGAAGTCTGGACGAATTCAGGACGATTCTGGACAGAAGTCTAGACGAGACCTGGACGGAGTTTCTGGAGGAATCTGGATGGAGTTTCTGGAGGAATCTGGACGAGATCTGGATAGAAGTCTGAACAAGTTTGGACAGAAGTCTGGATGGAGTTTCGGGATGGAGTTTCTGGACGTATCTGGACAGAGTTTCTGGACAAGTTTCTGGACGTAGATTTGTCCAGACTTGTCCAGATTTGTCCAATGGGTTTTTTGTTTTTACAGTTAAGGAAATTTGGATTTTACGAGGTTTAATTTGCAAATTGTCTAACACAGTTGGACGGTAACGGTGATGGAGTGGGGTCCACTAACGACAGAGGTGCATATGCGCAAATATGGTCGGCTTGTATGTGTATATGAGACAATACCAAAAACACAGGTGTATATCGCCAATATGGACACCTGAGATGTGTATTGTAGCAAAAGCCCAATGCTATTTACATCTAACACATTTGTACAAATTATAACTTCAACCTGTTTTTGTAGAAGTATTTCATATTTTCATTCGTTGAAATGTTAATAAAAAAAATACACCGTAAGCTTGAATATAATTCACACGTTCGTTTCGACACTATAAAACATTATCCATAAATATATAACACAAATATAAAACTCAATAGCAATAAAATTTAAGTCAATACTCAACATATTCTCGACAACAAAATTTTCGTGTGCATACTTAACATATTATCAACAACAAAATTTGCATGTGCATAGAAATTTAAGTGGAGGTCTGGAGGCATAGATGTTGCAACAAGAAATGCAAGAATTTGAAGGAGCTTCTTTTATTTGACAAGGGATGTGTTTAAGGTGCTGATGCTGGACTTCGAGTTTGTGGTGGTGTTATTGATAAGTTGGAACTGAAAAATAAATAAGAAATAATAGATGTTAGTCATGTGGTCAAAGAGGTTTAATGTAAAATTGAAATATAGTTAATATAAAATATATTTATTTATTTGAAATTTAGTGGTGCATTTAAACAAGAGAAATGGAGAGCAAGCGGAGTTTCTCTTGTTTGGGCACAATTTCAATTTCAAACGTTCTGAACGGATAAAAGAGAAGAAAAATCGTGGGAAAGTTGCTTGTACAAATTGAATTTTTGATTTTCTCTGCAAAATGGTAGCAAAATGAAGAAATAATAGAGAAAGTTGTGATTACTTTATTTTACATTCTCTAATTAATCTTTGTTATTTCAACTTAACACTTTAATATCCCATGATACAATTTTAGCTTTATCCTTAATGATAGTTTGGCTATTCAGGGTGATCCATTACAACAATAATTGCCATAGTTTGACCATGTTATGTCATAATTCATCTCAATAATATATATTTTTAGATTATTGTGTCGATGTTTTGTTTTAACATAAACTTTATTCTAATTAGGTCATAAAAAATGTTTCGTCTAAAAGGTGAAAAATGTTCAATGTGAAAAATAAAGTTATAACATGTTCATTGTAAAACATAACCAGAAATTCTATAAACCTTTTAAATTTTGAAGAATATTGAATTTACGTCATGCTATTCATTTAAAGCACCCACAACCATGACCCGGATGACCACCTTCTCTCTCTTCTCTCTATCCTCCAAATTACATGTCATGTCATCATGACTCAACCTCCTTTTTCTCCTTCACTATTCACTCATTAACTATCACCTAGGTCATCTCACTCTCTTTCCTCCACATCATTAATTTATTTCTCAACTTTTTTATTCTATTTCAAAATCATTTATATTTACCAAAAACATTAATAATTTATTTGGAAAAACATTTATATTTACATTAATAATCTCATACGTTTTATACCCACCCCCAACAGGTCGGTCGGGGGTCTCGCTCCCCGGTGAGCGAGTGACGTTCAACCTCACCGGTGAGGTGGCGGGGGTGGCAAGGGGGCATCGTCCCCTAAAAGCCAAGTACAATGTTTATTTTGGATTTGAGATTTATTAGTAATTATGTACTACTTTATGTGTTTCGATCTTGAAAATCTAACAGTTATTAAAATATAATAAACCCTAATCCTAATTATTATCAAAATATAAACTAAAACTACTTAAGTCCTAACTATTTATCAAAATATAAAACCCTAATTATTAAAACAAATAACAAAATAAACCAAAACCAAAAAAACAAAATCAAAATAAAAAAAACAAAACAAATAAAAAACTAGATCAACCAGGTTGTGCCACTAGGCACACCTAGTTGACGCCCGGGGAGCTGGACAACCCGGTCGTCCAGCGCACGACCGGGACGGGGTCGCCAGGCGACCCGTTAAGGATGGTCTTAATGTGACATGACTTTGAAAGTTTATTCATTTAACTAAATGAAGTGTATCTTTTTGAAAGTATAAGCAATGTATTTGTTATTGAATAATCCATTTATTTTACATATAAAATGTATTTATTCTTAACTTTGAAAAGTAACCTTCCTCCTTACAAAATACGAAATAATTAAACTAGCTAACATAGACCTTGCAGGTGCACGAGTAGAAAAAGGTAGCTCTTAAGACTGTTCATACCATTTCAACCATTTACATACATCTCTTAGAATGCAACTTTATACTTAAGAAGGTAGTTTATAATTCTAACAGCTTTTATACATCCCTAAAGAAAATAAGTTAATTATAGAATGAAAAATTGACTATTTATGCTCCAAGTTACCCAACCTCTGAAAAAAGTCCATATTTTAACTCTCTCCAAAAAATATGTCTATCTTTATACTTCTTCCCAAAATATCCATGCCTAAACCGTGTGGATATCTTTCTCTCTCTTTCTCTCTCTCTTTTAGCCTTCAAAAATAGTGTAGTGAACAGTTCATATCACGTACATATCGAGCGCATCGAGTTTATAGTTCTCCACACCCAAATGATTCGAATTATGTTCATTATACGCCCTAAAAAATCGTGTGTTGAAAAAACACAACTTTCCAAAAATCTAAATTATCGAGGACATCTCGTGCACACATCGAGTTCATCGAGTTTACAGTTCTCCACACCGAAACAATTCGAATTTCATTCGTCATAACACTCCCTCAAAAATCGTGCGGTGAAAAGTCGTGTTTTTTCAAAACATCTAAATTATCGAGGTCATATCACGCACATATCGAGGGCATCGAACACATTGAGTTTACAGTTCTCCACACCAAAATGATTTGAATTCCGTTCGTCATAAGACGCTCTCAAAAATCGTACGGTGAAAAGTCATGTTTTTTCAAAAAATCTAAATTATCGAGGTCATATCGTGCACATATCGAGACTGGAAAAATGTGTTGAAGTTGAGAAATATGTGTTTTAAATATGTCATGATTTGTATGTTGTTTGAATGTATGTCATTTGAATTTGTGAAATATGTCGTTATTTAGATACTCGACAAGTGTTGAGAATGTTATTTGTAGTATCGTTAGTTTCTTTACAGTGCAGTGCAGGTTTATATTTTATGAATTTGAAAATATAGGGGAGGTTATGTCAAAATTTTAAAAAAATCTAACATTAATCGTAACGTTGTTTATTATAGTTAATTTTGCTACTACACTCATTTCTCGACGTTTACCGTCGTTTGCTACTACACTCGATTGAGGTAATTTTTAAAACTTTTTAGTACTTTCAATTTTTTAATTAATTAGTAATAGAAGAATAACCATCTCACTTGAACACATTTTCAAATTTAATTAATATATGTTAGGAATGGATAAAGATGATGAAGGATCTTTGTTGGTCAAGTAGAATGAGAAATTATAATGTAACGAAGATGTGGCAGAGTATACAGGATCTGACCGCAAATTGGTAGTTGTTCCATTGAACATAAAATTTGGGGATTTAATGGATGTCATAAGATTTGAATGTTGTTATCCACACAGTATGTTTGATGTGAAGTTGACGGCAAAATTGCTATTAAACAATGATTCGACATACACTCCATTAACCAATTATAGGTCGGTTTATAGAATGATGCATTTGTTTAAAAAGATGTATGTGGTTGGAGTGTATGTGGAAGCTGAACCTAAAGTGTCCGACCCTACGCTGACAACCAACACTCACTCGCCGAAGTATGGTACAGTAAGGTCGACCGGTTGGGACTGCGGAATAGATTTGAATATAAGTCTAAATCCTACAACCGAAGTTCCGACATACCACCAAATTCCATATTTCCAATCGCAGAACTACAAGCAAACATGCAATGAATGGCCAGAAAATGCATGTGACATTCCGTCTAGCAGTGCAAATCGTTATCCTGGTCTGTCACAATTTGAACCCATGCATTACAGTCATGATGAGTTTGCTGGTAGGGTTGGACCGTCTACCTCATATCCCTCCCTTGGGCTTGGTTTGTCAATTGTTGACCCAATTCATTTTAGTCGACCAGAATGCATGCAAGAGATGCATAGCGTTGAAGATGATGACACTGAGGAATTAGGGGATTACAATACACCATGTTGGTTTTTTGGCTAATAATCGTTAATCCGTTTTTATGATTAATCAACATATCAATAAACACATGTATCAATTAAAGATCATTGCTTGCATATACTTGTATTATGTAATGTTTCAGGAACCAAGTTTGAGTTGAATTGAGAGATGAAGATTGAAGCGTAGTTAGGTTTAAATTTTATGTATTTAGGTTACAAATGTTACTTGGCACTTGAAATCTTTGATTCATTGCATTGCATGACACTTAGAAAACCTACAGAAGTATCACATAATATTCCAATTATCTTTAGACTTCAATAGGAGATCATCGAAACTCATTAGAAACCTAGAACAAGATTTCTGCACTCAAACGGTCGACTGGTAGAACCATTTGGTTCGACATGATTTCAACAGACTGTCCCAGAAATCCTATTTTGTCTCAATCAGTCGACCGACATACATTTCCAGTTCGACCATGCCTTCAATCTGTTTTGCCTGTCTGAAATCGGTCGACTGTCATACCCATTATGTTCGATCGTTTCACCTTGTCAAATGATAGGAATTAGTTCAACCAATACAAATCCTCCAGCCTATCAGTTGTCGCCACATGTCCTGGTTAATGAGACTTTCGGTCGACCGAAACTTAGCTTTTGTTCGACCGATTGTATTTCCGTATTCGTATTAAATATGAACGTTATACTTGTCGTATACTCCAATGGTCGTATACACATTTCTCACCTAACCCCTCTTTTGGATTTGGTCTTCTGGTCGACCGAACTTTGCTTAACGGTCGATCGAATTTCGAAAACTTCCCAGACCCAATTTTACTGGGAGTTTTCGGTCGAACCTTCAATTCATTCTGTTCGACCGATTGCATTTGGCTTTATCCTGTCTGAAATCCAACACGTCAAACGGTCGACCAAAACTCTCTTCACGGTCGACCGATACATGCATCTTTTCCAGATCAAGTCTTACTGGTCTTTTTCGATCGAACTGGTGATCCAGTCCGTTCGATCGATCACTTAAGTTCTAGCCCAATTTGACCGACCGTTTGCATCTTCGCTTGACCAAACCATTTACTTTTGCATTCCGGTCGACCGATTAACACAATCCAGTCAATCGTCTGAGTCCTGAAATGTGTCTGTCACTTCCTGACTTGTGTTTTCTTGCACAACTTTTTACCATTTCAATCCCAACGGCTAGAACTAGTTTAGAGCTTATAAATAGAGCTAAGAACACTCATCTAAGGTCAACCAATCTTTCTCTAAGCTCAAAACTCATTACTACTCTCGTATTTGCTCTAAACACTTGTGCTCACATCTTCTCACTTGAAATCATCATCCTTGATTGCATTATCAATTTCAAGTGCTCAATATTAGTTGTTGAACCAAAGTCTTCAAGAGTTGTACTAAGCTTCCGGAGTGAAGCTTCTTCTCGGATTGTGAGAAGGTAGTCCAAGCTAGGCGAGGGTGTTCACAAAGCTTGTGGTGTAAATGCGTGATCTCGGCCCGCAACGGAGATCAGATTAGTGGAGGACACGAAGTTGCTCGAGTAAGAGCAATTCGTAAGAGAGGACTAGGATCCGTTGGTTGGATCCAAACCTCTATACATCCGGTGTTGTGGTTTGTTGTTCTCTCTCCTTCATATTAATTGTCTTAGCTTTTAATTTTGCATAGTTTGTTAAAGAACCTTAATTAGTCTATTCACCCCCCCCCCCCCCCCGCATTTAGACTAAGATTAGGGGCTAGTAGATCCTACACACCATTCGCTGTAGAAGATGAACCTGAAGGTATTTCAGCTAATGAAGTCGTTCCGGAGACGCATGATGTCATATATGCGAAGGTGTTTTTGTAGGTGCACGGATTTATGAGTTCCACGAAAAACTCCATCAAATTCACAAGGAAATCAGAGATCACAAGACATGTTCTTCGATGGTTGCAAAATTGAAGGAAAAAATGAAGGCTTGGCTGATGTGTTTTGGTGCTGAAGAACCGACATTACATTTGAGTCAGGATCGCGTCGTTGAAGAAGAAGATCCACACACTCAAGAAGACGTTGACGGTCTAACTCATACAGAGAATGCAGCACGAGTAGGAGGACAGGGCATGGGGAGAGGACATGCTCAAGCACGTCCTAAAAGGAAGAAGAGATTGAGAGGTCACTTATGATAGATTTTTAGTTGTGTTAAACGTATTTGGTTGTTATTACACTACTTTTGGTTTTATGTTAAAATGTTAAACTCCTTATTGTGTTAAACTTGGATTTTTTGGTGTGTTGAAATTTAGGAAGTGCGAAATGGTGATATTGGTTGTATTTTGCTACTTGGAAATGATTGTGTTTGTTGTTGAATTTTTTGCAATTGGAATGATTGTCTTTGTTTTTGTATTTTTCTATCTGGACGGAGTTTCTAGACAAGTTTTTGGACGGAGATTTGTCCAGACTTGTCCAGATTTGTCCAGACTTGTTCAGATTTGTCCAAGGGGTTTTTTGTTTTTACAGTTAAGGAAATTTAGATTTTACGAGGTTTAATTTGCAAATTATCTAACACCGTTGGACGGTAACGATGACGGGGTGGGATCCACTAATGGTAGAAGTGCATATGCGCAAATATGGTAGACTTGTAGGTGTATAAGAGGCAATACCGAAAACCCCGGTGTATATCGCCAATTTAGACACATGAGAGGTGTATTGTAGCAAAAAGCCCAATGCTATTTACATCTAACACATTTGTCCAATCCTTCTCTTTCTCTCTCTCTTTTAGCCTTCAAAAATCGTGTAGTGAACAGTTCATATCGCGCACATATCGAGTGCATCAAGTTTATAGTTCTCCACACCCAAACGATTCGAAATCTACTCATTATAAAACACCCTAAAAATCGTGTGTTGAAAAAACACAACTTTCCAACAATCTAAATTATCAAGGACATCTCGCGCACACATCGAGTTCATCGAGTTTACAGTTCTCCACACCAAAACGATTCGAATTTCGTTCGTCATAAGACTCCCTCAAAAATCGTGCGGTGAAAAGTCGTGTTTTTTCAAAAAATCTAAATTATCGAGATCATATCGCGCACATATAGAGTGCATCCAACCCATTGAGTTTACAATTCTCCACACCGAAATGATTTGAATTCCATTCGTCATAAGACGTCCGCAAAAATCGTGCGGTGAAAAGTCGTGTTTTTTCAAAAAATCTAAATTATCGAGGTCATACTGCGCACATATCGAGCGCATGAAACCCATTGAGTTTACAGTTCTCCACACCCAAACGATTCGAATTTCGTTCCTCATACGATGCCCTAAAAAATCGAGCACATTCTATCGAGCTCCATCCAACCTCATATTGAGCTCATCGAGCTTCCTCGAAAACCCAGAAGATCAATCCGACTTCCATCGATTCAATCCACTCCACTCCACAAAACACTCAGTCTAATCCCATCTAACTCGCGAGCTTATCGAGCACAACAATCACGTTTCTATCGAACACATATCGAGCTTCGTTGGAAACACAGAAGACGCCCGTTTTTGGTATCCAAACTGTTTAAATTCCTAATGAATCCCCAAGCCCAAAAATACATTGTGTTGAACTTCGACGGAGCGCCTCTCGCTCATCGGGGAGAGAGACCCTCGAGCGACCCGTCAGAGTGGGCATAAGGCGTATGAGTCAATCCTAACACGAAAAACCCTGAAAATCACTTTCTGACGCATGCAGAAACAACCCCCCTCAAAATACATCTGGGGTCGACCATGACAGGGAATGATTGCGTGAAAGAGAGAGAGAAATGGGTGTCAGAGAGAGGTTTTTTGGTGTTTTTAAAGACAGAGGTATTTTGGGTAAAACGCAAAACATAAGCATATTTATGAGCGAGAGCCAAAATGCGACCTTTTTTCCAGATGTTGGGTAATTTGGAGCATAAATGGTGAAATTTTCCTTATAGAATCTCATTTGTCAACTATATACGTATATACACACAATTTCTTTCAAATGAATAAAACATGAACATTGTTATCCGTATGATGACCCACTTTTATCATGTTTGGTTCGCTATATTTACAATAGTGTAATGTAATCAGATTACATGCTGGATTACATTTCACTGTTTGGTTGAGGGAATTGAATGTTGTAATCACTATGTAATCCAATTGTGAAGGTAATCCAATTACATCACTTTCAAGGTAGTTGTTTGCATTGTTAGAGGTCGTATTGCAATGTACTAAACTCATTTCATATAATTCAAACATTGCCACACCATCAAACTCAATTTCGATCCTACCAGTAGCATGCCTGAGCTACGTAAACATCTTTCGACATTTATCAGATCTATTAAATTACAAATTAATTTTGAATTACATTGTGATTCATGTAGTGATTAAAATGTTATTAAACAATGTAATTTGATTACATGAAATTAAATTACTTGGAATGTAATCTAATTACATGAAATCCAATTACGACGAACCAAGCAGGACGTTAGAGCTATCTAGAGAAATCAGAAGATGGTATCGAAAAGTTGAACCGAAAAAACACGACAATATCTAACGTCGGTGGGATTGATGATGTTGAGTCGTGGTTACTGAAGCTAGATTTTACCAGAATCCAGAACTTTTCTTCTTGCAGAAATCAAAAGGTAAAAATATTATTACTCTTAAATCCAAATTTGAGCTCTCACTCTCTCGCTTGTACAAACACCCGAGATGCGTATCATCCTGAGCACCTTTGGCTGCCACAGCTACGTCTTCAACCCCTTCTCCCTCAATGTATAGGATTAGTTCCATACCTTATGTTCCCTCCAAGAGTAAGGACCCGATCAACTGAGGTTGTACTAAGACCCGTTTAAGGACATATCACATCAGATTTTAATCTAAATTCCAACTTGGAATGACTTATTATTAAGAAACAGAACGTCGAAAAAATCCCATAAAAATGAAATATCACGTCGGATTTTAACCTAATTTTCGACGTGGTATGGAACGTCGAAAAAAATACAATAAAAAAATATCACGTCGGATTTTAATTTAAAAACCAATGTGGTATGGTTTATTATTAAGAAACGAAACTTCGCGAAAAATACAACAAAAACGACATATCACATCAATTTTTAAATTAAAAGGTGACGTGATATGTCCAATTATTAAACAAGAGCTTTTAGCATCCATTGGTAGTCATTATGACATGACACATCGTTTTCATTACAGAGTGGAGAAAATCAGAGGTTGTAGTGTTTCGCATTCGTATTTCCTAAATCCAATTTCCAGTTCCAGTTCAGTTAATTTTAGTGTGTGATTGGTTTGCAAGAATTGAGTCTAGAAGTGTGAGGATTGTGTTACAGATGTGATTGTTTCCTATTTTTGTATATGAAAATTTCTTCATTTTCCAGTGTTTGTGAAATCCCTTTCTTTTGTACTTGGAAAGTTTTCAAGGTTGGAATCATTCTCTTTCCCGCCCCCTCCCCACCAGTTTTATTCTTAATTATTTGCCTATTTTTTGTTGATGATAATTTCTTCATTTTCTTCGTTTGCCATCCCTTACAAGGATAGACCAGAAGTGGGGTGGAGGGAAGGGAAATATGATAGAAGGAAGAAGAAAGTGGAAGAAAAGGGAGGAAATGATCTCAAGATGGTAACGACATTAAGGAATTAGGCTAATGGAGTGACTTCAAAAAAAGTAATGATATCAATGTATCATTTTGATTTTGCAACGACAGATTTAAAAATAGCTATACATATGACATAAAAGAAAATATAATATTTTAAAGGTGTATCCAAACACTTTTTTTTAAACAGAAATATCCATATTTTGTCTAATACCAAATATTTTCATCGCAAACACTCCGACAACGTAGACCTTATTCAATCACAAAAAATGTTAACATATAACAATTTTATTTATTTATTCATTTCCAATTTCCAACTTACTTGTTAAAAAAAATCTAAAAAATATTTATTTCAGGAAGCATTGTTGCAAAAAGGAGGGAACTGAAGTAGTCAAGTCAGGTTTCCCCCCAAAACCCCAGAAAAAGAAACCCTTTCGCCACTCCCAACCCGTCCCTGCGCCGGCAATGGCGGAAACGCCTCCTTCCACCACCACTACCACCGCCGAGGCCATGGACTTGGCCGTCTTCATGGAGACCAACGTCGGCACCAACCTCGTCATGGTCGTCCACCATCACGACACCGTCCGCGACCTCAAGCGTAATCTCCACTCCCCCTCTTTTTTTCCCTTTCCGTTAGGGTTTCGAATCTGCCTTTTTTGTTTCTCAGAGTTTGCCGTCGGAATCGTCATCTGGTGAAGGAAGTTGTTGTTTGACATTTAGGTTTTTTTTATTCTCTGCTGTTATGCTTGTTTTGTGAAGGCCAAGTCTAAAATGAAATGTCTTTCTTCTTATGGAATTAATCCCCAAATGAAGTTTTGATCGTTTTGTTGTTGATGTTGTCTTCTACATATATGGAAACATGCGATGGCTTTAGGGTTGTTAGTAACTTATGTCGATTTGTTGGCCATGTCTGACTAAAATTTGCATTCATCATCATTTCTTTTACTATTTCAAATGTTTGCAGGGAAATTTATGATTGAACATGCCCTGTCTTTTCCGTATATCGGTGAAATTAAGGTTTCTGCAATAAAGGTATGATTTTGGGAAATAATGGTAGGTACCTGTTGGTGTAATGTGTAACGTCTTTTGATTTGCTGTTTTCAGATGAAGCATGACAAACGATTTTATCGTTTATCTGAGCTTATGCTGGTTGCGAAGGCTTTTTATGGATGTAAAGGGTCTCCATGTCTTCATGTGGATGCTACTTTGGCTTGTGCACATAAAGAACCAGAAGCTGGAATCTCTGCTGACTCTCCAATTGGTCGTGACACGCACACGCAGCAGGAAAGAATCCTAGTACGTACAAATGATCCAAGCTTTCATCCAACTACCACTCCTTTAGTTAAAGATGAAAAAATGGTTGATGCATGTCTAATGCAAAATGGTAAGCACCAAGTCTATTTTTTCCCCATTTTTGTTTGAATATCTCTTTATTGAATTTTTAACTAAAGTTTGTGGTGTGCTTGTTTCCGGATGCAAATGAAATTATTAAAGTGATTTGTAACCAAGCATCTGGAAGGATGGCTGAAAATCCTAACCCAAAATTAGATTATTCAGTTGTTCCCGAAGAAGTTTCAAAACAAATGTATGAAAAGCTACAGGCCTATCCTTCTGGTTCCAAAGGTAAGATTTCACAATACCAATTAGTGATGTCATTCAATTTCAATCCTTGCTACTGAAAAAAGAGAAAAAATCAATCCGTGCTAAAATAACGATGGGCAATATTCCAGGTGAAAATGTTGCTGCTGATACTGTATTTCCTGACCATGCTGTAGTTACTAAAATTAAGGGCTCGGTTCATGAAAAGAAGAAAACGAAGAGGCGTGACAGAGATGGCAAAGTGGGCTGTATTTCGGAGAAACCAATGCTGGAGAAAGAATCTGAAGTTCTTTGTAGTAAAAATAAGGCAGCAAAAACCACAACAAACACCACTCAAAATGTTACTTGTGAAGATCCACTAGTGGAAGTCAAATTTCCCTGTGATGCTAACATTAGAACGCGAAAGCCCACTGAGAAAAGCTCCGACAAAACAGACCTATACGACGTTGAAGCTGTCAATCATGAAGTTATCATCTCCTCCCCGCATGACCCTAACATGAATCCCGAGAAGGCAGTCGACCAGAAGGAAGAATTGCACAGGCAAAAGAATGGTGATGCCGTTCAAGTAGTCAGTTCTGGAAATCGTCCTGAAACCATTAGCATGGATCAGTCTGTCAAGGATGAAGTTTTACGCCATAGAAAGGGAAAATCAAAGTGGAAAGATCCATCCATTAAAAATTCCATTAACAATATTGCCATACATACAAAGGAGCGAGGACAAGAACCATTAGCAGTGATCCATTCTACTATTGTTGCTGATACCAGTGACGGTAGGTCTCGTCGTAAGAAGAAGAAAATTTCAAAAACTGAAGCAGGCAAGGGTTATCGGATTGTGGTTCGACAAGGTCCAAGCAAAAAGTTGGAGCTCTCACAAATATCTGCCAGGGAGAGAGCATTTACAAGATACGATTTTTGATGGAGTTATTGGCTGTGGTTCCAGAGGTGATCCTGATTTATCTGAAGGAAGAGGCTCCATGAACTATAATTAGTAGTTCAAGTTTTGAGGAAAAAGTCAGAATCATGTTTTGAGGAGCTCTGCAGGTAATGAAGATTCTTATTGAATCTCCTGTTTTGTGAACAAGTAGAAATGTCTTTTGTAAGTTAACCATGCGTGGAGACTCTCCTTTCTGGGTGTGATTTTAGTAAGTTTGAACTTAACCACCACAACAATAGTCGTAGCATAATATATCTTTTCTTTCCGTATGTTGTATTATACCTGTGTATGTAAGTGATTTTAGTGAAAGAAATTTCTGTTTAGTGGTTATCCAAATGTATGATGGTTGTAAGCACTTAATCAAGACCCTTGTGTGTGTGTTTGGGGGGGAATTTATCATCTTTATCATGATATTGATCCTATCTACCTACGGAAAAATAAACTGAATGCATGTGGCAAGTAGACATGATCATTATTGAGGGGAGTCCTATCTGCAGAAACTTGAAGGCACTTATGTCTGCTTTAAGTCGTAGACTGCAGATGATGAGAATCTGACGAGGGAACAAATTGAAGAAGAGACCCAACGGTTTAAAGAGGCACATGCTAAAGAGGAAGGTATATTTAGGTCCTGTTTTGTGATTGCCCCCGAAGTCCTTTGTAAATTTATATGTATAATCACTTGAGCTCTAGAAAAAAAACCAGCATCAAAGTTCTACTTGTCGATGGTAATCATGGAAGAAATACTTGAAACTTATTTATATCAATCTTTTGCAGACAATAGGGTGTGGTTACACCTGAAAATCCTGTCTTTTTTCTTGTTTGTGATAGCATTTATTACACGCCCTGTTAGCATTTACCAAATAATTGTCCACAATTTACTTCGTTCTCTTTGTAATTTCATCTACCATGGTCTAAAAAGCACAAGTACTGACTCGGGACATGAATACGACAAAAACATGGAAAAACAACTTCTATCGCATGTTTTGTCCTTCCACATCTGATTTTTGTTGCAGCATGTTTCTTTGATTAATGCTATGGGTTCAATAGAATCTGAATGATGCAACTCCATAGATTAATAACATTAGAATCTTTCTCGATGCATCATTATGGAGTTTGTGGATGTACTCCCTTGAGATCTGGTTCTGAACTTTTGATTTTAGTTTATATTCAAACTCGCAAAATACATGACGTTTAGTGCATAGAGTTTGTTTGAGTTCATGTGAGAGTGCTTTCAAAATATTCAAATAGGTTGAAGGATTGAGGACTTACACTAAGAGGTCATCAAATGCAACAAATAACACGTTTTTTTGACAGTTACAGAAGTCGGACTCGTAAAATTCCTTGATCCAGTTCAGTATCGGTTTTGTGTCACCATGAGCAAATCGAAATTTAGCGTTGCAAACCATATTATAATGTTCACCTATTAGGTTTATGGATATGGAGAACCTATTGTGAAGCAGACTTAGGGTCCAAGTTCGTTTGGGAATCTTGGTTTTGCGATTGAGGTTTAAGAAAAAATGCATTTTGGTGTGAGTTTTGGAAATAATGGTTTGTCTACGGTATGAAGCAAAACATAAATTATAGGTAGAACGATTGATCGTGTCGTGTAGTAATTGTGTCGTATATGTAAGTCATATATTACAGTCCAAATCAGACCCATTTAATAACCATGTTGTTGAACTCGAACCATATCCAACCCATTTATTATCGTGTATACACAACCCGACTTGTTTATACACGACTAATTAATAAGTTATGTCATGTAGTCACGTAGATGCTTGGAATTGTCCTAACATGAATCTTGTTTACATGTTTAAATAAGAAACAATACACATATCGTAACATTTCTTATATGATTTGTTTCTACGTATGTTATTATAAATAGCTATCGTAACATTTCTTATATTACAATGTCCAGTTCCGATATTTTCGGTTAACTGAATGACACTCGGTTTTAGACAAGAATTCGTCCGATCGGTTAAGGAGAAATTTTCTCCTTAAGAATCGGTCATCCGTCTAGTGCACGGTAATACGAACGTGACATATTCGGTTAACCGAATATGTCTCGGCAAACCGAAGCCCGATCGATATTCTGCCTTTGATAATTAAGAGATTAAATTGATCGATGGTTGGATTAGCTCCAAACTTGGTCAAACGTTTTGTGGATGCATGTAATGCATTATGGAATTAGTTTGTGAGAGAAAATGTCAAGAGAACATGGCTTAAGAATAGCCATGATTGAGAGTAAGATTGGAGCCTATAAATAGGTCCTTATTCTCATTAATTATGTTAGATGTTTTTTAATTATTTTCTCTCCTAATTCACCACAAAAGCCACGAAAATTCTCTTAGTTTTTAAGTCTTTGGAAGGAGAAATCTCAGAGATTAAGGAAGGGGTTTGTAGATAGATTCTAAGATAGTTTGGAGATTGATTGGCTAGCTCCTCTCTCTCCAACATTGTTTAGGGTTTCGGTGAACACTCGGAGGCATCCGGCGCAACGAGAAGCGACGATAGTCTTCCTCAACGTCTCTGGAATATCAAGAAGTTTTAGAGAACTTCTAGGTATGAATTTCGGAGTCCCTTGTGTTTGTTTTAATAAGTTTTGAAACTAGTTATTAAAACAAACCGATGCATGCATGAAATAAATCGTAGAAAATTGTAATTGATCCTTATTATGCATAAAAAATTCGAAAAATATATATGTACAGTTAACACATGAAATCCAACAATGGTATCAGAGCTTAGGGTTCAATTTTCTTATGATTTAAGGCTGTAAACTAATTTAGTTTACCATATAGGATTTAAACAATTCGGTTTACCGTTTTTTCGGTCTATGAATGTTTTGTTGATATAATTCTCAATAATAATTCGTTTTAAATGTTTTAAGTATTTTAAAACATGCCATGAAATTATTAGAATTAAGATTTAGACATTAGTCTAACTTATAATAATTTCGTTTTATAAAGAAATGATTATTTTGTAAGAGAATCAACAAAACCGAAAAACTGCGGTTCATCTTTCCATTGGAAATTGGATGGACAGCGGTTCAGAATTATTTTTTGAACTATGGATGGATGAAAAACGTTTTTAATGGATTTCAAAATGTTTTTCAAAGAATTGTTTGGGATTCTAGACGATTGATAAACTAGGTTGTATAGTTTATAGCGATATTGCGTGCATGGATGCTCGAGTTGTTTTGCAGGAATTGTGAGTTTATATGTTCCAAATCAGCAACTTTGAATGTATGTGATTATTATTATACAGGGGCTTATTTATATGTAAAAATCAAAATTCTCTCTTTCTGTCTTTTAGATAATTGCATTTGCATACGAGAGGTTTTACATAGGACTTGCACTAGTCGTTTTTTTTATTGAATGTCAGGAGCATGTTTATTTTCTGTAAAATCTATATCTCCGGTGCAAGAGGAAGTCGCCGCTGTAGCGCATCGATCGAGGATCAAAGATCAGGGATCGAGGATCAAGGATCGAAGGGAACATATAAACTCACACGATGTGGATTGTGTGAATGGTTTAATTTCTGTTTTTTAATTTCTGCTGTGCATGTGATGAATGTGATTGAATGGTAGGATGTGTATGAATGATAATATGCATGATAACCTAAAATTCCGAATCACATGTTAATATATGAAATTGTCCAACAAAAATTAAGAGTAATTTTCCTTCTTATTTTATCCACTAGCAGCCATTGATCAAGGGATACTCTGCTCGCCCTTAGCGGGAGATAGCTCCCTCCATCTTTGGGAATAGTTGGAGATATAATGGTTGTCTATTGTTGTGCCACAATTAAATATATGAGGTGTGTTTCACCCTAGTGAACCCCAAAGTATGTTTAGTTGTGAATATAATGGATAAACGTATCTCGTATCAAATGAAAATAAGTTTTCTTAACATTACCTAGAGCACTCGCTCGGTTTTGGGAAAAAGTTTTTCTTACGAGGATAGGTCATATTCCCTCATAATTAAAACAACAAGAATCACAAGAGTTTGAAGATGCTAATATTGCTAAAATTCAAAAAGGTTGTGATCAGAAAGAGTTTTTCTTACCTTGATATTGTGATGTATTCGATAGCCCTTAGCTAGTCTATATTGCAATTGATAGGATCTTGGATTACTGCATTTATGGGCAAAATTTTATTTGCAGTATTTACATTTATATTTGATATATATGTATGTATTTAAAAACATAAAATTGACATTAAAATCCTGTATAATTTATTTTGTAGAAATGTCTAATATCCAACCAATTGTGCGATCTATGATCAAAAAGAATCCTTTGCAAAATGATGGCTCAAACTTCATGAAATGGCAACTCAATCTTAATATCGTGTTGAGGTTTGAAAAACTATCTTATATTTTGGATGGTGAAATCCCAAAATTGAATGAGAAGGCAACCGGTAATGAGAAAGAGGTGATAACCAAGTGGGAAGAGCAAGAGAACCAAGTTCACGGTCTAATGTTGGCATCCATGGGTGACTCGCTTCAATTGAAATACTTGGATTCAAAACCCAAGAAGACCATGGAAGCTTTAACAAAGATGTTCATGGATAGTGCCCGAAAGGTGCGCTATAAGACCACCATCGCACTCACAAGGTGCCACATGGCGGAGGGAACATTGGTATCCATGCATTTTCTCACGATGCCAGGATACCTTGAGAAATTGTCGAAGCTCTCTTCTCCAATGCCCGAGGACATTGCCGAAGATCTGATTCTTGGCTCTCTAGACCCGTCCTTTAAGGACTTTGTGATGCACTATCATGTGCGTGAAAAAGGGGTGAGTCTTGATGAGCTTCACAACGCTCTCAAAACGACAGAAGTTGACATGGGCAAGGGTCGGGACAATCAGGTCCTAGCCGTCCATGAGAGGAGCAAAATGATCAACAATGGTAAAGGCAAATTTACCAAAGATACGTCAATCAAAAGCAAGGCAGTAGGAGGTGCTCATAGGAGTACCTCAAGGGGGAAATCTTTCAAATCTCCAACTCCCAACACGGAGTGCTTTCACTGCGGTGAAAATGGGCACATCTGACCTAATTGCCCCAAGTACAAGGAAGACCTTGAAAATGGGATGATTGAACGTAGGCGCCCGAGAAAGGCCGTAGGTATGTTTGTTATTGAGATAAATTTAATCACCTCTATCCTTGATTTGGTAATGGTTACCGGATCTTGTGCTCACATAATTTTGATGTGCAGCTATTGAAGGATAGGAAGGAACTCGTGGAGAACGAGATGATATTGAAGATCGGAAATAGTACAAGCATAGCAGCGATTGTACAAGGTTCTATGGAACTTCAATAGTTTAATGATTTAAATATATGTTTTGAAGAATGTTTATTATGTGCCTTCGATTAGCAAGAACTATTCTGTATCATGTTTTGGATATGGATAACTTAATATATATTTCTAATTCTTGCTTGTCTATATCAAAGAATGGAATTCTCTATGCAAATACATTCGTTTGGAATGACTTCTATTTGCTTGAAATGAATAATAAACAAACTCAAACAAACAATAACAAAAAGAAACTAAGATAACTCACGTGAATGATTCACTCTTGTAACACTATCGGATTGGTCATGTAAATGACCAAGAGACCTTTCAAGAAGAAAGGAACGAAAACGAGTGCCTAATTGGATATGATGCATTCCAATGTATGAGGTCCAATGAGTACAAGTGCAAGAGATGGTTTCAGGTTCTTCATTTTGTTCACGGACAACTATAGTCATTATGGCTATATTTGTCTAATGGGAAACAAAAGTGAATTCTTTGACAAAATCAAAGAATTCAAGGATGAAGTAGTGAACCGACTCAACAAGAATATCGAGTCTCTACGAAAGGTTCGTAGGGGTGAGTGCTTAGGATACCTAATTTGACTAATTCCTAAAGTAGGAATAGAATATTGCTCGATATGGTTCGATCAATGATAAGTCAATCTAAATTGCCTATTTACTTTTGGAATTATGCACTACAAGTAATGACCAACTCACTAAATAATGTTCCATCCAAATCCATTGAGAAAATGACTTGTGAGCTATGGAGTCGAAAGACACCTAAGCTCAACTTTCTCAAGATTTGGGGTTGTGAGCTCTACGTCAAGGAATTGATGTCGACCAAGCTTCAACAAAAATCGGATAAGTGCTTCTTTATAGGTTGTCCTCGTGTGACAAGACGATACTACTTTTGGTGTATCACCTCCAATCGAAAGATTGTAGAGAGAGATATGTTTTTTCTAGAATTTCTGGAAAAGAGAGAAAAGTAGTGGGAGTAGAGTTAAGCTTTGGGAAACTCAAGATACTCTACGAGATCATGATGTGAATATTGCATTCAAAATCATGAAGGCCCAACCGAGATTCATTTGGTTAGTGGGAGCATGAGCGAGAGATCCTTACAAGAAATTGTGAGAGAATCTCAATCATCCCCACCCAGTGTACGTTCGAGAGTCGAACGTGAACCTATTTCTCAAGAAATTGTGGAAGAAGTTCGAGAGACACGAGAAGAACCAAAAGAATAGAGAAGGTCGACGAGGGAAATGAAGAAACCCAATAAGTATGTGAGACTTCATGGGATTGTGGTACTAGATACCAAAGATCCCTCGACCTTCCAAGAAGCAATGGAAAGGGAAGACTCCAAACTATGACATAAGGCCATGGAATCCGA
Organism: Triglochin maritima; assembly: GCA_963682175.1. Taxonomy (NCBI): domain Eukaryota; kingdom Viridiplantae; phylum Streptophyta; class Magnoliopsida; order Alismatales; family Juncaginaceae; genus Triglochin; species Triglochin maritima. The sequence continues at coordinate 21,078,642 of OY821770.1, forward strand.
AATAGAATCCATGTATGACAATCAAGTATGGAACTTGATTTACCTTCCTCAAGAGAAAATGTCATGAGCTTTTAGGAGGAAGATAGACATGGATAGTAACTTGACAACCTACAAAGCAAGACTTGTAGCAAAAGTTATACTCAAATTCAAGAAATTGACTTTGATGAAATTTTTGAGAGGTTGCCATGTTAAAATCTATTCGGATTATGCTCACTATTGCCACATTTCACAATTGTGAAATATGGAAGATGGATATCAAAATGGCGTTCCTTAATGAGAACTTGGAGGAGGATATGTACATGGTACAACCTCAAGGTTTTGATGATCCAAAGAATAGCGAGAAGATATGCAAGTTTCAAAGATGCATTTATGGATTGAAGTAAGCATCGAGGAGTTGGAACAAACGCTTTGACGAAGAGGTGAAGTAGATTCACTTCATTCAAAGTAAAGGAAAACCTTGTTGATACAAGGAGATTAGTGGGAGTCATGTAGTACTTCTGATCTTATATGTCAATGACATATTGCTCATGAGCAATCATATACCTTTGCATTAGCAAACGAGAAATTTTATTGAAATCGGTATTTTCAATGAAAAGAAATGGATGAGGCTCAACACATCTTGAGAATCAAGATACGTTGAGATACATCCTGTAGGCTCATTAGCCCCAGTCAATGTGCATACATTGACAAGGTCTTGGAAAGGTTCAGGGTGAACAATTCCAATATGGACAATGTGCCAATAAGTATGAGTATAGGTGTGCAACTCAAGAAGTCTCAACGTGCTCAATCACACAAAGACTTGGAGTACATGAAGGTATCCCTTATGCTTCGGCAAAAGGAAGGACCATGTACACAATGACTTGCACAAGACTCGATATCTCGTATGCTCTAAGCGTGACAGGTAGTCACCAATCCGACGCAAGTCCTAAGCATAGGATTGCAGTCAAGAATATTCTGAAGTACCTTAACCGGACTAAAGATATGGTTCTTGTTTATGGAAGACAAAGGAGAAAATAGTCGAGGGCTTGTTTGATGCAATTCTCATAGGGATTCTTGACAATAGGAGGTTGGAATGATGATGCGTCATCATTATCGAAGGTGGAGGTATGAGCTAATGTAGTTAAGAGTAATATCACTACAGCTAACTCAACCACCAACGAAAGACAAAATAAATAAATGGGTGGACACAACAGTGACACAACTGATCCATTCAACAAACCTTCATACCAAGCTAAGAGACGAAATATATTTCGAGTCCATGGATCCAAGGATCCACGTGGATTGGCTTGATAGGTGATTTGAGAAGGTTACCCTAGTTATTAATGTTTTATACATTGAGAATGTATGTGAAAGAAAACTTTGATAACAAGTGGGAGATTGAAGGGAATGTGTTCTAAAAGTTTTACTTTTAAATGTAAATTATTATGAATTGAATGAGAAATCATTTTGTTCCTTGTTTATGTTATTCGTCTTTTAGAAGTGTTGAGGAAGAGGCTCTTGGTCCTTAACCGTAGAGCTTTAAAAGATATTGGTTTACATAAAACAAAAGATATTCGCAATCATGGTAATTAACATGGGACATTAATTACCGAGTTAAGATTGTCGTGTTGGTCATAGATCATTGTAGCTCTACAAGTGAGTGACAACACGGGTACGCAAAAGAGGAAAATACTACTTTTGTATACCGAATTGACCTAATAAGTAAAATATTATAGGAATGTGTTTCTGTGTCATTAATATTTTGCTGTGTCCTTGGTCCTTTGATATGAGACTTATATCCGATCGCTTAAGGAGTGCTTAATTAGACTAGTGTCTTAAGCTATCAATGAGTGTAGTGCAAAGGCATTAGTTGGTTAAGTATGACTTTTGTTGGAGAAGATAGTTAGTCAAAAGATTATCATTGCCCCTCTTAATTGAGTGATGATATTACTGGGCCCCTTGATAAAGCAAAGTTATAATGTGCACAATGTGATTTGAGTTAAGTCACATATTTATAACTAGCTTAAAGAGATCAAGAAATGAATACTAATACAAAGATGACACAATACCACTTTGTGTGTATTCTTAATATCATGAGGCAAGGGACGGACACAACTGATGCACTCCATCACTAAATGGATCAGGTTTTGGTTCGAGTGGAATTAAGAAATCTAACTAATTGGGAGCTATAATGTGTAGCTAGATACCGCTTATAGCTTGTGATATTAAGCTCTTAATATCACTGCCAACTTAGTCTAGATCCTCCCATAGGTCACACCACAAAAACCGGGAAACAAGAAGATTGATTTTTGGTTCATATGATGTGTCAGGTTACTTATAGAAAATATGACACATGTGGTGAACAATTAAAATCAATTATGTTGTATATAACATAATTAGAATCATGATAAATTCATATGAGATGCATATATTATGGGGTGCAATAATTTATTATTGCATAGGATAATATATTGCATAAGTTGTGAATTTGCTAAAAACCCCAAAAGTTCAAATTTTGTTGGAAATAAATCCAAAATTTGGAAAGGCAAAATCGGGTAAAAGTTCGGTGATGCGTTTATGGTTCGGTCGACAAAGGGTTATGTGGATCAGTCAACCGAACGTGGAACGGATGGTCATAGTTAATTGACTGAACTTGACTAAAGTGCCTAGAGTTCTTGTACGGTATACCGAACCAGAAACGGTCGACCGAACAATGTCCAGTTCCGATATTTTCGGTTAACCGAATGACACTCGGTTTTAGACAAGAATTCGTCCGATCGGTTAAGGAGAAATTTTCTCCTTAAGAATCAGTCATCCGTCTAGTGCACGGTAATACGAACGTGACATATTCGGTTAACCGAATATGTCTCGGTAAACCGAAGCCTGATCGATATTCTGCCTTTGATAATTAAGAGATTAAATTGATCAATGGTTGGATTAGCTCCAAACTTGGTCAAACGTTTTGTGGATGCATGTAATGAATTATGGAATTAGTTTGTGAGAGAAAATGTCAAGAGAACATGGCTTAAGAATAACCATGATTGAGAGTAAGATTGGAGCCTATAAATATGTCCTTATTCTCCTTAATTATGTTAGATGTTTTTTAATTATTTTCTCTCCTAATTCACCACAAAAGCCACGAAAATTCTCTTAGTTTTTAAGTCTTTGGAAGGAGAAATCTCAGATATTAAGGAAGGGGTTTGTAGCTAGATTCTAAGCTAGTTTGGAGATTGATTGGCTAGCTCCTTTCTCTCCAACCTTGTTTAGGGTTTCGGTGAACACTCGGAGGCATCCGGCGCAATGAGAAGCGACGATAGTCTTCCTCAACGTCTCTGGAACATCAAGAAGTTTTAGGGAACTTCTAGGTATGAATTTTGGAGTCCCTTGTATTTGTTTTAATAAGTTTTGAAACTAGTTATTAAAACAAACCGATGCATGCATGAAATAAATCGTAGAAAATTGTAATTGCTCCTTATTATGCATAAAAAATTCGAAATATATATATGTACAGTTAAACATGAAATCCAACAAAAATCCCTCACTATCATGATCTTGAGAAGTATTTGGGAAATTATTGAGAAATGTGCTCGAACTAGCGGACCTAAAGTGCACCCGACGTGCAAAATAGAAAACTTAAGCTTCGGGGAGAATTCGGGATGGATCGGAGACAAAAGATCTGCCAATGACGGATCCAAATCCGCCACTAGCAGATCATTTTGGTCAAAATCACCTCCAATTTCTCTTGTAGCTCAACATTGTTTATTTGAGTGCACCAAACCATAGAAAAGTCTATTACAATCGTCAGATTGCTTCTAGATTCATTCACATCACTCTTTCTTCTGTAAATAACAACGTTTCTCCTACCTTTCCCTTCTCTCCACCTTCCTCCATTAGAATAGGCTTAGTTTACCCAATTTGACTGCAAAGGAAAATGGGTGGATGAAGGATGTAATCTCACTCTTTTATTAATCTAATGTTAGACAAGAATTTCTCTCTTCTTTAGCTTTCTTTCATTCCAAACATTTTTACATTTTGTTGGTTGATTTAGTACTTTGCTATTATTGCTATGTCTAGTGTATATTTCTTGCTTTCTATGCTTGTTCTCATGAGTAGAGAGTAGATTCACCTCATTTGGGGTTGAGGTGATGTAGAGTATGTGATGTGTGGTGATGGGTTCTCTTGTTTGTGTCATTTCCATGTGCTTAAGTTAATGTAGATATATGCTTGTAGCAATCTTAAACTTGTATTAGATGGGATAATAGTCACACTAGGTACTTGTCTCATGCCAGATCTATAGTTTATCTTGTTCCGTGTGATGATTTATCTTTGTATGTAATTAGCTTGAAATGTATGGATCTACGTTTGATGCACATTAACATGAATGATGTAGGTTGTAGGTCGGATTAATTGATGATCTAATGAAAACACTAGGTACTTATTGCATTCTTGATAATCTAAAGTCAACCTAAACTTTATGTGAAATATGCATGTTCATGGTTTCCGTGTAGTCTTGTGTGTCCGAGTTCTTTTGAGTCAGTTTTGTGACTCATTCATTCATTCATTCATTCATTCCTTCATTCGACAATAAGTCAATTATTGTTACGTAAAGAATTCAAAGTCATACACCACATGAAAACCATAGTAATACGATCAAAATTGCATACACAGAAGAAACAATTTGAAATCACACACGAAACTATCATTAAAAGAGTAATTTCATTCAATATTATACCGATCAATAAAAAAGTCACATTTCAACCAATTGGTTTACTCAATCTAACCTAAGTGACCCCACAATCTCTTCATCTTTTTAGGACACGCCTAAGCACGTCCTCTCCCCCGACCGCGTCCCCCACCTCGTGCCACATTTCCTGCCTCTTTTGTATCTTGAGTCAGACCATCATCCCCATTGTCTTGTGTGTGTGAAACACACAATATCATCTTCTTCTACGACGTCATCTTGACTCTACCGTAGTGTGGGTTCCTCAACACCAAAGCACATGAGCCAATCCTTATTTTTCCCTTCAACTTTGCAGTCATTGAAGAGTTTGTCTTATGATCTTTGATCGCCTCATGGATTTTATGGAGTTTTTCGTGGAACACGTAAATTTGATGCACCTACAGACAATTTAAATGCTGAACAAACATCAAACACAATTTAAAAACATTGTAAGTGTTGAATTGCAAGTTTAGATCTTACCATCTCTCGGTCTCTACCGGCTCAGGGTTTGCACAAGTTTGGCTTTGGAACCGAACTGTGGTGAACAATCCAACGTACCATGATGTTTCAGTACCATTCCATATACAACTGTCTGCTCTCTTCAAGAGTTGCACATAGGAGTGATCTCTAAAACTGTAGATGATCTCTTCTATGAGACTAGTGCTGAATGAATTAGTGTTTTTCGACAAACCAATTCATGTCTGCTCTCCCCTTAACCGATTTCATAACATGTCACTCCATCTATTCTGGAATGTGTTGTTGTAGACTGAACTGCCTCATCACTGTCTGGACAATGCATAACCACTTCGCCAAAATTTATAAGTCATGTACGGCTCGTCCATATCTCCGAACCTTCTATACATAGTGGTGGAAACTTGTTAAGATCCAAATGTTCATAAGGATTCCACGTGACCTGGTTGACTTCATGCGTCGAGCTCATTTTGATAAAAATCAAGTTTTAACGTCTTGGCACTTCCCTTGAATGATCGTGGTCATCTCCAACAGGATCCTAATGGTGCCCTCTCATCCATGGGTACATTAACGGTCTATTCTTACTCGGTCTCCCAATGTGGAAATATGCCGAGCTCCACAACTGTGATATAAGTGGGACAGAGTCGCACTTCCATTGTTGTACATTATTCATAACATTATTATATGTAAGATCACAATCGTCCAACATTATATATTTCATAAAACAACAAAATATGGAAAAAAATGCTTAAAACAAATCAAAATAATTGGTTTTAACAACAACAAATATGATTTCAATCATAATAATCAAACCTAAACTCAACGATTTTTATGATTACCAATTTAAATCTACAATCAACAAAATATAAATCAATAATTTACTAGGAATCAAGAAAGAAATATTTAAGGATATGACATTATTTAACGCCTTATGCATTCTACAACCGTAACAAACCCTCCAATGCTCGGTTAACATATCAACCATTTTCTAGTTACCAGCATGGGGGCTCTGTGAATCGGCCTTTTACAAATATCACTATCATGTACTCCTCTAGAGTACTCATGGTTCTTACAACTAAGTTGTTTTCCTCCTCATCTTCATGCAACAGTTGCATAATCCTATATGTGTCCATATCTGGATATTGAAGAAAAATAAATTCAGCATGAGAACCCAATCAGCAAATATTTAAACTAAATTGTAAGAAACCCGACACATCTTATGAACCAAAAATCAAGCTTCTTGTTTCCCGGTTTTTGCGGTGTGACCGATAGGAGGATCTAGAGTAAGTTGGCAGTGATATTAAGAGCTTAATATCACAAGCTATAAGCGGTATCTAGCTACACATTATAGCTCCCAATTAGTTAGATGTCTTAATTCCACTCGAACCAAAACCCGATCCATTTAGTGATGGATTGCATCACTTGTGTCCGTCCCTTGCCTCATGATATTAAGAATACACACAAAGTGGTATTGTGTCATCTTTGTATTAGTATTCATTTCTTGATCTCTTTAAGCTAGTTATAAATATGTGACTTAACTCAAATCACATTGTGCACATTATAACTTGGCTTTATCAAGGGGCCCACTAATATCATCACTCAATTAAGAGGGGCGATGATAATCTTTTGACTAACTATCTTCTCCAACAAAAGTCATACTTAACCAACTAATTCCTTTGCACTACACTCATTGATAGCTTAAGACACTAGTCTAATTAAGCACTCATTAAGCGATCAGATATAAGTCTCATATCAAAGGACCAAGGACACAACAAAATATTAATGACACAGAAACACATTCCTATAATATTTTACTTATTAGGTCAATTCGGTATACAAAAGTAGTATTTTCCTCTTTTGCGTACCCGTGTTGTCACTCACTTGTAGAGCTAGAATGATCTATGACCAACACGACAATCTTAACTTGGTAATTAATGTCCCATGTTAATTACCATGATTGCGGATATCTTTTGTTTTATGTAAACCAATATCTTTTAGAGCTCTATGGTTAAGGACCAAGAGCCTCTTCCTTAACACTTCTAAAATACGAATAACATAAACAAGGAACAAAATGATTTCTCATTCAATTCATAATAATTGACATTTAAAAGTAAAACTTTTAGAACACATTCACTTCATATGTGATGTGTGGTGATGGGTTCTCTTATTTGTGTCATTTCCATGTGCTTAAGTTAATGTAGATATATGCTTGTAGCGTTCTCAAACTTATATTAGATGGGATAATAGTCACACTAGGTACTTGTCTCATTCTACATCTATAGTTTATCTATAGTTTCTCTTATTTGTATGTAATTAGCTTGACATGTATGGATGTAGGTTTGATGCACATTAACATGAATGATGTAGGTTGTAGGTAGGATTAATTGATGCTCTAATGACAACACTAGGTACTTATTGCATGCTTGATAATCTAAAGTCAACCTAAACTTTATGTGAAATATGCATGTTCATGGTTTCCATGTAGTCTTTGTTGGCCTTTTGGCCTTAATCTATTTTTGATGATTTAATCAACCTAATCTTAATTATGATCATGTAGAGTAGCACACATATTGCATTGCATATATATTTCTTTGTGCTAACCTCTACAGGTGATCAAGACTCAAGGAAGAAAGGAAATCAAGTCAAGACATGTAATCAAGCTCTTTTGAAGACATGTATTTTGTATTTCTTTGAGTCTTTAGGAACTTTGTGTAATTGAGTAAACTTGAGCTAAAAACTACTCAAACACACACTAGGTTTCCTATAGAAGTCACACATGAAATTTCACATAATTTGGACTTCAATAGATCACCCAAACTTATACCGGAAAACACTAAACCCGAACCCTATTCGGTGTTCGACCAATCACTTAAGTTTACCTAAGTCTTAGCATTAGGCGGTCGACCGTTCCTTAACCGGTCGACCGAATTAATGTCATCTCTCCCCTTAGCCGATTTCACAACATGTCACTTCATCTACTCTAGAATGTGTTGTTGTAGACCGAACTGTCTCATCACTGTCTGGACAATGCATAACCACTTCACCAAAATTTATAAGTCATGTACGGCTCGTCCATATCTCCGAACCTTCTATACATGGTGGTGGAAACTTGTTACGATCCAAATGTTCATAAGGATCCCAGGTGACCTGGTTGACTTCATGCGTCGAGCTCATTTTGATAAAAATCAAGTTTTAACGTCTTGGCACTTCCCTTGAATGATCGTGGTCATCTCCAACAGGATCCTAATGGTGCCCTCTCGTCCATGGGTACATTAACGGTCTACTCTTACTCGGTCTCCCAATGTGGAAATATTCCCAGCTCCACAACTGTGATATAAGTGGGACAGAGTCGCACTTCCGTTGTTGTACTCCGATACGACGACCAAATCTCTGAGCAATGGCAGTCACATCAAGTGAATCACCCTGTCGTTCTTATTAGATAAAATACTGCATCCAAGCTGGAACATAATGAACACTCTGGTGTGCCATGTAATGTTGCGTCATCAGCATCTTCTGGCAACTCTTGAAACTGATATTTCAACCAACCCAGAGTTACCAAACCCTTATTGCCCATGTCCTCCAGACATTGACCCAATAAATCAATGGAGACATCTGACCACGCGTACTCTTGGGACTCACATATCGATAAACCGCCTACACGCAAGCCCGTAATCAAAGAGTTATCACGCAATGTACAATTAATCTCACTATGTCGCATGTGAAATGAATGAGTCTTAGGTCTCCAACGTTCCACCGTTGCCCCCAACAAGGAATGGTCCAACTGAACATGACCTAACTGAGTGACTGTGTCAACCCTGCCATATCTAGCCGAAACCACATTCTCTCATCAGTGACCGGACAAGTGTTGAGCTCGGATCCATGCTCAACGTAATTTACGCCCTCTGGATCATTCTGCCAAATTAAAATACATGTTAGAATATTAACACGCACATACAAACATTTAATTTGAAAGTAGTAAAATGCTTATAAAATATGTAAAAAAGTTAGACTTGTGGTGGTCTGCAGAACCAACACTGATCTATCTACCAGATCCTATGGAGTGTAACTGCCTCTAACTAAATCGGTACTGGATCCGTCAAAGCCAAGTGTACATAACATGTCAAAAATTAAAAAAACATTCAAGTGTTGCAAAACATTGTAGTCATAACAAAATACATTACATTAATTCAAGTCTTGCATTTAATCAAATCTTAAAAAACATTCAAGTGTTGCAAAAAATTGAAGTCATAAAAAATTGCAGTCATAAAAAGTTCAAGTCATAACAAAATACATTACATTAATTCAAGACCTACATTTAATCAAATATAAAAAGCTTTCAAGTCTTACATTTATCCAAATTCTTACAAAATTGTAAGATACAATTTGTTAAACAAATTTCGCTAAATAGGTTCATTGCATCGCTTTCGGTTATGTCATATTCCAATGCATTTCCCACACCTTACCCTTCTTCTGGAGTGCTCGTCCATCTCATTTCAAATTCGCATTGATCTTGGATGACCAGTCGACTCAACCGTACCATAATCCTGTTGATTTTGATAAAACCTCCCTATATTTTCATATTTGAAAATTTTAAACCTACATTGTAAAAAACACTAACAACAATACAAACAACACTTCCAAACTCCAAATATCTAAATAACAAAATTTATTCAAATCATAACATATTTAACACACAAATTTCGCAATTCCAACCCATTTAATTTTCTATTAACAACCACATACATTCTTTACTCAACACCTTAAAAAAATTGTTAAAAACAACAACAAATTATTCATAACTTTATCATATGTGAGATCACAATCGACCAACATTAATTATATATTTCATAAAACAACAAAAATATGGGAAAAAATGCTTCAAACAAATCAGAATAATTGGTTTTAACAACAAATATGATTTCAATCATAATAATCAAACCTAAACTCAACGATTTTTATGATTACCAATTTAAATCTACAATCAACAAAATCTAAATCAATAATCTACTAGGAGTCAAGAAATAAATATTTAAAGATATGACATTATTTAACGCCTTATGCATTCTACAACCATCACAATCCCTCTAATGCTCGGTTAACATATCAACCATTTTCTGGTTACTAGTCATGGGGGCTCTGTGAATCGAGCTTTGACAAATATCACTATCATGTACTTCTCTACAGTAATCCTGGTTCTTAGAACTAAGTTGTTTTCCTCCTCATCTTCATGCAACAGTTCCATAATCCTATATGTGTCCATATCTGGATATTGAAGAAAAATAAATTCAGCATGAGAACCCAATTAGCAAATATTTAAACTAAATTGTAAGTTAACGAAATGACACCTATGCAATAGGCTTCAGCCAAAGAAACAACAACACAATCCAAATCCAAGTTTGTCATTATCATTGGAAACAATGAGGGTGTGGCCTAAACACAACCTAAGTATTTATGACAAGATGAAGATCCTAACCTAAGTTGAGATTCCCAAAAATAAGATCAGCCAATACTTAGTTGTTTAACCAAATTTCACATGAAAAAAACAGATCAAGCAACAGTGTTTTCAAAACCTTACGTATTCAACATAACATCAAGGTTCTAACCCTAGTTGACATGCGACAAAAAAAGATCAACCATTAATATCGAAGTAATTAACCACAATTGTCGAGCGGAAAAAATAACATGAAGCAACATTAATTTCAAAAACCTAGGTATTTTACATCAGATCAAGCTTCTAAACCAAATAGAGATGCGTTGAACTTAAATTTAGCGGCATAAATTTATGAATGGAAAATGAAATCATCAACAGTTGAGACAACAAGAATAGAGACGACTAAGATCGACCTTAACATCGTGCCAGGAGGGGTACAAGACATGGCTAGTCATGAAGTAGGCGTTGGATGAAGGAAACAACAACGACGGAATGAGAGATGGGGGATACGTGCCAGAGGGGCGGAAGAGGATAGTAGAAGAAATTGGGAATTGCTTTTGAAATAAGTGCTTGAATATGGGTTGGAAGACTAACATTTGATGAGAGTACGGTAGTAAAAAACCAGTGGTAGTTTGCCGAGGTGGGTACCGGCCAGGCCCATAGACCGCCGGGCCTGGAGAAATTCCAATCTTTCTTCTCTTCCAAATTCCAATCTTCTTAATCTTTCACTAAGTGTTCTCATTGTGTTGCGAGTGGGTCGAGACGTCGAGTTTGAGCAAATTTGGAAGAAGTTGAGGGTACAGATCAACCATTTCTTTACGAGATGTCGAGGGTAAAATTTCGCGACACGCTGACACAACTTATTCATTTTCTCGTCTTCTTGTTTGCATTTCTTTACGCCTTTAGTTTATTTAGTATAATTAGTTTATTTGAGTTAATTATCATGAATTTCTCGTTGGTTAGAACATTTTGATTTTTGTTCACCTACTTTTTAATTTCAAGGGCATTTGACCCATCAATTAATTCATCACCTGAACCCGAGGGGATAGTAATCCACCTATTATAAGTGCATCAAATAGAAGGAAAAGTACTAGAAGAAAAACTAGTAATGTTTGGAATGATTTTGACTTATCACAAGATAGAAATAGGAAAGAATGAGTTGTATGTAAAATATATGGTGTTGAACTTACTACAACAGGTAGTCACTACACACCTGACCAGACATGCAAAAAAAATGTAAACTTAGGAATGTTGGAGCGTCTACTTCACAACAATCTATTTTAGACTCTAGTTCCGAAACATCGAAAACTAGGAAAGACGATCCAATTAAAGCTAGAGATGTAATTGTTGATTATAAAATGTCTTAAAAATCGTGTTGGAAAAACACAACTTTCCAAAAATCTACAGTATCGAGGACATCTCGCGTACACATCGAGTTCATGAAGTTTACAGTTCTCCACACCGAAACGATTCGTATTTCGTTCGTTATAAGACGCCCTCAAAAACTGAGCGGTGAGAAGTCGTGTTTTTTCAAAAAAATCTAAATTATCGAGGTCATATCGCGCACATATCGAGTGCATCAAACCCATTGAGTTTACAGTTCTCCACACCGAAATGATTTGAATTTCGTTCGTCATAAGACGCCCTCAAAAATCGTGCGGTGAAAAGTTGTGTTTTTTTCAAAAAATCTAAATTATCGAGGTCATATCGCGCACATATCGAATGCATCGAATCTATCGAGTTTACAGTTCTCCACACCCAAACGATTCGAATTTCGTTGCTCATACGATGCCCTCAAAAATCGAGCACATTCTATCGAGCTCCATCGAACCTCATATTGAGCTCATCGAGCTTCGTTGGAAACCCAGAAGATAAATCCGACTTCCATCGATACAATCCACTCCACAAAACACTCAGTCTAATCCTATCGAACTCGCGAGCTAAGCGAGCACAACAATCGCGTTTTTATCGAACGTATATCGAGCTTCGTTGGAAACACAGAAGACGTCCGTTTTTGGTCCAAACTGTTAAAATTCCTAATGAATCCCCAAGCCCAAAAATACATTGTGTTGAACTTCCACGGGGCGCCTCTCGCTCACCGGGGATCGAGACTCCCGATCGACCCGTCAGAGTGGGCATAAGGTGTATGAGTCAATCCTAACACAAAAAACCCTGAAAATCACTTTCTGACGCATGCAAAAACAACCCCCTCAAAATACATCCGGGGTCGACCATGACAGGGAATGATTGCGTGAAAGGAAGAGAAAAATGGGTGACAGAGAGAAGTTTTTTGGTGTTTTTAAAGACAGAGGTATTTTGGGTAAAACGAAACATAAGCATATTTATGAGCGAGAGGCAAAATGCGAGCTTTTTTCCAGAGGTTGGGTAATTTGGAGCATAAATGGGGAAATTTTCCTTATAGACTCATTTGTCAACTATATACGTATATACACATAGTTGCTTTCCAATGACGAAAACATGGACATTGTTATCCGTATGATGACCCACTTTCGTCATGCTTGGTTCGCTATATTCAATAATGTAATGTAATCAGATTACATGCTGGATTACATTTCACTGTTTGGTTGAGGGAATTGAAAGTTGTAATCACTGTGTAATCCAATTGTGAAGGTAATCCAATTACATCACTTTCAAGGTAGTTGTATTGCATTGTTAGAAGTCGTATTGCAATGTACTAAACTCATTTCATATAATTCAAACATTGTCACACCATCAAACTCAATTTCGATCCTACCAGTAGCATGCCTGAGCTGCGTAAACATCTTTCGACATTTGTTGGATCAATTAAATTACAAATTAATTTTGAATTACATTGTGATTCATGTACTGATTAAAATGTTATTAAACGATGTAATTTGATTACATGAAATTAAATTACTTGGAATGTAATCTAATTACATGGAATCTAATTACGACGAACCAAGAAGGACCTTGGAGCTATCCAGAGAAATCAGAAGATGGTATCGAAAAGTTGAACCGGAAAAACATGACAATATCTAACATCGGTGGAATTGATGATGTTGAGTCGTGGTTGCTGAAGCTAGATTTTACCAGAATCCACAGCTTTTCTTCTTGCAGAAAACAAAAGGTAAAAGTATTATTACTCTTAAATCCAAATTTGAGCTCTCACTCTCTCGCTTGTACAAACACCCGAGATGCGTATCATCCTGAGAACCTTTGGCTGCCACAGCAACGTCTTCAACCCCTCCTCCCTCAATGTATAGGATAAGTTCCATACCTTATGTTCCCTCCAAGATTAAGGACCCGATCAACTAAGGTTGTACTAAGACCCGTTTAATGACATATCACATCGGATTTTAATCTAAATTCCAACTTGGAATGAGTTATTATTAAGAAACCGAACGTCGAAAAAATCCCATAAAAATGAAATATCACGTCGGATGTTAACCTAATTTTCGACGTGGTATGGAACGTCGAAAAAATACAATAAAAAAATATATCACGTCGGATTTTAAATTAAAAACCAATGTGGTATGGTTTATTATTAAGAAACGAAACTTCGCGAAAAATACAACAAAAACGACATATCACATCAATTTTTAAATTAAAAGGTGACGTGAGATGTCCAATTATTAAACAAGAGCTTTTGGCATCCATTGGTAGTCATTATGACATGACACAACGTTTCATTACAGAGTGGAGAAAATCAGAGGTTGTAGTGTTTCCCATTCGTATTTCCTAAATCCAATTTCCAGTTCCAGTTCAGTTCATTTTAGTGTGTTATTGGTTTGCAAGAATTGAGTCTAGAAGTGTGAGAATTGTGTTACAGATGTGATTGTTTCCTATTTTTGTATATGAAAATTTCTTCATTTTCTAGTGTTTGTGAAATCCCTTTCTTTTGTACTTGGAAAGTTTTCAAGGTTGGAATCATTCTATTTCCCCCCCCCTCCCCACCAGTTTTGTTCTTAATTATTTGCCTATTTTTTGTTGATGATAATTTCTTCATTTTCTTCGTTTGCCATCCCTTACAAGGATAGACCAGAAGTGGGGTGGAGGGAAGGGAAAGATGATAGAAGGAAGAAGAAAGTGGAAGAAAAGGGAGGAAATGATCTCAAGATGGTAACGGCGTTAAGGAATTAGGCTAATGGAGTGACTTCAAAAAAGTAATGATATCAATGTATCATTTTGATTTTGCAACGGCAAATTTAAAAATAGCTATACAGATGACATAAAAGAAAATATAATATTTCAAAGTTGTATCCAAGCACTTTTTTTAAACAGAAATATCCATATTTTGTCCAATACCAAATATTTTCATCGCAAACACTCCGACAACGTCGACCTTATTCAATCCCAAAAAATATTAACATATAACAATTTTATTTATTTATTTATTCATTTCCAATTTCCAACTTACTTGTAAAAAAATATCTAAAAAATATTTATTTCAGGAAGCATTGTTGCAAAAAGGAGGGAACTGAAGTAGTCAAATCAGGTTTCCCCCCAAAACCCCAGAAACAGAAACCCTTTCAAATTCGAAATTGTAAGATACAAATGTAAGCATGAAATGATGACAATCAAATACCTCCACACCTAACTTTTGTCAGTCTCAAGCAAAACAAAGAAAGAGAAAAGCATACGAAAAATAAGAAATCCTAACTCACTTTCGTAGGAATCACGGTTGCACTTAGCACGTGCAACAAGCCGTTAAACCTCCTTGTCGCCAAGGAGGAGGAGTGTTGTCTACTGAGGGTTTTCAACGGAAACACCCACAAAATCCGAACAAAGATGCATTATTCAACCTAGCTACACGACTCGATGGCTCATTGTTTGTCGATCATTGGACGCGGTCATGCTACGGGCTGACTCTATATATGTAATCAGTCCACACACCTAGCCTAATGAATCATTCGTGAAAGTTAATTAAGGGTTTAAGTGAAAGACATGGGCAGCCTTAACTTCTGGAAGTGATACATTGTGTAAAGCACATTAAGGTTCTTATTTGACTCTTTTTTATTTTTCTTTTTTTCTTTTTTTTTCTTTTTCTTTGGAGCATTATATTGGTTGGTGTTTGATTCTCCCAGGGTCGGGTTTCGTGCATCATTGCCTGTGAGGACTTACACTATCACGTACACCTTCCCCCAAATCTCAACATACGGCGATCCTTACCACCTGTGACGGGAGTTCGGTCGGTGCATACCAAGTCAGATGACTCGAGAGCTCCAGGCACTAAGTCCCCTCAGACCTAATTTCTCGAGTGATAGGAGTCGTGTGAGAAGAGAGAACATCACTTATTCATTTATCTACATGGGAACCAAAACCCCTGCACTTACAGTTTCACAAAAAGAGTTTAAGGACCCTTGACTACAACAAACTTCCTTATACTAACATATACGAATTATTGACTCACTAGATTCAGGGCGGACTTCTTTAAATGTTTGAGTACTGAAACTCTATGATTACTCGCCCTCCGAGGGAAAACCGGGGTGCATCCTAACGACTCGATAAAACCTAAGGCCAGTAAACTAGATATCTTAATGCATCATGTTCAAGACAATTTTGGGAGCTTACTTTGCCTCTCAATGGTTTTCCACATGCTAAACACACGCAAAACCCACAAAACATTTTCTTTCCAAACACATGAAGATTTTGAAAGAATGTGAAAATTTTAAAGCACTAGGCAAGCAAAAGAAGACAACTCACCCAAGGATCATGGCAAGCAGATATATCAATATAAATGCAGCACACTAACATGACCCTAGCAGTACAACCAAAAGAAAACGAAATAAAAACAAAAAGACACACAAACTGTAGGATTCTAGCCTAATCCTAATCCTATTTGTGCCTTAATCTTGTTTAGGTGGAGATTAGGGGGAGTTGGAGATGGACGGCTGGGATTGAGAGGGATGGATGGAGGGCTTAGATGTGTTGGATTGGATGAGTGGTTGAGATTGAGAGGAGATGGAATGGATGGCTTGGATTGGATGTGGATGAGATGAGTGGTGAGGATTGGATTGGAGGAGTATTTGGGGGGAAATTCTCTCTCTCTCTCTCTCTCTCTCTCTCTCTCTCAGTTGCTCTCTCTCACGATTCCCTCTCTCCCTCCTGCTGTGAGCTCCGGCGAGTTGGTGCTCCGACGTTGAGTTGTGTTCAGGCAAGCGGTGGTGGTGGTCGTTTGTCGGTGGTTTGAGGTGAGTGTTGGTTCCTTTCCCCTTCCGCACGTTTGGTTCTCTCCCCCTACCTAACTAGTGTGCTGGGGGTTGTGGTTGTTCGGTGGAGGTTGCCGGAGGTGGATTCGTTGTTGTGGATCGTCGAGGAGGCGATTGATCGTCGTTTGGACGCGAGAGTCGTCGACGGATCGTGATTTGGGGAGGCGCGCTCGTGGAGGCGTCGGCGTGGTTCTTCAAGGGTCTCTTCAGACCTTCCGGTATGTCAAGCTCACTCACTTAATCATCGTGAGGAATTGGAAGTTGACGGTAGGCCGTTTGGCTCGTCGCGAGTAAATGTGCAGCAGATTTCACTGCCTGATCGGTCGACCGGTTGGTGCAAACGGTCGACCGTTCATGAAGAGAATTCGGGCTCTGTCTTACATCGGTCGAACGATGCCCTTTGGGCGGTCGACCGAATGTGCATTGGAGGCAAGTCTGGAGAGATTCGGTCGACCGGGTCCCCTTTGCCGGTCGACCGTGTGCACTGTCTTAAGTCGGTTGGGGGACGTAGACTATATAAACGGTCGACCGCCCTTTGATCTCGTCCGACCGTGACTTAAGTGGACCTTGTGGTCGGTTCGACCGAATGAGGGTTCGGTCGACCGGACTTGTGCGCTGAGCGTGGGGAACGCTCTGGTGGAATTCGGTCGACCGAGGTGAGCTCGGCGTTCGACCGGATTCGTGGCGCGTGTGAGGGATACTTCCCTGGACAGATTCGGTCGACCGAGATGTGCTCGGCGTTCGACCGAATTCGTCGTGGTGTTGTGGGATTTTGTTCCCTGGTGACTTTCGGTCTACCGGGACCCCTTTGTCGGTCGACCGATTGGTCGTTTTGTTCGTTGAACCGGGAGTTGACCATCTAAACGGTCGACCGTCCCTTGATTTGGGTTCGGCCGAACGAGTGTGGTGTTGGGAATCGGTCGACCGATGGAGTGCCGGTCGAAGTCGATTGCCCTGTATTTGCTTGATTCGGTCGACCGGGACTTTTGGTTCGGTCGACCGTTTGTGTCCTGTTTTGCACTATGGAGGTGCTGTGGTCGTGGTTGCCCGTGTGGGGCGAGTCGTGGTGCCGATGTTCTTCCGGCAAGTGTGCGAGGTGCACGAGGGTTGCGGTGGTTGGTTGAAAATAGACCTGGAGCCCCGTAACTGTGTGAGAGCTGCGTTTGGTTGAAATTAGACCTGGAGCCCAGCTAGTCTATACGAAGTTGGTTGAAATTAGACCTGGAGCTCCGTAGTGCGTTCGGGTTGGTTGAAATTAGACCTGGAGCCTGAGCAAGGACCGCGTGTAGGGGTTGGTTGAAAATAGACCTGGAGCCCTTATATGTTTGGGTTGGTTGAAATTAGACCTGGAGCCCTTGGTCGTGTCGTGGTAGCTGTGGTTGGTTGAGATTAGACCTGGAGCCCAGCTTGGCGACGAGTGTGAGTCGCGGCGGTTGGTTGAGATTAGACCTGGAGCCCCGTGACTGTGGTGGGTGCGGCGGTTGGTTGAGATTAGACCTGGAGCCCCGTACCTGTGGTGTGTCCTGTGGTGGAGTTGAGAGCCCTGGTGCTGGGCGTGTTATGATGCTTTTCTTGTTGAGTAGAATTGCATGCTAGGATGCTTTTATTTCGTACATTTAGAGTTTGGCATACGGAGTTTCCTTCTTGAAACTCAGGCATTGTTGCATGTTTACTTTCAGGCCGTGATCGGCGTTAGGGGGTGGTGACCGAGGAGAGGAGCGCTGCTACCGGATCCAGCATTCTCTCAGTTGAGGTCGTGTGATTACTGCTTCCTTTGTATATGCTTTTGATGTAATCACAACTTTTGTATACTCTGATGTTCGGATATATATTATATATATGTTGGTGCACCTGTGTCCCTTTTTATTGCGTAATATCCTCTGTTGATTGAGTGTTTATAAATTTTAAAATTTTCCGCTGCTTTGAGGATGTTACACAAACTATGTACAAACGTCAAAACACCCCCCCCCACACACACCTAATCCATGCATTCTCCTCAATGTATGGCAAAATGGTGCTAATGCATGGATAGGGTGTATCAGACTAATGGCGGCGGCTAGAGGTGCCCGAAGTGGTACCTCGCTCAAGAGCCAACAATTTCCTATAAATCTTCCGGGTTTGTTTGGCTAAGATGACGTTTTGCTGCTCGACCGCCATCTCAAAAATGTCGGTGTTAAAGAGCATTCTTGAGCTCACAAAAGAGCTTGAGGAACTGGCTCTAACATCATCCTCCATGTAATCAGGCACTCATGCCTCAGGAAGGCAATGGCAAAATGACGGGGTCATCTTCCCTACCTCGAGGTCGGTGCCTTGGCGCCTTAGCATGCGCTCAAATCGTGGGATGTCCAACATGCCACATAATTTGGTAACCAGAGTAGGCAAACAATGTATTTCTTTCAGCTTAGCGTTCACCAAAACGTCGAACAACGTTCGACAAATGCAGTGAGGTGAACCATCCATAAGACTATACACGATTCACAAACTAGGTGTGAAGATTGTGGAGGTCCTCTCTTGGCCCAACACATTCCTACACACCCACCTGGCTAGAATGTGCACATTGGAGTAAATGTGTGCATTAGGTACTCCCCCATGCGATGATATAGGTTGCCCACGCCCAAGCATAGATCGGTAAAAATTAATGTCGTGGGTGGGCGCGAGATCATCGACCAAGGGGATCCTAGTCGTGTCGGAGATAAATTGGGGTGTCACTGTGTGCTTCACCCCTCTGAGAGTGACACTAAACTCGAGTGGTCTGGTCTGGTCACACTCGAGTTTAGTAAAGAACTCATGTACGAGAGGCTCTACGTACATGGTTTCGTCGCCGTCATACAAAAAATGGTACCACCCTTTGGCTACGCTTCGATCGTAGAAGGGTTCTCCGAATTCACGAATCAGGGAGGCTAAATTAAGTTCTGGAATTAAATGGTGGCTGACCATACCTGCACCTACCTTGGCGAGCTTTAACGGAGGCGCACGCGACGATGAAAACAAACAAGGCGCGATAGGGTCGGAGACCACCGCACGTCGACTCCAGCAGAAAACAAGAACTCCACCAACTCAACCAACAGAAGACCCAAAATCGCACAACCCGATGAAGACAAATGAGAACAAGCAACAACAGACCGCTGATTGCGGTGAGAAACCGCTGATTGGCGGTTTGTTGGCGAGATCTGGGGGTGGAATTTGGGTTGTGGCGGAACCAAAGAGGAAGGCACGTTTTTTCGTGTGGTGGAGAATGAGTAGGGCAAGGCATCACGCGTTTTTAACAAAGAAAAGGGAAAATATCCAGAAGGCACTTTAATTTTTCTCTTTTCTTCATTTTTCACTTTTTTTAACAAAGATATGTACAAACAAATGAAGGGATGGATCACATCAATTTACCACATCCATGGGGAGTTCGTGTAAAGACACGACTTCCTCCTCGACCTCTGTCATGGTCCCCTCCAAGTACGGTTTGAGGCGTTGTTCATTAACTTTGAACATGTCCCCATTCCTTGGATTCTGAATCTCAACCGCCCCATGAGGGGAGACAATTAAAACAATAAAGGGCCCTGACAACTGACTCTGAAGTTTCCCTGGAAACAAGTGGAGGCGAGAATTATACAACAAGACCTTTTGTCCAACCTCGGAGGTTTTGATTCGGACCAAGCGGTCGTGAAATTTTTTAGTGCAGGACTTGCAGATCTTGGCATTCTCATATGCTTCATTTCTCAACTCCTCCAACTCGTTGAGGTCTAAATTGCGATTGGGACCGGAAACATCAAGACTCATGTTAAGATGTTTGAATGGCCGGTGCTCAAGCTGTACCGGAAGATGGCAAGCTTTGTAATAAACTAGCCGGTAGGGCGACATGCCAAGGTCGGTTTTAAATGCAGTGCGGAAAGCCCACAATGCATCATTAAGATTGACCGACCAATTTTTCCTTGAAGCATTAACCGTTTTCTCAAGAATTTGAATGAGTTGACGGCTGGAAATTTCCACCTGGCCACAAGTTTGAGGATGATAAGGTGTGGCCAACTTGTGCGTGATGGAATATTTCCTTAACACTGCCTCAAGGGATCAGTTCACAAAGTGTGTACCCCGATCACTTATGATACAACGAGGTGTCCCAAACCTCGCAAAGATGTGTTCTTTGAGAAACTTGATCACAACCTTGCGATCGTTAGTGCGAGTAGGGATTGCTTCAACCCACTTTGACACATAATCAACCCCCACAAGGATGTAAGTGTGACCATGGGACACGGGGAAATGACCCATGAAGTCAATTCCCCAAGCATCAAAGATGTTGACCACTAAGATAGGATTTAGCGTTGCAAGCCATATTATAATGTTCACCTATTAGGTTTATGGATATGAAGCAACTAATTGTGAAGCGGACTTAGGGTCCAAGTTCATTTGGGAATCTTGGTTTTGCGATTGAGGTTTAAGAAAAATTGCATTTTGGTGTGAGTTTTGGAAATAATGATTTGGCTACGGTATGAATCAAAACATAAATTTTAGGTAGAACTATTGATCGTGTCGTGTAGTAATTGTGTCGTATATGTAAGTCATATATTACAGTCCATATCAGACCCATTTAATAACCATGTTGTTGAACTTGAACCATATCCAACCCATTTATTATCGTGTATACACAACCCGACTTGTTTATACACGACTAATTAATAAGTTATGCCATGTAGTCACGTCGATGCTTGGAATTGTCCTAACATGAATCTTGTTTACATGTTTAAATAAGAAACAATACACATTTCGTAACATTTCTTATATGATTTGTTTCTACGTATGTTATTATAAATAACTAAATAACCTACGTATTATAATTAACTAAAAGTAAAACCTACTTATATATAATAGGAAAAAAATAGAAATAATATTATTTTTAGCAAACAAAATTCATAGTAAATTGATTAGTAGCATATCATACATTACATTCATGATATATCTGTTATTTTATCTTAATTTTGTGTTGTTCGAGCGTTCTTTTGATGTGTTTCAGGTTTTAGGTAATAGAGAGGAAAAATGAACAAAAAAGGACCTAAATGCAACAAGAAACGACCTTATTGAAGCGTCTTAGACTTGTTTGTCATTCTCAAGACCCATTTGCAATTCAGAAAGAACCGAAATGAAACCCAGAGGGACCTGAGCATAAGGAAAACATTTCTGATGCAAAAATCCCTCACTATCATGATCTTGAGAAGTATTTGAGAAATTTTCTTATTGAGAAATGTGCTCGAACTAGCGGACCTAAAGTGCACCCGACGTGCAAAATAGAAAACTTAAGCTTCAGGGAGAATTCGGTATGGATCGGAGACAAAACATCTACCAATGGCGGATCCAAATCTATTACCATTAAAACAATAGAAAAGTCGATTACAGTCGTCAGATTGCTTCTAGATTCATCTACATCACTCTTTCTTCTATAAATAACAATGTTTCTCCTACCTTTCCCTTTCTCTCCACCTTCCTCCATTAGAATAGGTTTAGAATTTCTCTCTTCTTTAGCTTTCTTTCAATCCAAGCATTTTTACATTTTGTTGGTTAATTTAGTACTTTGATATTATTGCCATGTTTAGTGTATATTTCTTGCTTTCTATGCTTGTTCTTATGAGTAGAGAGTAGATTCATCTCATTTGGGGTGGAGGTGATGTGGACTATGTTGTAGGATTTCTAGTTTAATTGCACATAAATATTTTCGAATTTTTTATGCACAATAAGGATCAATTACAATTTTCTATGATTTATTTCATGCAAGCATCAATTTGTTTCAATAACTAGTTTCAAAAACTTTATTAAAACAAACACAAGGGACTCCGAAATTCATACCTAGAAGTTCTCTAAAACTTCTTGATGATCCGGAGACGTTGAGGATAACGATCATCGCTTCTCGTTGCGCCGGATGCCTCCGAGTGTTCACCAAAACCCTAAACAAGGTTGGAGAGAAAGGAGCTAGCTAATCAATCTCCAAACTAGCTTCGAATCTAGCTACAAACCCCTTCCTTAATCTCTGAGATTTCTCCTTCCAAAGACTTAGATAACTAAGAGAATTTTCGTGGCCTTTTGTGGTGAATTAGGAGAGAAAATAATTAGAAAAAAACATCTAACATAATTAAGGAGAATAATGACCTATTTATAGACTCCAATCTTACTCTCAATCATGGCTATTCTTAAGCCATGTTCTCTTGACATTTTCTCTCACAAACTAATTCCATAATGCATTACATGCATCCACAAAACGTTTGACCAAGTTTGGAGCTAATCCAACCATTAATCAATTTAATCTCTTAATTATCAAAGGCAGAAAATCGACCGGGCTTCGGTTTACCGAGACATATTCGGTTAACCGAATATGTCACGTTCGTATTACTGTGCACTAGACGGATGACCAATTCTTAAGGAGAAAAATTCTCCTTAACCGATCGGACGAATTCTCGTCTAAAACCGAGTGTCATTCGGTTAACCGAAAATATCGGAACTGGACATTGTTCGGTCGACCGTTTCTGGTTCGGTATACCGTACCAGAACTCCAGACACTTTAGTCAAGTTCAGTCAATTAACTATGACCATCCGTTCCACGTTCGGTTGACCGATCCACAGAACCTTCGGTCGACCGAACCATAAACGGATTACCGAACTTTTACCCGATTTTGCCTTTTCAAATTTTGGATTTATTTCCAACGAAATTTGAACTTTAGGGGATTTGAGCAAATTCACAAGTTATGCAACATATTATCCTATGCAACAATAATTTATTGCACCTCATAATATATGCATCTCATATGAATTTATCATGATTCTAATTATGTTATATATCACAACATAATTGATTTTACTTGTTCACCACATGTGTCATATTTTCTATAAGAAACCCGACACATCTTATGAACCAAAAATCAAGGTTCTTGTTTCCCGATTTTTGCGGTGTGACCTATGGGAGGATCTAGACTAAGTTGGCAGTGATATTAAGAGCTTAATATCACAAGCTATAAGCGGTATCTAGCTACACATTCTAGCTCCCAATTAGTTAGATGTTTTAATTCCACTCGAACCAAAACCCGATCCATTTAGTGATGGAGTGCATCGCTTGTGTCCGTCCCTTGCCTCATGATATTAAGAATACACACAATTAGGGGTGCACATGGGTCGGGTTGGGTCGGGTTTGGGCCTCAACCCGACCCAACCCGAAATTTTCGGGTTGGGAAAAAACCCAACCCAACCCGAACCGGAACCGGTTTAGGTTCAACCCAACCCGACCCGAAATTTTTGGGTTGGGTCGGGTTGAACCCGAATTCGGAAATTTTCTTCAAAACTTGGTCGGGTTCGGTCGACCGGTGCTTAAACGGTCGACCGGTGGCTTGAACACCTGAAACCGGTCGACCGAGTGATGTTCAGTCGACCGGTTTATTTGGGAAAAAATAAAAAAAATAAAAATCGGGTTCGGGTTGGGTTGGGTCAACCCGACCCCCTCAACCCGAACCCGACCCGAAAATTCTGGTTTTTGATTTTCCCAACCCGACCCGACCTGAACCCCTCCCCAACCCGACCCGACCAGTCGGGTTCGGTTTGGGTTTCGGGTTGAACCCAACCCATGTGCACCCCTACACACAGTGGTATTGTGTCATCCTTGTATTAGTATTCATTTCTTGATCTCTTTAAGCTAGTTATAAATATGTGACTTAACTCAAATCACATTGTGCACATTATAACTTGGCTTTATCAAGGGGCCCACTAATATCATCACTCAATTAAGAGGGGCAATGATAATCTTTTGACTAACTATCTTCGCCAACAAAAGTCATACTTAACCAACTAATGCCTTTGCACTACACTCATTGATAGCTTAAGAAACTAGTCTAATTAAGCACTCCTTAAGCGATCGGATATAAGTCTCATATCAAAGGACCAAGGACACGGCAAAATATTAATGACACAGAAACACATTCCTATAATATTTTACTTATTAGGTCAATTCGGTATACAAAAGTAGTATTTTCCTCTTTTGCGTACCCGTGTTGTCACTCACTTGTAGAGCTACAATGATCTATGACCAACACGACAATCTTAACTTGGTAATTAATGTCCCATGTTAATTACCATGATTGCGAATATCTTTTGTTTTATGTAAACCAATATCTTTTAGATCTCTACGGTTAAGGACCAAGAGCCTCTTCCTTAACACTTCTAAAAGACGAATAACATAAACAAGGAACAAAATAATTTCTCATTCAATTCATAATAATTGACATTTAAAAGTAAAACTTTTAGAACACATTCCCTTCATATGTGATGTGTGGTGATGGGTTCCCTTATTTGTGTCATTTCCATGTGCTTAAGTTAATGTAGATATATGCTTGTAGCATTCTCAATATTATATTAGATGGGATAATAGTCACACTAGGTACTTGTCTCATTCTAGATCTGTAGTTTATCTATAGTTTCTCTTATTTGTATGTAATTAGCTTGACATGTATGGATGTAGGTTTGATGCACATTAACATGAATGATGTAGGTTGTAGGTAGGATTAATTGATGCTCTAATGACAACACTAGGTACTTATTGCATGCTTGATAATCTAAAGTCAACCTAAACTTTATGTGAAATATGCATGTTCATGGTTTCCATGTAGTCTTTGTTGGCCTTTTGGCCTTAATCTATTTTTGATGATTTAATCAACCTAATCTTAATTATGATCATGTAGAGTAGCACACATATTGCATTGCATATATATTTCTTTGTGCTAACCTCTACAGGTGATCAAGACTCAAGGAAGAAAGGAAATCAAGTCAAGACATGTAATCAAGCTCTTTTGAAGACATGTATTTTGTATTTCTTTGAGTCTTTAGGAACTTTGTGTAATTGAGTAAACTTGAGCTAAAAACTACTCAAACACACACTAGGTTTCCTATAGAAGTCACACATGAAATTTCACATAATTTGGACTTCAATAGATCACCCAAACTTAGACCGGAAAACACTAAACCCGAACCCTATTCGGTGTTCAACCGATCACTTAAGTGTACCTAAGTCTTAGCATTAGGCGGTCAACCGTTCCTTAACCGGTCGACCGATTTAATGTCATCTCTCCCCTTAGCCGATTTCACAACATGTCACTTCATCTACTCTAGAATGTGTTGTTGTAGACCGAACTGTCTCATCACTGTCTGGACAATGCATAACCACTTCACCAAAATTTATAAGTCATGTACGGCTCGTCCATATCTCCGAACCTTCTATACATGGTGGTGGAAACTTGTTACGATCCAAATGTTCATAAGGATCCCAGGTGACCTGGTTGACTTCATGTGTCGAGCTCATTTTGATAAAAATCAAGTTTTAACGTCTTGGCACTTCCCTTGAATGATCGTGGTCATCTCCAACAGGATCCTAATGGTGCCCTCTCATCCACGGGTACATTAACGGTCTATTCTTACTCGGTCTCCCAATGTGGAAATATGCTGAGCTCCACAACTGTGATACAAGTGGGACAGAGTCGCGCTTCCATTGTTGTACATTATTCATAACATTATTATATGTAAGATCACAATCGTCCAACATTATATATTTCATAAAACAACAAAATATGGAAAAATGCTTAAAACAAATCAAAATAATTGGTTTTAACAACAACAAATATGATTTCAATCATAATAATCAAACCTAAACTCAACGATTTTTATGATTACCAATTTAAATCTGCAATCAACAAAATATAAATCAATAATCTACTAGGATTCAAGAAAGAAATATTTAAGGATATGACATTATTTAACGCCTTATGCATTCTACAACCGTAACAAACCCTCCAATGCTCGGTTAACATATCAACCATTTTCTAGTTACCAGCATGGGGGCTCTGTGAATCGGCCTTTTACAAATATCACTATCATGTACTCCTCTAGAGTACTCATGGTTCTTAGAACTAAGTTGTTTTCCTCCTCATCTTCATGCAACAGTTGCATAATCCTATATGTGTCCATATCTGGATATTGAAGAAAAATAAATTCAGCATGAGAACCCAATTAGCAAATATTTAAACTAAATTGTAAGTTAACGAAATGACACTATGCAATAGGCTTCAGCTAAAGAAACAACAACACAATCCAAATCCAGGTTTGTCCTTATCATTGGAAAAAGTGAGGGTGTGGCCTAAACACAACCTAAGTATTTATGATAAGAGGAAGATCCTAACCTAAGTTGAGATTCCAAAAAATAAGATCAACCAATACTTAGTTGTTTAACCAATTTTCACATGCAAAAAACAACAGATCAAGCAATAGTATTTTCAAAACCTTACGTATTTAACATAACATCAAAGTTCTAACCCTAGTTGACATGCGACAAACAAAAGATCAACCATTAGTATCGAAGTAATTAACCACAATTGTCGAGCGGAAAAAATAACATGAAGCAACATTAATTTCATCAATAGTTGAGACAACAAGAATAGAGACGACTAAGATCGACCTTAACGTCGTGCCAGGAGAGGTACAAGACAAGGCTGGTCATGAAGTAGGTGTTGGATGACGGAAACAACGACGGAATGAGAGATGGGGGATACGTGCGTAAGGCGAGGAAGAGGAAAGTAGAAGAAATTGGGAATTGCTTTTGAAATAAGTGCGTGAATATGGGTTCGAAGACTAACATTTGATGAGGGTACGGTAGTCAAAAACCAGTGGTAGTTTGCCGAGGTGGGTATCGGTCGGGCCCGCGGACCGCCGGGCCTGGAGAAAATTAACGGGTCGGGCTTTAGGCTTGGCCCGTTTCATCCAACGGTTTTTAGAGTCGTTGGTTATTTATTTATTTTTTAGTTTTTTTAAAAAATTACGAAAATACCATCCATTAACTTCGAAAATGCCATTACAAAAATCAATATAACCCCCCATTACTTTCATTTCTTCACACCAATTTTTCTTCTCTTCCAAATTCCAATCTTCTCAATCTTTCACTAAGTGTTCTCATTGTGTTGCAAGTGGGTGGAGACGTTGAGTTTGAGCAAAATCTTAAAGCTGCTTCCCGATTTCGCGACACGCTGACACAACTTCTTCATTTCTCGTCTTCTCGTTTGCATTTTTTTACCCTTTTAGTTTATTTAGTACAATTAGTTTGTTTGAGTTAATTATGATGAATTTCTCGTTGGTTAGAAAATTTTGATTTTTGTTCGCCTACTTTATAATTTCAATGGCATTTGACCCATCAATTAATTCATCACCAGAACCTGAGGGGGATAGTAATCCACCTATTATAAGTGCATCAAATAGAAGCAAAAGTACTTGAAGAAGAACTAGTAATGTTTGGAATGATTTTGACTTATCACAAGATAAAAATAGGAAACAATGAGCTATATGTAAAATATGTGGTGTTAAACTTAATACAATTGGTAGTCAAGGAGCTACTAATCTGACCAGACATGCAAAAAAGTGTTGGAGCATCTAATTCACAACAATCTATTTTAGACTATAGTTCTGGAACATCGAAAACTAGGAAAAACGATCCAATTAAAGCTTTAGATGTAATTGTTTATTATATAATTAGAGATGAATTGCCATTTAGCTAAGTTGAATCTCCAAATCTTAGAAAGACATTTAGTTACCATAATTCACAATTTCAACCATTTTTCCGACGCACATTAAGGGTTCTGCAAATACAAAATATTATAAAGCGAAACTGACTTAATTAATTCATTACATCAATGTCTTATACGATAGCATTAACAAGTGATATTTGGACCTCAGAATCTGGCTTTCCATTTTGCTGCGTAACTACTCGTTTTCTTAGATAATTCATGGGTTTTACATAAAAATATTATATTTTATGCACCGATTTCGCACCCACATACTACTATGATTATATATATCCAGATAAGAGATGTATTGCATGAATATTCAATAACAAATAAAATTTGTGCAATTTCTTTTCACAATGCTATTAATAACTCTGCAACAGTAGAATTACTTGTAAGATTATGTAATCCACCCTTAGATGAAATTATTTTTCATATTAGATGTGTTTATCATGTTTTAAACTTAGTTGTACAAAATAGACTTCAAATAATAAAACATTATTTATAAAATGTTAGAGATGTTATCACCTATTTAGGTAGTAATACTACATATAGATATCAAGAATTTAGAGAATTGTGCTATAGAAATGATATTGGACCTACAGAATTTAAATTAGATGTCCCTCATCGAAGAAACTCTACTTATGAAATGTTGAAATGTTGTTTTCCTTATAAATCTTTAATTACAACTTATTATAATGAAAAAATGAATTGTTTTCACTAATCTTGATTGGGAAAATTGTAAAATTATGTTATATTTTTTGAAACTTTTTTTTCAACTTCACTAACACATTAAGTGGAACATATTACACAACTGCTAACTCATTTATATCTGAATTATTTCCAATTACTAAAGTATTTAAGAAATATAGGAATAATGATAGTTTTGTAGAAATTGTTAATGTAATGGAGGCTAAGTTTAATAAATATTTGAAACCTCCACCATTAATTTTTCGTTTAGCTTTTGTCATAGATCATAGATTTAGAATAACTAGTTTACAAATTTACTTAGAAACTATTTTTCAAAACATGAATTATGAAGGTTGTGAAGATTACTTAAAACATATTAAAACTCACCTTAAAAGATATTTTATTTTATATGAGCGATTAAATAATGTTAATCAAATGGGCTCAAACATTGCTAGTTCATCATCATCCCAACAATACATACTTTTAGATGAAGATGATGATGAAAACTTTCAATGGAATTGGTTAAATAAAAAAAATTAAGATTAGAACAAAATGAATCACATAACGAATTAACTACATATCTAAATATGAATATGTATTTAAGTACTGCAGATTGCATATCTTTTGATGTTTTAAACTGGTGGAAATCTAACTATGCTAGATTTCCAATAGTATTTTATTAGCACACGATTTACTAACTCCCCCGGTGTCAACTATGGCGTCTGTGGCTGCATTTAGCCCAGGTAAATGGGATTTGACCGACAAGAGGCGCAACACATTCGCTAAATCACTAGAGACAAGTGTTTGCTTCAAGGATTGGTTGGATGCAGAAGAGAGAATGCAGAACATGAAAATCAATGAGAGCAACGACGAAGACGAATAAACTATCTATAATTGTAATAATTAATACATTATAAATTGTATCATTTATGTAATTTGTAAATTTATTGTACTTAATAAAATTTCACTATCAGTTGTGATGAGTAGATGGGGTAGCTGGTGAGGAAATGGAATCGATGAACCGATTATTTGGATGAGATCCGAATTTGGTAGTGTTTTTAATTGAAAGTTTATAAGTTACGGGTATATGAATATATGTAATCCGACCGATAAGACCTGAACTCAATCGAGCCCGATCCGACCCGATCGACCGAGCCCACCACTGGGCCCGACCCGGCCCACCTCCCACCTTTAGTAGTTTGTGTAATAATGTCGAAAGCAAAGGTTAACAACATAACCGAATTTGTTGAAATCCGTGCACCTGTGGAGAATCTCGATTTCCCAGCTTTAACTCATCACTTTAAAATATGAGAATCAGTATTTCTAAGAAACCCAAATTCGGCAAAATCCGTGGGAATTCGGAGGCACGTATTTGGATAATTGGGATTCCCGGAAAATTTGAAACACCAAACCTCAACATTCAATCACTACCTAAAACTATTAAGGTAGAAGAGGTTGTTAGATTGCTTATTTGATGGGAGTCATTTCAACAAAATTATCTCCACCTCTATTTCTAGAAAAATGTAAACTTAGGAATGTTGGAGCATCTACTTCACAACAATCTATTTTAGACTATAGTTCTGGAACATCGAAAACTAGGAAAGACGATCCAATTAAAACTAGAGATGTAATTGTTGATTATATAATTAGAGATGAATTACCGTTTAGCTAAGTTGAATCTCCAAATCTTAGAAAGATTTAGATGAATTTAGTTACCATAATCCACAATTTCAACCATTTTTCCGACGCACATTAGGGGTTGTTGCAAATACAAAATATGATAAAGGGAAAATAGACTTAATTAATACATTTGCATCAATGCCTTATACGATAGCATTAACAAGTGATATTTGGACATCGGAATCTGGCTTTCCATTTTGCTACGTAACTACTCGTTTTTAGATAATTCATGGGTTTTACATAAAAATATTATATTTTATGCACCGATTTTGCACCCACATACTACTATGATTATATATATCAAAATAAGAGATATATTGCATGAATATTCAAACAAATACTTGTAAGATTATGTAATCCACCCTTAGATGAAATTATTTTTCATATTAGATGTGTTTATCATGTTTTAAACTTAGTTGTACAAAATGGACTTCAAATAATAAAACATTATTTACAAAATGTTAGAGATGCTATCACCTATTTAGGTAGTAACAGTACATATAGATATCAAGAATTTTGAGAATTGTGCTATAGTAATGATATTAGACCTACAAAATTTAAAGTAGATTTCCATCATCGATGGAACTCTACTTATGAAATGTTGAAATGTTTTCCTTGTGAATCTTTAATACAACTTATTATAATGAAAAAATGAATTTGTTTAACTAATCTTGATTGGCAAAATTGTAAAATTATGTTAGATTTTTTGAAACTTTTTTTTCAACTTCACTAACAAATTAAGTGGAACATATTACACAATTGCTAACTCATTTATATCTGAATTACTTCCAACTACTAATGTATTTAATAAATATAGGAATAATGATAGTTTTGTAGAAATTATTAATGTAATGGAGGCTAAGTTTAATAAATATTGGAAACCTCCACCATTAATTTTTCGTTTAGCTTTTGTCATGGATCATAGATTTAGAATGATCAGTTTACAAATTTACTTAGAAACTATTTTTGAAAACATGAATTATGAAGGTTGTGAAGATTACTTAAAACATATTAAAACTTACCTTAATAGATATTTTAGTTTATATGAACGATTAAATAATATTAATCAAATGAGCTCAAACATTGCTAGTTCATACCTTTAGTAGTTTGTGTAATAATGTCGAAAACAAAGGTTAACAACATAACCTAACTTGTTGAAATCCGTGCACCTATGGAGAATCTCGATTTCCCAGCTTTAACTCTTCTTTTGAAAATCTAAGAATCAGTATTCCTAAGAAACCCAGATTTGGAGAAATCCGTGGGAATTTGGAGGCACGTATTTGGATAATTGGGATTCCAGGAAAATATGAAACACCAAACCTCAACATTCAACCACTACCTAAAACTATTAAGGTAGAAGAGGTTGTTAGATTGCTTATTTGATGGAAGTCATTTCAACAAAATTATCTCCACCTCTATTTCAACAAAAGGGTCCAACAAAATTATTTGTTAGGATTGTTTTCTAGGATGTTTGATGTGGTGTCTAATAAACATGACAAAGTTGTAGATTATTGGGTACCTAACTTATGATTATGATCCTAAGCGTGATATCTCTTTTAGTTGTGGTTTTTGAAATGAGTGTTAACTTTTTCATGCCTCTTTTGTAGCCCTCCAATTTGGGTGGGAAGGTTTCACATAGTTGGATACAAGTCATACGAGCCACGACTTGCTTATTTGGAGCATGTATGCTGAAAAGGAAGAAAAAAACCCATCAAAACTAAAAAATTCAAATCCAACATGTTGGTTTCTCTGTAATAATAAGATTACTGCAATGCCAATACGAAGACTATGTAGACTATGTGAGTGTGGTGATGAGTTCTCTTATTTGCGTCATTTCCATGTGCTTAAGTTAATGTAGATATATGCTTGTAGCAATCTTAAACTTGTATTAGATGAGATAATAATCACACTAGGTACTTGTCTCATGCTAGATCTATAGTTTATCTTGTTCCATGTAATAATTTATCTTTGTATGTAATTAGCTTGGAATGTATGGATCTACGTTTGATGCACATTAACATGAATGATGTAGGTTGTAGGTAGGATTAATTGATGATCTAATGACAACACTAGGTACTTATTGCATGCTTGATAATCTAAAGTCAACCTAAACTTTATGTGAAATATGCATGTTCATGGTTTCCGTGTAGTCTTGTGTGTCCGAGTTCTTTTGAGACAATTTTGTGACTCATTCATTCATTCATTCATCCGACAATAAGTCAATTACTGTTACATAAAAAAAATTCAAAGACATACACCACATGAAAACCATAGTAATACAATCAAAATTTCATACACAGAAGAAACAATTCAAAATCACACACGAAACTATCATTAAAAGAGTAATTTCATTCAATATTATAGCAATCAATAAAAAAGTCACATTTCATTCAATTGGTTTACTCAATCTAACCTAAGTGACCCCTCAATCTCTTCTTGTTTTTAGGACACGCCTAAGCACGTCCTCTCCCCCGACCGCGTCCCCCACCTCGTGTCACATTTCCTTCCTCTTTTGTATCTTGAGACAGACCATCATCCCCATTGTCTTGTATGTGTGAAATAGTATCATTTTCTTCTACGACGTCATCTTGACTCAACCGTAGTGTGGGTTCCTGAAAACCAAAGCACATGAGCAAATCCTTATTTTTTCATTCCACTTTGCAGTCATTGAAAAGTTTGTCTTTTGATCTTTGATCGCCTCGTGGATTTTATGGAGTTCTTCGTGGAACTCGTAAATTTGATGCACCTACAAACAATTTAAATGTTGAACTAACATCAAACAGAATTTAAAAACATTGTAAGTGTTGAATTTCAAGTTTAGATCTTACCATCTCTCGGTCTCAACCGGCTCGGGGTTTGTACAAGTTCGGCTTTGGAACCGAACCCAGATTCGGCAAAATTTGAAACACCAAACCTCAACATTCAACCACTACCTAAAACTATTAAGGTAGAAGAGGTTGTTAGATTGCTTATTTGATGGGAGTCATTTCAACAAAATTATCTCCACCTCTATTTCAACAAAAGGGTCCAACAAAATTATCTGTTAGGATTGCTTTCTAGGAGGTTTGATGTGGTGTCTAATAAACATGACAAAGTTGTAGATTATTGGGTACCTAACTTATGATTATGATCCTAAGCGTGATATCTCTTTTAGTTGTGGTTTTTGAAATGAGTGTTAAGTTTCGGTGCCTTTTTGCGGCCCTCCAATTTGGGTGGGAAGGTTTCACATAGTTGGATACAAGTCATACGAGCCACGACTTGCTTATTTGGAGCATGTATGCTTAAGCAATGGTTTGTGGACCGCTGAAAAGGAAGAAAAAAACCCATCAAAACTAAAAAAAATCAAATCCAACTTGTTGGTTTCTGTGTAATAATAAGATTACTGCAATGCCATTACGAAGACTAACACCAATGTTTTGTAAAAGATATTCCTGGTTGACGCAAATTCATTTTTAAAATAATGGTAGCATGCAACCTAATATAATAGAGATTTGCAGTCAAACAATAATTCAGAAATAATGTCAGAACTAAAAATAATTTATTAACTAGTTTATAAGTACTAATTTAATTGCACATACGAAAGATTTATATATATTGATACTACACTAAAACCCGTACGTTGCATGATATATTACTATTGTATACGATAAATAATATTTATTCTTATTCTCAATAATTAAAATAAAATTGATACAACTAACAAAATAATGCAATATAATATTTAATATCAATTTAAATTAGTTTTACTTAAAATATTAAAATTCACATGCACAAAATTGTAAGGGTTATAAACACAAATTTTCCATCGTAAACACTACCAAAACAAATCATCACAAAAAATCATCCCACTTTTTAATACTCTTTAACGACTACAAGGCTTATAAGCATAAAATACCTAGAATTTTAACGATTTCTAATAATCAAGTACTTATTTGTAAAATACCAAAAAAGTCCTCTAACCTTTACTTAATATAATGTTTAATATCAACATAAAGTATTTTACTCAAAATATTAAAATTCACAAAATTCCAATCTTAAACACTACCTAAAATATTCATCACAAATAATTATCTCACTTTTAACATTCTCCAATAGTACCAAGGGTTTAACCGTAGAAGACTCAAAGCTTTAACATTTTTAATAACTTGGTGGGTGTATTTATGAAATTCCAAAAAAGCTGTCACTAGCTTAGGTGCTTAACCAATGTATCGAAAATTCTAACATTTTTCTGCATAACACTAAAAAAGGCCACATATGCTTAACCAATTTATCGAAGATTTTGACATTTTACAACAAGTATATGATCTTATTTGCAAAATTTTAAAAAATGAAACCTCTGGCTGGGAGGCAGAACAAAGGGTAGGGTTGGGGACGTGTCAGTGGTTTGCAAGTCGGTTTTTTTTTTGGAAACTAAAACTACCAAAATT
Source organism: Triglochin maritima (assembly GCA_963682175.1). NCBI lineage: Eukaryota > Viridiplantae > Streptophyta > Magnoliopsida > Alismatales > Juncaginaceae > Triglochin > Triglochin maritima. The sequence continues at coordinate 21,113,792 of OY821770.1, forward strand.
TAATTAAAAACACTACTAAATTAAAATTTCAACAAAATAATTAAAGATTGAAGAGCTTAAAATAAAAAAACTAAAAGATTTGATGTGAACAAAATGAATAAGATAAGAATGTTTACATAGATTTTTGAAAGAATATTTTAGGTATTTTTCAAAAATAATAAAATATTTTGAAAGAATATTTTAGATCTGAAATCCGACTTACATGAGTTTTCTAGAAAAGAACAGTAGATTACTTGGGAAACTGAGATTGGACTTACATTAGTTTTCAAGAAAAGAGAAGCAAGGGCCAGTCAAACACCAAAAATGACCACGGTATAATAGGCCATACAAAAGTTTGCATATGTGAACCTTCAAAAAAATCAAAAACAAGTTTGTAGAATGTGTCTGCATATGTTGGATCTACAGCAATTGCTTTGTGGATCGTACTTGCTGAGTTGCTGCAGCATCCATATTCCCCTGTCGTAACAAAATGATAAAACAGTCTTAATTTTCAGCCATTTGCATTTAAAACTACTCTACTTGAGGACACTACACCAGGACTGTTAAGTAACTGAGAACTGTTACACTTGACGGGTAGAACCTGCAAGATATATTAAACATGCCTCAAACCAACTTTGAATCCGTATCCTCAAACCGACACCAAAGATCTCGCAAAAGGAAAGTATAATTTTACGACAAAATGACTAAGAAGAAAACAGACACAGAGATTGGTTTGTTTGAGGTCTGTACTGAGGAAAAAATCTACATTGTCATACACAACTTGATTGGTTATCGGCAATACAGCAAGTATTGACGAAATATGAGTAAAATGGAAGACAGAGTTAGATACTCAAATAGATTCTAAAATGGAGATATAGAAAAAATCAAAGAAGACATGTAAGATTTGACAGGGATATAGAGAAATAATCTGAAATAGTCAATTATCTTGCTCTGTTCAGCCAACAGTTAGCAGAGGCATTTGCCCTTATGCATCACTAAAAAGAGTTAGAGCAAGTGAACATCTAAGGCATAATACATGAATGGTGGTGCTTATATGAAGGAGCATAACAACAATGAATGAGATTCAAAACAATTTTTACCAGCCAGCCATTAAGAACAATATTTATGTTCTGAAACATTTAAAAAAATGATCTTTAAGTTATGAAAGTCCAGTTATAGGACTGTAAAGGTTATTATGCAACTTAATCACCAAAATGTCATTTAAGTGTCCATTTTCTTCACTTATAGTTTTTGATAGACCAATTACATCCTAAAATCCCTAACTTAAATATTTATTCTTAACAAATATTTGTGTGCTTTCCCACTAGTTGGGTATGCTAAAAATGAAAATCCACAAACAATGGTTTCCAATGTGAATGTCTCCTTCCATGGAGTCCTAAAACTCGCACTGAAAATATTAAAAAACAACTGAGCAAGTCTCTAGCTCAACACGAACCACATAATTGGTCATCAAAATTTCATAAAAATAAAAAATATGATATTATGATCCCAAGTGAACAGACCCAATCCCAGAGGCAAGGGAGGCATACCATGAATGACAATCTATAAATAAAACAAAAGTATAAGTAGGTTCACTCCTACCCTTTAGCTTAACGACACATATCATGTTCACACTAGAAACATTTTCTTCTATTGCTCTCAAATTTCCTACTTCCTATACATTCTGACATAGTTTAACTAAACTCACTCTTAAGTATTTGTTGACCCTCGTTTCTAATGGTTAACAGTTTTGCTTGACTGAAACCATGTTTCCTCAAAACCATTCTGACTGGACCCCAAAAAATGTTTCAGGTGCCCAAAAATGAGAAGCGAAAAACTAAACTTCAAAATGAAAAAAATGTGGGTTTATTATATATATATATAAACCAAATCGATCAACACTTGTTGCCTTTCATTTTCTTGAACTGGAATTCTCCAAAGTAAAGTTCTAATTGAAAACAAATTGCATGTCCAAAAAAGGGTAAAAAAATAAAAATAACATCAATAGAATACAACTATTACATTAGTTATATCACTAAAGTTGTTTTGGGGAAAAATAATTAAATAGTTTTGAGGAAAAGAAGTTTAGCCTGGCAAAACCTGTGTTGGCGTTCTTATAAGAAAAAAAGAGTGCAACATGGTAATGCTGTAGGATTTTATGTTTAATTGTGCATATATATTTTTCGAAATTTTATGCATAATAAGGATCAATTACAATTTTCTACGATTTATTTCATGCATGCATCGGTTTGTTTTAATAACTAGTTTCAAAAACTAATTAAAACAAACACGAGGGACTCCGAAATTCATACCTAGAAGTTCTCTAAAACTTCTTGATGTTCCAGAGACGTAGAGGAAGACGATCGTTGCTTCTCGTTGCGCCGGATGCCTCCGAGTGTTCATCGAAACCCTAAACAAGGTTGGAGAGAAATGATTTAGCCAATCAATCTCCAAACTAGCTTAGAATCTAGCTTCAAACCCCTTCCTTAATCTCTGAGATTTCTCCTTCAAAAGACTTAGAAAACTAAGAGAATTTTCGTGACTTTTTGTGGTGAATTAGGAGAGAAAATAATTAGAAAAACATCTAACTTAATTAAGGAGAATAAGAACATATTTATAGGCTCCAATCTTAATCTCAATCATGGCTATTCTTAAGCCATGTTTTCTTGACATTTTCTCTCACAAACTAATTCCATAATGCATTACATGCATCCACAAAATGTTTGACCAAGTTTGGAGCTAATCCAACCATTGATCAAATTAATCTCTTAATTATCAAAGGCAGAAAATCGATCGCGGTTCGTTTTACCGAGTCACACTCGGTTAACCGAATATGTCACGATTGTTTTACCGAGTATTAGACGGATGACCGATTCTTAAGGAGAAAAATTCTCCTTAACTGAATGATCTCGTTTTATATTTAACCGCAAGTGCACGGCCGCGTTGAAGCGGTGGCAAATACGGGTCGTCCACTGGGAGGTGTGTCGACACTTGGTTTATTCGAAGGCGAGAGGTAAAAAGAAGGGAGAAAGATGTATTACACTAATCTAAACTACAAAGCTGAAATGAAATGCAAAGGAAATGAAGATAAGCAATAAAACTAAACCCCAAAGGGGGTAGAGAACTGATGTGAAAATAAAGATGTGTGTGTGTGTGTGTGTTCAATTAAGCTCCTCACAACATGTGGTGCATGAAATCATAAAACTACATCCAATCTTGCCTCTACATGAATTAAGATAAGACTACATCATTAAAACATACAAGACAATGATTGGAATGAAGCTACATGAACTCAAGTATAAAGACTAGACCCTACTATGCCTCTACATGAATTAAGATGACTACATCATTAAAACATACAAGACATTAGCTAAGGAAAAGGCAACAAGAGTACATACACTACAAATTGTGTTTCCAATATTAGCTTCATCCATATCCTAACTTTATCATTCCCCATAAAATAGGTCCACTAATCAAAGCATAAGCTAAGCTTCATTCAAGAGCATTAGCATATCAAAGATAAGAGTGGAGACCCATTAGATGGTTATGGAAATCATATAAAGCTCAAGGGATAAAAATAACACACACTTAATACACTACATTATTATATCACATATTTCTCCACCCCCCAAATGGGGATGGAACTACTCACTACTCATTACACTAACTAATTTAGCAAAGGAAAACATAATACTGAAATGAAATTTATACTACTTAAGCAAGAAATATTAAAGAAGCATAAAACTAAACAAACAAACAAGCATGCAAATGAAAGGAAATTAAACTAAGAGAGAAACAACATCATTAAGAGAAAACTTATATTATTAACTCACTCAATTACAAGTAGCTCTTCCTCCACTAGAGTTTTGCTTCAAGGCTTCACTCTTAGTAGGGAAGATGGCCACCAAGAGGGAGATCATACAATGGGAGGTGAAGAGTTCTATTTATATGCATGGAAAAAGCTAATCCGGGACAATCCCCCGATGTGGGACTAAACCAATACCAAAAATACACTAAGAATACACTAATACACGTGCTACAGAAAACTAGATGGATTCTGGGCTAAATGGACCGCCAATTAGCGGTTCCAGACCGCCAATTGGCGGTCTATAAAGTTTAGATCCGTCTGGTTTTCTTTGTGGGCTTTTCTTGAAGTGTTTCCTTGTCTTAGATGCATCTGGTTGGTTTATTGGAGCTCCGACCCGAATCGAATTGACAAAATACTCCTCATGATGGTGTGGAGTTTCCTGTTTTGCTCTTAGGTCCTTCTGTCTTACGATCAGGTCCTTCCCCCTTGCATCTTGGTCCCCAGGTCTCACAATTAGGTCCTTTTTTCCTGCTTTTGGGTCCTTTCATGGCTCTTCTCTTCAAACCTCTTTATTTCTGAAAACTAAACATAAAACTCGTCACATAGCATTGCCTAGGTGTAAGATAATGGATATAAGGTACAAATATAAGCATGAAATGATGTCAATCAAATACCCCCACACCTAAGTTTTTGCTAGTCTCGAGCAAAATAAAGAAAGGAAAAAGCATACGAAAAACAAGAAATCCTAACTCACTTTCGTAGGAATCACGGTTGCACTTAGCACGTGCAACAAGCCGTTAAACCTCCTTGTTGCCAAGGAGGAGGAGTGGTGTCTCCTGAGGGTTTTCAGCGGATATACCCACAAAATCCGAACAAGATGCATTAATCAATCTAGCTACACGACTCGTTGGGCTTATTTTGTCGATCATGGAATGCGGTAATACTACGGGTCGACTCTATATATGTAATCAGTCCACACACCTAGCCTAATGAGTTATTCGTGAGAGTTAACTAAGGAATTAAGTGAAAGACATGGGCAACCCTTAACTTCTGAATGTGAAACAAAGTGTAAAGTCCATTTTGGTTCTTATTTGACTCTTCTTTTCTTTTCTTTTTTTTTCTTTTTTTCTTTTTCTTTTCTTTCTTTTTTTTTTTTTCTTTTTCTTTGGAGCATTTATTGGTTGGTGTTTGATTCTCCCAGGGTCAGGTTTCGTGCATCATTGCCTATGAGGACTTACACTATCACGTACACCTTCCCCCAAATCTCCACATAGGGCGATCCCTACCACCCGTGTAACGGGAGTTCAGTCGGTGCATCCCAAGTCAGATGACTCGAAAGCACCAGGCACAAAGTCCCCTCAGACCTACTTTCCCGAGTGATAGGAGCCGTGCGAGAAGAGAGAACACCACTTATTCATTCATTTATCTACATGGGAACCAAAACCCCTACACTTAAGTTTCACACAAAGATATTAAGGGCCCTTGACTACAACAAACTTCCTAAATTAACAAACACGAATTATTTGACTCACTAGGTTCAGGGTGGACTTCTTTAAATGTTTGAGCACTGAAACCCACTGATTACTCACCCCCAAGGGAAAGCTGGGGTGCATCCTAACGACTCGATAAATCCTAAAGCCACGTATTAGATATCCTAATGCATCAAGTTCAAGACAATTTTGGGAGCTTTCTTTTTACTTTGCCTCTCAACGGTTTTGCACATGCTAAACACACGCAAAACCCACAAAACATTTTCTTTCGAAAACACATGAAGATTTTGAAAGAAATGTGAAAATTTTGAAGCACTAGGCAAGCAAAAGAAGACAAGTCACCCAAGGATCATGGCAAGCAGATATATCGGTATTAAATGCAGCACACTATCATGACCCTAACAATGCAAACAAAAGAAAACAAAATCAAAAGAAAAGACTCGACTATGTACACACGTAAAACACCCCCCCACACCTACTTCATGCATTGTCCTCAATGAATGTGAGCAAAATACTATATGGATACATGCATGAAAAAGGAACGATCTCACCAACATGAAGTACAAAGGGACGTTCGGGGTCATGTTGATGGACACAAACCCAAATTCCCTCAAAACCTGTGAGAAGCTGAAGAAGGGAGACAAAGACGTGAAAGAAATGGGGCCCAAATACTCAAGGGTTGGGGCCCACAACAATCGAAGCTCACTGAAGGAGTTTTTTTTTTTTTTCTTTTTCTTTGGAGCATTTATTGGTTGGTGTTTGATTCTCCCAGGGTCAGGTTTCGTGCATCATTGCCTATGAGGACTTACACTATCACTAAGAATTCCTTAGGGCCACCTACTTGCTTTTAGTTAAGGCTTTATTAAGAGTGATTTTTGGGGCCAAGGAAAGGGTGATGAAATCCCCCACCTTATCTTTTATGGGACAGCCCCTCCTTAGTAGCGATTTGATCCTAGATCTAGCAATCAATCGCTCCAATCAAACGCTCTCTCACTCTTGTCCCGATGCACCTTACTAACTAATGCATGAAAGAAACATGCATGAATGAGGGATGTGGGTGCACGTACCTCACGCCAGCAATCAACGACAAAATGTAAAACAAAGAAAAGACAAATGCATGCAAGGTCTACCAATGGTGCATGACCTAGATGGCAAGAAGTCTAATCTTTTGCTTTGAGTTTTATGGTCCAAGTTGATTAAAGGGGGAGTGATTAATGATCTGGGAGCAAATAAGAAGTCACAGCATGCAAAATTGGGCTCCCAGATAACACAAATTACAACACAAATGACCACAAAAAAATTGGAAGACAGAATCCCTCACCAGGCCGCCAATTGGCGGTTCCAAACCGCTGATTTGCGGTCTGTTCTTGGATTTGCTTCCTCAAACTTCTCCAGTGGCCTCCCCGTGATCAGAGTGTTCCCTGAAACTAAGAAAAACTGAAAAAGAAAAATTAAAAACCCCTCGAATCGTCCAAACCAAGGTCTGGACAGAGCACCTCCCCGGCAACGGCGCCAAAAACTTGAATGATCTCGTTTTATATTTAACCGCAAGTGCACGGCCGCGTTGAAGCGGTGGCAAATACGGGTCGTCCACTGGGAGGTGTGTCGACACTTGGTTTATTCGAAGGCGAGAGGTAAAAAGAAGGGAGAAAGATGTATTACACTAATCTAAACTACAAAGCTGAAATGAAATGCAAAGGAAATGAAGATAAGCAATAAAACTAAACCCCAAAGGGGGTAGAGAACTGATGTGAAAATAAAGATGTGTGTGTGTGTGTGTGTTCAATTAAGCTCCTCACAACATGTGGTGCATGAAATCATAAAACTACATCCAATCTTGCCTCTACATGAATTAAGATAAGACTACATCATTAAAACATACAAGACAATGATTGGAATGAAGCTACATGAACTCAAGTATAAAGACTAGACCCTACTATGCCTCTACATGAATTAAGATGACTACATCATTAAAACATACAAGACATTAGCTAAGGAAAAGGCAACAAGAGTACATACACTACAAATTGTGTTTCTAATATTAGCTTCATCCATATCCTAACTTTATCATTCCCCATAAAATAGGTCCACTAATCAAAGCATAAGCTAAGCTTCATTCAAGAGCATTAGCATATCAAAGATAAGAGTGGAGACCCATTAGATGGTTATGGAAATCATATAAAGCTCAAGGGATAAAAATAACACACACTTAATACACTACATTATTATATCACATATTTCTCCACCCCCCAAATGGGGATGGAACTACTCACTACTCATTACACTAACTAATTTAGCAAAGGAAAACATAATACTGAAATGAAATTTATACTACTTAAGCAAGAAATATTAAAGAAGCATAAAACTAAACAAACAAACAAGCATGCAAATGAAAGGAAATTAAACTAAGAGAGAAACAACATCATTAAGAGAAAACTTATATTATTAACTCACTCAATTACAAGTAGCTCTTCCTCCACTAGAGTTTTGCTTCAAGGCTTCACTCTTAGTAGGGAAGATGGCCACCAAGAGGGAGATCATACAATGGGAGGTGAAGAGTTCTATTTATATGCATGGAAAAAGCTAATCCGGGACAATCCCCCGATGTGGGACTAAACCAATACCAAAAATACACTAAGAATACACTAATACACGTACTACAGAAAACTAGATGGATTCTGGGCTAAATGGACCGCCAATTAGCGGTTCCAGACCGCCAATTGGCGGTCTATAAAGTTTAGATCCGTCTGGTTTTCTTTGTGGGCTTTTCTTGAAGTGTTTCTTGGTCTTAGATGCATCTGGTTGGTTTATTGGAGCTCCGACCCGAATCGAATTGACAAAATACTCCTCATGATGGTGTGGAGTTTCCTGTTTTGCTCTTAGGTCCTTCTGTCTTACGATCAGGTCCTTCCCCCTTGCATCTTGGTCCCCAGGTCTCACAATTAGGTCCTTTTTTCCTGCTTTTGGGTCCTTTCATGGCTCTTCTCTTCAAACCTCTTTATTTCTGAAAACTAAACATAAAACTCGTCACATAGCATTGCCTAGGTGTAAGATAATGGATATAAGGTACAAATATAAGCATGAAATGATGTCAATCATTAACCGATCGGACGAATTCTTGTCTATAACCGAATGCCTTTCGGTTAACCGAAAATATTAGAATCTGGACATTGTTCGGTCGACCGTTTCTGGTTCGGTACACCGTACCAGAGTTCCAGGCACTTTGGTCAAGTTCGGTCAATCAACTATGACTTCCGTTCCACGTTCGGTTGACCGATCCACAGATCCTTCGGTCGACCGAACCATAACGAATTACCGAACTTTTACCCGATTTAGCCTTTTCAAAATTTGGATTTATTTCCAACAAAATTTGAACTTTTGGGGGTTTTAGAAAATTCACAACTTATGCAATATATTATCCTATTCAATAATAAATTATTTCAACCAATAATATATGCATCTCATATGAATTTATCATGATTCTAATTATATTATATACAACATAATTAATTTTACTTGTTCACCACATGTGTCATATTTTCTATAAGAAACCCGACACATCATATGAACCAAAAATCAAGCTTCTTGTTTCCCGGTTTTTGCGGTGTGACCTATGGGAGGATCTAGACTAAGTTGACAGTGATATTAAGAGCTTAATATCACAAGCTATAAGCGGCATCTAGCTACACATTATAGCTCCCAATTAGTTAGATGTCTTAATTCCACTCGAACCAAAACCCGATCCATTTAGTGATGGAGTGCACCACTTGTGTCCGTCCCTTGCCTCATGATATTAAGAATACACACAAAGTAGTATTGTGTCATCTTTGTATTAGTATTCATTTCTTGATCTCTTTATGCTAGTTATAAATATGTGACTTAACTCAAATCACATTGTGCACATTATAACTTTGCTTTATGAAGGGGCCCTCTAATATCATCACTCAATTAAGAGGGGGCAATGATAATCTTTTGACTAACTATCTTCTCCAACAAAAGTCATACTTAACCAACCAATGCCTTTACACTACACTCATCGATAGCTCAAGACACTAGTCTAATTAAGCAATTCTTAAGTTATCGGATATATGTCTCATATCAAAGGACCAAAGACACAGTAAAACATTAATGACACAGAAAACACAATTCTATAATGTTTTACTTATTAGGTCTATTCAGTATACAAAAGTAATATTTTCCTTTTTTGTGTACCCGTGTTGTCACTCACTTGTAGAGCTACAATGATCTATGACCAACACGACAATCTTAACTCGGTAATTAATGTCCCATGTTAATTACCATGATTGCGAATATCTTTTGTTTTATGTAAACCAATATTTTTTAGAGCTCTACGGTTAAGGACTAAGAGCCTCTTCCTTAACACTTCTAAAAGACGAATAACATAAACAAGGAACAAAATGATTTCTCATTCAATTCATAATAATTGACATTTAAAAGTAAAACTTTTAGAACACATTCCCTTCAATCTCCCACTTGTTATTAAAGTTTTCTTTCACATACATACTCAATGTATAAAACAATAATAACTAGGGTAAACCCCATTACATATCAATCATCAAGCCAATTTACATGGTTCCTAATTCCCATGGACTCGAAATGCATTTCGCCCTTGGCTTGGGACAAGGGTTTTGTGAATGGATCAGTTGTGTTGCTGTTGGTGTCCACCTATAAAAGATTTATTTTGCCTTCGTCGATGAGGTCACGCGTCACGAAGTACTTACGATCCATGTACTTCACTTAGTGGTGTGATCTAGGATCCTTGATTTGCGAGATAGATGCACTATTATCGCAAAATAGCTCAATGAGTCCCTCGCTCGTGGGAACTACTCCAAGCTCTTCAAGGAACTTCTTGATCCACACTCCTTCCTTCCTCGCTTCAGCGACAACCATTACTTCTGAAGCGGTGGTTGAATCGACCGTAGTGGTTTGCTTCCAGCTACGCCAACTCACAACTCCACCATTCAGAAGAAAGACGTATCCAGATTGCGACCTTCTATCGTCTGGATCACTCATGAAACTCGCATCCGAGTACCCTTCGGCTATCAACTCCCTTTGTCCTCCATAAACAAGAATTTTATCCTTAGTCCGGTTAAGGTACTTCAAGATATTCTTGACCGCAGTCCAATGCTCAGGACATGCGTTGGATTTGTGACGACTTGTCATGCTTAGAGCATACGAGACATTGGTTCTTGTGCAAGTCATCGTGTACATGATTGACCCAATTGCCGAAGCATAAGGGACATCCTTCATGTACTAAAAGTCCTTACGTGATTGCGCACGTTGAGACTTCTTGAGTTGCACACCCATACTCATTGGAACACTGCCCTTTTTGGAGTTGTTTATCTTGAACCTTTCCAAGACCTTGTCAATGTATGCACGTTGACTGAGGCCAATGAGTCTACGGGATCTATCTCTATATATCTTGATTCCCAAGATGTATTGAGCATCACCCATATCTTTCATTGAGAATGCAGATTTCAATGAACTTCTCGTTTGCTCAAGCAAAGGAATATGATTGCCCATAAGCAATATGTCATCGACATATAAGATTAGGAATACTACATGGCTCCCACTAACCTTCTTGTATATACAAGGTTCTTCCTTACTTTGAATGAAGTGAAGCTTCTTCACTTCCTCGTCAAAGCGTTTGTTCCAACTCCTTGATGCTTGCTTCAATCCATAAATGGATCTTTGAAGCTTGCATACTTTCTCACTATTCTTTGGATCTTCAAAACCTCGAGGTTGTACCATGTATACATCCTCTTCCAAGTTCCCATTAAGGAACGCCGTTTTGACATCCATTTGCCATATTTCATAATCATGAAATGCGGTAATAGCGAGCATGATTCGAATAGACTTGAACATGGCAACCGGTGAAAAAGTTTCATCATAGTCAATTCCTTGAACTCGAGTGAAACCCTTCGCTACAAGCCTCGCTTTGTAGGTTGTCAAGTTCCCATCTCCATATTCCTCTTGAAACCCCATTTATTTTGAATGGCTTTTTTCTCTTGAGGAAAGTCAACCATGTAACGCCCCCAATCTCGCGGGTACGCACACTGGGAAAGACTACAAGTGTCGCGATCAGAGACCTCTGTGACGACCGAAGGAGTTACAAAAGACAGACCAACAACGACTCGACAATACGTAGAGAGATCATACATGGATAGACTAACATAGAACATGACTAAAAAGTGAGAGATTATCCATTTATGGTAACAAGGTCAAATACATTACATCGAGTTCAAAAGGGAAATACATCATAAATAATGCGGAAGCAAAAGACAAACTAAAGAATCTGGTCGACGTGTCCCTCGTGTACAGAATCTTCAACTACTCGTCCAGTCTACCCTGTAGGAATCTAAGTACCTGCAAGCACCGCATCAACATATGCGTGTGTTTTCTATAAAGAAAACCCAGTATGCCCCTGGCCCAATCGGAGTTATATGGAAGAATGCATGCAATCTATCTAAGACAAAAGCATCCGAAACAGAAACAGAAAAGCACATAATGCAACAGAAGGCTACGACTCCATAAGCCGTGCCGGTCGGGCGCACCTGAATCATTCCTCAATAGGAACCAGAACACCAGCCTCGCTGGTCAAAGGCGGTCACTCGACAGTGACCCACCGCTCGGCACAAAGCGGTGCGCCAGATAAGTGTCCCAATTCGCGGCAAGTGACCTACATGGTGCCATCGCGAACTTGGGAATACCTACCCTGAGACAGAATGGCAGCGCGCCTGCCCAGGACTTATCTTACGCCTGGCCTCCCAACGTGAAGGTCTTATGCGAATGACCTCTCTAGCTAGAGGACCCACTCGTGGCCCGTCGGCCCAAAAACAGAACGTGCCCAGAATTATTAACCAGATTAAATGCGGTGCAAGCTACTTAAGCATCTAAAATCTAATGCATCTATAGTGTGTGGAAAGAGCTCAAGGAAAGGTATCCGGATACCCTCCTAACAGCCCCCAAACAAATCAAATCAGAACATCCCAATCAGCAATCAAAGGAAACTCACAACAACAAGCAATCATAACCGAATCAGCAAATCAAGGTAATAGCTAATCGAGTAATCTACGGGTCATGATAAGGATGTTAAAAGGTCTGATATCCTAAGGGTCATACATAACCATATCATAACACTTCACTTCAGTAACATATAGACATGAGAGATGCAATAGGATGATGCATTACAACTAGATATATCAAAATCACACTCCACAATAATCGATAGCATGCATCCTTAATTTCAGAGTTTATATGCGATGATAACTGAAATCTCAGAGCATGATCAGAGTTTATATGGGTATGGATTACATGTATATCAGTAGGATAATCATATTAGAACATGCATAAAATATCAGTAGACGATATAGATCTCTAAACTAGCATACATGCATGTAACGGGTTAATGTGTTGCTTTAGAACATGACACGATCAGCACATGATATGAAAGAGCCCGTTTACATACATGAGTGCATGCATGACTACGACATCAGGAATACACACACATCAGATCATATAACCACATTATGTCTGCTACTGAAACACAACAAGTCATATAAAGCAAAACACATTCAACACATAGAGCATGATAACTAACAAAAGACAAGCTAACAAGTTCAATCGACTCAAACCGATGCATGAGCCCTTGACCACTCCAACCCACATGCTTAGAGTATCCCTCTCAGGCCGTCTATGGTGGGAGAGGGTCAGTAGAGATCCATCCAAGCAGCTCAGCCCAACAACCGAGCAAGCTGATGCACATGGTGCACTAACCGCATGGCTAGCCCATTCAAGTGCATGCCGCTCAGACCGAGCTAGCCCATCGAGATCCCCCTCACCCTTATCATCCCTAGGTTTGTTCCACACCTTTTACTGACCTTTTCCACTATCTAGAAGAGCTGGACCAGCCAGCCGATCCAAGCAAAGAGTCAAAAGGGTTGAAGACAAATCCTAGTCGGATCTTGTGTGCACCAGCCATACCCAACCAGATCCGTGCCCACCCCAAAATTCAGCCCAGAAGAAACCTCATCACTCCTGATCAGACCTCACTGGAGCTCACCGGAACCCCGGTCCCTCTGGCTGCCCCACAGCCAGCCCCATCTAGCGCATGCTCCATGCGCACGCTAGAAGAGAACTCAGTTGTTGGTGCAACCGATTGCACCAACCACCAACATGGTGCTGGCTGGCCCTCCAGCCAACACCCCCCTCCCATACAACTCTTCAAGGGTCAGGAGCATACCTGAATTCACGAAAAACTTTGCCCGAGATTACCGAAGATCAACCCACCCAGATCTTCGTTTAGTTGCTCCCAGAAGATGCACTCTAGCTTGCTCTACTTGACTCGTCGGAGCTCCAACCACTAGCACACCGAAGAGGGATATGGAGAGGGTCTGAATTTCGTGGGTGAGGGAGTGAGAGGGTAGGGGTGGCTTGGGTTGAGGGGGTTTTGTTTGCAAACAACCCTCCAACTTCCATAGGCTTCATGGCTATTCAAGTCACATTATGGCATGCCAATATGGCACCATTCCAAAGGCATCCAAAAGCCTCGAAAATGCACATCCAAACCCTAATGCAACCATTCCAATTCCATGCCACTTCAACACGGTTTTAGTCCCAAACCGACCCTACACTCACTCGGACCCAAATTGAGTCGATCGAGTCAAACAACCGCGCGCTCGCCCGATGTGTCGCACACGATCGACCAATGAGAAATCCGATCAAATATACTTAAACAGACATACCATAACACAAATTGACATTCTAAGAACTAAATTATGCATAACCGAGGAGAGTGGACTTATTAATATTATAGCAGGAGAGCGGTTCTTACAAACCAAGTTCCACACTTGATTATCATACATGGATTCTATTTCGGATTCCATGACCTTAAGCCATAGTTTGGAGTCTTCCATTTCCATTGCTTCTTGGAAGGTTAAGGGATCATTGGTATCAAGTACCATGATTTCATGAAGTCCCAGATACAAGTCGGGTTTCTTCCTTTCCCTCGTTGACCTTCTTAGTTCTTTTGGTTCTTCTCGTGTCTCTCGAACTTCTTCCACAATTTCTTGAGGAGTGGGTTCACGTTCAACTCTTGAACGTACAATAGGTGGGGATGATTGAGATTCTCTCACAATTTCTTGCGAGAGTCTCCCACTTACGCTCCCACTAACCAAAGGAATCTCGGTTGGGTCTTCATGATCTTGAATGTCATCATTCATGTCATGATCTTGTAGAATATCTTGAGTTTCCTCAAGCACAACCCTACTCCCACTACTTTTTACTCTTTCCAGAAATTCCTTTTTCCAGAAATGTGGCATCCCTCTCTACAATCACTCGATTGGAGGTGATATGCCAAAAGTAGTATCCTCTTGTCTCACGAGGATAACCTATAAAGAGGCACTTATCCGCTTTTGGTTGAAGTTTGGTCGACATCAATTTCTTGATGTAGGCCTCACAACCCCAAATCTTGAGAAAATTGAGCTTGGGTGTTTTACCACTCCACATCTCATAAGGAGTTTTCTCCACGGATTTGGATGGAACATTATTTAGTGTGTAAGCCGCAGTTTGTAGTGCATAACTCCAAAAGTAAAGAGCTAATTCCACATGACTCATCATTGACCGAACCATGTCGAGCAATGTCCTATTCCTCCTTTCGGATACCCCATTCCACTGAGGTGTACCGGGAGGGGTGAGTTGAGGTACAATACCAAACTCCTTTAGGTATGAGTCAAATTCGGCACTTAAGTACTCACCTCCACGATCCGTTCGTAGAGACTTGATTTTCTTGTCGAGTTGGTTCTCTACTTCATTCTTGAATTCTTTGAACTTGTCAAAGGACTCACTTTTGTTTCTCATTAGATAAACATAGTCATAACGACTATAATCATCCGTGAACGTAATGAAGTACCTGAAACCATCTTGTGCACTAGTACTCATTGGACCACATACATCGGAATGTATCAAATCCAACAAGCCACTCGCCCTTGGACCTTTCTTCTTGAAAGGCGTTTTGGTCATTTTTCCCATTATACATGGTTGGCATGTATCCAATGATTTAAAATCAAGTAGACCAAGAAGGTTAGTTTCTTGCAATTTCTTGATGCGTTTTTCATTTATGTGACCAAGACGATAGTGCCGTAAGAGAGTATCATTCTCGTGAGTGGTCTTAAGTCTTTTGTTATTGATATTAAAGATTTGTTTATTATTCAATTCAAGCAAATAGAGACCATTCCTTATGAATGCATTTGCATAGAAAACACCATTCTTCGATATAGACAAGAAAGAATTTGAAATATTTATATTGAAATTATCCATATCTAAGAATGATATAGAAATAATGTTCTTGCTAATCGAAGGTACAAAATAAACATTCTTTAGACATAAATTTAAACCACTACATAATTGAAGCACCACAAAACCTTGCGCAACCGCGGAAACGCTCGCACAATTTCCGACCTTCAATTCTACCTCGTTCCTCACGAGTTCCTTCCTATCCACGAGTAGCTGCACATTAGAAACTTTGTGAGCACAAGATCCGGTATCAATTACCCAATCCTGGACAGATGTGGCTAAATTTATTTTAATAACAAATATACCTTTGGCCTTTTTGGGGCGCCGACGTTCAATCACTCTGTTGTCAAGGTCTTCCTTGTACTTGGGGCAATTTGGCCGGATGTGTCCTTTTTCACCGCAGTGAAAGCACTCCGTATTGGGAGTTGGAGATTTCTGAGATTTCCCCCTCGAGGCACTCGCACGAGCACCTCCTACTCCCTTGCTTTTGATTGAACCACTTTTGGTAGATTTGCCCTTTCCTTTACCAATCTTTTGGCTCCTCCCATGGACGGCAAGGACATGCTTGTCCCTACCCTTGCCCATGTCAACTTCAGCAGTTTTGAGAGCGTTGTGCAGCTCCTCGAGACTCACCCCTTTTTCACACACGTGATAGTGCATCACAAAGTCCTTAAAGGACAGGGCTAGAGAGCCAAGAATCATATCTTCAGCAATGTCCTCGGGCATTGGTGAAGATAGCTTTGCCAACTTCTCAAGGTATCATTGCATCGTGAGAAAATGCATGGATACCGATGTTCCCTCTGCCATATGGCACCTTGTGAGTGCGATGGTGGTCTTATAGTGCTCCTTTCGGGCACTATCCATGAACATCTTAGAAAGAGCCTCCATGGTCTTCTTGGGTTTTGAATCCAAGTATTTCGCTTGAAGCGAGTCACCCATGGATGCTAGCATGAGACCGTGAACTTGGTTCTCTTAGTCTTCCCACTTGGCTTTAGCCTCTTTCTCTTCATCGGTTAATCTCTCATTCCATTTTGGGATTGGACCTTCCAAAATGTGAGATAGTTTCTCAAACTTTAGCACGATGTTGAGTTTGAGTTGCCAACTAATGAAGTTTGAGCCATCATTTGCTAAAGGGTGTTTTTCTATCATGGATCGTACGATAGGTTGGATGTTCGACATTTTTCTACAAAATAAATCATACAGGTTTTAATGCCAATTTTATGTTTTAAAACACATACATATATATCGAATATAAATGTAAATACTGCAAATAAAATTTTGTCCATAAATGCAGCAATCCAAGATCCCATCAATTGTAATATAGACTAGCTAAGGGCTATCGAATACATCACAATATCAAGGTAAGAAATAAACTCTTTCCAATCACAACCTTTTTGAATTTTAGCATCTTCAAACTCTTGTGATTCTTGTCATTTTAATTATGAGGGAATATGACCTATCCTCGTAAGAAAAACTTTTTCCCAAAACCGAGCGAGGGCTCTAGGTAATGTTAAGAAAACTTATTTTCATTTGATACGAGATACGTTTATCCATTGTATTCACAACTAAACATACTTGGGGTTCACTAGGGTGAAACGCACCTCATATATTTAATTGTGGCACAACAATAGACAACCATTATATCTCCCACTATTCCCAAAGATGGAGGGAGTTATCTCCCGCTAAGGGCGAGCAGAGTATCCCTCGATCAATGGCTGCTAGTGGATGAAATAAGAAGGAAAATTACTCTTAATTTTTGTTGGACAATTTCATATATTAACATGTGATTCAGAATTTTAGGTTATCATGCATATCATTATTCATACACATCCTAACATTCAACACATTCATCACATGCATAGCAAGATTATAAAAATAGAACTTAAACCATTCACACAATCCACATCGTGTGAGTTTATATGTTCCCTTCGATCCTTGATCCTCGATCCCTGATCTTTGATCCTCGATCGATGCGCTACAGCGGCGACTTCCTCTTGCACCAGAGATGTAGATTTTACAAAAAATAAACATGCTCCTCACATTCGATAAAAAAACCGACTAGTGCAAGTCCTATGTAAAAACCTCTCATATGCAAATGCAATTATCTAAAAGACAGAAAGAGGGAATTTTGGCTTTTACATATAAATAAGCCCCTGTATAATAATAATCACATACATTCATAGTTGCTGATTTGGAACATATAAACTCACAATTCCTGCAAAAACAACTCGAGCATCCATGCACGCAATATTGATATAAACTATACAACCTAGTTTATCAATCATCTAGAATCCCAAACAATTCTTTGAAAAACATTTTAAAATCCATTAAAAACGTTTTTCATCCATCCATAGTTCAAAACTAATTTTGAACCGCTGTCCATCCAATTTCCAATGGAAAGATGAACCGCAGTTTTTCGGTTTTGTTGATTCTCTTACAAAATAATCATTTCTTTATAAAACGAAATTATTGTAAGTTAGACTAATGTCTAAATCTTAATTCTAATAATTACATGGCATGTTTTAAAACACTTAAAACATATAAAACGAATTATTATAGATAATTATATCAACAAAACATTCATAGACCGAAAAACCGGTAAACCGAATTGTTTAAATCCTATATGGTAAACTAAATTCGTTTACAACCTTAAATCATAAGAAAATTGAACCCTATGCTCTGATACCACCGTAGGATTTCATGTTTAATTTTGCATATATATTTTTCGAAATTTTATGCATAATAAGGATCAATTACAATTTTCTACGATTTATTTCATGCATGCATCAGTTTGTTTTAATAACTAGTTTCAAAAACTTATTAAAACAAACACAAGGGACTCCGAAATTCATACATAGAAGTTCTTGAAAACTTCTTGATGTTCCAGAGACGTTGAGGAAAACGATCGTCGCTTCTCGTTGCGCTGGATGCCTCCGAGTGTTCACCGAAACCCTAAACAAGGTTGGAGAGAAAGGAGCTAGCCAATCAATCTCCAAACTAGCTTAGAATTTAGCTACAAACCCCTTCCTTAATCTCTGAGATTTCTCCTTCCAAAGTCTTAGAAAACTAAGAGAAGTTTCGTGACTTTTTGTGGTGAATTAGGAGGGAAAATAATTAGAAAAACATCTAACTTAATTAAGGAGAATAAGGACCTATTTATAGGCTCCAATCTTAATCTCAATCATGGCTATTCTTAAGCCATGTTTTCTTGACATTTTCTCTCACAAACGAATTCCATAATGCATTACATGGATCAACAAAATGTTTGACCAAGTTTGGAGCTAATCCAACCATTGATCAAATTAATCTCTTAATTATCAAACGCAGAAAATCGATCGCGGTTCGGTTTACCGAGTCACACTCGGTTAACCGAATATGTCACGATTGTTTTACCGAGTATTAGACGGATGACCGATTCTTAAGGAGAAAAATTCTCTTTAACCGATCAGACGAATTCTTGTCTATAACCGAATGTCTTTCGGTTAACCGTAAATATCAGAATCTGGACATTGTTCGGTCGACCGTTTCTGGTTCGGTACACCGTACCAGAGTTCCAGGCACTTTAGTCAAGTTCGGTTGACCGAATGGATCTTTGTGTTGTCCTTGATACCAATCCTATTACGCACACCCACTCTCAAATACATTTGATTTTGGGTAGACCATTTCTGGCAACCTCAAATGCCTTAATTAGTTGTAGAAATGGTCTCATGAAACTCTCATTCGGTAACATGAGTGCCGAGTTTCATGTGTTCAACTCTGGTAGGCAACAGTGGCCCATGGACCAACCTTTAAATCTCAATCTCATCCGCCAATTAGAGAAAGCACCGCAAAATCAACGAACCCCTTAACACCAATGCAACCCATTGAGAATGTTTGTGGGTCCAGCGAAAACTCATTGCCTATCTTTGCAATGCAACAGAGTGAGCTGGCATCAAACATGAATGTCCAACGGGAGTGTTCGTTGCATGATTCAGTTGAGACCATTAGTGAGGGGGACACACCTCAGCTTATGCCCATTCCTGAGGTGTCATCACCCCGTGTCCGAGGGCTATTGAGCCCTTTGAGCTTCAGATTGATTCCAACAAGGACCCACCTACGACCGAGCTTATGCTTGAGGATATAAATGATGGTGGGAGGTCCTTGTTGGATGACTTGGGGAGAAGCCCCATTCTTAGAGATGCAGGTCTGCTACATCCATCGAATGAGCTTGAGGAACTCATTCCGATGCACCCATCTATTGGTTGGAGGGTTTTGTTCGATGAGCAACTAAACCCTAGTGAGGCAACACAACTTCACTCATTCATGTTGCCTACACCCAACCAATATCATGAGGGGTTCGAGCCTTTCAGCTTTGACCTTTCACCCCTCATGACACCTAAGAGTACCAGTGAAGTTTGCCCATCTCGGCAAGTCTCTGGTTCTCATAACTCGATGTTCTCATTTGATGTTCCTTGACCAAATGATTATGAGAATATCTTTGTTGATGCATATCTTGTAAAAAATAAAAAAAACAAAAAAAACATGAGTAATAAAAGACTCCATGAGCGAGCATTGATTGTTGTGGACCCCAAACCTTGTGTACTTGGGCCCAATTTCTTTCACGTATTTGTCTCCCTTCTTCAGCATCTCACAGGTTTTGAGGGAATGATTGATTCGTTTTATATTAACCGCAAGTGCACGACCGCGTTGAAGCGGTGGCAAATACGGGTCGTCCACTGGGAGGTGTGTCGACGTTTGGTTTGTGCGAAGGCGAGTGGTAAAAAATGGAGAGAGAGATTGATTACACTAACTACACTAGAATGCAAACGAAAATGAAAGATAAGGAATAAAAACTAAACCCCAAAGGGGGTAGAGAAATAATGTGAACATAAAGAAGTGTGTGTGTGTGTGTGTGTTCATTAAGCTCCTCACAACATGTAGTACATGAAATCATAAAACTACATCCAACTTTGCCTCCACATGAATTAAGATAAGACTACATCATTAAAACATAAAAGACAATAAGTTGAATGAAGCTAAATGAACTCAAGTATAAAGACTAGACCCTACTATGCCTCCACATGAATTAAGATAAGACTATATCATTAAAACATACAAGACATTAACCAAGGTAAAAGCAACAAGAGTACATACAGTACAACTTGTGTTTCCAATATTAATTCCATCCATATCCTAACCTTATCATTCCCCATAAAATAGGTCCAATATTAATTCCATACATACGCTCCAGAAATCTCAGAGGATCCGGGAACATCCGGACCGCCAATTGGCGGTTCCAGACCACGAATTTGCTGTCTACAGGATCCGGATCTCGCTCATTTTTGTTGTGGGCTTGTCTTGATGTATTTGTTGGTCTTGGATGCATCTACTTCGCTTGTTGGAGCTCCGACTCGAATAGAATTGCCAAAATACTCCCCATGATAGTGTGGAGTTTTCTGTTTTGCTCTTTGGTCCTTCGGTCTTACGTTCATGTCTTTCTACCTTGCATCTTAGTCTCCAGGTCTCACAATTAAGTATTTTTTGCTTGCTTTTGGGTCCTTTCATGGCTCTTCTCTTCAAACCTCTTTATTTCTGAAATTCAAACATAAAACTCGTCACGTAGCATTGCTTAGGTGTAAGATAATGGATATAAGATACAAATATAAGCATGAAATGATGTCAATCACGTGTGTACACAGTTGAGTATTTTCCTTTGATATTGTTTTCTTTTGTGTGCATTGATAGGGTCATGTTAGTGTGCTGCATTTAATATCGATATTTCTGTTTGCCATGATCCTTGGGTGACTTGTCTTCTTTTTCTTGCCTAATGCTTTAAAATTTTCACATTTCTTTCAAAAATCTTCATGTGTTTGCGAAAGAAAGTGTTTTGTGGGTTTTGTGTGTGTTTACCATGTGCAAACCTGTTGAGAGGCAAAGTAAAAAGAAAGCTCCCAAAATTGTCTTGAATTTGATGCATTTGGATACCTAGTATACCGGCTTTAGGTCTTATCGAGTCGTTAGGATGCACCCCGGTTTTCCCTTGGGGGCGAGTAATTATAGGGTTTCAGTACTTAAACATTTAAAGAATTCCACTCTCAACCTAGTGAGTCAATAATTCGTGTCGGTTAATATAAGAAAATTTGTTGTAGTCAAGGACCCTTTAAATCTTGTTGTGAGACATTAAGTGTTGGGGGTTTGGTTCATGTGTAGATAAGAAATAAGTGAGTAGGTGTTCTCTCTTCTCGCACGGCTCCTATCACTCGGGAAAATAGGTCTGAGGGGACTTTGTGCTTGGTGCTTTCGAGTCATTTGACTTGGGATGCACCGACCGAACTCCCGTTACACGGGTGGTATGGATTGCCCTATGTGGAGATTTGGGGAAAGGTGTACGTGATAGTGTATGTCCTCATAGGCAATGATGCACGAAACCTGACCCTGGGAGAATGAAGCTCAAACTAATAAAAAAGAAAAGAAGAAAAAAAATTAATTAAGAAAAGAAACAAAAAAATGGTAATGCAAATAAGAACCTTAATGGACCTTACACTTTGTATCACTTGAGGATGTTGAGGTTTTCCATGTCTTGCACTTAAGTCCTTAATTAACTTTCACGAATGATTCATTAGACTAGGTGTGTGGACTGATTATATATATAGAGTCGGCCCGTAGCATTACCGCGTCCGGTGATCGACAAAATAAGTCCAACGAGTCGTGTAGCTAGATTGAATAATGCATCTTTGTTCGGATTTTGTGGGTGTATCCGCTGAAAACCCTTAGGAGACAACACTCCTCCTCCTTGGCGATAATGAGGTTTAACGGCTTGTTGCACATGCTAAGTGCAACCGTGATTCCTACGAAAGTGAGTTAGGATTTCTTGTTTTTCGTATGCTTTTCTCTTTCTTTGTTTTGCTCGGGACTAGCAAAAGTTAGGTGTGGGGGTATTTGATTGACATCATTTCATGCTTATATGTGTATCTTATATCCATTATCTTTCACCTAAACAATGCTAAGTGACGAGTTTTATGTTTGAATTTCAGAAATAAATAGGTTTGAAGAGAAGAGGCATAAAAGGACCTAAAAGCATGAAAAAGGACTGAGTTGAGAGACTCAAGGACTAAGATGCAAGATCAAAGGACCTGAACGTAAGATCAAAGGACCAATGAGCAAATGATGCATTGCATACATTGCATCATATGTCTTTCATTTAGATTAATTCTATATCAATAAATGCTACTAAGGTATGTGTTTAGTCTTATTTACATAATACAGGGGCCTGAATGCAAATGACCCATATCTCGAGCATAAACGCGTGCAAAAGACTCATTTCTATCATAAAGACCAAGTCAAGATTATCGGGATTCAAATTGAAGTCCATCCAAGCATAAAAACATTCAAAGACCTAATTACAAAAAGGCCAAGGACTTAAGCACAAAAGTAGCCAGGGACTTAATTGCAAAAAGCCGAGGACCCGACTGCAAATTAAATTACCAAGATATTATTTTGGAGAAGTTCTAAAGAAAAATCAATCTGGATCTTCAAATATATGAAGATATAAATTCGGAGCTCAAAAGAAAGGAAAGAAATCAATCCAGATGCGCAAAGGACATTTAAATCATACCATAAACACACAGGAAAAATCCGGATCCAATCAGAGCACAAATTGCGGCGTAATCGCTGCACCTTATATACAAAATGCGGCGGAAACGCCGCACCCCTTGCGATCCGTGGCCCCGGATTTTTTCCAGTTGTGTCTGGACGCGTGTACTTTCCTATTTTATACTTGGGTCCCTTGTATCGGCTATAAATAGCCCCGAAACGATGTTGTAACCACGTTCTTCTCTTTAGCAATAAAATTTTGTTCTTTTATTCTGTGTTTTTTTAGTTTTCTTTTGTAGTTTCTCTAGGACCCCTTCTCCTTCCCTCCATCCATGAGTTTCTAACTCTCTCCAAAGGGTGGGGTGACGAATTTAGGGTGATGAGAAGAAGAATGATGTTATTATTTTAATTTCGTGTTAGTATATTTTGATTACTTGAGTTTATGTTGAATCATTTATCATGTAATGCTTTATAACTAATGTGATTTATTATAAGTTTCAGAATTCTCTAAACAAAATCCGATATCTAATCCCCCACCTGTTGGACTCTCATCCATCTTTGCTTTATTCTTAGTTTGTTTTTGTTGTTCTTGCTTTAGAAATAAAAAAATCCAAAAATCTAAAACCAACCTTATTTCTCTCTCCTTCTTTCCTTAATCGAAAAATCACAAAAATAACAATATCTCTCCCTCCTTGTGTTCGACCCGTATTTGCCACGTATTCATTGACGCCGTGCACTTGCGGTATAAATAAAATTCTCATCAGCAAACAAGAACACTTCACACCATCATGGGGAGTATTTTGGCAATTCTATTCGGGTCGGAGCTCCAACAAGCAAACTAGATGCATCAAAGACAAACAAAGCCTTCCAGAAAAGCCCACAAGAAAATCTAGAGCGATCCGAACACTGTAGACCGCGAATTAGCGGTCCAAGACCGCTAATTGGCTGTCACTTTTGGTCTGGATCCGCTAAGATTTATGTGGAGCGTGTATTAGTGTATATTTAGTCTATTTCTGGTATTTGTTTAGTCCCATACCGGGGGATTGTCCCGGGTTACCTTTTTCTATGGCTATAAATAGAACTCTTCACCTTCTATTGTAATTACCCATTGCTTGGTGGTATTCCCTCTACTTGGAGTAAGCCTTGGAGCAAAATCTCAAGGTGGAGAAGAATGCTACCTTCAATGTGAGTCATTTAATAAAATAATTTTTCCATTGTTTTGTTCTTATGTTTTTTCTTTATGCATGCTTAGCTTAGTTTTATTTCTTTGATTGTAGGCTAAAGTAGTTAGAATGTTTCCTTTCTTCTTTAGTTTAGTTGTTAGAATAATGTGTAGTGAGTAGATCCATCCCCCTTTGGGGGTGGAGATGATGTTCATACATGCATTAAAGAATGGATATGAATGCTTTATATTTTGATTGTGTTGATAAATGTGAATGTATGCTTGCTTGTTAGAGTAGAATACTACACTTGATGGGTTTTGCCACACATCTTAGACACCTCCCATGCTTGTTTAGGTTCTGAAATAACCAGCTTGTGCATATGAATGTTAATCAACTAGGTTAGTGAACAGATTGATAGGTTTTGCCATAACCTTTAGACACTTCCTATGCATGAAAACACTACCTACATTTGTGCCTATAGAATGCTTTCTTCACCATCTTTTTACATGTGTGCACACACTCCACCCCTAAGGGATCTTTCTCTTCTTGATTCCATCTTAGTTTTACATTCTTTTAGTTTTGATTTGAAGTAATCGTTAGTTGCTTTACTTTGCATCTTTTCTTAGTAGTTTAATGTAGCGTAGATTAACATAAACAAAACTCTTCCACCTTTTGTTGCCACTTTATTTCTGAAAAACCAGAGGCTACTCACCTCCTTGAGGATCGACCCGTACTTGCCACCGCTTCAACGCGGCCGTGAACTTGCGGTATTTAAAATGATTAAACAAGTTTTTGGCGCCATTGTCGGGAGGTGCCTGTCCAGACTCTGGTTTGGACGATTCGAGTGGATTTAATCTGTGTTTTGTAGTTTCTTTGTTTCAGGAGACTCTAAGGCTAGAGGGAAATCACAAGGACAAAGTTGGAGTAGAACAGAGAAGCTTGGACCGCCAATCAGCTGTCTGGTGCGCTCTGTTTCCTTTGTTTTTTCTGTGGTTTGTTGTATTATCTGATATAGTGATATGGGACTCAATTTGGCATGGTTTGACTTATAGTTTGTTCCCAGATCAATAATCAATCTCTCTATAAGCAACTTGGACCTTAAAACCCAAAGCAAAAGATTAGGCATTCCTTCTTGTTTTGGTCATGCATCATGTATTAGACTTAGGTACGTAGATTGTCTTTTCTTTTAGCTTTACTTTCAGTTGCTGAGGGCTGGCGTGAGGTACGCATTTCCTTCTCTCATTCATGCATTTCGTATGAACATGCATTAGTTAGTAGGAAGTGCATTGCAACAAGTGTGAGTTGAGCGTTTGTTTGGAGAGTTGATTGTTAGATTAGGACTCCAAAACGCTATTAAGGAGGGGTTGTCCGATAAAAGATAAGGTGGGGGATTTCATCACCCTTTCTTTCGCCTCAAAAACCACACTAATCGAGATCCTAATTTTAAAAATCAAGTAGACATTGGCCCTAAGGAATTCGGGCGCATTAGGAGAGTGATCCGGTCCCGACCGTCATAACCTGATCGGCGTTGCCCACTCTGTCGATAGTAGGAGAGACGAGATCTCTAGATCATGACTTACTTGCTGGGCTTTGGGGTCCTCGTCGTAGGGAGGTAAGGCGTGTTGAGGCCGTGTGACCTCGCAGTTAGGCGTCGTCTAGCTGTAAGGACCTATAGCGACCTTAGGACTGTTTGAGCCTTGTTTGCTTGTGTGCTTCTTGTTGGATTTCATGTTTAATTATACATATATATTTTTCGAATTTTCATGTATAATAAGGATCAATTTTCAATTTTCTTTGATTTATCTCATGCATGCATCAGTTTGTTTTAACATCTAGTTTCAAAACTCTATTAAAACAAACAAGGGATCCGAAATTCATACCTAGAAGTTCTCAAAAACTTCTTGAAGATTCGGAGACGTTGGGGATGCTTCTCGCCGCGCCGGATGCCTGCGAGTGTTCACCGAAACCCTAAACAAGGTTGGAGAGAAAGGAGGTAGCCAATCGATCTCCAAACAAGCTTAGAATCTAGCTACAAACCCCTTCCTTAGCCTCTGAGATTTCTCCTTCCAAAGACTTAGAAAACTAAGAGAATTTTCGTGGGTTTTTGTGGTGAATTAAGAGAGAAAATAATTATTGAATTGTATGTTACAATTAGGGAGAATAATGACCTATTTATAGGTTCCAATCTTACTCTTAATCATGGCTATTCTTAAGCCACAGTTTTATGACAATTTCTCTCACAAATTAATTCCATAATGCATTATATGCATCCACAAAACGTTTGACCAAATTTGGAGCTAATCCAACCATCGATCAAATTAATCTCTTAATAATCAAAGGCAGAAAATCGACCGCTGTTCGGTTTACCGAGTCCCACTCGGTTAACCGAATTTGTCACGATCGTTTAACCGAGTACGTGACGGATGACCGAATCTTAAGGGGAAAAATTCTCCTTAACCGATCGGACCCATTCACGCGTAAGACCGAGTGCTATTCGGTTAACCGAAAATATCGGAACTTGACATTGTTCGGTCGACCGTTTCTGGTTCGGTACACCGTACCAAAGCTCCAGGCACTTTGGTCAAGTTCGGTCAATCAATTACGATTATCCGTTCCACGTTCGGTTGACCGATCCATAGATCCTTCGGTCGACCGAACATCAACGGATTACCGAACTTCTACCCGATTTTGCCTATTTCAAATTTTGGATTTATTTCCAACAAAATTTGAACTTGAGGGGGTTTTAGCAAATTCACAACTTATGCAATATATTATCCCATGCAACAATAAATTATTGCACCCATAATATATGCATCTCATATGAATTTATCATGATTCTAATTATGTTATATATTACATAATTGATTTTACTTGTTCACCACATGAGTCATATTTTCTATAAAGAAACCCGACACATCATATGAACCAAAAATCAAGCTTCTTGTTTCACGGTTTTTGCGGTGTGACCTATGGGAGGATCTAAACTAAGTTGGCAGTGATATTAAGAGCTTAATATCACAAGCTATAAGCGGTATCTAGCTACACATTATAGCTCCCAATTAGTTAGATGTCTTAATTCCACTCGAACAAAAACCCGATCCATTTAGTGATGGAGTGCACCACTTGTGTCCGTCCCTTGCCTCATGATATTAAGAATACACACAAAGTAGTATTGTGTCATCTTTGTATTAGTATTCATTTCTTGATCTCTTTAAGCTAGTTATAAATATGTGACTTAACTCAAATCACATTGTGCACATTATAACTTTGCTTTATCAAGGGGCCCACTAATATCATCACTCAATTAAGAGGGGCAATGATAATCTTTTGACTAACTATCTTCTCCAACGAAAGTTATACTTAACCAACCGATGCCTTTACACTACACTGATCGATAGTTCAAGACACTGATCTAATTAAGT
Organism: Triglochin maritima; assembly: GCA_963682175.1. Classification (NCBI taxonomy): domain Eukaryota; kingdom Viridiplantae; phylum Streptophyta; class Magnoliopsida; order Alismatales; family Juncaginaceae; genus Triglochin; species Triglochin maritima. Next base: position 21,141,540 of record OY821770.1, read on the forward strand.
ATTCCTTAAGTGATTAGATATAAGTCTCATATCAAAGGACCTAAAGACACAGCAAAATATTAATGACACAGAAACACATTTCTATAATATTTTACTTATTAGGTCTATTCAGTATACAAAAGTAATATTTTCCTCTTTTGCATACCCGTGTTGTCACCCACTTGTAGAGCTACAATGATCTATGACCAACACGACAATCTTAACTCGGTAATTAATGTCCCATGTTAATTACCATGATTGCGAATATCTTTTGTTTTATGCAAACCAATATCTTTTAGAGCTCTACGGTTAAGGACCAAGAGCCTCTTCCTTAACTCTTCTAAAAGACGAATAACATAAACAAGGAACAAAATGATTTCTCATTCAATTCATAATAATTGGCATTTAAAAGTAAAACTTTTAGAACACATTCCCTTCAATCTCCCACTTGTTATTAAAGTTTTCTTTCTCATACATACTCAATGCATAAAACAATAATAACTAGGGTAAATCCCATTACATATTAATCATCAAGCCAATCTACATGGTTCCTCAATCCCATGGTCTCGAAATGCATTTCGCCCTTGGCTTGGGATAAGGGTTTTGTGAATGGATCAGCTGTGTTGCTGTTGGTGTCCACCCATAACAGATTTATTTTGCCTTCGTCGATGTGGTCACGCGTCACGAAGTACTTACGATCCATGTACTTCACTTTGTGGTGTGATTTGGGATCCTTGATTTGCGAGATAGATGCACTATTGTCGCAAAATAGCTCAATTGGTCCCTCGCTCGAGGGAACTACTCCAAGCTCTTCAAGGAACTTCTTAATCCACACTCCTTCCTTGCTCGCTTCAGCGACAGCCATCACTTCGGAAGCAGTGGTTGAGTCGGAAGTAGTGCTTTGCTTCCAACTACGCCAACTCACAGCTCCACCATTCAGAAGAAAGACGTATCCTGATTGCGACCTTCTATCGTCTGGGTCACTCATGAAACTCGCATCCGAGTAACCTTCAGCTATCAATTCCCTTTGTCCTCCATAAACAAGAATCTTATCCTTAGTCCGGTTAAGGTACTTCAGGATATTCTTGACCGCAGTCCAATGCTCAGGACCTGCGTTGGATTGGTGACGACTTGTCACACTTAGAGAATACGAGACATCGAGTCTTGTGCAAGTCATCGCGTACATGATCGACCCAATTGCCGAAGCATAAGGGACATCTTTCATGTACTCTAAGTCCTTACGTGATTGCGCACGTTGAGACTTCTTGAGTTGCACACCCATACTCATTGGCACACTGCCTTTTTTGGAGTTGTTCATCTTGAACCTTTCCAAGACCTTGTCAATGTATGCACGTTGACTGAGGCCAATGAGTCTGCGAGATCTATCTCGATATATCTTGATTCCCAAGATGTATTGAGCCTCACCCATGTCTTTCATCGAAAATGCAGATTTCAATGAACTTCTCGTTTGCTCAAGCAAAGGAATATGATTGCCCATAAGCAATATGTCATCGACATATAGGATTAGGAATACAACATGGCTCCCACTAACCTTGTTGTATACACAATGTTCTTCCTTACTTTGAATGAAGTGAAGCTTCTTCACTTCCTCGTCAAAGCGTTTGTTCCAACTCCTTGATGCCTGCTTCAATCCATAGATGGATCTTTGAAGCTTGCATACCTTCTCGCTATTCTTTGGATCTTCAAAACCTTGAGGTTGTACCATGTACACATCCTCCTCCAAGTTCCCATTCAGGAACGCCGTTTTGACATCCATTTGCCATATTTCATAGTCGTGAAATGCGGCAATAACGAGCATGATCCGAATAGACTTGAACATGGCAACCGGTGAAAAAGTTTCATCATAGTCAATTCCTTGAACTTGAGTGAAACCCTTCGCTACAAGCCTCGCTTTGTAGGTTGTCAAGTTCCCATCCATGTCCATCTTCCTCTTAAAAACCCATTTATTATGAATGACCTTTTTCCCTTGAGGAAGGTCAACCAAGTCCCATACTTGATTATCATACATGGATTCTATTTCGGATTCCATGGCCTTAAGCCATAGTTTGGAGTCTTCCCTTTCCATTGCTTCTTGGAAGGTTAAGGGATCATTGGTATCTAGTACCATGATTTCATGAAGTCCCAGATATAAATCGGGTTTCTTCCTTTCCCTTGTTGACCTTCTAAGTTCTTTTGGTTCTTCTCGTGTCTCTCGAACTTCTTCCACAATTTCTTGAGGAGTGGGTTCACGTTCAACTCTTGAACGTACACTTGGTGGGGATGATTGAGATTCTCTCACAATTTCTTGTGATGGTCTCTCGCTCACGCTCCCACTAACCAAAGGAATCTCGGTTGGGCCTTCATGATCTTGAATGTCATCATTCATTTCATGATCTCGTAGAGTATCTTGAGTTTCCTCAAGCACAACCCTACTCCCACTACTTTTTACTCTTTCTAGAAATTCCTTTTCCAGAAATGTGGCATCCCTCTCTACAATCACTAGATTGGAGGTGATATGCCAAAAGTAGTATCCTCTTGTCTCACGAGGATAACCAATAAAGAAGCACTTATCCGCTTTTGGTTGAAGTTTGGTCGACATCAATTTCTTGACGTAAGCCTCACAACCCAAAATCTTGAGAAAACTGAGCTTAGGTGTTTTACCACTCCATAGCTCATAAGGAGTTTTCTCCACGGACTTGGATGGAACATTATTTAGTGTGTAAGCCGCAATTTGTAGTGCATAACTCCAAAAGTAAAGAGGTAATTCCGCATGACTCATCATTGACCGAACCATGTCGAGCAATGTCCTATTCCTCCTTTCGGATACCCCATTCCACTGAGGTGTACCGGGAGGGGTGAGTTGAGGTACAATACCAAACTCCTTTAGGTATGAGTCAAATTCGGCACTTAAGTACTCACCTCCACGATCCGTTCGTAGAGACTTGATTTTCTTGTCGAGTTGGTTCTCTACTTCATTCTTGAATTCTTTGAACTTGTCAAAAGATTCACTTTTGTTTCTCATTAGATAAACATAGGCATAACGACTATAATCATCCGTGAACGTAATGAAGTACCTGAAACCATCTCGTGCACTAGTACTCATTGGACCACATACATCGGAATGTATCAAATCCAACAAGCCACTCGCCCTTGTACCTTTCTTCTTGAAAGGCTTTTTGGTCATTTTTCCCATTAGACATGGTTGGCACGTCTCCAGTGATTTAAAATCAAGTAGACCAAGAAGGTTAGCTTCTTGCAATTTCTTGATGCGCTTTTCATTTATATGACCAAGACGATAGTGCCACAAGAGAGTATCATTCTCGTGAGTGGTCTTAAGTCTTTTGTTATTGATATTAAAGATTGGTTTATTATCCAATTCAAGCAAATAGAGACCATTCCTTATGAACGCATTTGCATAGAACACACCATTCTTCGATATAGACAAACAAGAATTTGAAATATTTATATTAAAATTATCCATATCCAGACATGATACAGAAATAATATTCTTGCTAATCGAAGGTACATAATAAACATTCTTTAGACATAAATTTAAACCACTACACAATTGAAGCACCACAGAACCTTGTGCAACCGCAGACACGTTCGCACCATTTCCGACCTTCAATTCTACCTCGTTCCTTACGAGTTCCTTCCTATCCATGAGTAGCTGCACATTAGAAACTATGTGAGCACAAGATCCGGTATCAATTACCCAATCCTGGACAGAGGTGGCTAAATTTATTTCAATAACAAATATACCTTTGGCCTTTTTGGGGCGCCGACGTTTAATCACTCCGTTGTCAAGGTCTTCCTTGTACTTGGGGCAATTTGGCCGGATGTGTCCTTTTTCACCGCAGTGAAAGCACTCCGTATTGGGAGTTGGAGATTTCTGAGATTTCCCCCTTGAGGCACTCGCACGAGCACCTCCTACTCCCTTCCTCTTGATTGAACCACTTTTGGTAGATTTGCCCTTTCCTTTACCAATCTTATGGCCCCTCCCATGGACGGCAAGGACTTGCTTGTCCCTACCCTTGCCCATGTCAACTTCAGCAGTTTTGAGAGCGTTGTGAAGCTCCTCAAGACTCACCCCTTTTTCACGCACGTGATAGTGCATCACAAAGTCCTTAAAGGACGGGGCTAGAGAGCCAAGAATCATATCTTCAGCAATGTCCTCGGGCATTGGTGAAGAGAGCTTTGCCAACTTCTCAAGGTATCCTTGCATCATGAGAAAATGCATAGATACCGATGTTCCGTCCGCCATATGGCACCTTGTGAGTGCGATGGTGGTCTTATAGCGCTCCTTTCGGGCACTATCCATGAACATCTTAGATAAAGCCTCCATGGTCTTCTTGGGTTTTGAATCCAAGTATTTCGCTTGGAGCGAGTCACCCATGGATGCTAGCATAAGACCGTGAACTTGGTTCTCTTAGTCTTCCCACTTGGCTTTAGCCTCTTTCTCTTCATCGGTTAATCTCTCATTCCACTTTGGGATTGGACCTTCCAAAATGTGAGATAGTTTCTCAAACTTTAACACGATGTTGAGTTTGAGTTGCCAACTAATGAAGTTCGAGCCATCATTCGCTAAAGGGTGTTTTTCTATCATGGATCGTACGATAGGTTGGATGTTCGACATTTTTCTACAAAATAAATCATATAGGTTTTAATGCCAATTTTATGTTTTAATACACATGCATACATATATCGAATATATATATGTAAATGTTGCAAATTAAAATCTTGCCCATAAATGCAACAACCCAAGATCCTATTAATTGTAATATAGACTAGCTAAGGGCTATCGAATACATTACAATATCAAGGTAAGAAAACATTTTCTAATCACAACCTTTTTGAATTTTAGCAACATTTAGCATCTTCAAACTCTTGTGACTCTTGTCGTTTTAATTATGAGGGAATACGACCTATCCTCGTAAGAAAAACTCTTTCCCAAAACCGAGCGAGGGCTCTAGGTAATGTTAAGAAAACTTATTTTCATTTTATACGAGATACGTTTATCTATTGTATTCACAACTAAACATACTTGGGGTTCACTAGGGTGAAACACACCTCATATATTTAATTGTGGCACAACAACAGACAACCTTTATATCTCCCACTATTCCCAAAGATAGAGGGAGCTATCTCTCGCTAAGGGCGAGCAGAGTATCCCTCGATCAATGGCTGCTAGTGGATGAAATAAGAAGGAAAATTACTCTTTATTTTTGTTGGACAATTTCATATATTAACATGTGATTCAGAATTTTAGGTTATCATGCATATCATTATTCATACACATCCTAACATTCAACACATTCATCACATGCATAGCAAGATTATAAAAATAGAACTTAAACCATTCACACAATCCACATCGTGTGAGTTTATATGTTCCCTTCGATCCTTGATCCTCGATCCCTGATCTTCGATCCTCGATCGATGCGCTACAGCGGCGACTTCCTCTTGCACCAGAGATGTAGATTTTTTACAGAAAATAAACATGCTCCTCACATTCGATAAAAAAACCGACTAGTGCAAGTCCTATGTAAAAACCTCTCATATGCAAATGCAATTATCTAAAAGACGGAAATAGAGAGAATTTTGGCTTTTACATACATAAGCCCATGTATAATAATTACATACATTTGTAGTGTCTGATTTGGAACATATAAACTCACAATCCTGCAAAGCAACTCAAGCATCCATGCACGCAATTGCTATAAACTACAGAATCTAATTTATCAATCATCTAGAATTCTCAACAATTCTTTGAAAAATATTTTGAAATCCATTAAAAACATTTTTCATACATCCATAGTTCACAAATTAATTATGAACCGCTGTTCATCCAATTTCCAATGGAAAGATGAATCACAGTTTTTCGGTTTTGTTGATTCTCTTACAAAATAATCGTTTATACTTAAAACGAAATTATTGCAAGTTAGACTTATGTCTAAATCATAATTCTAATAATTATATGTCATGTTTTAAACATTCAAAACATTTAAAACGAATTATTATAAAGAATTATTTCAACAAACATTTAAAGACCGAAAAACCGGTAAAACGAATTGTTTAAATCCTAGATGGTAAACTAGATTTGTTTACAGCCATAAATCATGAGAAAATTGAACCCTATGCTCTGATACCACTGTTGGATTTCATGTTTAATTATACATATATATTTTTCGAATTTTCATGTATAATAAGGATCAATTTTCAATTTTCTTTGATTTATCTCATGCATGCATCAGTTTGTTTTAACATCTAGTTTCAAAACTCTATTAAAACAAACAAGGGATCCGAAATTCATACCTAGAAGTTCTCAAAAACTTCTTGAAGATTCGGAGACGTTAGGGATGCTTCTCGCTGCGCCGGATGCCTCCGAGTGTTCACCGAAACCCTAAACAAGGTTGGAGAGAAAGGAGCTAGCCAATCGATCTCCAAACAAGCTTAGAATCTAGCTACAAACCCCTTCCTTAGCCTCTGAGATTTCTCCTTCCAAAGACTTAGAAAACTAAGAGAATTTTCGTGGGTTTTTGTGGTGAATTAAGAGAGAAAATAATTATTGAATTGTATGTTACAATTAGGGAGAATAAGGACCTATTTATAGGTTCCAATCTTACTCTTAATCATGGCTATTCTTAAGCCACGGTTTTATGACAATTTCTCTCACAAATTAATTCCATAATGCATTATATGCATCCACAAAACGTTTGACCAAATTTGGAGCTAATCCAACCATCGATCAAATTAATCTCTTAATAATCAAAGGCAGAAAATCGACCGCTGTTCGGTTTACCGAGTCCCACTCGGTTAACCGAATTTGTCACGATCGTTTAACCGAGTACGTGACGGATGACCGAATCTTAAGGGGAAAATTTCTCCTTAACCGATCGGACCCATTCACGCGTAAGACCGAGTGCTATTCGGTTAACCGAAAATATCGGAACTTGACATTGTTCGGTCGACCGTTTCTGGTTCGGTACACCGTACCAAAGCTCCAGGCACTTTGGTCAAGTTCGGTCAATCAATTACGATTATCCGTTCCACGTTCGGTTGACCGATCCATAGATCCTTCGGTCGACCGAACCTCAACGGATTACCGAAGTTCTACCCGATTTTGCCTATTTCAAATTTTGGATTTATTTCCAACAAAATTTGAACTTGAGGGGGTTTTAGCAAATTCACAACTTATGCAATATATTATCCCATGCAACAATAAATTATTGCACCCCATAATATATGCATCTCATATGAATTTATCATGATTCTAATTATGTTATATATTACATAATTGATTTTACTTATTCACCACATGAGTCATATTTTCTATAAGAAACCCGACACATCATATGAACCAAAAATCAAGCTTCTTGTTTCACGGTTTTTGCGGTGTGACCTATTGGAGGATCTAAACTAAGTTGGCAGTGATATTAAGAGCTTAATATCACAAGCTATAAGCGGTATCTAGCTACACATTATAGCTCCCAATTAGTTAGATGTCTTAATTCCACTCGAACAAAAACCCGATCCATTTAGTGATGGAGTGCACCACTTGTGTCCGTCCCTTGCCTCATGATATTAAGAATACACACAAAGTAGTATTGTGTCATCTTTGTATTAGTATTCATTTCTTGATCTCTTTAAGCTAGTTATAAATATGTGACTTAACTCAAATCACATTGTGCACATTATAACTTTGCTTTATCAAGGGGCCCACTAATATCATCACTCAATTAAGAGGGGCAATGATAATCTTTTGACTAACTATCTTCTCCAACGAAAGTTATACTTAACCAACCGATGCCTTTACACTACACTGATCGATAGTTCAAGACACTGATCTAATTAAGTATTCCTTAAGTGATTAGATATAAGTCTCATATCAAAGGACCTAAAGACACAGCAAAATATTAATGACACAAAAACACATTTCTATAATATTTTACTTATTAGGTCTATTCAGTATACAAAAGTAATATTTTCCTCTTTTGCATACCCGTGTTGTCACTCACTTGTAGAGCTACAATGATCTATGACCAACACGACAATCTTAACTCAGTAATTAATGTCCCATGTTAATTACCATGATTGCGAATATCTTTTGTTTTATGCAAACCAATATCTTTTAGAGCTCTACGGTTAAGGACCAAGAGCCTCTTCCTTAACTCTTCTAAAAGACGAATAACATAAACAAGGAACAACATGATTTCTCATTCAATTCATAATAATTGGCATTTAAAAGTAAAACTTTTAGAACACATTCCCTTCACTTCTACCTCTACCCACCCGCCGTAGCATAAGGACTTCTTCCCTTCTCTCCTGAGTCATTCTTCCTCTCCTGTGTCCTCCTGTCTTGTCCTCTATGCACATTCTTTGTTAAAAAAAGGTTTTGGGTTGTGTGTGTACACCTTTGTGCATGCTTTCGTCGGCACGAGATGACAGTGGCCATTTGACGAGGCGTGTCATCAACCCTGCTTCGGTAGTCGATTTCTCGACGCCTCCCTCCTCTCGTGTCGCACATAGTCCGGGTTCAATGGCTGCTCATTTGCGCGAGGAGGAGCAGTTGCTGGACCCAACTGTACCACCTATTCTTCCTGTTGTGGCTCACATAACTCTACGTGATCAATGCTACCCGAGTCGTACTGCTCTACCTTGATGCGTCGTATTGCCTGTGGAAAATGGGAACCACTTTGAGGTTAAGCCTCAGTTTATTTCCATGCTCCCTCACTTCACTGACAAGGGTGACCCCTATATCTTTCTCAGGGAATTTGAGGAGGTTTGTGCTACGTTCAAGCTGCAACAACTTAGCACAGACTCCATCCATCTTAGGCTAATCCCTTTTGCACTAAAAGGATGATGCCAAGAAGTGGTTGTACAGCAACCAGGCGAATGCCTTCCGGACTTGGGATGAATTTCAATTTGCATTTCTCAAAAAGTACTTTCCAAATCATCGAACTCAAAAATTGAGGAACGAAATCAATTCGTTCTATCAACATGAGACCGAATCATTCCATGCATACTTAGAGAGGTTCAAGGAGCTACTATCCTCATGCCCTCACCATGGCATCGAGTTGTGGCGCCTGAGTCAGTTTGTTTACGATGGTCCTCACATCCCGTCCCGAACGCTCCTTGAGTCCATGTGTCAAGGAGAGTTCTTAGGAAAGGATGAAAGGGAGGCATGGGCTTTCCTAGAAGACCTCACTGAGAAAACCATGCAATGGGAGAGTGTAAGGGAACCACCTGCATCATCCAGCATAGGAGCGAGGATCGCGAATGCAAACTCGACTAGATTGGGTGCCGCATTTGCTGTCGATACCACTACGGCCACCGAGGCCCGCATGGCGGCCTTAATGTGCCGTATGGATTCGATTGAGCTCCAAAACCAACAAGGCGCACCTTACATGTCTACATGTGGTCCAATTCCCTGTCATTCATGTGGTAGAATAGGTCATGTAGAAAGAGAGTGTGCGTCCATTCCTCCTGAGATGGAACATGTCAACGTCATCTATGAAAGAGATAAGAATGACCCATATTCATCATCTTATAATCCTGGATGGAGGAACCACCCCAATTTTTCATGGAACCAAAATAATGCCCAGGTGGTCATTCAAACTCCTCTCGATCACCTAACCAATCATACCAACCTCCCATGCATGCGCAATCTTATTAGCCACCCCAAGCTCAAATCAGCAATCAATCGGGTTTCCCAAATTCCAATAATATGGAAACCCGATTCAATTCGCTTGAGACCTTGACTCGTGGACTTGAAAACTCAATGAAAAAAATTTATATCAACCACAAGTCAAGTTCTCACCTCAAATCAGCAAACCATCAAATCTCTAGAGCTTCAGATGGGGCAATTGGCTCAGTCTGTACATGAAACAGAGAGAGGGACTCGTCCTAGCCAGCCTAAGGCTAACCCCCGCATGTACTAGCAACAACACATGCAAAATGAGAATGTGGTACCTCGGGGGCGGCAAATGAACTATGTGGAGGAACCTGTTCACAATGTCAATTCCATTGTAACCTTAAAGAATGGAAAGCAGGTTGACAATCACATTTCCTTGCCACCACCACCCCCATCTATGCAGCCCCTCAGTGGGAATGGTGGTGAAGAAGAGGCTGAGGGTGAGGGTAATACACCAACGCCTCCTTCTCAGGGACCGCAGAAAACCTACCTTCCAAAAGCTCCCTATCCTAGTAGCAAGTGAAGGTTAACATCCCCTTGTTGGATGTCATCCAACAAATACCTCAATATGGCAAAGTGTGGAAGGATCTCTGCAAAACCAAGAGGAAGACCAATGTTCCTAAGAAAGCCTTCTTGGCTGCAAGTGTAAGCTCACTTTTGTCCAATCCCACATACACAAAGTACAAGGACCCTGGGTGTCCTTTCTATTCAGTGTACGATTGGGGACACTACCATGAGTAATGTATTGCTTGATTTAGGATCAGCGGTCAACCTCCTCCCATTTTGTGTTTATTAACAATTGAACTTGGGAGAATTGTAACCAACTAAGATCACTATCCAATTGGCGGATAAATCCATTCGTATTACAAAGGGGATTACCGAGGACGTGCTTATCAAAGTTGGAGATTTTATATTTCCGGTCGATTTTGTTGTCCTCGATACCAATCTTGTTGCGCACACCCACTCTCAAATACCTTTGATTTTGGGTAGACCATTTCTGGAAACCTCTAATGCCTTAATTAATTGTAGAAATGGTCTCATGAAGCTCTCATTCGGTAACATGAGTGCCTAGTTTTATATATTCAACTCTGGTAGGCAACAGGAGCCCATGGACCAACTTTTAAATCTCAATCTCAGCCGCCAATTAAAGAAAGCACTGCAAAATCAACGAACACCCCTAACACCAATGCAACCCATTGAGAATGTTTGTGGGCCCAGCGAAAACTCATTTCCTGTCTTTGCAATGCAACAGAGTGAGCTGACATCAAACATGAATGTCCAACGGGAGTGTTCGTTACATGATTCAGTTGAGACCATTAGTGAGGGGGACACACCTCATCATATGCCCATTCAAGAAGGTGTTGTCACCCCGTGTCCTAGGGCTATTGAGCCCTTTGAGCTTTACTTTGCATCTTTTCTTAGTAGTTTAGTGTAGCGTAGATTAACATAAACAAAATGCTTCCCCCTTTTGTTGCCACTTGATTTCTGAAAAACCAGAGGCTACTCACTTCCCTGAGGATTGACCCGTACTTTCCACCGCTTCAACATGGTCGTGCACTTGCAGTATTTAAATTGATTAAACAAGAAGGCTAGAGAAGTACCACTTCTTTTTGGTTAATAGTCGTGATTACTGCTTATGTTGCCACCCTTTCATCTGGCTCATCAGCCTGCTTCCTTGCTTTTCTAGAAAAGGTGTTGTGAATCATTTATCTCGACTTGACTTTCTTTGACTCTTATATTGAAAAGGGGCTCGGTTGTCCACTTTGTAGCTTATTTTTTGCCTATGCTGAAGGATTTGGTGTAGGATCGTGTGGGTTATGGGTCCACAATTAAGGCTAATCCTAATTCTCTACTTGATTAAACAATGAACATGCGCAACGGAATAAACAATCAAAAGTAGAGAAAGAAAGATATGCAAACCACAATGGAACACGGGGGTTTTTACAGAGGTTTGGCCACCGCCTACGTCCTCTCTTGCAAGCTCCTCTCGACACTTCGAGCTCCGCTCGCGCCTTCACTATCCACTCCCCGTTCCGGGCTGGGAGAGAGCGCCTTTACAATCTTCAAGCTCACGAACAACCCTCGCCGAGCTTGGCTACTCCTCTCACAATCCGAGAGGGATCACTTTGGGCTCTCACCGAAGTCTATACTTGTGTCTTGGGCTTTCACCAAGACCCTTGCTTCCTTAACAAACAATTTGAGTGGAACAACACTGTCTAAACTTGAGCACACTTGAATGAGATTGGATTTGTGATTAAAGTGTGGAAGGTTTGAGGTTTTGAGTGTGTTGGGTTTCTCTCTAATGTATTGGACAAGTAGTAGTGGGAGAGTTGTGTTAAAATGTGTTTTACAACTCTTTATATAGGCATTAGAGAGAATAGAGCCATTGGGATTGATTGGTTGTGAGTTGATGTGTGATACACAATAGAAAATCGCAGGACCCAATTCTGAGTAAATTTGGTCGACCGAAACGGGATGAACGGTCAACCGCCCAACGCTACGACCTAGGTACACTTAAGTGAACGGTCGAACTCCGAAAATGGTTCGGTCGACCGATTTGCACCAGACACTTAGGGGTTGACAAACAATGATCAATTCGGTCGACCGAACAAAGTCTAGCGGTCGACCGATTTTCAACAGCAGGTTTGGCTTTGTCAGGAGACAGATATTCGGTCGACCGATCAAGGTCTAGCGGTCGACCGATACATGAAATGTATTTGGGGTATTTTTGGTTTAATACGAATACGACAGTTGGGTATATACGACAAAACTAACGGTCGGAAAAATAAGTTCACGCGGTCGACCGAAAGTGGATATACTGTAACATCCTCAACACAGCGGAAAATTTAAAATTTTAACACAAAATCAACAGAGGATATTACGCAAATACTGAAAACAGGTGCACCAACATATATAATATATATATGAATATCAGAGTATTTCAAAAGTTGTGATTACATCAAAGGCTATACAACGAAACAGTAATCACCCGACCTCAACTGAGAGAAAGTTGGATCTGGTAGCGGTGCTCCTCTCCTCGGTCACCACCCCCTATCGTCGATCACGGCCTGAAAGTAAACATGCAACAATGCCTGAGTTTCCAGAAGGAAACCCCGTATGCCAAACTCTACAATGCAATGAAATGAAAGTACCCTAGCATGCAATTCTACTAACAAGAAAAACATCTCAAATAGACTGGGCTCCATGGCTTTTTCACCCAACCACAGCACACACCACAGTCACGGGGCTCCAGGGCTTTTTCACCAAACCACCGCATCACACACTCGTCGCCAAGCTGGGCTCCAGGTCTTTTTCAACCAACCCAAACGTCCAAGGGCTCCAGGTCTTTTTCAACCAACCCCTACACGCGGTCCCTGCTCACGCTCCAGGCCTTTTTCAGCCAACCTGAACGCACTACGGAGCTCCATGTCTTTTTCAACCAACCCCGCACAGACTAGCTGGGCTCCCTGTCTTTTTCAACCAACCGCAGCTCTCACATAGATACGGGGCTCCATGTCTTTTTCAACCAACCACCGCAACACCACATTCTAAGCTCGGATCCAGGCCTTTTTTAGTCAACCCAAGCTCCCACACCGTTACGGGGCTCCAGGTCTTTTTCAACCAACCACCGCAACACACGTGCACCTTAGCACACTTGCCGGAAGAACATCGGCATCACAACTTGCCCTACACGGACGACCACAACCACAACACCTCCATAGTGCAAAATTGAACACAAACGGTCGACCGAACCAAAAGTCCCGGTCGACCGAATAAAGCAAACACAGGGCAATCGCATCGACCGGCACTCCATCGGTCGACCGATTCCCAACAACCGCACTCGTTCGGTCGAACCAAAGTCAAGGGATGGTCAACCGTTTAGATGGTCAACTCCTAGGATAAACGAACAAAACGACCATTCGGTCGAACGACAAAGGGGCCCCGTTCGACCAAAAGTCACCAGGGACAAATCCCACAATCTGCACAACGAATCCGGTCGAACCCCCGAGCACTCTCGGTCGACCGAATTCCACCAGGGAATTTCCTCAACTCTCACCACGAATCCGGTCAAACGCTCGAGCACTCTCGGTCGACTGAAATCGTCCAGAGCATTCCCCCACGCTCAGCCACAAGTCTGGTCGACCGAAACCTCCTTCGGTCGAACCGACCACTCAATCCACTTAAGTCACGGTCAGACGAAGTCATATAGGCGATCAACCGTTTAGATGGTCAATGCCATATCCGACCCATGACGTTGCACACAGTCGAACGACAAAGGAGACCCGTTCGACCGAATCTCCCCAGGCTTGCCTCCCACGCACAACCGGTCGACCGCCCCAAGGGCATCGTTCGACCGTTGTGAGCCAGAGCCCGCATTCTCTTCACGAATGGTCGACCGTTTGCATCAACCGGTCGACCGATCAAGCAGTGAAATCTGCTGCACGTTTACTCTTGACGAGCCGGAAGGCATACCGTCGACTTCCAAATAATCACACTACTTAAGTAAGCGAGTTGACATACTGGAAGGTTTGAAGAAACCTTTGAAGAAGCACGACAACGCCTCCACGAGCACGTCCCCAAAATCATGATCCGTCGACGAATCCCTCGCTCGAAAGACGATCAACACCTCCTCGACGATCCACAACCACCACTCCACCTCCGACAACCTCCACCAACCCACCACGACAACCGAAACACAAGTGACGTAGAGAGAGTGAGGGAACCAAAATGAGAAACCAACGAGATGAGCTACCAACCAACCACTCACCTCCAACACGCACCGCTCCGAGCTCCACTCGCCGGAGATCACCTCTTCTTCCTCGCCGGAGCACCACCTACGGGAGAGGGAACGTGAGAGAGAGAGAGAAGAGGGAGAAGTGAGAGTGAGAGAGAGGGAAAACCTCACCTAAATATCTCCTCCTCCTCTAATCTCAACCATCCATCTCAACACCAAATCATCCCATCCCTTAATCCATCTCCACTCCATCTCCACCCTCCATCCATCAACTTCCAATCCTAGCCGTCCATCTCCATCTCCCCCTAATCACCACCTAAACACATTAAACTCAATTAGGATTAGGATTACGCTCAAGATCCCACAATCCACCATCCTAAAAGAATTTCGCCGTCGAAATTAAGACCGAAGCTCACCAAACAACTCCAGGAACTCCTTCCGGACCTCCTCCTCAATCTCCCAAGTGGCCTCTCGCTCACTGTGGTGCTGCCACCTGACCTTCACCATCAGAATGGTCCTCCTCAACTGATGCTCCATCCGATCCACAATCTCAACCAGTCTCTCCTCAAGAGACAAATCCTGACGGATCTCAGGAACCTCTAACTGAATCACATGAGAAGGATCTGCTATGTACTTCCTTAACATCGAAACGTGGAAGACGTTGTGAAGACCCGAAAACTGTGGCGGCACCGCAACCCTGTAGGCAACCTCTCTAATCCGATCGAGAATCTCAAACGGTCTGACATACCTCGGACTGAGCTTCCCCGTCTTCCCGAATCTCATCACTCCTCGAGATGGTGAAATCTTCAGGAAGACATGGTCACCTACCTCAAATCTCAACTCCCGCCTACGCCTATCAGCGTAGGAGTTCTGCCTGCTCGGAGCCGTCGCTAGTCTCTGCTTGATCACATCAACCATCTCTGGATACATCTGCACAATCTCAGGACCAACTAGCTGTCTCTCGCCTACATCACTCTAGCATACCGGTGATCTACACGGTCTCCCGTACAGGGCCTCGTACGGTGCCATCCCAATGCTCGGATGGTAGCTATTGTTGTAGGGCGAACTCGATCAACGGCAAATGCTCGTCCTAATGACTTGCCCAGAGTACAAGCTCGCAACATATCCTCTAGCGTCTGGATGGTCCTCTCAGACTGACCGTCTGTCTGTGGATGAAATGTCGTACTGAACTTCAACCGAGTCACCAAGGCCTGCTGCAAACTCCCCCAGAATCTGGAAGTGAACCTCGGATCTCGATCTGAAATAATACTCACAGGCACTCCATGAAGTCTGACGATCTCCTCAATATACAACTTAGCTAGACCCTCCAGAGGTAAAGTGGTCCGGATAGCTAAGAAGTGTGCAGACTTGGTCAGTCGATCAACTATAATCCAAATCGCATCACGGAATCCTCTCGTCCTCGGCAGTCCGGTGACAAAATCCATCGTCACGTGCTCCCACTTCCACTCTGGAAGCTCGATCCTCTGCATCGGCCCTGCAGGTCTCTGGTGCTCAATCTTCACCTGCTGACAAATCAGACATCTGTCAACGAAATCTGCGATCTCCGTCTTCATCCTCTTCCACCAGAAATTCCTTTGAAGATCTTTATACATCTACGTGCTGCCCGGGTGGATCGAATAACGGGATCTGTGCGCCTCCTCCAGAATATCCTTCCTCAGATCTCCTCCCTTCGGCACCCAGACACGACCGCTGAACCTCAGTCCACCATCAACTCCAATACTGAAGTCTGACCCATCTCTGGCGGCTAACTGTAATAACCCGGCTAACTCATCATCCGTACTCTGAGCCTGAACAATACTCGAGACCAACTGAGGCTCCACTCTCAGCCCGACAACCACCGCACCTCGCGACTCATCGGTGAACGGTCTCCATTCGGTCAACACCTCAAGCAGCTTCCACTCCTCGATACAAAGACCTGTTGCGGTAACCTCCACCTTCCTGCTCAAAGCATCAGCAACCGAATTCGCCTTCCCCAGATGGTACGAGATGGTGAAATCATAATCCTTAATCAGCTCGAGCCATCTCCGCTGCCTCATATTCAGCTCCTTCTGTGAAAACAGATACTTCAGGCTCTGATGATCTGTGAAAATCTTGAACTGCTCGCCATACAAGTAATGCCTCCAAGTCTTCAAAGCGTGCACGACTGCCGCCAACTCCAAATCATGAGTGGGGTAGTTCCTTTCGTGCACCTTCAGCTGCCTCGAAGCATACACAACCACTTGCCCGTGCTGCATGAGTACGCATCCCAGCCCAACGCCTGACGTGTCACTGTAAATCACAAATCCACAACTGCCACTGGGAAGTGTCAGAACTGGAGCAGTCGTCAGACGACTCTTCAGTTCCTGGAAACTGTCCTCGCATTTCTGGGACCACACGAACTTGATGCCCTTCCACGTCAGAGCCGTCAACGGCGAAGCCAACCTGGAGAAATCCTGAATAAAGCGGCGATAATAGCCCGCCAGCCCCACAAAACTTCTGATCTCTGCTACACTAGTAGGGGCTCTCCACTGCGTCACAGCCTCAACCTTCGCTGGATTCACTGAAATCCCACCTCCCGATACAATGTGTCCCAGAAAGGCGACACTGCTCAGCCAGAACTCGCACTTCGAAAGCTTGGCATACAACTAATGGTCCCTCAAAATGCCAAGTACCACTCTCAAGTGCTCTCGATGCTGCTCCACATCTGGCGAATAGACCAAAATGCCATCCATGAAGACAATCACAAACCGGTCGAGGTACTGACTGAACGTCCTGTTCATCAAATCCATAAACGCTGCAGGCGCGTTCGTCAACCCGAACGGCATCACAAAAAACTCGTAATGCCCGTACCTCGTCCTGAACACTGTCTTCTGCACATCTGCCTCTCTAATCCTCAACTGATGATAACCGGATCGCAGATCAATCTTCGAGAACACCTCCGCTGACTGCAACTGGTCAAACAGGTCCTCGATCCTGGGCAAGGGATACCGATTCCTGACGGTAACCTTGTTCAACATCCTGTAGTCAATACAGATCGGCAACGATCGATCCTTTTTCTTCACAAAGAGTACCAGCGCTCCCCAAGGTGAGACACTGGGGCAGATAAATCCCGTATCCATCAGATCCTGCAACTTGTTCTTCAGCTCTGCTAGCTCAGCAGGTGCCATCCTATACGACGCCTTCGACTGCGGCGTAGTCCCAGCTACCAAATCGATCCCAAACTCAATCTCTCTCTGAGGAGGCAACCCGGAGACATCATCTGCAAAGACCTCTGGGAACTCCCGGACTATCTCAATGTCCTTCAATCTCCTCGCCTCTGGATCTGGAACTACTAGAGTGGCCACGAAAGCTCTGCAACTCTGCTGCAACAACTTATGTGCCCTCACTACTGAGACGACCACTCTGCCTCCTCTATCCTTCGTCCCCCTGATCAGCACATCAGGTAGACCCTTCATCGGGATCAGAATCTTCTTCTCCCGGCACAACACTCGCACATCATACTGGGATAGCCAATCCATACCCAGTATGACGTTGAAGTCCTCTATCGGCAAGAAGATCAGCTCCGCTGGAAACTCCTGATCTTCCGAAACAATCGTGGCGCTGGGGAGGAAGCTCCCCACAATGCCCATCAGACCCAAGGGTGTGCTGACTTCCAACGTGGCAGTCAACATCTCAGGGGTACGACCCAACACGCTCGCAAATCGCTCCGAAATGAACGAGTGTGTGGCCCCACAATCAAATAGCACACTCGCACTCAACCCAGCAACAAAGAGCGTACCTTCCACCACCGTGCTGGCGTCTCTCGCCTCATCCGCCTAGATGGTAAAGACCCGTCCAGTCCTCTGACACTGCTGTGGCGGCGCAAAAGGTCGCTGACCTCCGCCTCTGCCTGCTGCTGGCGGCCCTGAATGCCTGCTGGACCCGCCTGGCCCGCTCGGACAATCTCGCACAAAGTGGCCTGGCTTGCCACACCCGTGACAAACCCCACGGCCCCAACACTCTCCGGAGTGAATTGTTCCACAACCTCTGCATGCCTTAGGCTGGCGTGATCCACCTCTTTTGATCTGGGGCCTCTTGCCTGGGTTCCCTGCTAACGGAGCACCGAGACGTCCACTGACCTTCCCCAGTGCTCTCCTATCCTCAGCATAATTCCGCAGGTAATCCTGATCAATGATCGTCGCAAATCTCACAGCATCGGCCAGTGTCTGTGGCATACTGTAGGTCACATGAGTACGGAGGTGCTTCCTCAGCCCCCGTATAAACTTCCTCGCCCTCTACACCGGCGTCACGCGAATCTCCGGACAGTAACGCTCCAGCGCGTTGAACCTCTGGGTATACTCAGCCAGGGTCGCATGTCCCTGCTCGAGGGTCATAAACTCCTCTCTCCTCCCATCTCTGACATGCTCTGGGAAATACTGCCCATTGAACTCCCGTAGGAATTTCTCCCAGCTAACCTCAGTCCTGCCCTCAAACACCACTGCAGATGTGGTCCTCCACCAGTTGGACGCGTCTCCGCCCAACACATACGCTGCCAAGCCTGCCTGCTTCTCAGGCAGGCACTCAATCGCCTGAAGGATCTCCTGAATCTTCGGGACCCAGTCCTCCGCAGCCGCAGACTCTCCTCTACCATCGAAGGTAGGCGGGTGCTGTCTCATAAAGCGGTCGAGCATCGCTCCTGCCGCTGCTGGCTCTCCTCTGCCTGACTAGCGATCTAACATCGCACCCAGTTGCCCCACCGTGTCATAGAGCATCTGCCACTCCTCTGCCCAGTCCGTGCCCCCAGTCTCACCGCTGGTGCTACGGTCCCGTACGGGAGGTCTCACGCGTCTCGAAGGTATCTATACACAAAGAAAACATCAATGGTCAAAACCATGAATGCATGAACTAATGCAAACTCTAAAACTCAATGGGTGGTTTCTTTGGAAAAGGACACTGGAACCGACCGCTCTGACACCAAGTTGTAACATCCTCAACACAGCGGAAAATTTAAAATTTTAACACACAATCAACAGAGGATA
Organism: Triglochin maritima; assembly: GCA_963682175.1. Lineage (NCBI taxonomy): Eukaryota > Viridiplantae > Streptophyta > Magnoliopsida > Alismatales > Juncaginaceae > Triglochin > Triglochin maritima. Next base: position 21,160,966 of record OY821770.1, read on the forward strand.
TTACGTAAATACTGAAAACAGGTGCACCAACATATATAATATATATGAATATCAGAGTATTTCAAAAGTTGTGATTACATCAAAAGGCTATACACCGAAACAGTAATCACCCGACCTCAACTGAGAAAAAGCTGGATCCAGTAGCGGTGCTCCTCTCCTCGGTCACCACCCCCTATCGCCGATCACGACCTAAAAGTAAACATGCAACAATGCCTGAGTTTCCAGAAGGAAACCCCGTATGCCAAACTCTACAATGCAATGAAATGAAAGCATCCTAGCATGCAATTCTACTAACAAGAAAAGAATCTCAAACAGGTTGGGCTCCAGGGTTTTTTCACCCAACCACAACACACACCAAAGTCACGGGGCTCCAGGGCTTTTTCACCAAACCACCGCATCACACACTCGTCGCCAAGCTGGGCTCCAGGTCTTTTTCAACCAACCCAAACATCCAAGGGCTCCAGGTCTTTTTCAACCAACCCAAACGTCCAAGGGCTCCAGGTCTTTTTCAACCAACCCCTACACGTGGTCCCTGCTCAAGCTCCAGGTCTTTTTCAGCCAACCTGAACGCACTACGGAGCTCCAGGTCTTTTTCAACCAACCCCGCACAGACTAGCTGGGCTCCATGTCTTTTTCAACCAACCACAACTCTCACACAGTTACGGGGCTCCAGGTCTTTTTCAACCAACCACCGCAACACCACATTCTAAGCTGGGCTCCAGGCCTTTTTCAGCCAACCCAAGCTTCCACACCGTTACGGGGCTCCAGGTCTTTTTCAACCAACCACCGCAACATACGTGCACCCTAGCACACTCGCCGGAAGAACATCGGCATCACAACTTGCCCCACACGGACGACCACAACCACAACACCTCCATAATGCAAAACTGGACACAAACGGTCGACCGAACCAAAAGTCCCGTTCGACCGAATCAAGCAAACACAGGGCAATCGCATCGACCGACACTCCATCGGTCGACCGATTCCTACCAACCGCACTCGTTCGGTAAAAAAAAGTCAAGGGACGGTCGACCGTTTAGATGGTCAACTCCCAGGTTCAACAAACAAAACGACCATTCGGTCGAACGGCAAAGGGGCCCCGTTCGACCGAAAGTCACCAGGGACAAATCCCACAATGTCCACAACGAATCCGGTCGAACCCCCCAGCACTCCCGGTCAACCGAATTCCACCAGGGAATTTCCTCAACTCTCACCACGAATCCAGTCGAACGCCCGAGCACTTTCGGTCGACCGAATTTGTCCAGAGCATTCCCTCACACTCAGCCACAAATGCGGTCGACCGAAACCTCCTTCGGTCGAACCGACCACTCAATCCACTTAAGTGACGGTCGGACGAAGTCATAGAGGCGGTCGACCGTTTAGATGGTCAACGCCCTATCCGACCCATGACGGTGCACACGGTCGAACGGCAAAGAGGACCCATTCAGCCGAATCTCCCCAGGCTTGCCTCCCATGCACAACTGGTCGACCGCCCCAAGGGCATCGTTCGACCTTTGTGAGACAGAGCCCAAATTCTCTTCACGAACGGTCGACCGTTTGCACCAACCGGTCGACCGATCAGCCATAAATCTGCTGCACGTTTACTCGCGACGAGTTGGAAGGCCTACCGTCGACTTCCAAATACTCACACTACTTAAGTGAGCGAGTTGACATACCAGAAGGTTTGAAGAAACCTTTGAAGAAGCACGACGATGCCACCACGAGCACGTCTCCCCAAAATCATGATCCGTCGACGAATCCCTCGCACGAACGACGATCAACACCTCCTCGATGATCCACAACCACCACTCCACCTCCGGCAACCTCCACCAACCAACCACGACCACCGAAACACGAGTGAGGTAGAGACAGAGGGAACCAAAATGAGAAACCAACGAGATGAGCTACCAACCAACCACTCACCTCCAACAGGCACGACTCCAAGCTCCACTCGCCGGAGATCACCTCTTCTTCCTCACCGGAGCACCACCTACGGGAGAGGGAACATGAGAGAGAGAGAGAGAGAGAGACGAGGGAGAAGTGAGAGTGAGAGAGAGAGGGAAAACCTCACCTAAATATCTCCTCCTCCTCTAATCTCAACCATCCATCTCAAAACCAAATCATCCCATCCCTTCATCCATCTCCACTCCATCTCCACCCTCCATCCATCAACTTCCAATCCCAGCCGTCCATCTCCATCTCCCCCTAATCACCACCTAAACACATTAAACTCAATAAGGATTAGGATTAGGCTCAAGATCCCACATACACGGTCGACCGAAATGGGCAGTGAAAACACAAACATGATACTTGATCACTCGGTCGACCGAACGGCCTGTTGCGGTCGACCGAATGTGGGCAGACAGTTAGGGTTCAGGTTTGGTGTTTTCCGGTCTAAGTTTTGGTGATCTATTGAAGTCCAAATTATGTGACAATTTGTGTGTGACTTCTATAGGGAACCTAGTGTGTGTTTAAGTTGATTTTAGCTCAAGTAGTGCTCAATTTACACAAGTTCCTAAAGACTCAAAGAAATACAAAATACATGTCTTCAAATGAGCTTGATTACATGTCTTGAGTTGATTTCCTTTCTTCCTTGAGTCTTGATCACCTGTAGAGGTTAGCACAAAGCAATATATATATGCAATGCAACATGTGTGCTACTCTACATGACCATAATTAAGATTAGGTTGATCAAATCATCAAAACAAAGATTAAGGCCAAAAAGCCAACAATCTCCCCCTTTTTGATGATGGAAACCTATATCTTTACTATATCTTAATACATGGAATTTTTATATGTAAACTATGCATATTAATGCTCCCCCTAAGGATGTGCATAGTTTTTGTTCATTTTGTAATCAAATTCCAAGTTACCCCCTTAATTATCTCTCCCCCTTTGACATCCATAAAAAATGATATTTATTATAAAAAATTATACGATTTAAGTTCAATGTGGATGTCTTGTAATGAAGCTGCTCCCCCTAAATTTTGCACTTCATTACTCTAAGAAAATGATATTCAATAAGCTCCCCCTATCGATATGAATATGATTTGTCAATTAAGTTCAATTCTTAATGCTCCCCTATTAACATCAAGCAAATACTACAATTTAGCATGTGATGTTTTCATTTCCCCTTTTTACATCCATTTATATAATTTGACTCTAAAACTATGGATGTTATTCAATCATTTAGGATTTGCAATGAATGGGTAAATGATATGTCAATTAGGCATGTTACCTAGACTAGAACCAATTTGATTAAAAAAAATTTAAAGGATAAGAAATTATACCAACTTGAAGCTTGAATTGGTTCCAATCTCATTTGGTGATGCAACCGGATTTGAATTTGACTCTTGAGCTCACCCGGTCACCACCGATTTTCTACTCAAGTATCTACAAGTGTAGATTTTCGTACCCATTTTTGTTTGGGTCCATTCAATTTAAATTTTGGTACCCATACCCCAGTGGATTTAGGTACCCAAACACTTGAGGTTCTTTTCATGGCAATGTGATGCTTTCCATTTATACTATCTTGAACAAGATGTTTTTTCATATAGAAGACATTAAATCCTAAGCCATGCTTGTCTAAAGATTGTCTTTGATTTCCTAAAAGCATATCAAGGTTTTTCTTGCCATTTGTGAACTTATGCAAATCATTTATCAAAATTTCATTTGATGCATTTAGTTCACTATTTTTAAGCACAAGAGATTCATTTATGCATTTAAGATTTTGAATTAAAGAAGTATGTTTTTCATCCATTTGATGCATGTGAATCTCTAATTCGACACATTTGTTGGTCATGCAATTCAAGTCATTTAATAATTTATTGCTTTCAAGATACGATTTGTCAAGTTTCTTACGCAAGTCATTTTTATCACTTTTAAGCATATGACTATCAATTGCAATAGATGAGTTTGGTTTATTTTTTAATTTTTCATTCTCATCTCTTAAGCATGCATTTTCCAAAGTGATTTTGTCAAGTTTAGCAAGCAAATCAATTTTCTCGTCCAAGATGGATTCATTTAAACATTGTAGATCATTTGCTTGCTTATTTGCTAGTTTATTCTTTTCACAAACCACTTTGTATCTAGCAACTAAATCATGAAATGCATTTTGTGGTTCTTTAAAAGAGTATCTTCCATTAGTTGAACTACAACTAGAACTATCACTAGAGCAAGATGATACCTCGATTTCGTCCCCCTCTAATGCCATGTAGCTCTTTTGGGCAAGTTCTCCTTTGGATGAGCTTGATGAGGAATAAGATGTGAAGGTGTTCTTGTCCCATCTTTCTTGAGCTTCATCCATTGATGTTGATTCATTGAAAAGGGTTCGGTCGACCTATTTGCACCAGGCACTTAGGGGTTGACAAACAATGATCTATTCGGTTGACCGAACAAGGTCTAGCGGTCGACTGATTTTCAACAGCAGGTTTGGGTTTGTCAAGAGACGGATATTCGGTCGACCGATCAAGGTCTAGTGGTCGACCGATACATGAAATGTATTTGGGGTATTTTTGGTTTAATACGAATACGACCGTTGGGTATATACGACAAAACTAAAGGTCGGAAAAATAAGTTCACGCGGTCGACCAAAAGTGGATATATGGTCGACCGAAACCGGGCAGTGAATACACAAACATGATACTTGATCACTCGGTTGACCGAACGGCCTGTTGCGGTCGACCGAATGTGGGCAGACAGTTAGGGTTCAGGTTTGGTGTTTTCCGGTCTAAGTTTGGGTGATCTATTGAAGTCCAAATTATGTGACATTTGTGTGTGACTTCTATAGGGAACCTAGTGTGTGATTAAGTTGATTTTAGCTTAAGTATTGCTCAATTTACACAAGTTCCTAAAGACTCAAAGAAATACAAAATACATGTCTTCAAATGAGTTTGATTACATGTCTTGACTTGATTTCCTTTCTTCCTTGAGTCTTGATCACCTGTAGAGGTTAGCACAAAGCAATATATATGCAATAAAACATGTGTGCTACTCTACATGACCATAATTAAGATTAGGTTGATAAAATCATGAAAACAAAGATTAAGGCCAAAAAACCAACATTTGGTTCTCACTTATCTTCTCTATAGTTCTCCTTACAGTTCAGAGGGATCGCGAAAAATAAGTATCCACAATAAAGATGTATATTCTGTACAAACCCACGCCTGGAATGAGTGCTAGCCAAGGAGCCTTTTTCTTTCTATGGCTTAAGGGGATAAAAATGCCTTTTTCATTTGCTCATAATCGATAGCATGATTCATACGACAAGCACCTCACTAGCCGGGGAAGCTTTCCTCTGTATCTAGAACCCTAAGAAGTAGTAATTTCATTCGACTTCTTTCAACAAGCTCTTCCAAATTTCATAAGCACATTCTCAGAGGAAAATGAGATCATATAATTTAACCCACTACTATGACTACTTTGATGAAGAGCAATTAGCATAGTTTGGACTGCAAGTAGCGGATCTTATGATTAATTCCGAACCTTCTAATTCTCATCATTGGTCTTCCTATCCTTTTTCCTCTTAATCTAATTGCTATTGATTTATATGATTTAGGAACTGTACAAATGACTAAACTATAGTTCCATTTATTCATGGGACTTCCTTTATTGCTTGTCGGTTTGCACAACTTGCCCTTAATTGAAACATGCATAAGGATTTCAAAAGCAAGGGTGGCCCATTAGGCCCAGCTTCTCGTGCGAAAAAAGGCTTATCCATGCCTTCTTATTAGAAGCGAGAGATGCTGGAGAGTATGATGAGCGAGAGTAGGTTATTTGAGTTTGATTAGTATTAACCCCTTCAATACTCCAAAGAAATTAATCTCTCGCACACAATTAAAACTAAGAGAAATTTGGATGGAATGATGGAAAAATTGGAGAGAGAAGTATTATGCATTGGTGTAAACAAGGAAGGGGGAATGACATATTTATTGGATTTCCTCTAATCATATCATGTGCAAACCAATTACACATGATCCCTTGTTAATCTCTCAACTAAACGACAACATGTGCAAATCACTTTCCACACGATCTCTTGTTTATCTCTCCACTAAACCACATCATGTGCAAACCACTTTATACATGATCTCTTGTTTATTTTGTCAAATCATCATCCCATATTTACCTTTGACTAAGGTGGATTTAATCCAACCATTAATCAGTAAAACTTCTCTTATTAATATAGGCAAAAACGTGGGCAAACAGTTGGACTATTTTTCACTATTTTTGACTCCACAAAATTTTGGATTAATATCCAACAAAATTTGGACTTTGGGTTTTAGCAAATTCATATGTTATAATGTTGTAGATCATATTATATCAAGTAATATATTATCATATATAATGTCAAAATATTATACCCCATAATATATATACATCTCACATGAATTTATTTATTATTCTAACCATGTCATTTTTACGACATATTGATTTTATTATTTTACCAAATGAATATTATTTCTTAACACATGAAATTTAATACATCATATAAAATATAAAATTATATTTCTTGTTTCTCGGTTTTGTGGTGTGACCTATAGGAGGATCTAAGTTATCTTGGCAATGATATAAAACACATTATATCATAAACTATAAGAACTGTGTAGCTACATCATAAACTATAAGTAGTATGTAGCTACACATTAGAGTTACCCAAATAACAAAGATGTTTTGCTCACTCAAACTAAACACGATCCACTTAGTGAAATGTAAAATATCACTTGTGTCTATCTCTTGCCTCATGATATTGAGAATATTATACAAAGTAGAAATGTGTCATCTTTGTACTATATTTTTATTTCTTGATCTCTCAAGCTAATTATAAATATGTTGTTGGTTTTTTGGTCTTAATCTATGTTTTGATGATTTAATCAACCTAATCTTAATTGTAATCATGTAGAGTAACACACATATTGCATATCATATATATTATATTGTGCTAACCTATACCGGTGATCAAGACTCAAGGAAGAAAGGAAATCAAGTCGAGACATGTATTAAAGCTATATTGAAGACATGTAATCTTGTTTTCTTTGAGTCTTAGGAACATTGTGTAATTGAGCATACTTGAGCTAAAATCAACTCACATACACACTAGGTTCCTTATAGAAGTCACACAAAATTTCACATCATTTGGACTTCAATAGATCACCTAAACTTAGATCGGAAAACACTAAACCAAAACCAGAATTGTCTTCCCATGTTCGATCGACAAAAACAGACCGTTCGGTCGACCGAGTGATCAATTATCCAGTTAGTGCTTCCTACCATCCATTCGGTCGACCTTTCAGGCCTTTTTGGTCGACCGTGTAACAACAATTTTCCGACCGTTAGACTTATCGTATTATACCAACGGTCGTATTCGAATTATTCACAAATACCCCAAAATACATTTTGCCTATCGGTCGACCGAACTTATAGTGTTCTCCAATTTGTGCAACTACCTGGATATTTTCGGTCGACCGAAGACTTTGGATCGGTCGACCAAACTTGATCATTTTCACCAACACAGTAGAGTCTGGAAAATTTGGGTCAACCGAACCTTATTCGGTATTCGACCGTTAACTTAAGTGTACCTAAGTCATACCCTTTGGCGGTCGACCGTTCCTTAACCGGTCGACCGAACCGAGTCCAAAATTGCCCAACGATCGACCATTCTGCCCGATCCGGTCGACCGAACTTATGTTGAAGTGCATCCTGCAGGTTTCTGTTTTGTGTTTCTTACACAAAGTCTTACTCAATTAACCCCAACAGCTATAACACCTTAGAAGCTTATAAATAGGTGTTCCTAACACTATTTTACACAAATCTCCCACACATATTTGCCTCCTACATTACAGAGATCATTCCAAAAACTCCAAGCTTCATTTTCTACACTTAAGATCAATTCCTTATCTTTCTCAAGTGTGCTCAAGTTTAGAAAGTAATTGTCCGGCTCAAGTTTGTTGTTGTCAAAGTCAAGTAAAGGTTTCGGTGAAATCCCGAAGCATCCCTCTCGGATTGTGAGAGGACGAGCCAAGCTCGGCGAGGCTTGTTTGCGAGTTTGAAGATTGTAAAGACGTTCTCTCCTGGCCCAGAACGTGGAGTGGTTAGTGAAGTCGTGAGCAGAGCTCGGTGATCCGAGCAGAGCTTGCAAGAGAGGACTAGGACCTGGGTGGGGTGTCGAACCTCTATAAAAATCCCCCGTCTCATTGTGGTTTGCTTATTTCCTCTTTACTTGCTTGTTTAGTTTTTAATTCCGCTACATATTCTTTACTTGCGAGTTTGCTTAAACAAGTAGGTAATTAGCCTAAAAGTGATTAGAATTAGAGACCCTTACAATCCTAGATATGTAACTATACACAAGTTACATTGTGTACATTTTAATTTCGTTTTATCAAGGGCCCAGCAATATCATAACTCAAGCCAAGAGGGAAAATGATAATCTTTTGACATATCATCTTTTCCGGCACAAGTCATGTATAACCAACTAATACCTTATAGACTCATTGATAGATTTTGATAATAATCAAATCATACACTTATTATGTGAAAATATATAGGTCTCATATCCTTTTTCCCTAAGGGATTTTCCAAAGTTGAGGAGAAGTGAAGTCAATCTCGAACGTTTGCCCTGAAAATTATATGAGGTGTTCGGAAATGGTTGAAGTATTTGAATAGGAGGATAACTATGACTATAGCCCTTGGTGGATTTACCAAAGAAGAAAAAGATTTGTTTGATGCTATGGATGATTGGTTACGAAGGGACATTTCATTTTTTGTAGGTTGGTATTGGCTATTTATCTTTTCTTGTGCTTATTTTTCTTTAGGAGGTTGGTTTATGGGTACAACTTTTGTAACATTATGGTATACCTATGGATTCGCCAACTCATGTTTGGAAGGCTATAATTTTTGAACTACCGCAGTTTCTACTCCTACCGTCGTCATAGTGTGCCCGTATGACTTGTAAATAGTAAGAAACCATTTTGTCTTCTAGGCATGAAAACTAGCTAACAGGAGCTACTTTAAGTTACCAGAAAAAGAATAAAAGAAACTAGGCTGCAAGTACAGAAATGACTGAAAGAGGAAATTGAGCCTCTAGTCTTGGGATACGATACTATTGGTCTTGGAGTTAACGCTCATACGCTGTAATAATGTAATAACTGTAACCCTAAAGAGTTCTGAAGCTAACGGAAGGAGTTCCCCCAAGTAGAGCAAGGACTTCTTTGAAGTAGTGAGGAAGCCAGATAGAAGATAGAAGTCTAGTTCAGTTCAAGAAATGTCCTCAAGAATGGCTGGTAATACCACTTAAGAGTGGATAGATCATCCACTGAGTGTTGGTACCCACTTCTACTAAAGTTGGGATTAATAGAAGCTAGAGACTTGGTGGCAATGATTGACATCATATCATGCATATATTTGTGTCTTATATCCTTTATTTTTAGCCTAAGGAATGCTACATAACGAGTTTTATGTAAGTTTCAGGAATAAACAAGTTTGAGAAGAAGAGACTCAAAAAGGATTTAAAAACAAGGAAAAGGACTAAGTTGAAAGACTTATGGATTGAGATGCAAGAGAGAAGGACCCGGATGTAAACCAAAACGACCTATAAGCAAATCAAGAAACTCCACCACATCATGATGAGTATTTTGGCAATTAGATCCAGGTTAAACTCCAATAACCGATCCGAGTGCACCTGAAGTGAAAAAATTCAAGAACTAAAGAATATATCCAAAAATGGGTCAGATCTGGGAAAACGTGATAGCCAATTAGCGGTTCATTTTTCTCAGAATGCGACCCGGTTTTGCCCGGATATGAGTTATGTGTTTATGTCTATTTTAGGAATGTTTCACTAGTCCCACATCGGGAGATTGTCCCCGGTTACCTTTTTCTATGACTATAAATAGAACTCTTCCTCCTCCATTGTAAACATCTCTCTCTTGGTGGCACTTCTCTCTAGTAGGAGTAAAGCCTTGGAGCAAAACTCTGGTGGAGAGATGCTACTTGTAAGTGAATGAGCAATAAAGAATGTTTTGTTAGTTTTATATTGACTCTTTTTAATTATTGCATGCTTAGTTTAATTTCATTTTTCTTAATGAGTAGTGAGTAGTTCCATCACCCGTTGGGGGTGGAGGTGATGTAGATTATGTGCTAGTGATGGGTTCTTTTATTTGTGTCACTTTATATGCTTAATTTAGATATATACTTGTAGCATGCTTAAACTTGTATTAGATGGGATAATGTCCACACTAGGTGCTTATCTCATTCTAGCTTTAGAGTTTATCTTGTTGCTTGTAATGGTTTGATGGGAATGACTTGTTATGTATGGATCCATGTTTGGTGCACATACACACGAATGATTTAGGTTGCATGTAGGATTGATCGATGCTCTAACCACACTAGGTACTTGTTGCATGCTTGATAATCTAAAATCAACCTCAACTTCATGTGAGATATGCATTTTCATGGTTTGCCATGTAGTGTTGTGTATCTACACTTAGATTCTACACTACCTTCTTCTTGTATGCCACGAAAACTACACTTCTTCCTAATTGAAATGAAGACCCACTTACACACACATACCTACACACCTCCACTCCATTGGGGTTTAGTTTAATTGTTGGTTCATTCATAGTTAAGTATAGGTAGCATAATCAACAACTTCTTCTCCTCTTTTCCAACTTTCCTTTGGAAGAACCAGAGTCGACACACCTCTCTATGGATCAACCCATATTTGCCACGTCTTCACCGACGCCGTGCACTTGCGGTATTTAAAACGAACACATCAGGCAACAACCAGAATGATATATTATTTGATCGTGGAAATGTCTGGTGCACTATCAGAATAGGAACATAGCAATTACCATATCCACCTATAATCACAGATATCACCATAAAAAGATCATTAAAAAGCATGAGCCATTATTAAACATTATAAAGTTGATTATTCCCAACAAGAATTTGATCGTCGGGTCGTGATAATTCCATACGTATCAGTATAGAGAAGCATGTGCCACGACTCCTGCAATAGAACCGAAGATACAATATGGAGTACGTATATCCTTATGGTTAGTGGAGAAGGGCCATCAGACCAATTCTTTGGTTAGATCTTCAAATTGACTTTCTTCATCAGAGAAGGGGCTGGGGGATGAAAAAGTACCAAGCAGTGGGTTTGCCCTTACTCTTATACATTGTGGATGGCAGCAACATCAATTTCTTTTGGGCTTGTCCCAAATTTCTCGATTGCCTCCTTCCTTCTCATGTAATACCTTAGTGTTGTGTCTTAGGAACCTTTTCAATAAGGTCCAGATTGCTAGATGTCGTTCAAAGTTCTGCTACAGATGATACACGATGAAGATTTTTATGGTTGTTTTTCCTTCTAATTACCAAAAATATCTATGATTCTTTTACCCCAGATGAAGCAGCATGCATCATCCTGTAGAATCCATAAAAAGAGATGGGCACCGCTATTGAATTCCTTAGTTTGCATTATCAACTAAGTGTGCATGCATGAAAAAAAGGAGTCGTGTCCTGGTTGGGAAGATATTTGCAACATGGAATGCACTCGAGGGTGTGCTTCCTCTAGGGTGGCCCACTCTGACCTCTGACAATACACCATTTCTCTGTATATACTTGGGAACAACCATTTCTGCTCCACATGAGACCAATTTCTATTGATGACTAAGAAGCTTCCAGTTAGCTCGGTCCCTTTCTTATTCAACTTTTCTTACTGCATCCAATGCTGAGAGCGTTCTACTATCTACTTTCCATTACTAACTTGAATTGTCTTCAAAATCATCTACACTAACAATCCATCCCTCTCCCATGAAAGGAGATTTTATTAAATAACCAAATATAACACTTGGGCTAAGGGTTATGTTGGTAGTTTTTCTTACGTCTCCCCTTGGAGCCCAGGTATCATATAATTCTTTTGTTGTGAAGCAGGGTTAAACCAAAATTCTCAACAAGCATTAGCTCTCCCTGAATAGAAGGTGATCCAGTTTCCTCATTTTTGAATTTAGTAGTGAAAATGCGCAATATCTCGCCCTTCTACTAGGGGAATCTGATCTATAGAAAATATTGTAGCTTCATGCTCATATACGAAAGACTGGTAATGGAAGGACGTAGTCATCACACATTTGTACATGTACTCTTCTACAATCTTTACATTAGGAGAGTAGACAAATTGAATTAAGCTTCGGGCTAGATCTCTATCGTGTAAAAGCAAAAAACCTTACCTGTATATTCGATCGAGAAAGTCAAGAAAGGTTGGAAAGAATAAATAAAAGTCACGCAAAGAATTGGCAGCTTCTATCAGATCAACATTCTATCATAATATGCTTCCTGTATATCCTTTCTTATCTTGTCAAACAACTTTGTATAAGTCCAATTATCATTGATGATTTTATTATCCGTTAGATGCTGGTGGGTGATTGATCTCGTTTTATATTTAACCGCAAGTGCACGGCCGCGTTGAAGCGGTGGCAAATACGGGTCGTCCACTGGGAGGTGTGTCGACACTTGGTTTATTCGAAGGCGAGAGGTAAAAAGAAGGGAGAAAGATGTATTACACTAATCTAAACTACAAAGCTGAAATGAAATGCAAAGGAAATGAAGATAAGCAATAAAACTAAACCCCAATGGGGGTAGAGAACTGATGTGAACATAAAGATGTGTGTGTGTGTGTGTTCAATTAAGCTCCTCACAACATGTAGTGCATGAAATCATAAAACTACATCCAATCTTGCCTCTACATGAATTAAGATAAGACTACATCATTAAAACATACAAGACAATGATTGGAATGAAGCTACATGAACTCAAGTATAAAGACTAGACCCTACTATGCCTCTACATGAATTAAGATGACTACATCATTAAAACATACAAGACATTAGCTAAGGAAAAGGCAACAAGAGTACATACACTACAAATTGTGTTTCCAACATTAACTTCATCCATATCCTAACTTTATCATTCCCCATAAAATAGGTCCACTAATCAAAGCATAAGCTAAGCTTCATTCAAGAGCATTAGCATATCAAAGATAAGAGTGGAGACCCATTAGATGGTTATGGAAATCATATAAAGCTCAAGGGATAAAAATAACACACACTTAATACACTACATTATTATATCACATATTTCTCCACCCCCCAAATGGGGATGGAACTACTCACTACTCATTACACTAACTAATTTAGCAAAGGAAAGCATAATACTGAAATGAAATTTATACTACTTAAGCAAGAAATATTGAAGAAGCATAAAACTAAACAAACAAACAAGCATGCAAAGGAAAGGAAATTAAACTAAGAGAGAAACAACATCATTAAAAGAAAACTTATATTATTAACTCACTCAATTACAAGTAGCTCTTCCTCCACTAGAGTTTTGCTTCAAGGCTTCACTCTTAGTAGGGAAGATGGCCACCAAGAGGGAGATGGATACAATGGGAGGTGAAGAGTTCTATTTATAAGCATGGAAAAAGCTAATCAGGGACAATCCCCCGATGTGGGACTAAACCAATACCAAAATAGCCTAAACGAACACTAATACAAGTCCAGGAGAAGTTGGGGCGGATCCTACATGATCCAGACCGCCAATTGGCGGTTCCAGACCGCCAATTGGCGGTTCCAGACCGCCAATTGGCGGCCTATAAAGCCCAGATCCGTCTGGGTCTTCTGGTGGGCTTGCCTTGGTGTGTTTCTTGGTCTTGGATGCATCTAACTTGTTTAGTGGAGCTCCGACCCGAATCGAATTGACAAAATACTCCTCATGATGGTGTGGAGTTTCCTGTTTTGCTCTTAGGTCCTTCTGTCTTACGATCAGGTCCTTCTCCCTTGCATCTTGGTCCCCAGGTCTCACAATTAGGTCCTTTTTTCCTGCTTTTGGGTCCTTTCATGGCTCTTCTCTTCAAACCTCTTTATTTCTGAAAACTAAACATAAAACTCGTCACGTAGCATTGCTTAGGTGTAAGATAATGGATATAAGGTACAAATATAAGCATGAAATGATGTCAATCAGTGGGCAACTGATTGATAGTTTTATATTAACCGGAAGTGCACGGCCGCGTTGAAGCGGTGGAAAATACGGGTCATCCACTGGGAGGTGTGTCGACGTTTGGTTTGTGCGAAGGCGAGTGGTAAAGAAAGGAGAGAAAGATTGATTACACTAAAACTACACTAGAATGCAAAAGGAAATGAAGATAAGCAATAAAACTAAACCCCATAGGGGGTAGAGAAATAATGTGAATATAAAGATGTGTGTGTGTGTGTTCAATTAAGCTCCTCACAACATGTAGTGCATGAAATCATAAAACTACATCCAACTTTGCCTCCACATAAATTAAGATAAGACTACATCATTAAAACATACAAGACAATAATTGGAATGAAGCTAAATGAACTCATGTATAAAGACTAGACCCTACTATGCCTCCACATGAATTAAGATAACCCAATATCATTAAAACATACAAGACATTAACTAAGGTAAAGGCAACAAGAGTACATACACTACAAATTGTGTTTCCAATATTAATTCCATCCATATCCTAACGTTATCATTCCCCATTAATAGGTCCACTAATCAAAGCATAAGCTAAGCTTCATTCAAGAGCATTAGCATATCAAAGATAAGAGTGAAAACCCATTAGATGGTTATGGAAATCATATAAAGCTCAAGGGATTAAGATAACACACACTTAATACACTACATTATCATATCACATATTTCTCTACCCCCCAAGTGGGGATGGAACTACTCACTACTCATTACACTAACTATATTAACAAAATGAAGCATAATACTGAAATGAAACTACACTAAGCAAGCAAGAAATACTAAATAAACTTAAAAGGAAAGGAAAGACTAAACAAGCATGCACAAATTAAAAGACAAGATTAAAAGAAACTAGAACAATTATTTTATTAACAATGACTCACATTGAAGGTAACATTCTTCTCCACCTTGAGTTTTTGCTTCAAGGCTCACTCCTTAGTAGAGAGAATGCCACAAAGCAATGGGTAGTTTACAATAGAAGGTGAAGAGTTCTATTTATAGCCAAAGAAAAAGGCAATCCGGGACAATCCCCCGATGTGGGACTAAACAAATACCAGAAATGGACTAAATACACACTAATACGCGACCCAGCAAAATCTTAGCGGAATTGGGCCAAAACAGACCACCAATTAACGGTCTTGGACCGCCAATTGGCAATCTATATTGTCCGGAGCACGCTGGATTTTAGTCTGGGCTTTTCTGGATGTCTTTGTTGGTCTTTGATGCATCTACTTCACTTGTTGGAGCTCCGACCCGAATAGAATTGACAAAATACTCCCCATGATGGTGTGAAGTTTTCTTTTTTGCTCTTTGGTCCTTCAGTCTTACGTTCAGGTCCTTCTCCCTTGCATCTTAGTCCTCAGGTCTTACAATTAAGTCCTTTTTCCCTGCTTTTGGATTATGTTATGCTTCATCTCTTCAAACCTATTTATTTCTGAAATTCAAACATAAAACTCGTCACGTAGCATTACTTAGGTGTAGGATAATGGATATAAGATACAAATATAAGAATGAAATGATGTCAATCAGCAACATCCCCAACTTCTTCCATATTTAGTAGTCTATTGAGGAATGGAGAGTAAAGGATACCTTCACTAACTAAATCATCTTGATTACGATGGAGAAAATCAAGAAACACCTGGTTGACTTTAAATGGGACAGACTGTAACTTATTCATAGAATGTCTAAGGATGGACGTAGTTAGTGAGGGCGGTAAGGATATGGATATATAGATATTGGGTATTAAAAATTATAAGAAGGATTTGTTGATTTTTTTGTAGAGATATAATACTTTTTTTTCTTTCATTCTTTACACTACACTGAAACAACAAAAAAATAATGTGGTGCTAGTTACTTTGAGGTAGTTAGTGATAACCACTTATTTGATTCGTTCTCTGGGGTTTCCCTTGGGGTCGGTCAAGCTCCCATGGGACTACCTGGGATCATTGAGTGCTTTACCACGGGCCATCGACATCATATGGTCTACTTCAATAGATTTGCTGAAAAAAACCCATGACACCTTGGGGTTAGCCTACACTTGGGAGAATAACTAGGAAAAGGAAAAAAATGATGATCATTTTATTATTCGTCGATGTAAATAGAAATATGGAAAATCCAATCTAAATTCAATTTTCAAATTGGGTGAATGACCTTCTCTTTATTATTATAGGGCTCGGTTAAGGAGAAACCTTTGCTTTGGATTTAATCCAACGAAAGTTGCATCAGGGATATTGATTATTCAGATTTTTTCTCTTTTTATTTATCTCTTCTTTTTTAAAATACATATAGAAATGGAAATGTTGAAGTTATATCCCATATTTCCACAAGGATAATGGTTCATCTTCTGGTTTATTCGTCTCCGCTTTGCTCTGACTGAGGCACGTGTGTGTGATGCAAATGGGTAGGAGCAAGATTGGATTATGCCAACAATGTATAGTCGTCAGTCCCCACTACCACCATTGGACATAGCAAATATTTCACCTAAAGGCAACCAATTCTAGGCATTAAGGGAGAAAGTGGATATTATGTACAGGAAGTTGAGTTAATATGGTGTAACCCTACTATGCCAAAATATCTCATTGTATATTATAATATAGATGAAAATAGATGAAAGTGAGTCTCTCCGGTTAGAGAAGTCAAGATAAGGAAGCACCTCCCAATAGTACAACCATGGTCGGTCAATGGTGGTTATGGCTGATTTCATGAATTCTTCCTTCTTATTTTCTTGATGGCAGCTCGACTCACAAAAGCAGGCAAAATCAAACGTGCAGGAGTAGATGCAGTCACTTTAGCCTAAGGGCTGAGTTCTTTTCTGAGTTGATCTCCTTTCATCATTCTATCAAGTTTACTTTGAAGTTGTATGTTGCTGCTTGGCCTCCGTTTCCAACCCTTTCCATTTTGGTGTATGCAAACTCTGCCCCACCACAATAGTCTAATTGCTTTTAAGCCTACTTTGAGAGTGACAATTCTCTCCCATTGCGTGGCATAAAGTGCAGATTGTGGGTGGAGTGGAGTGAAATTCCTGTTCAGGGGTCTCCTACATACCAAAGATGAGGAGGGAGATGACCTTTGGCATTGTCGATTCCCATCCCCTTGGTATAATTCCACAAAGTAGAGTCGATGTTGCGCAAAGTGCAGATTGTAGGGGGAGTAGAGCAAAACCCCCATTCAGGGATACATGAACTAATACTTCCTACCATGTATCACAAACATATTGCAACGTACACCAACGAAACAATGTCGTCGGTGAAATTTGTGGGTAAACTTCACCGACAGACAAGTACCATTGCTGTAAGTCCTGTCCAAAACCATGAAAAAACCTAATTGCTCTTTCCGGGTTCCAATTTCTCTGATCAAAAGAAGAAATATTTTTCAACATTCATCCACAACACATTCAACATTAATCCACTAACATATAAATAGAAGAATTATATATGCACTCATCTCAAACGAATTCATTCAAACAACAAACTGCATGCACAAAAGTTGTAACTACATTGAAATTACGTTTGCAATTCACAAAGTTGTCGAACAATGCTTAACAAAGGTATAAGATTAACAACATAAACACTTGACTGTAAAACCTCCAGTGCTTGCTCTGCTAGATGGTCTGTGATCGTCATTTCATCTTGGTGGCGGTGGTGGCGTGCAAATGGATGTGATATTATTGTCCTACACGTGACAATACATTATACGTACAGATGAGACTTCATATAAAATTAGTACACATCACTAAATTATGAATACAATACCTGATCATTATAACCCCTTCACCATCAAAAAGTCGATTGTCGACTTCATGGTCGTGAGCTTGCTTTTTGTCTCCGCTAGCTCACTACTCACTCAGCTGGCTTACCATCATAAAAATACAGCCTTTCTTCCAAATCGAAAACTCATTTATTTCCTTCAAAACTACTAACAAAATTCAAGATAATAAAGTCGAAGAAAAACACCATAACAAAACCCACTTGCATCAACATCTAATCTCACTTCCAAATTCAAACACATTGGATTCTCCAAATATTTATTTATTATCATTATTATTCCTATTATTATGTTTTTGTAAGAATCATAGAAAAGACAAACACAAACATCACAGGGTGGAGAATCGAGCAAGGAATGAGTGTGAACCTAGGCCTTACCTTCAGATTGTGGTGGCAGCACGACACGACGGACGACTAGTGCATGGAATACAAGTTGAGAGGGGGGTGGTCACATGGTCAAGGGTGTGGGGAGGATGTCGTGGGCTCATGGAGTCAGGGGAGGAGTGTCGAGATAGTGGAGAGGAGGGGCAAGGGCTCGCAGAATCGGGGGAGGAGGTTCAGAGTCAGGGGACGAGGGTTGGAGTCCAGGAAGGAGGGTCGAAGTCCATGGAGGAGAGTCGGGGTCGGTAGTCGGGTTAGTGTTTGGGTGTTTGGGAGAAGAGAAGAGTAGAAAGAAGACCGTTTCAGGTACAAATATAAAGTTTCACCGGTGGAACTTATCCGTCGGTGATTGCCCATAATATATGTCAGTGATTGCTCGTTTTACCGTTGGTGAATACAAGGAGATTGAGTTTGTAATGGTTAATTTTCAAATGACTCATATATGGATAATATTGATTAGTGTTTGTTTGTGTAAACACCAATGGATATATACGTGGGTGAATTGTAAGTTACCCGTAGGTGTTTTTTTCCGCCAAAAAAAATTATTTTTCCTTCATCTAATTTTTTAAAGAAGTGTACCGATGGTAGATATCCGTCGGTATGTGTAGCTAATATGTCAGTAGATATTTGTTTGACAGATGTTTATCGTCAGTGTTTATATGAATATTTGTCAATGCATATTATCACTGACTATTAATTTTATCTATCAGTGGAAATGTACCTACACCAATGAATGTTTCACTTGGGAACGAGTATACAGAGATGGTAACTATTGTCGTTGGCCGACACCTGTGCACTACTATCCCGAAAAGAGTGGAACTAATACACTTAACCCAGGTCTCTATCGAGATGAGAGGGAATGCATGAAGGTTCTTCACATTTATTACACCATGTGAACATTGGCCCAACTAAAGGATGTTCTTGAAGACAATAACCCAACAAACAAGTATTGAACTGAGCTTTCGTGCTCACATTGAGTGGAAAGTCCCCATCCTTTAATTTCACCATCATTATGAAAAACATTAAAATCTTTCCCAACCACCCACAACACACCTGGTGGAAGAACCCTGCGTTAATCGTACACAACAGAAATCGATCACGAGCACCATTGGAAACATAAACAATCGTCAAGTAGTAATGCTGCAAAGATCTAATGGGTGACACCATTGTGTTGATAAATTGGGGACACTCATCAAGGTAATCAAGGTGCGTTGGGTTATTATTCCAAATCACTGTAATATGACCATATGGTACAATCAGTAGTGTTGTTCATCACCATAATACTACCATACGACACAATCTGAAGGTTCTTAATAATATCATCATGTCCCCAACATGCACATGCTACTCTCTTGATCTTTCGAGCATTTACTTTAGTTTCCAATAAACAGACTATATTTATACACTCCTTACAAATGCCATGCCAAACCTTTTTGTGTGTTGGAGCATCGTTCAGCCCCCACACATTCCATGTTGCCATGTGTAGGATTATTGTTAGGATTGACTACCCTCTAATCACTAGATGAATATGGATTTAAAACGTTAAGTAAGATATTAAGGAGATAAACAAGAAAACCACAACTGGATTCCAAAATTAGAGAGGTTTCACACCACACCCGATCCTAGTCGTCCTCGGAAGCCTCGCTCGATCCTCTGAGGCTCGCTTACGGTTCAGCTAACCGATCTCCATTTTGGGTCGAGATCAACATCTTCTACAACAACCGAGCCTCACGAACAACCTCACCTCACTCGTGTGTCTGCTCAAAACCCGAGAGGGAGCTTCCTCGAAGCTTTACAACTTGGTGATTCTTTGATATGGAAGTTGAATCACAATATAACTACACAATGTAACCTAAGCACTTGGATATATGATTGCAATGGAATTGCAAGTGGTGAAGTTCTGCTTAGAGTGTAGGAAGATGAGAGCTTGAAGGTGTAGAGGATTTGGCTGTGAGTATGGATCAATAAGGAGTGTTCGAGAGTTGTAAAACAAAGATATATGACCCTATTTTTAAGCCATTTGGGAGTAGGTGAAGTTATGGACCAATGAGAAGCAATAATTTATTTATGCTAGGGCCGATTTTGAGGAAGGTTTGGTCAACTATTTATATAACAGTAGTCCGAAACATGGTAGTTGGATTGGTCTGAATGAGCCATTCGGTTGAGTAAATAGGATTTGGATCACGGTTCACCAACTTCCAGTAACTATTTTCAATTTTCCCTATTTAATTTTGGTTCACCGAATTGCATTCGGTTCATGGTTTCAAGGTGAACAGTAAGACTGGTCGGGCTCTGTTTATACATGTTTGTAGACTATTTACTCTTTCAGATGACCAAAGTTAGAATAGGTTTTTTGTTGACAATTGTCACTCAAAATTTGGTTGAAGATAACGGTCATATGTCATGTGAAAATAGTTATTGGGCACCTAAATCCAAGAAGGAATCGCTAGACCAATAGACGATCAGTCGTCTGAAATGAGAAAGGTCAATTGGAGTCTAAGGCTAAATTCATATGCGACCATTGGAGCAAAGGCCAAAAATGGTACGAGGCTATTCAGTCGACTGAAGGCGTTTTGGTTGTTTGTTAAGAGAATTCCAGAGAGCATCCTATCATTATTGATGAGAATGTTTCCGTTATCCGATAGGTGTTTGATGGATCAAATTGGGACAGAATCCTAGTGCTCAAGTTTACATATTTTCCTATCGACTCAATAAATGGAAAATTACAAGTCTTTGTCCAAAGCTTTGATTACAAGTCTTCATTCTTGAGTCTTTGTCCCAATGCTCATTTGCTTGATGAATCTTGATCAACCTATTAAGATGATTGCAGGTATATAAGTATGTATGCAATGCATGTAATTGAGTTTCCTCACTTTGATTGATTATGTTGATTGATAAAAGATTAGTTTGATTAATCATCAAAATTAATATAGACTAAGACAAAAAAGCTAACAATCTCCTCCTTGTTGATGATGACAAACCTATGTCTTAATGCTTCAAATTCAATTTAAATTCTCCCATTTTCTATATGAATTCTCCCCCTTCATATATGCAAACTATGCAAGTATATAATGCTCCCCTAACAATATGCATAGTATGAAACAATTTGAAGTTGAAGCCTTATCAATCTAGCGCTTTGACATCAATCAAATTGAAATAGTAAAAGCATACGATGCAAAGGTTAGGATTACATAATTATCCCCCTTAATTAAGTGATATAAGATTATATGCTGTCAGTATCACTAAACCCAAAAGAGATGATGTATGATTACATTTAAGCCTTCAATATCCCTAGATTAGAACCAATTGTTAAAGCTATGATGACTGAAAATGTCACCCAACTTTTGATCCTCGATTTGGTATCGGTTCCAATCTCCTTTCGATAGCAATGAGGACTTTATGAATTCCATTCAAATGTGTTCTTTTAAAGCTAGGGATCGATGTTTTCTTGCTTGAGCCGATCACTACCGATTCTCTTCCTTCTAAGTACCTACAAGTGTAGATTTTAGTACCCAAACAACCTTGGGTCCATTGATAATAACTTTTGGTACCCAAACCATTTTGGTCTTAGGTGCCCAAACTCCAGAGGAACTTTTATTAACAAAGAAATACTTTCCATTCATAGTAGTGTGAATGAAATGGTTTTTGTAGTTGTTTAAATAAAAGCCTAAATCATGCTTATCTAAATATTGTCATTCGTGCAAATTAATTCAGGACTTAAGTGAAAGACGTGGGCAACCTTAACATCCTCACATCAAACAAAGTGTAAAGTCCATTAAGGTTCTTATGTGCATTACCATTTCTTTTCTTCTTCTTCTTCTTCTTCTTCTTCTTCTTCTTTTTTTAGTTGGTTTGTAATTCTCCCATGGTCAGGTTTCGTGCATCATTTCCTATGAGGACTTACACTATCATGTACACCTCTCCCCACATCTCCACATATGGCGATCCCTACCACTATGTACACATGAACCAAAACCTATCGGATGACTCAAAAGCACCAGGCACTAAGTCCCCTCAAACCTAATTTCGTGAGTGGTAGGAGCCATGCAAGAAGAGAGAACACCCTACCCACTTATTTATTATCGACACATGAACCAAAACCACTACACCTACGGTTTCACAAAAGGAGTTTAAGGGTCCTTGACTACAACAAACTTCCTTATATTAATATAAAAAATTATTCGACTCACTAGGTTCAAGGTTGACTTCTTTGTTTATTTGAGTAGTGAAACCATATGATTACTCTCCCCGTGAGGGAAAACCAGGGTGCATCCTAACGACTAGATAAGGCCTAAAGCCGGTGTACTAGATTTCCCAATGCATCAAGTTCAAATCAATTTTGGGAGCTTCCTTTTACTTTGCCTCTCAATGGATTTGCACATGCTAAACACACGCAAAACCCACAAAATATTTTCTTTCGCAAAGACATGAAGATTTTGAAAGAAATGTGAAAATTTAAAGCACTAGGCAACCAAAAATAAACAAGTCACCCAAGGATCATGACAAACAAATATATCGATATTAAATACAACACACTAACATGACCCTAACAATAGAAACAAAAGGAGAAAGACTCGACTATGTACATACGTAAAACCCCCCCAGCACTTACTTCTTGCATTGTCCTCAATGAATGTGAGCATGATACTACATGAATTTATGCATGAAAAAGAAAAGATCTCACCAACGTGAAGCGTAAAGGGAAGTTCAAGGTTATGTTGATGGACACAAACCCGAATTCCCCTTAAAACCTGTGAAATACTAAAGAAGGGAGACAAATACGTGAAAGAAATGGGGCCCAGAACAATTAATGCGAACTTGTGGAGTCTTTCTCTTATTTTCTCTTCTTCTTTTTTTTTGTTTTCTTCTTTGTTTTTTTTTGTATGTACAAACATGAAATATCAACATTCATGCAGGAACATGAATGGTTGAGTGCAAGAAAGGTTCATAAAGGAACATGACCTACTCGACTTCAGCTGGTGCCCCCTCCAAGTAAGGTTTGAGGCGTTATCCATTAACTTTGAACACGTCCCCATTCCTTGGGTTCAGGATTTCAACCACTCCATGAGGAAATACGGTTTGCACAATAAAAGGCCAAACCAGCGACTGCGGAGCTTACCCGCAAATAGATAAAGTCGAGAATTGTAGAGCAATAACTTTTGCTCGACCATAAACACCTTTTGCATAATCATGCTATCGTGAAACATCTTGGCTCGGGACTTATGAATTTTGGCATTTTCATCGGCATCATTGCGTAGCTCTTCCAATTCCCCGATGTTGAGTTTACGTTGCACCCCTGCTTGATCAAGATCCATATTCAGGTTCTTGATCACCCAGAAAGCACGATGTTGGAGCTCAACGGGTAGGTGGCAAGTCTTGTCGTACACTACCTGATATGGGGACTGATTGACATCATTTCATGCTTATATTTGTATCTTATATCCATTATCTTACACCTAAGCAATGCTACGTGACGAGTTTTATGTTTAGTTTTCAGGAATAAAGAGGTTTGAAGAGAAGAGCCATGAAAGGACCCAAAAGCAGGAAAAATGACTTAATTGTGAGACCTAGGGATTGAGATGCAAGGGAGAAGGACATGATCGTAAGAGCGAAGGACCTAAGAGCAAAACAGGAAACTCCACACCATCATGGGGAGCATTTTGGCAATTCGATTCGGGTCGGAGCTCCAATAAACAAAGTAGATGCATCAAAGACCACCCGCAAAGCCCACAACCAATCCCAGATGAATCCAGATCCAATAGACCGCTAATTGGCGGTCCAAATCATTATGGATCCTCTCAGATTTGTGGGGCACGTCTATTAGTGTATTCTTAGTCCATTTTTGGTATTGGTTTAGTCCATTTTTAATATTATGATAATAACTCATTGCCCCCCTTAAACAACTTGGCCTTTAATAACCCAAAGCAGAAGATTAGACAATATTTGCTTAGTCATTCATCATATAGGATTTGCATGCATTGTATTTTTCTATTATTTACGATTTCTGTCGTAGATTGTTGGCGTAAGGTACGTACTATCTTTCACTCATCATTCATTAGAAAGCACGCATTAGTTAGTAGGACTTGCATTGGAACAAGAGTGAGGTGGGTGTTTGTTTGGTGTGTTGTTTATTAGATTAAGGTATGAAAAACACTTAGGGGGCAGTCACCTATAGGAGATGAGGTTGGGGATTTCATCACCCTTTCCTTGGCCCAGAAACCACTTAATAAAAGAGCCTTAATAAAATCAATTAGACGTTGGCCCCTAGGATTTTCGGACGCATTAAGGAGAGGAAACCGTTTAAGACCGTTATGGCCTGAATGTCGTTGCCCATCTAGTCTCCCTGAGATTTTAGGAACCTCCGTGTTCTTGATTTCCTATAGATTAGTGGTCCTCGATGTTTAAGACCGTTTCGGCCTGAACGTCGTTGCCCATCTAGTCTCCCTGAGATATTAGGGACCTCTGGGTTCTTGATTTCCTACAGACTAGTGGTCCTCGGTGGGACCTCGAAGTTAGGCGTCGTCTATTACTAAGGACCTATAGTGGACTTTAGGTTTGTTTTGGCCTTGATTGCTTAGTTAGATTTCTAACCTTCCTTATTCCACGCTAGATTAAGGACTTCATCTCTTCTCCTCTGAGTCATTCTTTTCTCATCTTAATGTCTCCGAATCTTCTCATCTACGAACACATTCTTTTAAATTGAAATTTTATTTATTTTCTGCAATAATAACTATCATTTTTGCCTCTGTTTAGATTGAAATGGATCGAGAGTGGATTGTTTCAAACAGATTGAGTGATGAATATGTGAACGGAGTGAATATGTTCTTAGAGGTTGCCAAAAAAACATTCTAAGAAAATGAAAGACAGCGACATGGCATATTGTCCGTGCAATAAGTGTCATAATATGTCATTGTTGACTTTTCAGAAAATGAAAGATCATTTGTTTGAGAAAGGTTTCGACCCAAATTACAGACGGTGGATATGGCACGGTGAAAATGAAACATTTAGTCTTTCCAAGAATGATGGAGAAGATGTTGGTGTGGAAGATCACTTAGAGGAAATGGTTCAGGATATGGCTGAAAAGTTTTCTTCCAACCCCGATTTACTTGGTAATTTGTTGAGTGACAATGAGAAGTCGTTGTATAAGAATTGTACCAAATTCACTAGATTGCCAGCGGTGTTGAAGTTGTATAATTTAAAAGCTGGAAATGGTTGGTCTGATGCGAGTTTCACATCAATGTTGAAGTTAGTGAAAGAGATGCTTCCAGATGATAATGAGTTTCCAGATAGAACTTATGATGCAAAGAGAGTGTTGTGCCCTATGGGAATGGAATATAGGAAGATACACGCATGCCCTAACGATTGTATATTGTATAGGGGTGAGTTTGAAAACTTACATTCTTGTCCCAGGTGTAATGTTTCAAGATACAAAATGAAACGTAGTGGACCAAACCACAATGAAGAGGCTGATGAGATGAAAATCAAAGGACCTCCTGCTAAGATTTTGTGGTATCTTCCGATAATACCAAGGCTTAAACGTTTGTTTGCGGGTAAAGAGGATTCCAAGAACATGACATGGCATGCTGATCGTGAGAAACCAAATGATCAGTTGTTACGTCACCCTGTAGATTCACCTCAGTGGAAAAAAATAAATGTCGACTTTCCTGTATTTGGTGAAGAATCCAGGAATGCACGACTTGGACTACGTACTGACGGAATGAATCCTTTCGGTAGTTTGAGTAGCATTCATAGTTCTTGGCCTATTCTGCTTGTAATTTACAATCTGTCCCCGTGCTTATGTATGAAACGCAAACATATCATGTTGTGCTTAATGATTTCTGGTCCGAAACAACCTGGAAACGACATCGATGTGTATTTAAGACCTTTAATTGATGACCTAAAGAGATTGTGGGATGACGGAGAGTCAGTTTTTGATTCTTATCGTCAGGAGTCGTTCGTAATGCGGGCAATGATATTTTGCACGATTAATGACTTTCCAGCTTATGGTAATTTGTCTGGATATTCAGTCAAAGGTCATAAAGCTTGTCCCATTTGCGAGGAAAATACATGTTCTTTGCAACTAGTTAATGGTTCCAAGGCTGTCTATCTCGGTCATCGGAGATTTTTGCCGAACTCTCATCCTTATCGTAGGTTGAAGAAGGCATTTAACGGATAACAGGAGTTTTAGAATCCGCTAGTTGAAATCAGCGTCGAAAAGGTGTATGAACGTGTAAGGAACATTGAATGTGAATTTGGAAAACCGTACAAACGAGCAAACGACAAAAGTAGTTGGAAAAAAAGATCCATATTTTTTGATCTCCCTTACTGGAAAACATTAGAAGTTAGACATTGTATTGACGTGATGCACGTAGAGAAAAATGTTTGTGATAGTCTTGTTGGCACTCTGTTGAACATACCTGGTAAAACCAAAGATGGATATAATGCAAGACTTGATCTTGTTGATATTGGTATACGAGCAATGTTGGCACCAGAGAAGAAAGGAGATCGGAATTACTTACCTCCAGCTAGTTATACATTATCTAGAAAGGAGAAAAGAATTCTCTGTCAGTGTTTGCACGATGTAAGGGTTCCACAAGGTTATTCTTCAAATATCAGTAGTGTTGTTGTTATGAAGGATTTGAAACTTGTGGGGATGAAGTCTCACGATTGTCACACTTTAATGCAGCAGTTGTTACCTGTAGCACTGAGATCCATATTACCGAAAGATGTTAGACAAGCAATAATAAAGTTGTGTTCCTTTTTCAATAAGATTTGCAGTAAAGTGGTCGATCCTGTGCAGTTAGATAAGTTACAGAATGAAATTGTGGTCACATTATGTCAGTTGGAGATGTTTTCCCCCCTGCTTTTTTCGACATTATGATTCATCTTGTTATTCATTTGGTTAGAGAAGTTAAATTGTGCGGACAAGTTTTTTTAAGGTGGATGCATCCTTTCGAGCGTTATATGAAAGTGTTGAAAGGTTATTGCAAAAATCGTCAAAGACCAGATGCTAGTATTGTTGAAGGATACATAGCTGAGGAGGTTATCGAGTTTTGCACTGGATACCTAGCAAACACCAAAACTGTTGGACTTCCGAAGAATCGTCATGATAAACGTGCTGATGGTAAAGGGACACGTGGGATGAAAACGTTAAATCCAAACGGCGATGACTTAATGACAGCATATTTTTATGTGTTGTGCAATTCAAATGAAGTTCAACCATACCTAAATGAACACATGAAGTTTCTAAAGGAAAGAAATCCTTTGTGGAGTGATCAACAAGTAAATAATAGTCACAATAAGAATTTCATCTCTTGGTTCAAAAATCTAGCATACAAGCGTGATGTTTCTGAGATAATACAGTGGTTGGCTTACGGTCCGCATTCTGTTGTTATAAGTTACAATGGTTATGATATCAATGGATATTCTTTCTACACAGTTTGTGAAGATGCGAAAAGTGCTGTTCAGAACAGTGGTGTCACCTTAATAGCAGAGTCTTTGCATGTGTCTAGTTCTAAAGACAAGAATCCTGTATACGCCGACATGTCCTATTACGGTGTAATTGGAGATATATGGGATCTAGACTTTGTTAAATTCAAAGTACCTATATTTAGATGCAAGTGGGCTGATAATAAAAATGGAGTTCGAGTGGATGACTATGGCTTCACTTTAATTGATTTTTCAAAAAAAGGTATAAAGGAGAACCTTTTATTCTAGCTTCCCAAGAGAAACAAGTCTTCTATGTGGTTGATCCATGTGATAAGAAATGGGCAGTAATTTTGGAAGGGAAGAAAAAAATTGTATCAGATGATAGCCTGATCGAGTATGAAGAGACACCATCTTTCTCTAAGCAAGCACCTGAGTTGAACTCAGTAGATGAAGAAATAAATGTTGAGACTTGTATGTTTAGAGATGACCACGGTGAAGGTATATGGATTGAAAATCCATTAAGGAAAAAAAACAGTAAAGGTGCAAATTTTCTGTTGTAACACATTGTAATAGACATTTAATGTCTTTACCTTATTTAATTACTTGAATTTATCTTTTATAGTATAATGGCTCCGAAAAAGAAACCCACTTCCTCCGAGTCTGAAGGCTCGAAGACATACAATACACGAGGTCCTTGTCTCATGAAAGAATTCGTGGGCAGAAGAAATAGAGACGGTAGAGTTCCAATCCAGTTTGATGACCGTCTTGAGGCGTTAGGCATGCTGTCTGATAATTGGAAAAGTTTTCTGGGTAGCTTAGCGAGGGCCAAAGTTGACATTTGTTTATCCAGTTGGGCTGATGTAGATGAGAAGTTGAAGGACACAATATGGGATAATGTGCAGGTAATGATTCCATTATAGATTTCTATAGTTTTAGTCGATCTTTTGATATATATAAAGTTAACGTGTTGTAGGAATCTTTTGAGTTCCAATCCACTGACAAGTTGAAGAAAAAGTGGATGACATACATGTCAGTTCGTTGGAGGGATTTCAAAACAAATTTTACGAACAAGTACATATTCAGAGACTACCAGGATAGAAATCCATGCGATGTCTATAACTTTATCACTCCGAATCAATGGGAGCTATTCAGAAAATCCAGAGATAGCCCGGAGTTTGAGGTAACTGAGTTTAATTTATAATATAGTAACTGAGTTTCAAAACAAACTTGTTAGTTATTGATTTTAGTGACAATCTAATAAACTTGATTTTAGGCCATCCGAGCAAAAAACCAAAAGATTAGATCTTCTAACAAGTATACCCATCGTATGTCTCGAGCGGGGTACCAAAAGTTAGAAGCACAAATGATGGCTGAAAAAATTGCTCAGAAGAAACAGGAGGCAATTGACTCCGGTATGAGTGAGGAGCAAGCAAGTAACCTATCTCCTCCTTATCCTGTAGCTCGTTGTGATTCTTGGAAGAGAGCGAGAGTAAACTCCAGAGGGGAGTACGTCACAGACGAGTCGCAAGCGATCAGCTCGAAGATAGTAAGTTGTATCACTTATATATATGTTATTAATTCAGAATCATTAATTTTATATTTTTCAAATGTTAGTAAATATTGTTTTAAACTTAGGACTCCCTGAAGTTGAGAGAATCTCAAGGTGAATTTGCTTCCGATGGTCGGAATGATATTCTACGCGAGGCCTTGGGAAACGACGAACACCCCGGTCGTGTGCGAGGGTAGGGAGTAGAGTTGCACTTCGACAATATTATGGGAAGACTCAACAGTCTACTTCGTCGACTGGTCATACCAAATGCCAGCAAGAGATCGCAGATTTGAAGAATGCGTTGCAACTGGTTTTGGAGAGATTGGATCGTTTGCCTACATCTCCTACCCGTCGTAAGACCGGTTCTTCCGCGGAGACTACTCCACTTCCGCCAGTGTTCCACCCTGATCGACAAGATGATTTCGTGTCTCATTCTCGAGAATTGGCCCTGGTCGACGGTCCCTCGTTTGGAAAGTTCGCGGATGGATCTAGATGTGCTTTATTTGTCGAAGACCCTGATCGAAGATTGGTGGGACACGGGAAAGTTTATAACATCTTCCGACACCACTTCACAGAGGTAGGAGAGGGAGAATTGAAGGTTGCAGTTGAGAGTTGCTTAGATCCTGGTGCTTTTGTGCCATTTCCGGAAGAAGAGATTGTTACTCTCGGCGATGCTATCGGTGGGTTCGTGCGGTGGCCTAGTTATTTAGTAGAGCTAAACGACAAACATGAGGTATAGTTTAACTTTGAAAGACTTTAAACTTCAAATTTGTTGACAATTGTATTTTAACGGTTGTATACATATCTGTAAGGTGTCAAGCCCCCGGATCAAAGGGTCAAACAACCAATCTCCGATCAACATTAATTCGCTTCCAAGTAGGTGCAAAATGTTGTATCATTGTATGGTAGGTAGGGAAGCACAATCCTTAAGTACCTGAGACTTAGAGTGGGAGGGGGATAAAGGGTTGCCTCCCGCTTTGTACGTCACCAAAGAGGATATCATGCAGTTCATGGCGATGGATTCGTTGTGTATCATGATTATCGACGTGCAAGTGAAGTAAGTGTTTTTTGTATACAATGAAAAGTATTGAATAATTTTATTAAAACTGTAATAAATTATAATTTTTATACTTGTAGGCATCTTTATGACGCCAGAAGATCAATCTTTCCCGAGGATCAAGTATTTGGATTTATCAGTCCATCTACATATATATACGGGAATGACGATAAATCGGGTCAACTTGGGACATTCTTTAAAGAAGAAGACAAAAGATATTATCTGCTCCCTTATCATGAGAGTTAAACTTTGTAATCCAAAGTGAAATTTTATTTTGTAATAAGCTTCTAATTATATATATAACACAGGGCTCATTGGATACTTGTTGTTGTATGCCCCACGACTAATTCGGCATATTGGCTTGATCCATTGGGGTCGAATAAACCAAGGGACTCAATAAAGAAACTTCTAAATATGTAAGTTTGTTTAGTCGTGAATAAAGTAATTCGTGGATTTTTATTAGTATTATTGAATGATATTTAAACTTGTGCTACTCAGGGCAATTAAGGTTTACAGAGCTTTAGGTGGTAGGAGAACAACCACAAAAGCAGGAATAACATGGCATGGAATGAGAGTACGTTCTATCCCATTTTTGTTAATTAAGTTAGGAACAAATATTTAGCGAATTCCTATGTTTGTAGTACCGGAAGCAGGTTGGAAATACGGAATGCGGTTACTACGTGATGAGATACATGGAGGAAATCCTCGAATTGGCAACTCAAGACGTATGCCTATCCGAGGTAATGTAGATCGTTATTCAATTGTATAGTTGTGTAGTTTCAATATTTAGTTATTAATATTCAACACACTTGTATTTTTTTGATAGGTTTTCCCAAAAAGTAGTGATCCCTTCTGGCAACAGGAGCTCGATGAAACTCGCGACCGATGGGCTCGCTATTTCATCAGAAACATGCTGACGAACTAAGAGGTTCTCTTGCCAATAGTATTTTTTGTAATTTAGTTAACAAGTGCACTTGTACAAACCTACACTTTATGCCTTAATATAATTGCCTTAATTTTAGAATGAATTAATTGCAAGTGTGTTGAATGTCAATTGTGTATGCTTTGTATGTTTGTGTATGTATGGTTGTATGTTTGTGGTGCATGTATGCTTGTTTGTTTGTGCTTGTATATGTGGATGAAATTGTGAGTATTTGTGAACAAATTGATAGGTGAACGAATTTGGTGCAGTTGTATGTACACGAACACGATAACTAAACACAGTTTCGTCGGATGCTATTTATTTTTTTGTCCAGGTTTAGGAATAGACGACGGTTGTTTCTATTAGCCGACATCTATTCCTCCGAAGAAAGGAATAGACGTCGGTTTATGTAGAATCCGACGTATATTCATTAGGAATGGACGTCGCATGTTAGTTCACCGACGTCTATCCATAACAAATATACGTCGTCTTTTATATCACCGACGTCTATCTCTAACGAATATACGTCGGGTGTTGGAGAGACCGACGTCTATACGTTAACGAATAAACGTCGGCTACGTATATTCGTTAGGTATAGACGTCGGTGATACGATAGCCGACGTCTATGTATAGACGACGCACAGATAGACGTCGGATCGGGGAGTGCTTATATCCGACGTTTATAGCCCCGTACATCCGACATATATTCCCTTTTCTGTAGTAGTGCTATCAATCTATTCACCAACTTAGTTGATTAACATTTACATATACAAGTTGTTTATTTCAGAACCTAAACAAGCATGAGAGGTGTCTTATCATTTTGGCAAAACTCATCAAGTTATAAATTCTATCCTAAACAAGCAAGCATACATTCATGTTTTATCAACACATTGTAAATAAAGCATTCAATCCATTCTCATTTGCAGGTATGCACATCTACTCCACCCCCAAAAGGGGATGGAACTACTCACTAAACATTACACTAATTATTAAACTAAACAAAGAAAGCATATTAACTAAGCTAATAAAACTAATGAAATGAGATTAAGCAAAGCAAAACAAGAAACATAAAACAAACAACATAATAAAGAAAACTTGTATTAAAATGACTCACATAAAAAGTATCATCTTCCTACTTTAGTGTGTGCTTCGAGGCCTCACTTCTAGTAGGAAAAATAGCCACTTAAAATATGGAGTGATTACAATGGAAGGTGAAGAGTTCTATTTATAGCCACGGAAAAAGGCAAATCGGGACAATCCCCCGATGTGGGACTAAACAGATACCAAAAATAGCCTACATCCTCTAATACATGTGCTGGAGAAATTTTAGCAGATTTGGGCCAAAATGGACCGCCAATTAGTGGTCTTGGACCGCGAATTGGCGGTCTATATGGTTCAGATCCTGCTCATTTTTGTTTTGGGCTTTTCATGGTATATTTGCTGGTCTTGGATGCATTCACTTGGTTTGTTGGAGCTCCGATCCGAATCGAATTGCTAAAATACTCCCCATGATGGTGTGGAGTATTCTGTTTTGCTATTAGGTCCTTCTGTCTTACATTCAGGTCCTTCTCCCTTGCATCTTAGTCCCCAGATCTCACAATTCTGTCCTTTTTCCCAGCTTTTGGGTTCTTTTATGCTTCATCTCCTCAAACCTATTTATTCCTGAAAACTAAACATAAAACTCGTAACATAGCATTGTTTAGGTGAAAGATAATGGATATAAGATACAAATATAAGCATGAAATGATGTCAATCAGTTGCCTACCTTGTCGATAGTAGGAGGTACTAGATGTCCGGATCTGGTATCACTTGCTGGGCATTACAGTCTCGTTGTAGGGAGGTGAGGCGTGTCGAGGCTAGTGACCTCGAAGTTAGGCGTCGTCTAGACTAAGGACCCATTGCCTTACATTGTTTGAGCCGTGCTTGCTAGTTAGGCTTCTACCTGATCCCATTACCCACGCTAGCTCTAGGATTCTTCCCTTCTCCTCTGAGTCATCTTCTTCTCACCTTCTTCTACGTTATAGTCTCCTCCCCTTTACACTCTCTGGTAGCGTTTTAGGGTTGAGTCGAGCACTTTTTACGAGTTTAGTCTCGTGGTGGTGAGAGTGGTCGACTCGAGAGTTTTTTGTTGAGATGGATGGTTACATGGGCGAACATCCATATCATTGTTGGGACCAGGACAATTCTTCCTGGTATTCTGGACCCATGCAACTGGGGGTGGCTCAGACGAACACCCCGTATGGTTGGGATAATCTTCATTGTGTGACTGAGCAATCTTCATATAGGGGTAACATGAGAGAGGCACCGACTGCTAGACCACAATCTAGTTATGTCGGATCATATGCTGGTCAACAAACTGAGACATTACAACAAACTTTGGCCTCTTTCATGCGTATGGCAGACGACATGAGTGCACTGGCGGCTCCAGTAGCCGTACCGTGCGACTGTTGTGGATTGAGTGGTCATATTATCGGGGAATGTCCTTATGTTCCCCCTGAGCCTGAGTATGATCATACCTTTTTCCAAAATGCTCAATGTGACCATTACGCATCTGCGTACAACCCGAGAGTGATGGATTCGTGGGGAGACAATTCTTATCCAAATTCTTATACTTCTTTTTCACTCCCGTATCCTCCTCCCGAATACCCAGAATTCTACCAACACCCCACTTCAAATCATTAGACTCATTCTCAACCCATCAACACCCAACCCCAAAATTTCCCAAGCTCTGACTTGGACCTCACTGTTGACCCCAAATTTGATTCCTTAAAACAAACCCTCCAAACGTTCATGGAAACCACTCAAATTTTATTGAAGTCCAACTTGAATGCCTTGCAAAATATGGATATGCAAGTGAGTCAAATGACACAACAATTCCATGAACGTGAGGATGGTAACCTTTCTTGTCAACATGCCGATTCATCGTTTGATATCGAATCACCACCACATCCACAAATTCAAAGCACAACCTTTCAAAGTCAAACTCCTAGTCAGTCTGAGGGACTTGGGGTTTCAATCACGATCACTTAGTGGAGGATTCGATTCAAATTGAGAATAACTTGGACCAGCTTCATTATGAGTCGGCATAGGATTGTGCCTTGTCTTTTTGTCCCGTGGCCCTTGAGCCACATGATCTTCATATTGTACCTCTTAAGGACTCACCTGTGGTGGAGCAAGAGCTCCTTAGTACCCTCAATTTCAAACAACCTGATGAGAGTTTGCCTCTCACTATTGTTACTGATCATCTTGGAAATGATGGAACATCAAACAACTACATTACTCATGATGGTATTAGGAGTTCCTTGGAGGATACCTTGGGTATAAGACCCACTTCTTGTTTGCCTGGTGTGTCAGACATGCCTAACGAGGTTCTTGACCTCGTTCCAACGCACCAGCCTATTGGTTGGAGAGTTTGGATTGACGATCATAACTTCAATACTGCAACGGGAGAAACTCTTCCTCCGTTGCCCCTTATTTCCCAAACCCTCGAGAGGTTCAAGCTCTTTCAGTTTGATCCTTTGAATGAGACGCCTTTGCGTCCAATTCATGAACCTCTCATTCCATCTTGTGCTCTTTGTGAAGGGGGCCCACACATGCGTATTCTGGCCCCGCGTGGTGTCATGTTCCCTTTCCAAGTGGATTGACCCACTTTTTTGGTTCCCACTTGATGTCTTTTGACAAATGAAGATGGGAACTTATGTTTATACATAGTTATATTAAAAAAAGTACAATAAAAGACTCCTTCAGTGAGCATCGATTGTTGTGGGCTCAAACCTTTGTGTATTTGGGCCCCAATTATTTCACGTATTTGTCTCCATTCTTTAGCATCTCACAGGTTTTGAGGGAATTCGGGTTTGTGTCCATCAACATGACCTTGCACTTCCCTTTGTACTTCACGTTGGTGAGATCTCTTCTGTTTCATTGCATAATTCCATGTAGTATCTTGCTCGCATTCATTGAGGACAATGCATGAAGTAGGTGTGGGGGGGTGTTTTACGTGTGTACATATTCGAGTCTTTTTCCTTTGATTTTGTTTTATTTTGTGTGCGTTGTTAGGGTCATGTTAGTGTGTTGCATTTAATATCGATATATCTGCTTGCCATGATCCTTGGGTGACTTGTCTTCTTTTGCTTGCCTAGTGCTTTAAAATTTTCATATTTCTTTCAAAATCTTCATGTGTTTGTGAAAGAAAATGTTTTGTGGGTTTTGCGTGTGTTTTAGCATGTGCAAAACCGTTGAGAGGCAAAGTAAAAAGAAAGCTCCCAAAATTGTCTTGAGCTTGATGCATTAGGATATATAGTACAGTGACTTTAGGATTTATCGACTCGTTAGGATGCACCCCAGTTTTCCCAGAGGGGTGAGTAATCATAGGGTTTCAGTGCTCAAACATTTAAAGAAGTCCACCCTGAACCTAGTAAGTCAATAATTCGTGTCTGTTAACTTAAGGAAGGTTGTTGTAGTCAAGGACCCTCTATATCTTGTTGTGAGACACTAAGTGTAGGGGTTTTGGTTCATGTGTAGATAAGAAATAAGTGAGTAGGTGTTCTCTTTTCTCGCACGGCTCCTATCACTCGGGAAAGTAGGTCTGAGGGGACTTTGTGTCTGATCGTAAGACAGAAGGACCTAAGAGCAAAACAGGAAACTCCACACCATCATGAGGAGTATTTTGTCAATTCGATTCAGGTCGAAGCTCCACTAAACAAGTTAGATGCATCCAAGACCAAGAAACACACCAAGGAAAGCCCACCAGAAGACCCAGACGGATCTGGGCTTTATAGGCCGCCAATTGGCGGTCTGGAACCGCCAATTGGCGGTCTGGATCATGCAAGATCCGCCCCAACTTCTCCTGGACTTGTATTAGTGTTCGTTTAGGCTATTTTTGGTATTGGTTTAGTCCCACATCGGGGGATTGTCCCTGATTAGCTTTTTCCATGCTTATAAATAGAACTCTTCACCTCCCATTGTATCTATCTCTCTCTTGGTGGCCTCCTTCCCTACTAAGAGTGAAGCCTTGAAGCAAAACTCTAGTGGAGGAAGGGCTGCTTGTAATCTGAGTGAGTTCATAATAAAAGTTTTCATTAGTTTGTTAATTCTTGCTTAGTTTAATTCCTTTAATTCCTTTAAGGGCTTAGTGTAGAATTAGCCCTGGTATTGTTCAGCATCGGGTCCACATGGAAGAGGATTCTAGGCCCCGCAGGGACCCACAACGGAGATTGAATCCTGTACTGAAAGAAGCCGTCCGAAAGGAGGTTCTTAAGTGCTTGGATCATGGCATAATCTATCCTATCTCTGATAGTTCATGGGTGAGTCCTGTCCATGTGGTTCCCAAGAAGTCAGGCGTGACGGTTGTGGAGAATGAGCATAATGAGCTTATCCCGACACGCCTGCAAACTGGCTGGCGAGTTTGCGTTGATTATCGCAAGCTCAATGCGGCAACGCGGAAAGATCATTTCCCGTTGCCATTCATTGATCAGATGTTGGAAAGGTTGGCCGGACATGAGTACTATTGTTTTCTTGATGGATACTCCGGTTACAACCAAATTCCCATCGCCCCCGAGGACCAAGAGAAAACCACATTCACTTGTCCCTTTGGCACGTTTGCCTACCGTCGCATGCCCTTTGGGTTATGCAATGCGCCGGCAACGTTTCAGAGGTGTATGATCAGCATCTTCTCCGATATGGTTGAGCGTTTCCTTGAGATCTTCATGGACGACTTTTCCATATTTGGCGCTTCCTTTGATGAGTGCCTTCATCACTTGAGCCTTGTCCTCAAGCAATGCCGTGAGAAGAACCTCGCTCTCAATTGGGAGAAATGTCACTTCATGGTGAAGCGAGGGATTGTACTTGGACATGTGGTCTCAAGTAGGGGAATTGAGGTCGATCCCGCCAAAGTGGGTATCATTGCTAATCTCCCACCGCCACGTAATGTGAAGGATATCCGCGCCTTTTTGGGGCATGCTGGATTCTATCGGCGGTTCATTCGGGATTTTAGCAAAATCGCTCGACCTCTCACTGCGTTGTTGGCTAAGGATGCCATTTTTGAGTTCACACCGGATTGCCACCATGCCTTTTTGACCTTGAAGAAAGAGTTGACTTCAGCTCCCATTATTAAGGCACCGGTGTGGACTGAACCCTTTGAGTTAATGTGTGATGCATCTAACTTCGCTGTGGGAGCAGTGCTTGGGCAACGATTGGACAAATTGCCTCATGTGATCTACTATGCCAGTAGAACACTCAATGATGCCCAATTGAACTACACTGTGACCGAGAAGGAATTCTTAGCGATCATATTTGCTTTGGAGAAATTCCGGTCGTACTTGATTGGCTCCCACGTGATTATCTATTCTGATCACACAGCCATCAAGCTCCTCATGGCAAAGAAAGATGCAAAATCCCGACTCTTGAGATGGATCTTGTTGTTACAAGAATTCGATCTCGAGATTCGGGACAAAAAAGGGTGTGAAAACGTTGTAGCTGACCACTTGTCTCGTCTAGAGACGACCAACCCACAGGACCAAAACATTAACGATAAATTTCCTGACGAGCAGTTGTTCACGATCGAAGATAACCCTTGGTTTGCCGACATCGTGAACTACCTCGTGACCGAGCAATTTCCTGTGGGTTGGTCAAAATCTGACCAATCCAAATTTAGATCGTATGTCAGATTCTTTCACTGGGACGACCCCTACCTATTCAAATACTGCTCTGACCAAATTTTCAGGCGGTGCGTCCCAGATTCCGAGTTCCAAAGTGTACTCCACTTCTGCCATTCTAAGGCATGTGGAGGACACTTTGGAGCAAAGAAAACTGCTGCCAAGGTGCTCCAATCTGGATTCTACTGGCCCACTCTTTTCAAGGATGCTTACAACTTTTGTAAGCAATGTGATAGGTGCCAGCGCCTTGGCAGGGTTGGTCGACGTGACATGATGCCTTTGCAAAATGTCCTTGTTGTCGACATCTTCGATGTGTGGGGCATCGATTTCATGGGTCCCTTCCCGAACTCGTTCGGGAATGTTTACATTCTGGTGGCCGTTGACTATGTGTCTAAGTGGGTTGAGGCTATACCCACAAAGACCAATGACAACAAGGTGGTCACCAAATTCTTGAGGGACATTATTGCGCGATTTGGTACTCCTCGTACCATAATCAGCGATAGGGGTACCCACTTCTGTAATCGCTCCTTTGAAGCGCTTATGAGGAAATATTCGATCACCCACAAGCTTGCGACCCCATACCATCCGCAAACTAGTGGGCAGGTCGAAATCTCTAACCGTCAATTAAAGCAAATTCTTGAGAAGACGGTTAGTTCCTCGAGGAAGGATTGGTCTACCAAGTTGAATGACGCGTTGTGGGCTTTCCGCACCGCGTACAAGACCAATTTGGGTATGTCCCCATATCGGGTAGTGTACTGCAAGGCTTGCCACCTACCCGTCGAGCTTGAGCATCGTGCTTTCTGGGCGATCAAGAACCTGAATATGGATCTTGATCAAGCAGGAGTACAACGTAGGCTCGACATTGTGGAATTAGAAGAGCTACGCAATGATGCGTACGAGAATGCCAAAATTCATAAGTCCCGGGCCAAGATGTTTCACGATCGCATGATTATGCGAAAGGTGTTTACGGCCGGGAGAAGGTGTTGCTCTACAATTCCCGGCTTCATCTGTTTGCGGGTAAGCTCCGTAGTCACTGGTCTGGCCCGTTTATCGTCCAAACCGTTTATCCTCATGGAGCGGTTGAGATCTTGAACGCAGGGAATGGGGACGTGTTCAAAGTTAATGGACAACGCCTCAAACCCTACTTGGAGGGGGCACCAGCCGAAGTCGAGGAGGTCATGTTCCTTCATGAACCTCCCTCGCACTCAACCATTCATGCTCCTACATGAGTGGTTGAGCTTTCATGTGTATATTTGTTAAAAAAAAAACCTTTAGTGAGCATCGATTGTAGTGGGCCCCAACCCTTTAGTATTTGGGCCCCATTTCTTTCACGTATTTGTATCCCTTCTTTAGCATCTCACAGGTTTTGAGGGGAGTTGGGTTGTGTCCATCAACATAGCCATGAACTTCCTTGTGTACTTCACGTTGGTGAGATCTCTTCTGTTTCATGCATACATCCATGTCGTATTTTGCTCACATTCATTGAGGACAATGCATGAAGTAGGTGTGGGGGGGTGTTTTACGTGTGTACATAGTCGAGTCTTTTCTTTTGATTTTGTTTTCTTTTGTTTGCATTGTTAGGGTCATGTTAGTGTGCTGCATTTAATATCGATATATCTGCTTGCCATGATCCTTGGGTGACTTGTCTTCTTTTGCTTGCCTAGTGCTTCAAA
The DNA here is from genome assembly GCA_963682175.1 of Triglochin maritima. NCBI lineage: Eukaryota > Viridiplantae > Streptophyta > Magnoliopsida > Alismatales > Juncaginaceae > Triglochin > Triglochin maritima. The sequence goes on from OY821770.1 coordinate 21,200,434, forward strand.
ATTTTCACATTTCTTTCAAAATCTTCATGTGTTTGCGAAAGAAAATGTTTTGTGGGTTTTACGTGTGTTTAGCATGTGCAAAACCGTTGAGAGGCAAAGTAAAAAGAAAGCTCCCAAAATTGTCTTGAACTTGATGCATTAGGATATCTAGTACGTGGCTTTAGGATTTATCGAGTCGTTAGGATGCACCCCGGTTTTCCCTCGGGGGGCGTGTAATCCTAGGGTTTCAGTACTCAAACATTTAAAGAAGTCCACCCTGAACCTAGTGAGTCAAATAATTCGTGTCTGTTAGTATAAGGAAGTTTGTCGTAGTCAAGGGCCCTTAATATCTTTTTGTGAAACTTAAGTGTAGGGGTTTTGGTTCCCATGTAGATAAATAAATAAGTGGTGTTCTCTCTTCTCGCACGGCTCCTATCACTCGGGAAAGTAGGTCTGAGGGGACTTTGTGCCTGGTGCTTTCGAGTCATCTGACTTGGGATGCACCGACCGAACTCCCGTTACACGGGTGGTAGGGATCGCCCTATGTGGAGATTTGGGGGAAGGTGTACGTGATAGTGTAAGTCCTCATAGGCAATGATGCACGAAACCTGACCCTGGGAGAATCAAACACCAACCAATAAATGCTCCAAAGAAAAAGAAAAAAAAAGAAAGAAAAAAAGAAAAAAAAAGAAAAGAAGAGTCAAATAAGAACCAAAATGGACTTTACACGTTGTTTCACATTCAGAAGTTAAGGTTGCCCATGTCTTTCACTTAATTCCTTAGTTAACTCTCACGAATAACTCATTAGGCTAGGTGTGTGGACTGATTACATATATAGAGTCGACCCGAAGTATTACCGCATTCCATGATCGACAAAATAAGTCCAACGAGTCGTGTAGCTAGATTGATTAATGCATCTTGTTCGGATTTTGTGGGTATATCCGCTGAAAACCCTCAGGAGACAACACTCCTCCTCCTTGGCAACAAGGAGGTTTAACGGCTTGTTGCACGTGCTAAGTGCAACCGTGATTCCTACGAAAGTGAGTTAGGATTTCTTGTTTTTCGTTTGCTTTTTCCTTTCTTTGTTTTGCTCGAGACTAGCAAAAACTTAGGTGTGGGGGTATTTGATTGACATCAATTCATGCTTATATTTGTACCTTATATCCATTATCTTACACCTAAGCAATGCTACGTGACGAGTTTTATGTTTAGTTTTCAGAAATAAAGAGGTTTGAAGAGAAGAGCCATGAAAGGACCCAAAAGCAGGAAAAAAGGACCTAATTGTGAGACCTGGGGACCAAGATGCAAGGGAGAAGGACCTGATCGTAAGACAGAAGGACCTAAGAGCAAAACAGGAAACTCCACACCATCATGAGGAGTATTTTGTCAATTAGATTCGGCTCGAAGCTCCACTAAACAAGTTAGATGCATCCAAGACCAAGAAACACACCAAGGAAAGCACACCAGAAGACCCAGACGGATCTGGGCTTTATAGGCCGCCAATTGGCGGTCTGGATCATGCAAGATCCGCCCCAACTTCTCCTGGACTTGTATTAGTGTTCGTTTAGGCTATTTTTGGTATTGGTTTAGTCCCACATCGGGGGATTGTCCCTGATTAGCTTTTTCCATGCTTATAAATAGAACTCTTCACCTCCCATTGTATCTATCTCTCTCTTGGTGGCCTCCTTCCCTACTAAGAGTGAAGCCTTGAAGCAAAACTCTAGTGGAGGAAGGACTGCTTGTAATCTGAGTGAGTTCATAATAAAAGTTTTCATTAGTTTGTTAATTCTTGCTTAGTTTAATTCCTTTAATGTTTTTGCTTTGATGCTTGCTTTGGTTTATGCTTCTTTAATGTTTCTTGCTTGATTAGTATAGTTTCATTTCAGTATTATGCTTGCTTCTGTTAATATAGTTAGTGTAATGAGTAGTGAGTAGTTCCATCCCCATTTGGGGGGTGGAGAAATATGTGATATAATCATGTAGTGTATTAAGTGTGTGTTATTTTTATCCCTTGAGCTTTATATGGTTTCCATAACCATCTAATGGGTCTCCACTCTTATCTTTGATATGCTAATGCTCTTGAATGAAGCTTAGCTTATGCTTTGATTAGTGGACCTATTTTATGGGGAATGATAAGGTTAGGATATGGATGAAGTTAATGTTGGAAATACAATTTGTAGTGTATGTACTCTTGTTGCCTTTTCCTTAGCTAATGTCTTGTATGCTTTAATGATGTAGTCATCTTAATTCATGTGGAGGCATAGTAGGGTCTAGTCTTTATACATGAGTTCATTTAGTTTCATTCCAATTATTGTCTTGTATGTTTTAATGATGTAGTCTTATCTTAATTCATGTTGAGGCAAAGTTGGATGTAGTTTCATGATTTCATGCACTACATGTTGTGAGGAGCTTAATGAACACACACACACACACTTCTTTATGTTCACATTATTTCTCTACCCCCTATGGGGCTTAGTTTTATCGTTTCTTCTCCATTTCATTTCAGCTTTGTAGTTTAGATTAGTGTAATACATCTTTCTTCCTTCTTTTTACCTCTCGCCTTCGAATAAACCAAGTGTCGACACACCTCCCAGTGGACGACCCGTATTTGCCACCGCTTCAACGCGGCCGTGCACTTGCGGTAGAAATATAAACGAGATCAATCATGCGCCGACCAAACTCTCGTTACACGGGTGGTAGGGATTGCCCTATGTGGAGATTTGGGGAAAGGTGTACGTGATAGTGTTAAGTCCTCATGGGCAATGATGCACGAAACCTGACCCTGGGAGAATGAAGCTCCAACTAATAAAAAGAAAAAGAAAAAAAAATTGTGAAAAGAAAAAAAAAGAAAAAAAATGGTAATGCAAATAAGAACCTTAATGGACCTTACACTTTGTATCACTTGAGGATGTTGAGGTTGTCCATGTCTTTCACTTAATTCCTTATTTAACTTGCACGAATGGTTTATTAGGCTAGGTGTGGACTGATTACCTATATAGAGTCAGCCCGTAGGATTACCGCGTCCATTGATCGACAAAATTTGTCCAATGAGTCGAGTGTCTAGATTGAATAATGCATCTCTTTTCGGATTATGTGGGTATATCCGCTGAAAACCCTCAGGAGACAACACTCCTCCTCCTTGGCAACAAGGAGGTTTAACGCCTTGTTACACGTGGTAAGTGCAATCGTGATTCCTACGAATGTGAGTTAGGATTTCTTGTTTCTCGTTCGCTTTTCTCTTTCTTTGTTTTGCTCGGGACTAGAAAAAACTTAGGTGTGGGGGTATTTGATTGACATCATTTCATGCTCATATTTGTATCTTATATCCATTATCTTACACCTAAGCAATGCTACGTGACGAGTTTTATGTTTAGTTTTAAGGAATAAAGACGTTTGAAGAGAAGAGCCAAGAAAGGACCCAAAAGCAGGAAAAAGGACTTAATTGTGAGATCTAGGGACTGAGATGCAAGGGAGAAGGACCTGATCGTAAGACCGAAGGACCTAAGAGCAAAACAGGAAATTCCACACCATCATGGGGAGTATTTTAGCAATTCGATTCGGGTCAGAGCTCCAATAAAAGAAGTAGATGCATCAAAGACCAACAAAGACCACCAGCAAAGCCCACAACAAATCCCAGATGAATCCAGATCCAATAGACCGCCAATTGGTAGTCTTGGACCGCTAATTGGCGGTCCAAATCATTCTGGATCCTCTCAGATTTGTGGGGCACGTGTATTAGTGTATTCTTAGTCCATTTTTGGTATTGGTTTAGTCCCACATCGGGGGATTGTCCCCGATTAGCTTTTTCCATGCCTATAAATAGAACTCGTCACCTTCTATTGTAATCACCCATTGCTTGGTGGCATTCTCTCTACTAAGGAGTGAGCCTTGAAGCAAAAACTCAAGGTGGAGAAGAATGCTACCTTCAATGTGAGTCATTGTTAATAAAATAATTGTTCTAGTTTTCTTTTAATCTTGTCTTTTAATTTGTGCATGCTTGTTTAGTCTTTCTTTTCCTTTTAAGCTTCTTTAATATTTCTTGCTTGATTACTGTAGTTTCATTTCAGTATAATGATTCATTTTGTTAGAGTAGTAAGTTTAAATATGTGTGAGTAGTTCCATCCCCTTTGGGGGTGGAGTAGATGTATGTACATGTTATGTAGGTGGTATGAATGCTTGATATGAATGTTTTGTGAGAAATACTAGTATGCTTGCTTGAATTATTAAGAACCTTAATTGATGGTTTCTTCCATAGCTTAGGTACACTCCATGCTTGTCTAAGTGTCGTAATAACAACCTTGCATTGCTCATATTAATCACCTAGGTTAGTGTCGTAAATGATAGGTCTTGCCATGAGGTACTTCTTATGCATGAACAAACACTAACCACACTTGAGCTTATAGTATGCATTCAATACCACACTTATTTCATGTGCACACACACACACTCCACCCCTTAGGGGTTTCCATTCCTGTCTTTCTATCTTCTTCATTAGTTGTTTAGCTTAGTTGTTTAGTTATTTCATTTCAGCTTGCTTGTTTACTAGTTTAGATTAGTGTAGTGTAGTGTAATACAGATTTCTCTCCTTCTTTTACCTCTCACCTTCGAACAAACCAATTGTCGACACACCTCCCAGTGGACGACCCGTATTTTCCACCGCTTCAACGCAGCCATGCACTTGCGGTTAATATAAAACGAGCAATCAGGGACATACCCAAATTAGTCTTATATATGGTGCGGAAAGCCCACAATGTATCATTCAGCTTAGTCGACCAATCCGGAATTAACCGTCTACTCAAGGATTTTCTTTAATTGACAGTTAGAGATGGTATGGGGTCGCAAGCTTGTGGGTGATCAAAATACTTCCTCATAAGCACTTCAAAGGAGCGATTGTAGAAGTGGGTACCCCAGTCGCTGATTATGGTATGAGGAGTACCAAATCGTGCAAAAATGTCCTTTAAGAATTTGGTGACCACCTTGTTGTCATTGGTCTTTATGGGGATAGCATCAACCCACTTAGACACATAGTCAACGACCATAAGAATGTAAACATTCCCGAATGAATTTGAGAAAGGACCCATAAAGTCGATGCCCCACACATCGAAGATGTCGATGACAAGGATATTTTGCAAAGGCATCATATCACGTCGATTGATCCTACCAAGGCGCTGACACCTGTCACATTGGTTGAAAAGTGAAGGCCAGTAAAATTCAGATTGGAGCACCTTGGTGGCAGTTTTCTTTGCTCCAAAGTGCCCTCCCCATGTCTCTAAGTGGCAAAACTAGAGCACACTTTGTAACTCATTATTCGGGACGCACCGCCTGAAAATTTGGTCAGAGCAGTATTTGAATAGATAGGGGTCGTCCCAGTGAAAGAATCTGACATAAGATCTAAATTTGGTTTAGCCAGATTTTGACCAACCCATAGGAACTTCCTCGGTCACGAGGTAGTTCACGATGTCGGGAAACCAAGGGTTATCTTCGATCATGAACAGTTGCTCGTCAGGAAATTTGTCATTGATAATATGGTCCTGTGGGTTGGTCATCTTAAGACGAGACAGGTGGTCCGCTACAAAATTTTCACACCCTTTTTTTGGTCCTGAATCTCAAGATCAAATTATTGTAATAACAAGATCCATCTCAAGAGTTGAGATTTTGCATATTTCTTCGCCATTAGGTGTTTCATGGTTGTGTGACCATAATAGATAATCACGTGGGAGGCAATCAAGTACGACCAAAATTTCTCCTGAGCGAATATGATCGCTATGAATTCTTTCTCGGTCAAAGTGTAGTTGAATTGGGCATCATTGAGTGTTCTACTAGAATAGTAGATCACATGAGGCAATTTGTCCAATCGTTGCCCAAGCATTGCTCCCACAACGAAGTCAGATGCATCACACATTAACTCAAAAGGTTCAGTCTACACCGGTGCTTTAATTATGGGAGCTGAAGTCAACTCTTTCTTCATGGTCAAAACAGCATGGTTGCAATCCGGTGTGAACTCAAAAATGGCATCCCTAGCCAACAAGGCGGTGAGAGGTCGAGCAATTGTGCTGAAATCCTGAATGAACCGCCGATAGAATCCAGCATGCCCTAAAAAGGCACGGATATCCTTCACATTAAGTGGCAGTGGGAGATTAGTAATAAGATCCACTTTGGTAGGGTCGACCTCAATTCCCAACTTGAGACCACATGTTCAAGTACAATCACTCGCTTCACCTTGAAGTGACATTTCTCCCAATTGAGAGTGAGGTTCTTCTCACGGCATCTCTTGAGGACAAAGCTCAAGTGACGAAGCCACTCATCGAAGGACGCGCAAAAAATGGAAAAAGTCATCCATGAAAATGTCAAGGAAACGTTGTACCATATCGGAGAAGATGCTGATCATACACCTTTGAAACGTTGCTGGCGCATTACATAACTGAAAGGGCATGCGACAATAGGTAAACGTGCCAAAGGGGCAAGTAAATGTGGTTTCTCTTGATCCTCGGGGCGATGGGAATTTGGTTGTAACCGGAGTATCCATCAAGAAAATAATATCACTCATGTCGGGCCAACCTTTCAAACATCTGATCAATGAATGAGAACAGGAAATAATCAACGCAAAATTGCCAGCCAGTTGATCCTCGGACCTCAATGGTATAAGATCATTATGCTCATTCTCAACAACCTGTCATGCCTAACCTTTTGGGAACCACATGGAGAGGACTCACCCATGAACTATCAGAGATAGGATAGATTATACCATGATCTGAGCACTTAAGAACCATCTTTCAGACAACTTCTTTCAGCACAAGATTCAATCTTCGTTGTGGGTCCCGGCGGGGCCTAGAATTTTCTTCCATGTGGATCCGATGCTGGACAATACCAGGGTTAATTCCCTTGATGTCCTTCAAGGACCACCCGATAGCCTCTTCGTTTTCACATAGCACTTTTTTGAAGGCAACCTCTTGATCTTTTGCAAGATCAGAAGCAATAATGAGTGGCAAGGTCTCATTGTCCCCTACAAAGATGTATTTAAGGTCATCGGGGAGCCCTTTAAGCTCGACTTGTGTTGGGTGTTTGTTGGATTCAGAGTTAAATTCAAGTGGCTCAAAGGCCATGGGTAAAGGGAGCAAGCACCCAGATGTGCCTCCTCATACCAAAATTCACAGGTGGATTCCTCAAAATCATCTTCAATCGCAACTTGGTCATTAGGCACCTCAATAATATGTCGATGTGAGTCGAACATGCCTAATGACTCAAGCTCATCCATGTCCTGAATGAAATTGGCCCCAACAGCATCGTCAAAGAGCCCAGGTTGCTTACCATGATTAAGGATGTTGAAATCCGTTATGAGGTTTCCGAAAGACAACCTCTATCAAGCCATTGCGACAATTGATCAAAGCATTAGATGGACAGAAATTGCCTCCCAAGGATCACTGGAATTTGTCCTTATGGGCTGGACACAGGTTCAATATTGAAGATAATGAAATCAACTGGGAATACAAACTCGCCCACTTTAATAAGGACATCATCCACATTTTCTCGTGGAATCTTGGCAGATCTGTCAGTCAACCGGAGGGTGGTCCTCATTGGCTTAACATCGCATATTCCAAAGTTGACATAGACAGAGTAGGGTAGGAGGTTCACAAATGCTCCCAAATCCAATAAAGCTTGAGGAATCATCACGTTAGCGATCATGCAACAAATAGTTGGACAACTGGGGTCCTTGGATTTGACTTGGGTGGGTTGTGTCAATATCAAACTCACATTGGCATCTAGAAATGACTTCTTGGGAACATTTGTTCTCCTCTTGACGGTGCAAAGGTCCTTAAGGAACTTGGCATACAGTGACATTTGCTGAACAACGTCCAACAACAGAATGATCACCTTCACTTGCCTAAGTACCTCAATGATTTTGTCCTAATGGTCATTGTGTTTTTAGTCAATCTATGAGGGAATTGGCCTTGAGAACATAACTATCATGAGGAGTCGTCTAAGACATGGGTTCCTTGAAAGACTCATGACCCTCCTTAGAAGAGTCACCAACAGGGTTGGATTCAGACATTTCCACATAGTTGTCAACAACCCTTCCCGATCTTAAGGTGTGGACAACATTTGCATGTTGGGAATGGTCATCTTCAACACTATGCACGTTCTGCCTAGCTTGAGCAGGTTGACCCCTGGGATTTACCATAGGTTGACTCGGTAACTGACTCTTCTCACGTTCATGGAACTGATGAGTGAACTGGCTAACTTGCACTTCCAAAGCTTTGAAAGAACTTTGCATGCTCTGCATGAAAGGTTGAAGGGTTTGATCAGTAGAGGGGCCCTTTGGGTCAACCCGCTGGGGTAGTGGAGTTTGTTTAGAATAACCTAACGGTGAGGCCTGAGGAGGTTGGTAATTATGGTGGTGGAACCTTTGATGTGAGGGTTGTTAGGTCGTCGATGGCGTGGAGGGTGATAAGGTGAAGGTTGAGGTCGAGCGTGCGAGATCTGACCGTGGCCCCCACTAGATCCCCAAGAGAAGTTAGGGTGGTTACACCATCCCGAGTTGTAGGAGTGACTGTACGGGTCATTATGGGGCCTCTGTTGATACATCGCATTTGCATGCTCAATATCCCTTGGAGCGTAAGCACATTCCAAGTCATCATGTCTCATAAGTCCACACCTACTACATGCGGGAGTAGCGACCTGAGATACAAGAGCTCGGTCCAACTTTAAATTCTCTATCCTACGCATGATAGCAACGTATTTCACCTCAGACGCAATAGTTGACTCAACTTGATATGATCCAACTCGACCAAAAGACCTGGGACTGGTGGTTCTCTCATGGTGTGTCACTCAAAGGTACGTTCAGCCATTAATTCAAAAGTGTCCCACGCCTCATAAATGAGTTTCATTTGGAAATCACCCTGACACATTGACTCCAACAATGTGCGGGTAATATAGTTGAGGCCCTCATAAACAATTTGGCACAACTGTAATAACTCAAGTCAATGATGAGGGCACTGCTGGAGAATGTCTTTCAACGTCTCAAAGAATGCATGAAAAGATTCGGTCTCAGTCTGATACATTTGATGTATGTGGTGCCGTATCTGTTGAGTTTTCCTTTGGGGAAGAATCTCTTCAGAAAGACGGTCACAAAGTCATCCCAAGACTGAATAGAGCTTGCCAGGAAACTGTACATCCATTTCTTCGTGTTATCCTTCAACGCAAAAGAAATCATCCTCACCTGGATTGAATCATCATCAAGTTGTTGATGCTTGAACATGGAGCATACATCCTCGAATTCATGTATAAAGATATATGAATCCTCCTTATTGGTAGTGAAGGTAGGAATCATGCTCACATATTGAGGTTTCAGTTCAAAGTTGTTCCCGCGAGCTGGTGGAAGAACTATGCAAGAAGGTTGCGCGGCCTGAACAGGATGGTTCCGCTCCTACAAAGTCATCGGTCTATCCCGTCGAGCGAAAGGTGGTGGTGCACCAAGAACTCGATCCTGACTGAATCCCTCTTTCTTCGGAGTCAGAGGTGGAGGAGAAGGAGGTCTACGTGGGGGTGGGAGTGGACCGTGGTAATCCATGTATGGAGCCCGGTCTCCCACATGTCCATGAGACAACTCGGCCTCGCGCTCCAAAGGAGCTCGAGGTAGAGATGGGCGATCATCTAGACCGTCCATCTCAGAAAAATGCACTCTCTCAAGTCGAGCGCTCTCACCAGAACGAGCCCAACCTCGCATAAAACGCTCAACTCGACTGTAAAACAATACACAATAGAAGGTGTAATCAGAGGAGGAGACTATAACAAAGAATATAGAGGAGGTGAATATTCAGATGAGAAGGGAAGAATACCTAGAGCTAGCATGGGTAGTGGGTGATGGTAGAAGACAAACAATCAAACACGACCCAAACAGATTATGGCTATTGGTCCTTAGGCTAGACGATGCCTAACTTCAAGATCACAAGTCTCGACACGCCTCACCTCCCTACAATGAAGACCACAATTCCCAACAAGTGATACCAGATCCGGAGATCCAATGCCTCTTACTATCGACAAGGGAGGCGACGTCGATCAAGTCTTGACAGTCTCAACTGAATCACTTTCGTAGTGCGTCCGAAAACCTTAGGGGACAATGTCTACTTGCTTTTAGAATTAAGACTTTGATTAGTTTGATTTTTGGGGCTAAGGAAAGTATGATGAAATCCCCCACCTTATCTTGTATGGGACAACCGCTCCTTAGTAGTGTTTTGGAGTCTTAATCTAGAAATCAACTCTCCAAAGAATCACTCAACTCACACTTATTTCAATGCAATTCCTACTAACTAATGCATGGTCATACGAAATCCATGAATGACAGTTGGAAATGTACCTCACGCCAACGCTCAACAAACTAAAATAAAAGACAAACTATGTGCCTAAGTCAAGTATATAATTCATGACCTACACAAGCAAGAATGCCTAATCTTTTGCTTTGGATTTTAGTGGCCAAGTTGATTAAAGGGGGATTGATTATTAATCTGGGGGCAACCTACAGTTCAAAACATGCCAAATTGAGCCCAGATGCCTATATTGAATGTAAAAACAAACCAAAGAAAGGAGGAAAAGAGAGCTCACCAGACCACTGATTGGTTGTCTGTGTTGCTCAGTTTGCCACCAAACTTGTCTTGGTATCTTCTCTTGATCTTTAGAGCCTCCATAAACAAAGCACAACTACAAACAAAAAATTAAACCCACTCGAATCGTCCAAACCAGAGTCTGGACAAAGCACCTCCCCGACAACGGTGCCAAACACTTGATGTGAATATTAAGTTGAAACTGCAAGTGCACGGTCGTCGGTGAAGACGTGGCAAATACGGGTCGATCCACAAGGAAGTGTGTGGATTCTGGTTCTTTCAAACGCAAGTGGGAAAAGAGGGGAGGAGAAGTGTGGTTACATTAAACTAGTAAGGAACAAACAAGGAAATGAAAGCACGAGAGGAACTAAAACTAAACTAAGCAACTACTAATAAGAAAGATAAAATTCAGGAATAAAAATCCCGAAGGGGTGGAGTGTGAACATATATGAGGTGAGAGAAGTGATGAATGACGCATGTAAGCATGTGTGTGTGTGATGTGTGTGTGTTCATGCATAGGAAGTGTGTAAAGATTTGGCAAAACCTATCAATCCATTCACACAATGTATCAACAATTACTACTTGATTATCATAAGACGAGGCTCAGCATGAGAAGTGTCTAAATGTTATGGCAAGATTCATCAAAAACCAAGAACTCATGTGAAGAACAAAGCTAAGCATGGGAAGTGTCTAAATGTTATGGCAAAACCCATGAAAACAAAGTTTCTTCAATCAATCAAGCAATTAAACGTTGATACAAACACACGACTAACATGTAGCATATCCAACAGGAAATTTCAGCCAATAAACATGAGGAAACCAAACATGGGAAGTGCCTAAATCTTGTGGCAAAACCTATCAAAAATCCCCCAACATGTAGATGAATAAAACAAACCCGATGAACATAAAAACATTAAAGTCTACACAATCTAAATTTGTCAAACATTCAAAACCGCAAAACATAAATGTACATCATCTCCATCCCCCAAAGGGGGATGAAACTACTCACTACTCATTAAACTATAAACTACATTAAGAAAAGGAGACATGCTAATTACTTCTAGTAAGATTAAGACAAAATTAACTAAGCATGCAAGAGTTAAAAAAACAACAAGAAACTTAACCAAACATTCTTTATTGCTAACACACATTACAAGTAGCATCTCTACAGTAGAGTTTCGCTCCAAGGCTTCACTCCAAGTAGAGAGAATGGCCACCAAGAGAGGAGTTGTATTACAAGGGAGGAGGAAGAGTTCTATTTATAGTCATGAAAAAAGGTAACCGAGGACAATCCCCTTGTATGGGACTAAACCCATACCATAAATAGACATAAAACACATTAATCTAACACCGAGCTAAACCTAATCGGGTTTGGAGCCAAATGGACCACAAGTGGTGGTTTGGGACACACAAATAGCAGTCTGGATTACTCCATTCTGGTCCTGGTTCAAATGGCACTTTGATGGATTGATTCATTGTTGTTTGGTGCA